>PVHT021183693.1:53978768-54251591 GCA_004024745.2 Catagonus wagneri
GCCGCAGCCACAGCAACGCAGGATCCGAGCCGCGTCTGCGACCTACACCACAGCTCACGGCAACGCCGGATCTTTAACCCACTGAGCAAGGCCAGGGACCGAACCCGCAACCTCATGGTTCCTAGTCGGATTCGTTAACCACTGCGCCACGACGGGAACTCCAAGAAGTCTTAAATATAAAAAAAAATAAATAAAACCCCATGGCAGATATATATCTATTATCATGGATATATCATTAAGCGAAAAAAGCTGGTGACAAACATACATATATGTATAAATATAGAAACATCTGCAAGAATAAACACCAAGGTATTAGCAACTGTTAAGACAGTCAGACAACTGAGTGGGTGGATTATCTTTGTTCCTTTTTGTTCAACTGCACTTCTATATTGAAAATGTGGAGCATTGTAATAACAAATTTTAAAAAATAAAAGAAATACTTCATTTGGAAAAAGTAAAAATGAGAGTTGAATAAGCTCAGTTTTTTTCCCCATTCCTCTGAATGCGCATGAGCTAGAATCATGGGCTCTGAGGTCAGACTGCCTGCCTGGGTTAAAAGCTTGCTTTCTGCCCTCGAATGATCCTCTCTAGGCCTGATTTTTCATCTGGTAATTGGGGATAACGTTAAAACCTACTCCACAGAGTTGTTCCAAGGATGAAATGAAATATTTTCTGTATAGCTATATATTCAATAAATGGTAGGTATCATTTTTACTTATTCTTACATGTTTATAGAATAGGTTAAAAACCCTGCAGATAATGTTCACATTATTTTTATCCAGAAGAAATATTTTCAATGTGGAATTTGCACATTACCCCCCGCCCATGCAAATCTGTCATGTGCTCCCTCTTACTAGATTCTGGTTTAGACAACGTGGCTTCCAGAGGCCCACCCTGCTCGCACAGTGTCACAGAAATGAAAGAAAGAGGAAAGAGAAAGGAAGTCCCTTTGATTTCTCTTAATCTGGGAAGGCTGGAAGACATGGTAATACATGGTTTGCTTTCAGAATCAATATCAGGCAGATGAGAACGCTTTCCTCTGGAACAGCCTTCCTGGTTTCCTTTCTAAATCACGTCAGTGCTCTCTGAGACATAGCAACTTTATCCTTCCCACTGGTGTGTTATTCTTACCATGTAAGATACATATGTTGTCACTTTGTGAACCACTCAGTGGCCACACACTTGGTACCTCTCTAAGGAGACCCACTGAGTTGAAGAATCCTTTAGAAGGGAGGGTGCTCCCACCTGGTGTCCAGAGTCTCTCTCCGTTCCCCTTTTCTGAGGCTCCATGGCAGGCCTAGCTCCAGTGCTATTACAGAAATCAACTAGAATCACACGTCTTACTTACAAACTGGTCCTCTATCCCAAGTCCCACAGGTAGCTAGTCAGGCCCTGCCCTGGTGCCCACATTTGATCATGAGACTTTTGTCCTACCCCTAAGAGCCAGCCTTTTCTTACCCAGTACCCCAGAGACATGCCTCTAATTTGCAGCCCAGTGACTGCAGCCTGCCATTTCCTAAGAGTCTTCTTAATGCAAACCACTCATCCTCCTTCTTGGATCTCTGAATACATTGGCTCCTGAACACTCAGGGCTAGGTAGCCCCTACCTACCACCCAGGGGAGGATGCGCCATTACTCTACTGCCTTTCCTTGGTTCTGATTAGTCATGTTGGATGGACACCTCCTTCCACATGCTTAACCCGAAGCCAAGACTGTCAGTACCTGCAGCTGATCTTTCCACTTGGCACTTGGTCCATCTCAAAGGACAAGCCTACTCTTTCCAGCACAGGCAGACCACCCCACACTAAGTCTCAAGAGATGACAGCATGGAACTTGATAACCTAACCTGGAAGGGAGTGAGGTTGAGAAATATCCCATCATCACTGTGACCGCGGTCACCACTGCGGCCATAGGGGCCGTCATTCACCAGGCACCTCCTGTGAATCAAATTCTCTATTAGGCACAGCCTATGTGCTATTTATAACCCTTACATCACTCTTCGGGGGAGGTGTTACTATTTCCATTTTAGAAAGGACCCTGAGGCTCAGGGAATTTAAGTGATCATCACAGGGCTAAAGGCCAATAAAAGGAAAGAAAAGGTTGACTGCAAATGCTGCTTCTCTTCATAGTACCATTTGTCCAAATAGATGAGAAATTAGAACTGAGAAGGATGCCTCACATAGTCTTGTGGAGCTGTCAAGGGCGATGTGTTCTGGAAACAAAGTTTTGTTAACAATAGTCTGATCTCAGCGAAACGTAAAAAGAAAGAGACTAACATTTTAGGCTGGGCCACATGTAGACCACCCTTTTGTGCTAGAGAATGGAAACGAAGACTCGGGCCAGATACTGGCCAAGTTAACTGTTAAACGGGCCAAGCGCCATCCAAGAGCAGAGCCAGCTGCTACCAATTGTGGGTGCATGTCTTACAGAACACAGGCAGAGGAAGGTGAAAGGCAGTTATAGGACTCCCAGAGGCCTGGGCTCACACAGAGTTTTAGACTAAGATGATGTCATAGAGGGTCTTGAACGTGACCCTAGAGTCCTAGGGAAATCTTAGACACAAGGAGGGGAAGAGTGACACTTGGTGGTCCTGTGGCCACTGTGCTAACACGTGGCTATCTGAGGGGTTATCCAGATCCACACACAGAAAGAAGACTAGGACTGGTTCTAGGGGTGACACTGAGGACCCTGCCAGACCTGCCCTCAGAGATATCCAAAGTTTTATGAATCAAGAGACTCTATGGTAAAGGAGTTGAGAGCCTGGACTCTGGAGCCAGACTACTAGGGTCTGAATTCCAGTTCCACCATTACAACTTCTGCCAACTGGAGCTAATATTTCACCTTTTTGCCTCAACAGGAACGTCAATACCTAACTCAAGGGCTGTTATGGGAACATCTGGCACGTAGAAAGTAACACAGTAAGTGTTATTGCTGTTATTACAACCATTGTTATTAGGATCTCAACTGGGAGGGGGAAAACATGTCTATCAATGAACGTGAGATACTGAATAAAAAGGTGAGTGGTCTTGGACTCAAAATCAATATACTGAACACAAAATCAGTATACTTTTGTCTAATTTACCTTTTGTTTTGCTGTTCCCTTTAAGGTTCCTTTGAAAAGGGCCAGTCTTATTCATATGTATCAAGGGAGAGTTTTTGAAAGGGGAAAAGAACTTCTGGAAAAGGGAGAGCATTAACTGCCCCCCCCCGCCCCGCCACTTACACACACACCCAGTGGTTAGGTACAGCATGATGCTAACTATCCCACTTGGAAAATCACGGAAACCTTTTTTTTTTTTTTGCCTTTTGTTGTTTTAGGGCCGCACTTGCAGCATGTGGAGGTTCCCAGGCTAGGGGTCTAATCAGAGCTGTAGCTGCCGGCCTACGCCACAACCACAGCAACACCGGATCCGAGCTACGTCTGTGAACTACACCACAGCTCACGGCAATGCCGGATCCTTAACCCATTGAGCGAAGCCAGGGATCGAACCCGCAGCCTCATGGTTCTTAGTCGGATTCGTTTCTGCTGAGCCACGACAGGAACTCCAAAATCATGGAAACTTAGAGGGACTGCAGAAATGGACAGAGTAAGGATTACCGTGCCCTCTTGCTGAAGTTGGTTTCCTCTGAAACCAATTCATAGGAAATAATTTCATCTGAATTATTTAAAATTTGACTCCAAAAATCCTTCCTCTCAAGCACCAGATCCTAAACTGGGGCTGTCCATGCTGTTTCTAGCTCAGTGCAATCTTACTAATTCTATTAGGATGGCTCCCAGGTGGTATGTTTCCGGGGCTTGTATTTTTATGAATATTCATATAATTCATCTCCCTTTCAGATATCATTCTTTGAGTTGTCATAGAATCTACAGGAGATGCTAGGAAATTTGAGGGTTTTAATCACCACCATAGTTTTCCTTGTTCTAGAAATGAAATCATACCAGAAGAGCATTTCCCATTTCCTCCATCAATGGAGCAGAGTGTGGGTCCTCTCCAGTAACAATCATGGCTTCTTTACTTTCTTTACTCTCTATTATTTCTCCATATTGTTTACCACCCTCAGGTTTGTAGATTGCAAATAGATGAGAACCTTTTTGATATACCCTCGTTCCTTCTATTAAATGAGTCCTTTAAACAGAAAATCTTTGATTGCCAATTTCTTTCTTTTTTTTTTTTTTACCTAGGAACCCTAAAGTCTCAGGAATATTTATGATATTTATCTTCTTGTATTAAAGTTTAAGTACTTTGCCTGTTACACATGTCTTTTATTGATATACAGATGAGATGCTATAAATAGTTTGCAATCTGTATTCTTGTTATTTTTCTTTAATCTAAATCGGCCCAAGGACATTTCCTTGGGAAGATGCTTCTATGCCACCTGTGTGCCTCACATGTCTGGTTTTTGCTTTACTGGGATAATTTTCTTCTTCCTCTTCAAAATTCACTTAAATTCTTCTAGAGAGATCAACAAGGTTTTCTGCCAAAGCACATCCTTCTCAATCTTTACAAGATGCACTCTACCCCTTGCCAGAAGTCCATCATCCAGCTCTGTAGGATACAGTCCAGAAAACCTTTTAAAACACCATCTACACAGGCAGCCACTTGTTTCTCAGCCCCCCTTCTTTTCTATCATCACTGCCCACCACATGGAACAAAAGATTAAAAAAAAAAAAACACCTGTGCTTTCAAATCTTTCAGTTTGCTACCCCGAACTTTAAAGTCATTAGGGATACAGCCCCAATTTATCATGAGTTTGGCATTTGCTCTGCACAGGAAGCAACAACAGTGGGGGGACAATTCATAGTCTTGATAAGAAGTTCTTGGCAGGTTCTCTGTAATATCTTGGATATTGGCTCCAACCCCCTCTCAATTTTCCATATCGTATGTATACAAAGTGACCTTCAAAATCCTTGGTTGGGAATTATCCCCCATATAAGACATCTTTCTTCTTCTTGACAGTGGTCATAAGACCCCTTCCATCAGCTCACGCCAGCAACTTCTCCCTAGTGCTCTGTGGGAGGAATGTCCCGGAGTCCACCCCAGCGGGAAGAGTGCCAGGCAAGATCCAAAGGGTAAAACTGTCCTTCATTTCTCTGCTGTTTCACATTCTTCTACTTGCCCACTTCATGACATTAATTTATCAGCAATTTCCTGGCTTTTTTTCTCAGGATGCTTTTTTTTATCCTGCCTAACCTTTCATCATCTCTAAGAAACTGGAGTGTGAAAAAGTATCTATTTAAGCTTTCCCACCTTTTCCTTCTGCTTGCATTTGCAGCTGCTGTAATCGGTCACCTTCTCAGGCGTGAAAAGAAAGATGGAACTTACTCCAAAGGTCACTACACCACCGCTTGGTGGGTGTCTTTATTAGATCGCCAAATGAATAAAGGGTTTATCTTGGCTTCACTAGATGTGCTCCTTGAAAACCCTAAGAGTAGAGATTATGTCTCCTCTCTGACTGTGGGACTTAGAAGGATTTTCATTAGACTGTGAGTTTCTCAAGACAGAAACTGTGTGTATCTTTTAATTTTCCATGGTGCCCAACACCATGGAAAAGACTTGATGGGACATGGAGACTGAGTGCAACTGTCCAACCCTGTGGGCATAGGCTTTCCATCTCTGTGGATTACCCTGTTCTATCTGCCCTTCATACTCTAGTAGTTTAGCTGACTGCTCTGAATACCTTCAGTGGCCAAGGTCCCTTACAGGTCCACTAAAATATTTCCCTTCCATTTTTGACTTTTTTGACCCCAAGACTGAGAATGAATTTTTTAATATAATATATTCAAGTTTGAGGAAAAAAATCAAGGGCCAGCTAGAGAATAACTAAACGGAGATTACTGAATGCATTACTACTTGATGGTGCCCGTGTCCTTCTATTTCTTTAAATCTTTCTTTAAATGATCTGTTCTTTCAAATTGTTACACTAATGCTTAGATGCTTAAATGTGACTTGGTGCTTTGAGATTTTAAATAATATATATTTGAATGCAAATGCTTGCTATTTTTTTTTCTTTTTTTTACTAAATAGCTTACAGAGAGCCTGGCATTTCAGATAATAAGGTCATAAAGGAGATCACTAACAGGGCAGCCACAGCTGTTATCTAAACCACAGCCACTTGGACTTGAGTACTCTCCTACTGAGTCATAGCAAACATCCCAGGACACAATGGCAGTACCATTGCGCCTTCTATCTCCTGGGCAGATATGGACACATCTAGCCCCTGACAGCTATGCTCTTATGGGCAGCAACTCCATCCCTGTGCTTCTTTATAGTCCCAGTGACACCTGACGTGCCACACACAAAATATATACGTCTATGCATTTAAGTATATTAATGTAATAAGTGTTTTTTTAAAGTCTTATTTACTCTATGGCTTAAGTCATTAGATGAGTTATAGGCAACTTGAGCCAAATGTCTATTGGCACAGGAGGGGTTCCTACTGGTCTCTAGCTCTTCTGTCTCAGCAAGGGCAACCTCAGCAGCCTAGGCTAGAGAGACCTGAAGAGACAGCCCCGTGGTGTACCCTCTGGCCCAGGTTGCTCCCCAGCTCACCACCTCCCTGTCAGGCTGTCATGACTGAGGCTTCTTTCCTCATTCTGCTCCACGTCTATGTAGGCTATTCAAAGAGTGCCATCTGCAGGATGAAGGGGGCACTCAAAAACTTAATTAATTTCCTTCAATTTGGAGTTGAGACTTTGTTTAAAATTATTCAAAAGCTAATAAACATAAGATTTAAGTTAAAGCTTAATGACAGATAATGAACTGCCCCCTTTATTCTTCACAGATATTTGTACTTATTTTTATTATTATTTTTTTTATTTTTTGCTTTTCAGGGCCACACCCATAGCATGTGGAAGTTCCCAGGCTAGGGTCAAACCAGAGCTGCAGCCACCAGCCTATGCCACAGCCACAGCAACTCGGGATTGGAGCCACATCTGCGACCTACACCACAGCTTGCGGCAACACTGAATCCCTGACCCACTGAGAGAGGTCAGGGATCGAACCCTTATCCTCATGGATTCTAGTCGGGTTTGTCAACCACTGAGCCACAAAGGGAACTCCATGTATTTATTTTAATGACTGCCTTAAATGCCTTTACCCCAAGGGTAACCAATGGTGAGAATCACAGAGTGGAGAGGTGTCCCTTCAGGGGCTTTCTGCTGTCCAAGACCTCACCCTGTGAGTAGTGGCTTCTCTGCTCTTCCCCACAGAAGGAGATTACTGAATCTCCTTCCCTGCAGAAGGGCAAATTTCCAGGGCCTGTGACACATGAAACCTCTCTCCTCCTGCTTTGATTCAAGACAACTTTTAAACCTGATGCAAAGAATAAGAGCTCAGAATTCCCTTGTCATATCAGCCTCGGGTCAAAGAACCACAAAATCATGAATTTGAAAGAGGTTCCTTCACAGATTCATGACAACCGCCCCCCCACCCCCACCCCGCAGTGCTTCTGACAAGTGACCCCCAGCTCCTACCTCACACCACATGTGATGTCCTTCCTACCTTCCTGGACATACCTCACAACCAGCAGCCCACAGCAGCCGAGAACAAGTTTCTATTACTTTCACTTGGTGTCACCGATCTCTGACTAACTCAAGAGTGATTCGATTCCTGATTAAATTTTCTTCTCTTCTCCCAGGGGCCCTCACCTACTTGAGGACAGAAGTAGGAGAGAGAGCACCCTTTCCTGCCTGGATTGCCACCTTTCTTCTGGCCTGAGGGCGACGGTCACACATTGCACAGTTCAAAGCAGGGTGGAGGCAGGTAGCCACTGACCGTCCACCTGCTTTCACCATGGTGGGAGGTGGTTTTCCTACATGGACTACCAATTCTGGGATGCAAGGAAGCTCCACTGCCCTCTCCCATCTCCAGAATGGGGAGGAGGGAATAAGACAGGGTTCATTTTCAGACTGTGAGACGCATCCCTAGAAGTCAATTGCAGGGCAATGCAGTGATTTCCTGGCCCCTCACTTAGGTGCTACCTTTGTGGCACGCATCTGCTGCTCCCCTTTCCAGAGGAAACATTCTTAAAACCATGAGACTTTTGGAAGGTAGAACTCTCTCCTCTCCCATAAAGAGAGTCTTATTAGAGAGCAGAGGCAGGGAGAAGTGGATTATATCAAGAGATACCCTTTGGCAGGACTAAGGAAAAGTAATGCCTATGAAAGGTGATGGCCACAGCAGCAGCCTCATTCTTGTTCTTTGTCCTGCACTTTCCTTTTTTTTCTTTGTCTTTTTGGGACCGCACTGGCAGCTTATGGAGTTTCCCAGGCTAGGTTCCCAAATTGGAGCTGTAGCCACTGGCCCACGCCCCAGCCATAGCAATACCAGACCCAAGCCGTGTCTGAGACCTACACCACAGCTCACGGCAATGCTGTATCCTTAACCCACTGAGCAAGGCCAGGATTCAAACCTGCGTCCTCATGGATGCTAGTCAGATTCATTTCCTCTGAGCCACGAGGAAAACTCCCTGTCCTGCATTTTCCATGGGGAAACTGGCAATGAACACCACACCCAATTCCTACACCTCAGTAAGAAGGACAACATGGAGTTAGGATAAGAAATGAGTCTGGAGTCAGACCTGGGTTGAAACCCCTGCAGAACCAGCAACGAGCTGGAATACATGGGCACTGAGGAACTTTCTGAGCCTTCATGTCGTCTTTTTTAAGACAAGGTTAATATTGTCCATCACTCAGGATCGTGGGAGATAAAATACATCATAGACTGGTAAGCTCTCAATAATGTGTCTCTTCTTTCTTTGGTATGAATTTAAATTAATGTGTTCCTGGCACTAAGTGACAGGCCCTGTCCCATAGGAAGAGCATATCAGGCAGCAGTGAGAAGGTGGAGGAGTGACTGGGGGAAATGACATTGGAGTTGGGGTGGCCACGTGGCTGGCTTGTAACAACACACAGAAATGACAGCCCCCTCATGGGCCTCTAACCATGGCTGGCATGGCCTATGAAGCCACGGCAGGAAGATAGCAAGGAAGAGTGGGCTAGATCAGGGCAGGGGATGGCTCTGGAGATGCCCTTCCCAAGTGAGGAGGGCTGAGCCACAGGATGGCCCAAAGGCAGGTGCACCAAAGCTATGGGACGGTGCTATTTCGACAGCCTGTCCTAGGTACTACAAGGCTCCCCTCTCAGTATCCAGGGAGTCCGGTGGCCCTCTCCTTTGCCCCCTAACAGACTGGACAGACACCAGAATGCTTGGTCACATGGGTATTTGGGGTCTGTGCTATGTCTTGTCCACCAAAGGCACATCGAGCCTGGGTCTGTATCATGATGGTGTAGTCCAGGTCATTCTGCAGGTCCTTGTATGGCTAATCAGGCTGGCTTTTCGTTCTTGTGGAGGCAGTAGTGTAAAATATGCATAATGGAAAATGCTTTAAGTTCAGTGGTATTAAGCAGTCACACTGTGGTGTGATCATCACCGCCATCCACCTCCACAACTCTCCATCTCGCAAAACTGAAACTTGGTACCGAGTAAATAATAACTCCCCAGTTCCTCCCTCTCCCCAGCACCTGGCAACTGCCATTCTACTTTCTGTCTCCATAAATTTGACTATTTTAGGTACTTTATATAAGTGGACTCATACGATATTTATCCTCCTGACATTTCACATAGCAGAGTATCTGCGAGGTTCATCCAAGCTGTAGCATGTGTCATATTTCCTTCCTTTCAAAGACTGAATGATATTCCATTATATGTATATACTATATTTGGTTTATCTATTCATCTGTCGATAGACACTAGGTTGTTTCCACCTTTGGGCTACTGTGAAGAAAAGTTGCTTGACAATTCTAAAGAACAAAAACCAAGCAGGAGGCATAACTCTCCCAGACTTCAGGCAATATTACAGGGCCACAGTAGTCAAGACAGGGTGGTACTGGTACCAAAACAGACATACAGACCAATGGAACAGAATAGACAACCCAGAAATAAACCCGGACACCTATGGTCAATTAATCTTTGACAAAGGAGGCAAGAACATAAAATGGGAAAAGACAATCTTTTCAGTAAGTATTGCTGGGAAACCTGGACAGCTGCATGCAAATCAATGAAACTAGAACACACTCTCACACTATGCACAAAAATAAACTCTAAATGGCTTGAAGACTTAAACATAAGACAAGACACCATTAAACTCCTGGAACAGAACATTGGCAAAACATTTTCTGACATCGACCTTACAAATGTTTTCTCAGGTCAGTCTCCCAAAGCAACAGAAATAAAAGTAAAGATAAACCAGTGGGACCTAATCGAACTGACAAGTTTCTGTACAGCAAAGGAAACCAAAAAGAAAACAAAAAGACAACTTACAGAATGGGAGAAAATAGTGTCAAATGATGCAACGGACAAGGCCTTAATCTCTAAAATATACAAACAACTTATACAACTCAACAGCAAAAAAGCCAACAACCCAACTGAAAAATGGGCAAAAGACCTGAACAGACATTTCTCCAAAGAAGATACGCAGATGGCCAACAAGCACATGAAAAAATGCTCAACATCACTGATTATGAGAGAAATGCAAATCAAAACTACAACAAGCTACCACCTCACACCAGTCAGAATGGCCATCATTAATAAGTCCATAAACAACAAATGCTGGCAGGGGTGTGGAGAAAAGGGAACCGTCCTGCACTGTTGGTGGGAATGTAAGCTGATACAACCACTATGGAAAACAGTATGGAGGTACCTTAGAAAACTATACACAGAACTACCATATGACCCAGCAATCCCACTCTTGGGCATATAGCCGGACAAAACTTTCCTTGAAAAAGACATTTGTACATGCATGTTCACTGCAGCACTATTCACAATAGTCAAGACATGGAAACAACCCAAATGTCCATTAACAGATGATTGGATTAGGAAGATGTGTGTATATATACACGATGGACTGCTACTCAGCCATAAAAAAGAATAAAATAATGCCATTTGCAGCAACATGGATGGAATTAGAGGCCCTCATACTGAGTGCAGTCAGAAAGAGAAAGACAAATACCATATGATATCACATATCTGGAATCTAATAGACTGCACAAATGAACCTTTCTACAGAAAAGAAAATCATGGGCTTGGAGAACAGATCTGTGGTTGCCAAGAGGGTGAGGGAGGAAGTGGGATGGTATGGGAGTCTGGAGTTAATAGTTAAAGACTATTGCTTTTGGGATGGAAAAGCAAGGAGATCCTGCTGTATAGCACCAGGAACTATGTCTAATCACTTGTGACGAATCAATATATGTATGTGTAACCAGGTCATTACGCTGTACAGTTGGAAAATCAATAGAAAACTATAAACCAGCTATAATGGAAAAAAAATAAAGTTAAAGTATGTACGTTCAAAAAAATAGTAGCAGAAAAACAAAGCTGCTTGAACATAGGCGTACAAATGTTTTCACATTTTTGCTTTTAATTCTTTGGACTATACACTCAGAAATGGGATTGTTGAATCATATGGTAAATCTACGTGTAATTTTGTGAGGAGCTGCTTCACTGCTTTTCTCAGTAGCTGCACCATTTTACATTCCCACCAATAGCGCACAAAGATTTTCCATGACGCTTTCTTTTTTCCATGGATTAGTTGGGTCTAATCCACCTGCCTACCAGGTTCAGGTCTGTCTGGCTCCAACCTCTCATTTCCAGCATCACTTTCTGCTCCCCAAGAGGTCTGGCTACTTGGGGATTTGCTCCCATTACTTCCTGTCCTCCAACAGATTTCCTTGGTTCTTGGCGGGCCCTTTCCCATTACACCCGTAGTTCACATCTGTTGGGGCTGGTAGCCTCCTTAGGGGAGGGCTGGGGCTCTGGACAATGCCTGGCAAGGCACCCACATTGAGGACTGCTTACACAATGGGATCAGAGCCGGCCCTGGCTAAAGCTGTGAAAAGGCAAGCCCTAGCTTTGAGACCCTCACCACTTCAGCAGAGTCCATCTCTTCATCCCATACTGATTCCCTTCCCTGTGTTACTCTTTTCTTTCTTGTTTTTTGCCTTTTTTTAGGGCCATGCCCTAAGCAGTTTCCCTGCTCACACAATTTTATTTCATAATACACACATACATACATAACACAAAAATAATCATGTAAGACAAAGGTGAAAGAGCTATCAAAATTATGTGTATTTACTATTTTTTTTTAATTCTTTTTATGGCTGTACCCATGGCATATGAAGTTCTCAGGCTAGGGGTTGAATCAGAGCTGCAGTTGCCAGCCTACACCACAGCCACAGCAACATAGGGTCTGAGCCGCATCTGTGACCTATACCACAGCTCACGGCAATGCCAGATCCTCAGCCCACTGTGCAAAGCCTGGGATGCAACCCACATCCTCATGGATACCAGTCAGGTTAGTTACCGCTGAGCCACAATGGGAACTCCCTTCCCTGCCTTACTGTTAACAGTCTGATTTTCTACGGCAACCGATCACGGTCGACAAAAATAACTGGATAGTAGTAGTATTTCATCTTGAAAATGAAGATTTCCAGGATCCATTTGGAAAATTCTTCACAAGAGGAATGTAAGGGATTTAGGATAAAACTTTTAGGTTAGAGGCTCAGAACAGAAACCTTCTTATAATACTCCACCATTAAGGCAAGGACTTCTCACATAGCATCTTCATGCAAATTAGAAAACAGTGCCTTTTCTGGATCAGGTGTACAGCTTGGCTAAAAGGCTGGCCATTGTGCAATGACAGATCACATACTGCCAATGATACAAAGGCACACTCTCTGGGAACGTTCAGCCTCGTGCGTGCACCACTTGGTGAACAGGTACCATCTTTTTCTCCAGGTCCTGGAAAGGTCATGACTTTGCAAGCAGTGTGAATTAATTTTCAGTTCCCACTCATCTGCAGTGATAACCATAAGAAGTAGCTTCAGGCCACTGGTGGTTCTAATACATCATCCTTCCCACCATCACCACCTGCGGACAAGGCATTAGAGATCATGCTGGCAGGAAGATTTTCTCTGAGGACCATAAGCTGAAGGTTAATTTACTGCTCACCTAGTAATTCAAGAGCAGACAAGGGTCTCCTTGCATCAATAGGAAGGCAGCCTGGAAGCCACAAGCTATCCACCCGACATGCCCCACCGAACACCAAAGCTACAGCCCTGGTCTCCCTCACCTGGCTCCACACACACATACAACCGGACACAGCACCTCACCTGAGCCACCTCTTCAAAGTCATCATGCCTCTTCTGCAGGGCCCGGGCTCGATGCAGAGACTTCCCAACCCCCGTGTGTTTGCTGAGAAAGGCCTCGCCGTGGTTTTCGATCCAGTCTAATACCTGGTCAGAGAAGGAAGACAGAAACAATGACTTCTTGGCAGAAGGAAAGACACGTGACAACATGTGTGGCCGCAAGGTTCCTAGAGTCCAAGTGGAAAATGTTCAATCCATGGTGGACACAGGGGACTTCATTACTGTCACTGGCAATATAACTATTTTACCTCGAACTAAATTCAGCTCACCCGCTTTGATCTCCGGAATATCACCTCTACCTCTTTAGTTTTCTTAGCTTTAATTAGCCTGTTATTTTAAACAAGCCACACAGACCAGCAGGCACACTTTAAATCCCCTCACTACCTTTATTCCAGCCACATAAAGTCAGACACACTTGAAGGAAATTAGGCGGTGGCAGGTCAGGGGAGTTCCTTGGCTCTCATTCCACCTCAAAACGCTCAAGGCAGAGGCATCGAGTCACGGGGATCCTGCCTCATGGTGCTCCAGGGACACTGGTCCTCATCTTGGAAGTGAAGTCCACAGTGGTCAGTGCCCAACCGGAGGTCTGCTCAGGAGAGCTGATTGCCAGGACAACTGCTCTCTCTAGCTTCTTTCCCCCTCTCTCCTCCAATCCACAACAGCTAACCAACCAAAGTAAGGTCTTTAGTATCTGTGATTCTCTCGGGGAGCAACTCCATGTTCTCCAGGCTTAAGGTCTAGTCCTTTGGCCTCAAGACATTTTCCTTGGACTTGAGAGAACCTGGAAAAAAGGTGGCTGGAGCAGCAGAGGAATGAGTGGGGGGATGCTGAGAGGGTGAAGAAAGATGTTGCCCTAAAGGGCACTTGATGGCGGGAGTGGAAACCCCTTAGCAAAAGACTTGAAATGCAGAGGGGATCAAAGACTGTAGTTCATTTTGCATTTTCCCCCAGAGCCTAACAAAGATGTGTGCCTCCCGGGGAGAAGGGAAGCAATTCATCTGGGCTCTGAGGAGTTGGCATTCAATACATCAGAGGGCCACAGTTAAATCAGAATTACAGGACAGAAGTTCCCATCATGGCTCAGCAGAAACAAATATGACTAGCATCCATGAGGATGCAGGTTAGATCCCTGGCCTCGCTCAGTGGGTTAAGGATCCAGCACTGCCACGAGCTGTGGTGTAGGTCACAGACACGGCTTGGATCCAGCGTTGCTGTGGCTGTGGAGTAGGCCAGCGGCTGCAGCTCAGATTTGACCCCTAGCCTGAGAACCTCTATATCATGGGTATAGCCCTAAAAAGACAAAAAAAAAAAAAAAAAAAAGAATTACATTACAGGATGGGGTGGGAGTGGGATGGTCTGGGAGTCCAGGGTTAACAGATGTAGACTATTGCCTCTGGGATGGAAAAGCAAGGAGATCCTGCTGTACAGCACCAGGAACTATGTCTAATCACTTGTGACGAATCTATAGATGTACGTGTATCTGGGTCACCATGCTGTACAGTTGAAAAATTGACAGAAAACTGTAAATCAGCTATAATGGAAAAAACAAAAATAATTACATGAAAAAAAAAAAAGAAAGAAAGAAATACAGGACAGACATACCTGCCACAAACACTGCCAAGATCAACCAAGACCACTCTACTCCTACTACAGTAAACTTCAACTGAAACTTTTATTAACGGGGTACCAGCTTTCTCAGATTTTAGAAAAACTTTGGGCGAAAGGATTTAGATGAACTAGGCCTGTTTTAAAGGGTGCTTTAATGCTTCTTCTTCTACAGATTGCCCTGTGGCAAGCAGAGAGACCAACTCATTGCACAGACTGTAGGCATGGGAGTTCTGTCTTACAGACTATAGCCTTTGGCTTCACTTCCTCTGACACATAAGATAAATCAATTCTGGCAACTGCACAAAATATGGAAGCTCTCAAAGTCTTCACTGGCAGTATCATAAAGCCATATCAAAAGGGTATTCATTAGGGAAATGCACAAAGAGAAGTTTAACAGAATGCACAGTACATGAGTTCCCATTGTGGCTCAGTGGAAACGAATCTGACTAGCATTCATGAGGGTACAGGCTCAATCCCTGGCCTCACTCAGTGGGTTAAGGATCTTGCCTTGCCATGAGCTGCAGCTTGGATCCCACATTGCTGTGGCTGTGGCGCAGGCTGGCGGCTACAGCTCCGATTCAACCCTTAGCCTGGGAACCTCCATATGCTGCAGGTGTGGCTCTAAAAAGGCAGAAAAAAAAAATGCACAGTACAAAGCCAGGTCAGGCCCTTGTCCATTAAAATGAAGAAAAAAAGGTTTTTCCAAAAATGACTTTATTTACACATTAGTGTAAAGATTTTAAACATTTTAGCTACAAGGATTTACTGTATAACACAAGGAACTGTATCCAGTATCTTGTAATAACTGATAATGGAAAATAACCTGAAAAAATATAACTCAATCACTTCACTGTACACCTAAAACTAACATAATACTGTAAATCAGTTATTCTTCAATGAAAAAAAAAGATTTTAAATACTTTATGTAACAAATTCTGGCAATATTTTTCAATATTTTCGAAACACATCTGTCAAAAGAAAGGAAATTTAAATATTCCTTTCTTAGAAGAAAGAAGAGCCTCATTTTCTCTTGAATCACTTATGGTGAAATTTCAACAAGAATCTGATCCCAAAATTTTTTTTACTTCACTTGTCACAGTCTGACCCCACAATTCTGTACGGTAAAGGGGATAACAGGTGCCAGCCTGCAAGGTCAAAGACAAACATTTCTAGGAACAAAGTTTCCCATATAGTATGTACCATGGATTATACATTTTTATGATTTTTAGGCAGATTTTAACTTTAGTAATCCCCCTTTGATAATGAATTGAAGCTTGGAGATTTTTTTATATACCAAAGAGCTGTCTTGCAGCTTTTCATGAGTGCCTTGGAATTTATGACATATTTTCAAGTTATAACTTTTTTTAAAAAAAATTTCATTTTGAGGAAGTGAGATGTGATTCGCTTATCTGGTACTTTTAAATTTTATTTTATTCCATTTCATTTTTTTATCTCCGGCTTTAATACATAGTCTAAATAACATTCTAAAGCAAATGGGTTAGAGAGAAATGTGTTTCACCCACTAGTTCACAAGTGGCTAGATTTTATACTTCCTGGGGTGGTGATTTCACAACTTCTTAAACTTTTTTAAAAAAGCAGTTTGTTGCCTGTTTCAGTTATTTTGCTTTCTTTAAAATGTCAATTCATTTTCAGTTACTGGCACTTAGTTTACTTAATAAGCTCTACCATAACTGCTTCAAAATCTATTTATTTCATCTTGGAGAGGCTTTCCTTAGTTTAAGCACAACTTTGCTCTGTAATGTTATATTGCCTCAATTTTGTCCAACTGCTGCCATTAGAACTGCAGCTGTGACTGTTCATGGAATGGATGGTCAGCGCGGAGCTGCTCTAGAGCATAGGGAACCCTACTCAATATCAGTACTCTGTAATAATCTATATGGGGAAAGAATCTGAAAAAAAATGGACATGTGTATATGTATAACTAAATCACTTTATTGTACACCAGAAATTATCACCTTGTAAATCAACCAACTCAATAAAACATAATAAATAAAACGACAGAACATTAAAAAAAAAAAGAACTGGAGGTGTGGGGAAACCATATGCAACCGCAGTGAGGATTCAGGGACTGCAGGGAAATCAGTCTCACAAATATAAAGGCACATGATTTAGGAAGTGAACAAAATTACTTTAGTAATACATAGAGACTGAAAAAGTACCCGAGGGCAGATAAGCATAATCAATGCATGACGTATTGTTCAAAATGCTGAATTCTGACAATTTTATTTCAGACAGTCCATTGAGAGCCAGCCTGGCTTGGTACAGACATTTAGCCATATGCTCTTTTGACTTTTGAACTCATGTTCCTCAACCCCAGGAGTACAATCCAGCTTCCTATGTGGACTGCACAGCAGAGAAATGTACTTCTGAGCAGACACCAGCAGTGGCTGACAAGTACATGACACACCATAAATTTGTTTTTGTTGTTGACCGCACTTGTGGCATATGGAAGTTCCTGGGCTAGGGATCAAATCCAAGCCGCGGCTGTGACCTATGCCACAGCTGCAGCAGTGCCTGATCCTTTAATCCACTGTACCGGCTGGGGATCAAACCTGTGCTGCCACAGAGACAATGCCGGATCCTTAACGTGCTGTGCCACAGCAGGAACTCCAACACAGCATAAATTAAGGGGTGGCACTGGATGTCTGATGAGTCCCAGAATCTGACCATAGTTAGTTGAAGAATAAACTGAGTTTCTAGCCTTGCCTTGGACACAACCAAAGGGAAGCACCCATCGAGGTACTCCTGATTGGCTGTCCCTTACTTAATTTCTCCCATCCACAAGATCTTATGTAAAATGCTCAATTATCAGTTATAGTCAGGAGAGTACAGGATGATAGCTAACCATACCCACTGATGGCTTTGAATTGGATTTAAGTGTTTCCAACAATAGGAGGCTTTCTCCTTTTGTTTTTGTCTGAGGTGTCTTCAGGATGTGTGACAGTACACGTGGGATATGACGACTGACAGATTCCAATAGATATTCATTAGTCTCACCGTGGCCCCCTGCCAGGCACTAGAACAGCCCTGGCTGCATGATTTTAAATAAGGCAGGCTCGGCTCTGACTCCAGGAACTCAGCCTAAGTGGCTAATGAGCACTAGACATGAAATTGCATGTGAATTGCAAGGGTGAAAAGTGCCAACAGTCAGGGAAGCCCACCCTGAAGAAATGAGGTTTAGCTGAAACCTGGGAGAGAGTGGGACTTAACCAGGCGAGGAAAAGAAAAGGTCAGCAAGGCTTGAGTGGGCGTAAGGAGGAAACGTGCCCAGGAAGGCAGGCGCCAGATGGAGCAGAGCCCTGGTATGCTGAGTCCGAGTCAGAGTTCAGCCCAGGAGCCACTGAAGGGCTAAAAGGAGGAGAAAGACATCAACAGATCTGCACTTAAAACTTAACCACTCTCACTTCTCTGTGGAGAATCAACTGGAGGAAGGTGAGAATAGAGGGGAGAAAACAGGGGTTTCCTGCAGAAATCCTGACAAGAGGTGATGCTGGCTCAGACGAGGCCAACGGCAGTGTTGGTAGAGAGACAGCTTTGTGTACTATTTACAGGAGAGAATGGCCAGGACTTGGTGTCAGGGCATGGGGGGTAGGGATGGAGAGGCAGGTGGAAGGCTGACCTGGGGGCAAGGCTTGAATAATTGGGTGGGAGAGGAACTTGTCACTGGTAGAGGCGAGTGAGTTATTGGAAATAGCACGAAGACGACAGATTTTTTTCTGAAGTTTTCTTTCCATTTTCATACTCGCACTGCTCTGCTTTTGATAAATGACAGATGTGCCTCTGAACTTGAGTGGGAAGTAGCACCCAGTGAGAGTTGTCAATCTGATTCTGGCAAGATGTGCCTTTAATTTCAAAGGAGTAATTTCATACACTAAGGTTTAAAAATAAATTATAAATTGTTAAGATAGCCAGATCCTCATGATAAAAAAAAAAATGAGGCATATGAAATTCACCCAAAGAACACAAATTCAGACTTACATGGAATTCAGTCATGGATTCCTGAAGGGGGATTTCACTGGGATATAGTTTCAGGGGGCCCTTAACCTGACATGCAAATTCCTCTGTGATCAGCCCTACCTTCTCCCAACTCCACCTCCAACGAGCTCCTATCACCCTAATCACCCCAAAAGCTGCTTCTTACGTCCTGAGGTCTGCTGTCGTTATTTTTCAGTTCACTTGAAAAGTGCATCTTTTTTCTCCCTATATCCACTTGCCAGGTTCCTTCTTACTCATCCTTTAAGCGCCATGGCAAAACTCTAGTTTGGGAAAGCCCCTTCTCTTAAACAATCCTCTCAGGCTGGGCTGGTGTAACTCTGTTCTGTTCAAATCACAGTTAGTGCCCACAGGCTAGTCTCTCCCACTAGCGTGATTCCTAGTGATTCCTGGACACGGCATGGTACTCAGTACAGAGTGGTTTGCTTAAGACGTGATGAACTGAACTGAACTCAGACTCACACCTGCAACACATGACTCAGGGTAAATGTTTCTAGATCCATATACCCAGTAACTCTCATGGCCTGCATTCAAAGTTCTCCCTTTGTGTGTGGATCCACCCACTCCCCTGTCCGACCTGAGAGGCAATTAGTTCCTGAAGAAGGGTGGGTTCCCACCGTTGTCTTCTCCTACCCTTTATCCCTCGCCTGTCTCCAGCACCCCTATTAACACCACAAACGCAAGAGATGCTCAGTGACTGTTTATAGCCATGAATTGTCAAGTGCAAGTCTGGCTGGCCTCTCGTCTGGGGAGAAGTTGCGCCAACCCATTCAGCAAGAGGCTTGATCTTTGCTGTGACACTGGAAATAACATCCCTGGCCAGCCCGGGACTCCTCGCCAGGACAGCAGGCAAGCAGTTTTATAAACAACTTGTAAAGCTCTTCTTCCTTTCTCAAGTCCCAACTTTTCAACCAGAATTAGTCCTTTTCGGAGAGAGATACGCACATCCTGAACCGGATTTGGGAGCCAATTTAACAGCCATTATGCGTAATTCCCTAATCACCCCCTTTCTTCCTCATCTAATTGTGTTTATTCCAACCAGCATACAATCAAGACAGAGCACTTTTCAGGGGAAGAGACAGTTCTTTCTAGCTACTAAGGAGACAAGAAAAGACTTTTTGAAGAAAACTGGATATTTTCTGAACAGTGGCCATGAATACAATTGAGTTACTGAGAGAAAATCCAGGGCCTAGTTGCTTTGTCCCAGGATGAGGATTTTCTTGGGTACTTGGAACAAGAGAGAAATCTCAGTGTTGGGGACGACCTCAGGGATCACCCAGCCCAGGGTGGAAGGCCCCTGCACTTAGAAGCAACTGCCTTTGAACAAAGTGTTAAGCTGGTGTCCAAGCTCTGTCCAGATGTAAGTGTTTCAGGTCTCCAAAGCATCATTAAAATGGAGCACCATCATGACTACTCTAAATCACAGACACCATAACCTGTGGAGGATCCTGGGTTCTCATCCCAGCTCTGCCTCTAACCACCTATGACCCAGCCGGGCATGTGCCTTCCCCTCTCAGAATCTTACTTCCTCAGATGAGAATGTTGGATCAGACCATCTCCCTAAATCTCCTTCCAGCTCAAAGATTTCACGAGTTTGCTACACTGAAGGTACGGCAGCTCCCCTCCTTGAAAGAAGAAGCTGCTGTCTGCGGCGGGTCTGCTCTTGGTCCAGCACTAGGCCCGGGCCCACACTCATCATCCCATCTACGTTACCTCACCAGCCTTAGGATGGTGAGTTATCATCCTCATATTTGGATGAAGACAATGAGTCTCAGAAAGGTTAATGAACTTGGCTGGCCTCATGCAGCTACCAAAGAGTGAAGTCAAAATTCAAACCCAAATGGTTCTGGCAGCAAAGTTACCATCTGATTCCCAGACCATATTCAGGTTTGGCCAGCTATCCCAACACTGAGCTTTAGGGCAAAGGGATGCAGTCCAGAAGCACATGTCATGCTAGGCTGTCCCTGTAATCTGGAATAGTTCCTCAGATTTCCCTGCCTCTGACATCCTTGACAGTTGCAGGCCCATTACTTTATACAATGTCCCTCACTTTGGGTTTGTCTGATGTTTCCTCATGATGAGAAACAGGAATGACACAGAAATGATTCTTGTTCTTTCCACTACATTCTATCAGGTGGGATATAACTTCAATCTGTCCCCTTACTAGTGACGCTAACTTTGATCACTTGGTCAGGGTGGTGTCTTCCAGCCTTTTTTCTAGAAAAGTCGCTCTTATTCCTTTGGAATTAATAAGTATTTGGAGGAGGCAGTTGGAGACCAAGGAGGCGGCAGACATCATGATGTGCTATTAGTACTTTCTGTCTCCCTTTGGAGAGTGCCACCAGCAGGCAGACGGCCCTCGGGGTCATTGCCCTCAGGGGATTATCACCCCCAACTGAAGGAAGCAGCTTTGCCCAAGGCTGCACCCCTTCTCACACTGACCTGTGACCACAAATGGAGTCCAGTATATAAAGGCCCAGTCCTCATTCCCCAGCCTGGGAAAATCTTCAGAACGCCCCAAAGGGTTGGCTGAGGATTCCCTGTGGGTGGCTTCCTTGGCATGCTCAGTGTCTGCGCCTATGCTGGGCCACCCTCTTCTACAGATGCTCTGCTCGCCTTGCTTGAGCTCCGACACCTACACCAGGTGGCTCTCGTATAAGGACCCTCTCCTCGCTCCACTATGGACCATGCTTCCTTGAGGACCCCCAGCCCCGAGGTCGGGCTCTGACCTCCCTCGGCCACTGCAGCCCTCCCGCCCTGCAGAGTTACCTACCTGCTCAGCCCCACTTAGGAGGAAGAGCCTCCCCTGCCTGGAAACATCTCTTCATTAGCTCCTGAGACACCACCGTCACAGGGAATGCCCCTGACTCACTGATCCCCATGTTCATTTTCTTTTCTAAATTCTCCTAGTCTTCCCAGCCTCTAAATTTTGAGAAGCCTGGGGGCTTGGTACTGGACCTCTTCTCTCTCTTACTCCCTAGATGATCTCACCCAGTTTCATGGCTTTAAATATCATCTCTGTGCTGGTAATTTCCATAGTCACAGTTCTAGCCCTAATTTCTCTCCTGAGATGGAGACTCATGTACCCAACTGCCCACTCTTGCTCGTCATTTGGGTTTATAATGGGTAGCTCAGACTTAACATATCTAAAGCAGAACTCTTCATTGCCTTCTGCACCACTCCCCTCCTCTCCTAGTTTCCCTCATATCAGTAAAAGGCACCACAATTCACCCAGTTGCTTAGCCTGTCTCATTTACTCTTTCCTGCACACTGCTTTCTGCCATAACCACCCTGGTCCGCCACCATCTTTCCTCACCCACCCTACCGGCCTGTCCAGTGGTCTTCCTCCTTTTCCTCTATACCACAGCCACAAGGTAGCCGGATCTTTAAACTCAGCATTTCTCTAAGCACAAATCAAGCCATGACACTCTTCTTACTGAAACATCCTGTTTCCTGTCACATTTAGAAAATCCAAATCCTCCCCATAGCTTACAATGCCCAAGTACATCTGGACCCAGCCCGTTTCTATTTCTTGCCCCCTCTACCTTCTCTCTATTGACCAGGTACTCTGGCCATTCTCCTGTTTTCATGAAGGCAGCCAACACGTTCTTATCCCAAGGACTTTGTAGGTTCCATGTCACATGCTTGGAACCTTTTCTTCAAACACCCTTCATTCAGTTCTCTGCTCATACATCACTGGCCATCACTCCAGCCCCCATGACACATTTGCTTGTTTGTGCTGGTGTTTTTTCTCTTCCTCCTGAATATAAGTGCCACACAGGCAGGGGCTTTGTTTGGTTCTGTGCTAGGTTCTCAGAGAGCACCTGCTGAATAAATGATGGACCAAACTCAACTGATCTGATTTGAGAACCTCCTGTGTGATAAAAGGTAAAAAAGATCAAAGGAAATGGAGCTGTTGAGCAAACAGCTGTGAAACCAGAATCCCAACTCTCTGATTCCCTCTTCTGGCTCTCTCTGATCAATCATCATATTTGAAAAATGTTATTAAGTTTATGTCATAATTTGATCCACAATAAGACAGGCACGTTGTTTTGTTGTTTTAAGTAAACCGAAGAAGTATTCCCCTGAGCTCCTACCCCCTGGCTGTGCCCCTTACTCTGTAATTATTCTGTGGCCCCATCATTCTGAGGTCAGGCAAGGAGGGTCGACATGCCATCAGGTGTCAACAACATATCTTGTTGTGCTGAAGGCTCAAGCACACCCAGGATAGTCCATTAAATCATTATTTCTGTCTCTGTGCACAGCACACTGAATATTCATTCTGAAGGCAAACAGCCCACGCTCTGCCAGAACCACCCTGCTCCCCACTGACCACACCTGGGGAACACGCAGGCACCACTCAAAATGCCCAATTACCAGCAATTTATTTTCTGTCCCTTCTTTGGAACAAGCAGGATCAAAATAAATGTCTTACTGTGGCAGGGAAAGCCATCACGTTTCTGAGAGGGCTCAGTAGAGACTCATTAGCAGGCGTACAGATTCTCTTCCCTCCTGAGAGCCACAGTGCTTTCTCCTGACAGATGTGATGCTGCATGGAAGCTGGCTAAGAGACCACCCGCCTCCCTTCCCAGGGCCCCTCCTCTCCCAGCCAGCCTACACCTGTCCCTTCCCGGCGGGCTAGGGTGACTGGAACTTCGTCCCTGGAACCTCCCTGAGAGTATCTCCTCACCCTGGTGCCTTTGATTCTCAATTGTGGTGTCCCCACATTTTTCATCACTAAGGACTGAATCTCCCAAGTCAGAGGTTCTCAAACTTTAGAACCAACTTTTCAGCAGGTTCTCCAGTTTCAGAATCACCTGGGGGTCTTTTTAAAGCATAGGCACCATCTAACCCACAGATTCTGAATCAAAAAAGTGTGGCATAGGGCCAGATAATCTGTTTTTGACAAGTCCCTACTATGCCCAGATGATTTTAATGCCAGGGGTCTGAAACGGAGTCCCCATAACACTGAGTTCCCCTGCGGAGTTTATGATTAAACTCTATCCAAAACTGTATTCTCTCTCTTGTTCCACCCGTTCCCCTCAGGGTTGAGGGGTAGCAAAGAAAAGGTGGGGACGGGAACTGAGCAGGACCCTGTGGTGCCTTCCCCATGTCCCCTGTTCTTGTTTGGCCTGTCCCAAGTTCCATAGAGGAGGTGCGTGCAGTTAATGATCAGAATGACAGAGCCACAGGACTTCTAATTCCTCCTGAGGATATACATAACAACCTGACACAATCTTTGAGCTGTTCTGCAGCAATAAGACCTCCATCGGGTGGAGGAGAATGACATGCTGACCACAAGCACGTAGACTTCAGACTGGTCGGAACCAGAAGGGTGATGTTTGAGATTCCTGAAACTTCACCCTGTTGCCTCACCACCAGCCAATCAGAAGAATGTCCTTGAGCTGATCAGGCTCTCTGTGAACCTCTCCACTGATGCTGCCTTTAAAAACTCTCTCCTGAAAGCTATCAGGGAATTTGAGTCTTTTGAGCACTAGCTGCCCAGACTCCTTACTTGTCACCCTCCAATAAATGCTTCTCTTTCCTTCACCACAACCCAATGTCAGTAGATGGGTTTTGCTGTGCATTGGACAGGTTGACCTGAGTTGGGTTCTTTTTTGGGTCCCAGGACCACATTTTATTTGTATTTATTTATTTATTTTTTGTCTTTTGTCATTTTTAGGGCTGCACCCACGGTATATGGAGGTTCCCAGGCTAGTGGTCCAATTGGATCTGTAGCTGCTGGCCTACGGCACAGCCACAGCAATGCCAGATCCGAGCCTCATCTGCAACCTACACCACAGCTCACGGCAACGCCAAAACCTTAACCCACTGAGCAAGGCCAGGGATCAAACCTGCAACCTCATGGTTCCCAGTCAGATTCGTTTCTGCTGCGCCACGATGGGAACTCCCAGGACCACATTTTAAAAAACAGAGTTCCATACTCACATTTGACACTTCTTTTGTTTTCTAATTCAAAACAGATAGCAATTTCCAGTGATTTTTTTTAAATAAATGCTCTCAAGTCTACCCTTGGCTCCATCACCCTGGTTCACGCTCTGTGGCCACACCATGACCGTGGCCCCAGGATCCTCGCACTCCAATCTAGCACCAAATTACTTCAGACCTTTACTCTGATCACCTCTTTCCTCTGCTCAAAAATCTTTCAATAGATATAAAGTGTGAGTCTTTTATCTTACAGCTGGTTTTCAAGGCTCCAAAAACAGCATGTTGATGTCAAGGACACGCTGAGCAGAGGGGTTATCAGAAAGGAGTGACCCCTTTCTCACCTTCAAGATGATGACTATCTTGTCTTTGTCTCTTATTAACTAGTAATTTTAAAAGAAACTGAGGACAGAGTTCCCACCGTGGCTCAGTGGTTAACGAATCCAACTAGGAACCATGAGGTTGCAGGTTCCATCCCTGGCCTTGCTCAGTGGGTTAAGGATCCGGCGTTGCCGTGAGCTGTGGTGTAGGCTGCTGACGCGGCTCGGATCCCGCATTGCTGTGGCTGTGGCTTAGGCCAGCGGCTGCAGCTCCTGTTAGACCCCTAGCCTGGGAACCTCCATATGCCGCGGGTGTGGCCGTAGATAAGGCAAAAAAAAAAAAAAAAAAAAAAGACAAAAAAGAAAGGAAACTGAGGACATTCAAGGTGTTTAAAATTACTGTGGGTCAAGAAAGCCTTGAAGCTCAGCAAATCCCGGGGAGGGAATTTCTCTCACTGCTTCCTAGGACCAACCAGATGGAGGCACCCAGGCCCTTCCTTCCTTGGAAGGTGCTCATCCAGAAGGACCACTGTTCATTCAGAACAGGGTTTGCAGTCAGAAAATCCAAGTAGGCACCGAGGGAGAAGGCTGTGGTGGGGAAGGATGCAGAAGGCACAAAGTGGGGCAGAGAGGAATGGGGGTGTGGTACAGAGTGTGAAGGGGGACTAAGGGGCCAGCGAATTCCCAGACAAGAAGGTCTGAACACAGCAGGAGCAAGATCTCGAAAGCCCATGCCCCATCCTGTCAGTTCTAGCTGGGGAGCACACAGGGGAAACTGGAACAGACACTTAGGTACCAGCCCCCAGCCATGGGAGAGGGACAGAGTGCCCCCTCTAAGAAAAGTGTCACCAGAGAGGCAGATGAGAAAGTTTCCCCATGTTCACTCCCGTCGGAGGCAACCCTGACCAGCAGAGCCCCGCCTTTCTCCCCTCCTGACTTCCCTCAGTTCAGCTATGCCTCAACCCTGCTCATTTTTTGAACACACACCCTGCCCCCAAAATCATCTGTTACCTCTTTGAATGTATTTTAATGACTGGATTATCACCATTAAAACTTCATTGTGATGGAGGTTTCTGTTGTAGGGAAGCAGAAATGAATCCTACTAGCATCCATGAGGGTGTGGATTCGATCCCTGGCCTCGCTCAGTGAGTTAACGATCTGGCGTTGCTGTGAGCTGTGGTGTAGGTTGCGGATGCAGCTCAGATCCCATGCTTCTGTGGCTGCGGAGTAGGCCAGCAACTGCAGCACTGATTTGAACACTAGCTGCAGGTGTGGCCCCATCCAAAAACAAACAAACAAACAAACAAACAAACAAAAAACATATGCTGCAGGTGTGGCCCCACCCAAAAAAAAAAAACAAAAACAGCAACAACAAAAAAACACCCTTCCCCCTTAACTGTGAACACTAACACTGCCAAATACTACCATGGGAAAGTGGATATTATTGAAGATATATACTATGAAGAAAAGCACCAGCAATGTTAAACTAACAGAATTACGGACATGAAAAACAAGGGAGAATGAGTAGTGCCTGTTTTAGGGACATTTGTGTTAGATAAGAATAACCATAAAGGCAATTTTAAAATGATGGAACAGGTAGAGAAAAGTGCTTGGGTGTGTGTTTGGGTGCCTAGACAGGTAAACTGGGAGTGAACCTTAGCTGTCAGTGGCTATATGACACTGGGCAAGTCTCAGTGACAACCTGGCACTAACTTATGAATCCCTCAAGGGTGGGGGCTCTGTCTCTCTGCATCCCTATCACCTCTAGCTCAGTGTCCAGGGCACAGCTGGGAGGCGAAAAGCAGGGACCTAGAGATCAGGTGGACTTGGGTTTGAATCCTTCCTCTGCCCCTAGCTATGTGGCCTTATACAAGTTTACTTAACCCCCCCTTTTTTTTTTCTTTAATAGATGCACCCACAGCATATGGAAGTTCCTGGGCCAGGGATTGAATATGAGCCACAGCTGTGAGCTACGTTGGCTCCCTTTAGCCTACTGCTCTGGGCCAGGGATCGAACCCTCACCTCTGAAGCAACCCAAGCTGCAGTAGTCTGATTGTTAACCCACTGCCCCAGAGCAGGAACTCCTACTTAACCTTTCTAAGCCTCGGTTTCCTCGTCAGTAAGACAGGGACCAAACCATCACCTGCTTCCTAGTATTAGCAGATTAAATACGAAAAGATAACAAGAAGGAATTAGATGCTCAATTACTCATGAAGCTGAATTCCGAGTTATGAATACAATTTTTATAGACACATTTAATCCCAGTCACCAAATCTCAGGGTTGGAATCCAATCATCCCTCTGGTATTTATTTATTTATTTAGTCTTTTTGCCTTATCTAGGGCCACACCCGTGGCATATGGAGGCTCCCAGGCCAGGGGTCTAATAGGAGCTGTAGCTGCCGGCTTACACCACAGCCACAGCAATGCGGGATCCGAGCCGCGTCTGCAGCCTACACCACAGCTCACGGCAACGCCGGATCCTTAACCCACTGAGCAAGGCCAGGGATGGAACCCGCAACCTCATGGTTCCTAGTCAGATTCATTAACCACTGAGCCACGACAGGAACTCCCATCCCTCTGACATTTAAACCTCCTTCCCGACTAGTTGGTATTTCCAGTTTTGGAGATGGCTCCCACTTGTGTATGTCCCCGTCTATCCGGGACTCTGCCATGAGCGAGCATTTTCCCTCTAAGACACTTTAATCCTTCCTTCTCATAAGAAGAGTTCATTTCTAGACCTGTGCCTCTAACTAAGCATGCTGTTTGTAGCCCAAAGTGCTCACCTTTTATTATGCGAAGCTGTCAATTGGATTACACAAGGCCCAAACTGGTTTAGCATGATTAAGGGGCTATAGTCACTATAGCTGGTACAACATTGAATATCTGCAGTTTTACAAAATTACTCTCAAATCCTTTTTACACATTCTCTGGCAGGCAAGAGCTGACACAGCAAAAGCTATAATTTTCCACGCGAGGCTCCAGAAAAACCTGATAGAGGCAGGTGAGATTCATTTGTAGACCTTAATATTAATACATTCATTCAGAATGGCAAGCCACTGAGCCAGAAAAAATCCTGCCCTCACTGCCCCTCCCCAGTTTACCTTTGGGCCACTTTAAAAGCCAAACACATTGCTTTTACGGGAGAGCACCGGAGGCCTCACCTGGGTCACGTCCCTCCGACCCCACCAAGACCACACCTAACGCTTCCACCCTCAGCCCTCACTATCACTGCCAAGAGCGGGCATCCAGTTAAATTTCTTCTTCCCTGACCCCTGGCTATAACTTAGCTCTCCGCTTCCCGGCCTTTCCCAGGAAGACCGTCCCCATCTCCTTGTCTGAGATCCATGGACCAGTGCTGATCTCATTCCAACCATGGGGAACTTTGCCTGCTCTGACTCCACTGGCTCACCGATGTCTTGCTTCTTTGGTTCAGAACCCAGACAGCCAAGGGCTATTCATCCACTCTCAGGTGTCTATGCCTTCTCTCAGACCACAGACCTCCAATCCTACGGGCCCTTGCACATTAGTGTTCCAAAACACTTTATCAATTTACTCTTGTACAACACGGAGGGAGAAGAAAGGGAGATTGCTCCCAATAGCTGCTCTGGCTGTGGGAAAAAAAAAAAAAAAAAGGTGGAATGGACTTTGCAGCTACCAGAAAGGTCAAGACTCTAGCTACTCCTTGTTCTTGTCAACAAAGTCAGCTCTAGATGGGCTTGGAGGGAGTCCTTTACTCCCGTGGGAAGCCACAGGCATTGGGAGAGAAGACTGTGCTGTTGTTACAGCGTACTCTTTTGGCTGTGGCTTAGTACAGTTCCACTCTAAACTAGAAACACAATAGTACTGCAAATTATTCCATGAGCAATACTATGGCAGAGTGCCCTATCTATGCCTTCCTGCAGCTTAATGAACCCAAGTTCCAGTTTGATCCTTAGAGACTCATTTCCATTGCCCCGAAGCCCAGTGGGAAGAGAATGTTTAGAGGGCACCTGTTGGGATCCAAGGCGGGGCTACTGCAGAGATGATGTGTCAGGACAATTCTGGCAGCAGAGGTTTCAATGGAATCTCTTTTTTACTGGTGTCGATCTTTGGTTTCAACTTCTCTGCTTTATTCTGCTTTGGACAAGGTATGCCTACTTGGCCAAAGACCACCCCAAGAAATGAAAACTGGACAAGGAGTCAGGCTAGGAGAGGCTGGCTTGCTCTCCCCGAAAATTGCACGGGCAGGAGTCCCTGACTCATTCTCTTCTGTCTCTCCCCTCTCCTTCCTCTTCCTCTTTCTCCTCCCAACCCATGTAGGTCTGTTTCTCTGCTTCCTTTTTTTTTCTTTCTTTCTTTCTCAGGGCTGCACCTGCAGCATATGGAAGTTCCCAGGCGAGGGGCTGATTGGAGCTGCAGCTGAAGGCCTATGCCACTGCCTTAGCAATGCCAGATCTGAGCTGCATCTGTTCTTTGTCTTTAAATCTCTCTCCCTTTCTTTCCCATCCCCCACTGTCTGCCTCTGTCTCTCCTCCTCCTTCGCTGTTTCTGGGTATATATGTGTCTGTCTGTCTTTCTCCCACTCTGTAAGAATGTGCGTGCGCTTCCTGTCTCTCTTCTCTCTCTATCTGCCTGACTCCTCTCTCATGTGTCTTTTCAATAAGACATCTGGACTGGGAGCCAAAAGACTTAGCTTTTCGTCCTGGCACTACCATTAACTAGCTGTGTGGATATGGCCAAATTGCTTTCTATCTCTGGCCCTCAATTTCCTTGACCCTACAGCAGGTTAGACTGGATGCTCCTCCAGATTCTCAGCAGTTCTAAGATTTCATCACTGCATGAAGTGGAACTCAGACCCAAGAAGAAGTTGCCATTGTAGACACAGGAGAGTCACGCTGGGGGTTCCCAACAGCACAAGCACCATGGGACACCTGAGTACCACTCACAGAGGATGTGACTAAACCCAGACAACACTGCTGGAGGATCAACTACCTGCCGAGCAGACGCTGTGCCTGCACCTCACTCAACCTGGTAAGATAAGTAAGGGATGGACGCTATTTTAGGAGTGAGAAAATCGAAGCACCAGGAGTGAAGCCACTTGCCCAAGGTCACATGCTCGAGGATCATCAGAGCAGGGTTTAAATTCAGGCCATCTGACTCCTGAGCCTGCGCTTTTGTCCACGATGCTGTACTGCCCCAGGCACCAATGCTCACTCACAAACCTCCCACTTGGGCTGCAGAGTAAATGGCTCTAGACCCCAAGTGTGCTCAGGGGTCTTAGATCCAGACTATATGGTTCAACCAATTCTCTTTTCCTTTAAGATACCAACTCTGACTTAGCTTCTGCCCGTTACTGTTTCAAGAGTATTCTTTGGCCTGCTCACTGCCTTGTGTGCTTGGGTAGCGCCGACCTTTATATTTTCAAATGTGCACATCTTGTTGCCATTCTACATAAACAGGCACCTTGCCAGAGCCTAATGCGGTGCTGGACCCACTGTAGGGGCTTCGTTGGCGAAGTAACTGATGAGCACCAAGATGCTTCATGGTACTGAGGTCATGTCCCGAGTTCTCTGCCTGGCTGCCAGTAGATACCTGAGACCCTGCAGTCTTCACATCACAAGCCCTGCAGGCAGCCTCCACCTACTCACTGCCACCTACAGGATGGCTTGGGGAAAGGTTAGATGGTATTCAAGTCACAGAAGCAGAACTGGAGGTCCCCCGATGATAAATTTCAGCCAAGTGCAAATATAAAGAGAACCCCAGCTTCTTCACAGAGAAGCAGCAGCCATGGCTTCTATTCTCAAGGAAATACTAGGATAAAAGAGATGAAACACACACAATAAAGAATGAGAGGAATTCCTGACTAGTATCCATAAGGATGCAGGTTTGATCTCTGGCCTCGCTCAGTGGATTTAAAGATCTGATGTTGCTGCAAGCTGCGGTGTAGGTCACAGATGCGGCTTGGATCTGGTGTTGCTGTGGATGTGGTGTAGGCCTACAACTGCAGATCTGATTCGAACTCTAGCCTGGGAACTTCCACATGCTGCAGATGCAGCTGTAAAAAAAGAAAAAAAAAGAACGAAAGTATATATAATTTCCACAGCATGTACACCTTTGTCTTACATTATTATTTTTGTGTGTGTACGTATGTATGTATTATGAAATAAAATTGTGGGAGCGCAGAGCAAGGAAACTGCTTGTGTAATGTGATTATGAAGACTAGAACAGGCTCCTGCACAGCTGGAAATCGGAAGCCCCGAAGCCCAGAGTCCAGCACTGAAACCAGTGAGAGTGATGTCCAGAGCCCTCTGAAGCACCAGCTCAGACATGGGTCAGGCACCAATGGTTGTCATGGTTTCAAAAAGCATGTAAGACCCATCACAAGTTTGGTAGCCCTCATTTTTGACATCTTCGCACATCTGTCCCAGTGTCAGATATATGCTGAGTGAGAGTGAGTGGGACAATGGTGAATGAAGTCATGTCCCCAGAAGTCTCTTTCGTATGTCCCGAAAAGAACAGTGGAATTAGACATCCTGGGGAATTCAGTCCTCATGGGAAATCCAAACCTTGTTCCAGCCACCTCATAATCTTCTGCTTGCCCTTGTTGAGTGCCAGCAGTATGACTCATTTGGTAGAGATGAATCCACAGGTCTCAATTCCAGAAATGCTCCCCTTTTTAAGAGCATGATGTAGATTAGCCACCAGTGCAGGTTTACTGCTTTTTCCCAGCTTTAGTGTAGAAGTCAGGGTGGCCACAGAAAAGTCTGATAACAACAGTTCCCAGATGGTCCGAGTCTGCATGCTGCTCTCCTGACGGGGGACCTTTTGCCTGCCCTCCTTGCAACCCCCCCGCCCCTCCCCAGAGCTCATCCCAGCACAACAGCCACGCAAACAGCAGGGAGGCCAAGAGCACACCAAGAAGCTGCATGATCCAAGCTCAGATACTCTGCAAAAGTGACTGGAAGTTCACTGCACTAGTAACGCCCTGCTCTGTGTGCCCCTGGAGGCTGGCACTTTACTCTGGCTCAATCACAGGCCAATTCCACGCTCCCCTGTGCTCAGGGATGATTTATTGATCTGGTTCTGGATGGCAGGATTAGGCTACTGATTCATTTGCCTCTCCATCCCCAGCAAGCCCCACAGGGTTTCAGGGCTGGGTCAGCACATACGCTGTGCCCCTCTCTCCTGAGGCTGACATGTCACCTCCGAGGACAGATCACTGCTTCAGCCGGGGGTGGGGGTTTTAAGAGTTAGGGCAGCCCAAGAATGGGGGACCCTCCCGAAGGCCATCTGCTCCCAAGACTGACTGCACAGTGGTGATCCCACACCCAGAGGGTGTCAGAGTCGTGATTGGGGGCCCCGCTCTCCCTCCGACCTGCCTCTACCTCACGACAGCCAGTATAAGGGCCCCCCGACAACTGCTGTGAGGGGATCCAGCACTCCAAAGACATGCCCAGTTGGTTCTCAATTTTCGACACACTTTTGGATGATACCTGGTCTACACCGCAGGAGGCATGCAAGAAGATGAAACGTTATTTTATATGTATAACCTTAAAGTCATGTGGCGGCCACCGAAAAGTCTAATAACACGAGGGCCCCCACCCCTGCCTCTCACAGTGAACCAGCAGGGAGATGACGATAAACCTTAACTTTCATCTCTGTCTCCGACTCCCAACCGGCTCCCCCAACCCCAGCAGATCAGTTTTGGAAGAAAAGGCCCCCAGGGCTCCTCGAAGAGACAGACAGAGTATGAGGCGAAAAGAATGGATCATTTCATCCAAAAGGGCATTTGTGGCAAGGCTGTCCTCTTACAGTCAGAAACATAACCGTTTCTCTATCATTTGTGGTGAAGGGAAAAGTTCTGACTTTACAATAACACAAAACAAAAACAAACAAACAAAACAGGTTAAGACTGATGCAGCCTCTAATTACGGAACACACAGTTATCAGTAGCCCATGTTTTAAATCTGCTTTCCCAAGTCCAGTCTTGCCAAAGAACCCCTAAAGGCCCTGTCCCCCACCACACCCCAACTCTGGCGGGCCCCCTGCCTCCCTCACTAAAGGGGAGTTCACTTTACATGGGGTCCAGCCCTGACAGTGTTCAGATAACCCCCAGGCCCCAAGGTGTCCAGAAAGCTGAAGCCTGAGGGAGGGGCAAGCTTCTCCCAGAGCGAACAATGGCATCTGAGTGCAGGGAGAGCTGATTCTCAGACTAAGCCCCCCTTCCCAACGCCGCAGGGTGAGGAGGCCTGGTCTGCGAGGCCGCTGAGGTGAGAAGCATCAGTTAACAAGTCAGATGGTACCAAGGGGGAGGGGGCTGCTGGGAGCTGAGGTGCCCTCTTCCCTCCGTACATCAGGCCGGATCACCTCGGCCAGGGACGCCCATGGATGCGAGGCCCAGGGAAGCGGCCCGTTACCTGCTGGACGTCCTGCTGGAAGACGCAGAGCTGCAGCCGCTGGTGGAGCCGCACCTTGCGGTGCTGCCAGATGCTCTCGAGCCGCCGCTGGTGGTGCAGCACCTCGTGCACCACGTCCAGCACCTGGTGCACCGCCTTGGAGTAGTTGGCTGTGGCCGTGAGGGACTCGGAGTTCCCAGGACTCAGGGGACGCTGCAGCACATCCAGCAGGGCTTTGCCATCCTGGCTGACCTGCAAGAGGGAAAGAAGGTCAAGTTGAGGGAGCAGAAGGGCAGGTGAGGCACAGAGAGAACCTCAGTCCGACCCAGATCCAAGACACCCAAGGAGGGCGCCGGCCAGAGCTGCCTCGGTGCCCAGCTTGCCGTCTGGGGAGGGCAGACCCTCCTGGGATCCTGCGGGAGAGGAGGTGCAGGGCCAGTAGCCAGGTCTGCCAGACCCTGAATCAGTGTCTCTCTCCCCCTTGAATCCCAGCTTCACAGGGCAGGGGTTCTGCGCTGCTTACTGCCCACCTCCTAAAGCCTAGAACAGTGCCTGACACTGGGTACTAGATACATTTTTTGACTGACCCCCTGACTAGGTCAGGCAGCAGAAGCAGAACATCATTTTAGAGAGAAAGCTGAACATAAGCTGCACCATAAACCTCTCTCCCTCTTCTTTCTTCACCTCCCTCTACATCACTCTCAACTTCTAGGTGGGTGGCCAGAGCTCTTTGGGCCTCAGTTTCCTTGTCTGTGCAATAGGGATTGTAACAGTACATACATCATAGGGTCGCAGTGAGTGCTAAGTTAACACGTGCAGGGTGCTTAGAATAGGGCCTGGAACGTGGTACTGGCCCTTCCTACCTTCATCCTCCCCCTCCTCCTCCTCATTGTTTCTCTATCCCGTCTTTATTTCCTTATCATTTTGTTTCCTTTTATATTTATACTTCTTTGGCTCTCCTTCTATACAACCTTTTTTTCCTCCTGAAAAAAAGGCAGTATCTCCATCTTTCTAGAACAGGCAGAGTAAGGGAGGCACTCTTAGGTGGCAGACCCAAACTCCATGCTCCTGGGTTCCCCAACATTTACCCTCAGAGCTGAAACCAGTGGGGGTGACACCCTGTCACTGGTCCGTGGGATCCTGGCAACATTTCTGGAAAGTGGCATCACCTGATTGACACCTGTGGCTCTCCCATGCTTGGCAGAGTATCCGGCAAGCATGCGTCTTTCTAATTTATTTTTTTTTAATTAATTTTTTTTTTGTCTTTTTGCCTTTATCTAGAGCCGCACCCACGGCATATGGAGGTTCCCAGGCTAGGGGTCTAATCAGAGCTGTAGCTGCCAGCCTACACCAGAGCCACAGCAACGCGGGATCCGAGCTGCATCTGCAACCTACACCACAGCTCACGGCAACGCCGGATCTTTAACCCATTGAGCAAGGCCAGGGATTGAATCTGCAACCTCATCGTTCCTAGTTGGATTCGTTAACCACTGAGCCACAACGGGAACTCCGTCTTTCTAACTTAAAACTGCAGTGACTAGGGAATTGATAGGAAATGTTAAGGCCCCAAATTAATTTGGTTGACAATGAAGTCAGGGGTGGTGTGGAGTTGAAATGGTCTTCTTTTCCTTCGGGCAAGCTGGGAAAGGTGAGATGAATGGGGAGCTGCTTGCTTGGCTTGCAGCCTCCCCTCCCCCACCCTCACATCCTGATGATAGCCTGGCTGGGGGTCCAGGAGCACAGAGGCAGCCCTTACTCCCCAGGTGACAGAGCCACAGAGGTGCACATGGGGCTGAGGCTTGATCAAGAGGAGCACCGGTACGGAAGCAGCTGAGACAGGAGGGGGAGCCCAGCTGGAGGAAGAGGGCCAGTTTCAGTGCCCTCCTCTACCCACTCCCATGCCACCATGCCTGCTTCATGACGTACGGCCAGGAGAGGAAGACAGGAAGCAGCTCCTAAACAGCACAGAGACGTGAGTAAGACGTGCATCCCATGGACATACCCGAGAGCTCTCTTCAGGGAATTCTGGGCAATACTGCTGGGGCATCAGGCTACGGTCAGGGCAGGGTGCTTCCAGATGAAGGACCAAGTCCTGAAATCCAAGGCCACTCAAGTTCCAGTCTTCCACCTCAGTCCACACGTGTAGGTGGCAGGGGCAGCCCCCTGACCTCTGCAGGGAGGTAGCGCCTATGTCCCAAAGTGCTAGGGCCTGGGAATTAACTGGGAGAAATATCACGTCTCCATATAATTACGCTCACACTACATGAGTGTGAACTGGGTACGTATAATATCATCTCAGTTGTATGGCTCTGATTTTGTGTTGGATAAGGAGCAAATTTAGAGACCCTTGACCCACAGGCAGAGGCACAGTTCTGCTATAAGAGAAAGCCTTGGAGCAGAGCTGATGAGATCAGACTTGGCTCCCAAGCCTCCCTCTCTGCCTCCTCTAATGATGAAACCTGTTCCCATTTTTCAGCACTTATTGCTGTCAGGCGCTGGGCCAAGTACATTATACGGATTATCTTCACAACCCTCAAAACTACAGGCGGCTGGGATCCCCTTCATTTCACAGAGGAAGAAACCGAGGCTTCAGGTGGTTAAGCAACTTGCCTGAGGCCATACAGGTAAGAAGGGGAGCCAGGATTCAAAATTCAGTTTGGACCACAGTAAAAATGCTTATTCTTATCTAGTGGCCATTAGGTCTTTGACTTTGACATGAACCAAACTCACTTAGGGTAATATTTATTAAAATGGAGGTTCTAGGTCCCACTTCTTGACATTGTGATTCAGCCTGGACTGGAACCAGGAACCTGCATCTTTAACAAGGACCTCAGGTGAGCCCGGGGCAGGTGGTCCAGGAACCCACTTTGAGAAACAGTGCTCCAGCTGACCTTGTCCTTGAGGAACCCCAAAGGCCAGCAGTGTGCTTTGCCCTCCTCATCCAGTTTCCATAATCAGCCCATCTCTCTCTCTCTTTTTTTTTTTCTTTTGTCTTTCTGTCTTTTTTCTAGGGCCGCATCCACGGCATATGGATATTCCCAGGCTAGGGGTCTAATTGGAGCTATAGCTGCCGGCCTATGCCACAGCCACAGCAACATGGGATCCGAGCTGCATCTGCAACCTACACCACAGCTCACAGCAACGTCAGATACTTAACCCACTGAGCGAGGCCAGGGATCGAACCCGCAACCTCATGGTTCCTAGTCGGATTCGTTAACCAGTGAGCCATGATGGAACTCCAGCCCATCTCTTCACATCCCTAAGTCCTTTCCTCAGAGTTGATGCCAGGTAGCGAACTTACCGTGTATATCCACACAGATGCACCTGTATGGTGCTTTTCCCTTTCCTCCTCCTTTTGAAAGGACGTGTTTCCCCTTCTTAACGTGTACCAAGCTCCCCAGCCTTTGACTTTTCAGCAGAAGAGGCTTTAGCCTGTCCTCTGCTTCCACAGCAGCTTCTCGCTCCAGCAAACATTTACCTCCATCCCATGGTGAGATGTCCTATGGACTCTCTAGTGAGAAAACTAATAATTTTTGATAAGCTGCTTCATAAAAGGGGGGCAGGGTTAGTGTGTACATGCCCGTTCACCAGCCAGAAAGCTACTCCAGAGAAGCATTGCCTTGCTTTCTTACAGTCCTTCTTCAGAGGAGAGAGTCTGATCTTCCCACTGGGTGAGGGGTGTGTGTGTGTGTGTGTGTACATGAGTACCACGGTGGTGCTTTCTGATGGCTGCATTTTCCAGTTTGCTGGCTGGAGACACTATCACTCACAGATCAAGGATCTTAAAGATGCCCCCAAAGGAAGAAAAACAGCCTCTCTTCTTAGTCCAAGTACATTATATGGATTATCTTCACAACCCTCAAAACTACAGGCGGCTGGGATCCCCAGGCTATTACATAGCACACAGGCTGTGCCACCCCCCATACCTCCCCTACCACACACATACACAGCCAGGACCCCTGGGTGTCCTCCTTGGCTCTCACCTCTGTGTAGGCCTGGGTCACCTGCTCATACAGCGACTGGTGGTGGTGGATCGCCAGCTCCAGGTCCTGCATCTCGGACGGCAGGCCACCTTCGCTGCACATCTTGCACCAGGCGTCCACTCCTGACAGGAACTGGAAGGAGATGCCGGCTGGGTCAGTGTGGGGGGAATGGGGGTGGGCAAGGGGCAGATTATGTAGAGACGGACAGACACCTTGGGAAGAAATATCAGGACCTCTGGAACCCTTCAGAGTTCACTGCAGAGGGTGGAGTTTTTTCTTTAATTCTGCAAACACCAACCCCAGATAAGTAGTCAGACTCACACCCGTTTAGGCAGTGTGGTTTCCCACATAGATAAATAACGATTTATGAAACTTCTGTGGCTGGGAATTGCCCACCTTTTGAACAAGTTATATTCACACATTGATTATAAAATACAAGCGTGCCAACAGCTCACTACATGTGTACCTGAGAGCTTCTTGTCCTGTGCATACTCACAGGCACATGCGAGAGGCAACATATAATGAAATGCTTTAGAATGCAGACACTGAGGCTGTGAAGAGGAGTAAAGAATGCTTCTTACAGGCCCATCAGGTACTCCAGAGAACAGGCAGAGACCACTCCCACAGGGGATGGAGATTAACACTCAACAAGATCCCTGCTGTCGGGTCAGAGCCCCTGGGGATGGGGGAGGGGAGGGCAGCTTAGGGGTAAGGACTGTACTCTGCCTACAGTGGCTTCTGAGACGTAATATACAGACATAGCTCTTGACAGACATCAAATTATTTAAAAGTTAAAATTAACAACTGTGGAAGACTATGGGTCTCCATGCACAAAGGGTGAGCTAACTGAAATCACTCAGATTTATTGGGTGGAAAATACACCTCTGAAATGCAAATAATTCTTCACCCAACAGTCTGGAATGGTTCTGTCTGTGACTCTTCTTGCCTGGCTGCACAGCTCCACTTAAATTAATTGCCTAAATACCTTTTTATCTCATTGCCTAGAACAGCCCATATGAGGATAATAAAGAGCTGCCCAAATAAACACGTTGAAAAAATAGCCTCGAATTTATTGTTTGGTGTGTGTGTATGTGTATCTGCATGTGTTTCCCAGCTAAAAGGAAACATGGTTTATGAGTTCCCTGAAGGACTGGAAATACCTGAGAAATTGCATTCAGAAAAGGATACAAATAAAACCGCTTCTGATCCAAACTAATCCAAGTCAGGAAACATCAAATAGAAGTCGACTCCTTCAGTTACTCTCAGCTCAGGTACTGCGTTTCTGCAACTGTGTGAGTTCTAGTCTTGGTATGATTGTCAGCTTTCAGTCCTTAGCCAGGTTGGTTTTTCGTTCTGTATGTTTTTATGACATGAAACCAGCTCCCAACAGTTGTGGAAGAATACTGGGTGACAGCCGGTGTCAGATTGCACGCACTTGCTAATACCCCAGAAGCTGCTTTGCTTCAGGTTTGTTAAAGGAACCTGAAAGCAGCTTGACACTCCTGTGTCAATTGGGGGGGGGGGCGCCTCTTTGGGACTTCTTTGTAACACTCTAACCGGAGTCCCACAGCAGATCCCACAGAACCATCATCTCAAGGAGAGAAAGAAAGAGAGAGGGAAACACCAAACCTCCCTTGCCAAGCTGGAGAACCTTCAACAAAGCGTGCAAGTGACAGAGTTGAAGAGAGGACAGGAGTCGAGACGTGAATACTCTCATGGACCTAAGAATAAACCAGTCACTACCAGCCACTTCCACCACCATCTTATATCAACAACAACAAAAAGGCTGGATCCCTCTCCACATGTAGGGCTGTTCTTGACTTATTCTTGTTGGGGAGGTCTCAGATGGAAACAGACACAGGTGGAGGAGACACTAAGATACCAGGATAGTAGTGATGTCTACCATTTAAAAAGCACACGAGGCACCTTACGGGCTCCACCTCTAGCCCTTAGCACGGTGCCATGAGATTTATATCTATCCTCACATTAGAGATGAAGAAACAAGCTCTGGATGGTGAGATGACTTGCCTCAGAGTTAATGATTAGGACCTACCTGGGTCTGGCATCAAAGCCTAGACTGTCCAATTGTCTCGTGCTGCCTTCCAGGTTAGGTTGGCAGCTGAGGAAGAGATTTAAGGTATGACCTTATACCTGACCATATTATCTTCGAGCTACCCACATGTTATACAAAGAAAGAAATTTAGAGGGTGAGACCAAGGCTTTAATGTTAGACAAACCTTTAACGTTAGATTTTATTTTATTTTATTTTTTATTTATTATTATTTTTTTAATGTTAGATTTTAATGAAATCCCAGATGCCTACAGACTGTAATTTTCACAGTGGTATTTACTAACCAGCCTACAAATGTATATACGTGTGTGTACACACACATGCACGTGTGTTATAAACTTTGCTGCTCTAAAAAGTGATTAGCACATAATTTACAAAGAATAACATAGAGAATGTTTCTTATGATAAATTCCATGTAACAAATTGATTCTCACAGATGCTTTCATTTGCAAGCAACAAGCATACAGTTTCAACACAAAAGCTGGTTGATATTTTCACTTTTGTTAAGATGGAAGACAAAAGTGAAAAATATCTGGGACATGTCAGAATGTTACTCATTCATCAATGATTGCAAGTGACTTCTTTGCTGAATGGAATAATAGCTTTAGAGTATCAGAGGAATGTTTCCTTAATTTTGTGTGATGTTCATAATGTAACAGCTATACACAGGGCACATTTTTAGGCTTAATTTGCATTTTATTTATTTATTTATTTATTTATTTTTGCTTTTTAGGGCCACATCTGTGGCATATGGAGCTTCCCAGATTAGGGGTCTAATCGGAGCTACAGCTGCTAGCCTATGCCACAGCCACAGCAACGCCAGATCCAGGCCATGTCTGCGACCTACATCACAGCTCACGCAACGCCAGATCCTTAACCCACTGAGCGAGGCCAGGGATCGAACCTGCAACCTCATGGTTCTTAGTCGGATTTGTTTCTGCTGCACCATGACAGGAACTCCTTAATTTGCATTTTAAAAGACTTATTTTCCCTCTGATTTTCTTAAGACTTCAGATAATCAGTAAAACAACAAATCAAACACTGGCTTATAACACCTGATGATTTCCATGGTGTAAAACTTTTACCTTGGCCTATCTCACACTACCATCGCAACACCATCAAATGTGGAGTTGGGATGAGGTAATCAGGCGCCACAACTGTATGCTGTTTCCACCAGAGACGTAAACAGAAATAATACCAAGAACACAGAAAATAATAAAATGTGGCAAAATAATTGAGAATGATGAGTGCTGAGCGCTTATTACCTTTGTCTTTAATATGCTGTATTTAATTCAAATTTATACATTTTAAAGTAATGGCTATGTTTAACAACCAACTCATAGAATTCCTGAAAATTCTACAACTGGCTCTCCCCAAGCTGGTTAAAGTCAGTTCCAGCATGCCACTGGATCTTAGATCACTTAATCTCCCTGAGCTTCTCTGCTCCTCTCTACAAAACGGGTTAGTAATGTCACTGGCCAATGACAGTAAGTAAATGACAACAAGTAATTATTATTTTAGTCCATTATGTTATTATTACATTATCATTATTCACAGCAAATGCTTCATGTAAAATTAGTTTCCTCCTGCTCTCAGCACTCAGTGATCGGTTTTGTTTCACTCCTATGGTCTATGCTCATGGAAAACAAACTAAGTGGTCAACACACACACACACACTCTCTCTCTCTCTCTCTCTCTCTCTCTCTCTCTCTCTCTCACCGACACAACAATAAACCACTAAGAAGAATGAAAAAAAGGCTCTGGGTTCCTTCCTGTCTAAATATTAATGTTAAGCAAAGCCACCAAGAGTTACAAATGTCTCTGCATCCACAGGGGCCATGAATGTGATAGAACATGGATTATTGTCACAGCTACTCAGCAGGGTCTTCAGTGTTTCAAAGAGACAGGGGGTTGGGGGGCTCTCCGCCCTCAGTGTACGTACCCCCGCCCTGCCCTGCTCCTGTCCCTCTACTTTCCACTGCTGACTGCTGCGGCAGCTCCCCTGGCCTCACCTGCTCAGCCTTCTGATGGAACACCGCAGACATGGCGAGGATGGTGCTGCGTTCATCCAGGGCGGCCGCGAAGCTCTTCCACTCCTGGTCTAGCTGTGTGGAGATCTGCTTGATTTGCTGTGAGGCGTAGTGGCCGGCCTCCGAGAGGCGGGAAGCCACGGACATGATGCGGTTGATGTTGACATAGGCGTTCTGGGAAGCGAGGGAGAGCAGGCACTTAGTGAGGTGGGCTGGGAAGTCACTCATGCAGCACTTTGGGCTGCGGGAGTACATGGGAAGGAGGTTACCCAGATCAAAAAGACTGAGAGAGGCTAGTATTGGTCACACCAGTGTATCCATTTGTGGGCCAAAGGAGGTCTCTGTCTATGACACAAAATTTTAGTAGATGGCAGGTACAACAACTGAGCCCTTTCATTCTGGGGACACGGTTTTTGCGCCAACTATGAATGCCCACGCATGCAGTCGCTTTACATGGACCACTGTAATAATCTTCACATTCATCTTATTAGGTCAAGCCAAGGGGATAGCATGGTATTTGCAAGAGTTTCTCTCTGGAAGCAATGGCTCAGACCAGGGCAAAAGCCAGAGAGGAAGCAAAGGCAGCTTCCTCACTCAGGAGAAAGCTGTACCTAGGGCACTACTGTCACCCACAACAGGGCAGCAGCACTCATCAAAAAGGGCAAAGGACACATGTCACATGATAACTACACGTTTTCCTACCGCCAAGTGAAGACTTTGCTGCCCCTCCACCCAGCAAGAGAGCTGGAGCACTGGTTACCAGCCAGGGCTTAAATAGAGAGAGTACATGCAGTCACAATATCCATGCTAAAAATACCATCTGTGGAGCCCTTGCTTATTCCTTACTTGACTTCGAAGATTTTCCCACCTGACCCCAAAAAGGCATCTGCGGGGGTCTCCTCGGCCTGTTAACTGCTCTTATCCTGTTTTGTTTATATTCATTCCCACCTTTGATTGCCAATTAAAAATTCATGATCATGTGAAGGCCAGCAGAAAACTCTCTAGGAATGAATGAGACAAAAGCAAAACCCCACAAACAAAGACAGTAATGAGCATGGTTATTTTTAACCACTACCTCCTATTAATTGAGGTGTCAAAACAATCGAGTAATATTGTGGCACCTCCAGGGAGCTTTTCTGACTCACACAAGGTCTGTTTGAAGAAGGACCGGGGGTGTCAGGTTGCTGGCATACCTTTGTTCTTTGTTATGAATCTTCTTATATGATAATAAATATTCTTCAGCAACAGCATTTTCTCTTGGCTCTATTAGCTCAGCAGTAGTTCATTAATAATGGGTAAGTTTAATGAAGGTTCTTTATTTTCCTTTCCCTCTTCCCTCCTGCTCCCCATTCATTTTCGTTGTCTCCAGCCTCAAGCACTCCATCCCAAACCTGAGCCAGGTGGATAAGGTCTCCCTTCATTTAAAAGGTCTCTGTGGAAACTTTAAGAGGTTAAGAGAAGTGCTTGAACAAAAATCCATCCTAATGTTTAATGACTCCCATGTGTAATCCCTGTCTTAAGTCTTATCTGAGGCCTTTCTGACACAGTGCATTTCCTCAATAGAACTAGAATACTAGTAACTCTCATTATTTGAAATAACTATCCTTTACAGTTTTAGGAGTCATTATCAGCCCTGTTTTCTGAGTTAGAACACAGTTTCTTCTTAAAATTAAACTCTCTTTATAGAACCGACAGAAAAACCAGCTGTGAATTAGAAGAGGAAAAAAGACACATACTAATTTTAATAGTTCCCTCTTCTGAGAGATTGACATTTGGATTGCCCCCCTCGCCCCCATATCCTGCTTGGGTTACACCCAAAGCAGACCTTGAACAAGGATGTGGGGCGCATTGCTTATTCCCAGGAAACACAGTGAGGCAGGAGGCACGTCAAAGAGGGAAGGGAGGCAGACCAGGAACAGATGTGCTCATCGGTGGGTTACTGCTGTGAGCATCTGGGGTCCTCCCTCCTGAAGCCTTCTGAGAGCCTCTCTAAGCACACTCGGGAGCATCCCATGGGAGACAAGGGATCTGGGATATTCATGCGCCAAGTCCCATTGCTCATGGGTGAAGGTCCCTCCTAGAGTTATTCCTGGGCATTTCCAGCCTGACTTCTATGCACAGACCAAGCACACTCCCCATGTCAGAGTGTGGCCACGGGCAGAGAAGGCTGTTGGTGTGTATAGAAACCACCTGCAGATGACCTTCAGGGCGGACTGAGGGGATATGGGTGGGACACAGCCAGTCTTCCCAGCTGGATTCAAAGCTGTTCTTCCAAACTGGATTCAAATCCTGGAAACCCCCCCCCCCACACCCCCCCGCCCCAACACTCATTCATCCAGATCTTTCTAGAGTTGTTGGGTTTTCCTGTCCTCAGGAAGACCTTATGTCCTTCGGGCAGATGGGAAGCAAGAACAGCAATAAGAGCAAGACATAGCCTGTCCCAGGGTCTCTCGGGTGCATCTTATGGATGTCTGGCCCTTTGTCATCACTGCCTGTTTATATTCTCTCCCCACAGGGAACTCAGGGAGGTGTGTTTCTGCTCACTTTTAGGAAGAACTTTCTAGCTATTAGAGATGTCAAACTATGGCTGCCTCTGGAGGGTGTTAACACCTTGTCACTCATTCAAATATTTATGGAGAGTGGGCCAGGCTCTGTGTTGTGGGGCATGGGAGAACAAAGAGGAAAGAGACAGGATTCCTGCCCTCAGGGGCTCACAGCTGAGACTTAAGAAAAGTCCTCAAATAACTATAATTTAAAGGAAAATGAAGGCAGCTCTCTGTGGGGATGCAGGGGGAAGGGAGCTGAACCACTGGCAAGGATGTTGGGAAGGGGCTTCCTGCACAGAAGGCGGCGGTGGGGCTGGTAATCTTCCAAGGTCCCCTCCACCCCTCCACCGCCTGTGATTATGTGATTATAAATGAAAGCTAAAAACAAACACCCCCCCAAAAGACCACAGCTTACATTTCACATTCTAGAGACTAGCACAGTAAATGCCTTTTTGTTTCCTTATCAGTGGGCAGGGAAATGTCTTACTAAAGCTAACAAATGATTATGCTTCACATAAGCAGTAGAGGCAGTATTCCTCACAATAGAGGGATAAATATAATGTTGACTCATGAATCTGCTCATTATTCTTTTCTACAGCCCCTGTGCAGAACAGCAAAACGCTGCAGGCAGGTCATATTGCCCAAGTTCATCATCACCATCATCTTCTTCATGTCTCTCCAGCCTACAACCTCATACCAATTGGCAGATCGATTCTAAACTGGGGTCACAAACCAAATGAAAACAGAGGAGCGCAGAGGAGGTCCTACATGACTTAAAAAAGGCAGAGCAAGCTTAAGAATCCGACTGAACAGGGTGCTTGATCGTTAGGCACAGGTGTAGCTTTCCTGTGTCGCTGTTTATGCCCCTGTTAAGGAGTATCTGGGACTCAAGTTTGTCCTGGGGACATGGCCAGTGGGAATGGATACTTTGATTCTTCACGGCCTTTCCATTTTCTACCAGCTGCCTTCTCCACTCCCGTCCATCTATCTGCCTGGTTCTGCTGTTCTTCCCTGACAGCCCTCAATGCCTTTCCCGCTGCAGAGCTGTCTTCAGCCAAGGGAATCAAACTGGCTGGGCCAGAAGTCAGATGTGAGCTCTGGCCCAGCCCAGCACTCACTTAAGATGCCACTTGGCTCCCTGTGCCTCTGCTTCCTCATCTGTAAAATGAAGGAGCTGAACTAAAGCTGGCAAACACTTCATGTCTGTGTAAGCAGTGTCGGTGCCATCTACCCAGGCCTCTAGGTGTGCCCTGTTCATGGAGGGCAGCCAGACTGAGTGTAGAGAGACCTGGAGGTCACAGTCTTCTGTCTCATCTTCAGTGCCTGGGAGAGCACTGACTAAATCTATTTCCCTCTGCAGAGCCTTTTCCATGAGGAGGTGGGCCATAAACAACAAAGGTAACTCAAAGCTGTCAAGTGTCTGAGAAGATTTTAAACAGAAGAGTAACGTGATGGCTTATGGTTTCAAAAACCTGCTCTGTTCGCTAAAGGACTAGTAAGAGGACACCTTTGTGGAGTGAGAACCAGGGAGAACAGGGCAGCTCACCCCAGAGGGACACATAGCCCCATCTCGGCTGGCCACATGCCTTATCCCCCAGCCTGGCTCTGCTCTCTGCCCTGTAGTGTGAAGGCCACGGCTGGAGCTGGGTGACCAGGGGTCAGCTGCTCCCTTCCTCCTCTTTGTAGCCCCTTCCCCTTAGGGGAGCTGCTCCTGGACTAACCAACTTCCCTGACTTAATAAGACAACATTTCTGACTTAATACCTCTTTAAACCATTACCTCAATACTGCTTTATTGGAGTTCCCATTGTGGTGCAGTGGAAACAAATCTGACAAGTATCCATGAGGATGCGGGTTCGACCCCTGGCCTCACTCAATGGGTCGGGAACCCATCGTTTCCATGAGTTGTGGTTCAGGTCCCAGAGATGGCTTGGATCTGGCGTGCCTGTGGCTGTGACCTATATCACAGCTCATGGCAATGCCAGATCCCCGATGCACTGAGCAAGGCGGGGGATCGAATCGGCATCTTCATGGATGCTAGTCTGGTTCGTTTCTGCTGAGCCACAAAGGGAACATCTGCTTTATTAATTTAAACCTTCTACCATATCAGTGCTGCTATTATTACTGTCATTATTCAAAGTATCTCATTATCCAAGGTTTAAATAGACTCTCCCCTGCAGAATGCAATGCACTGTAGCCTCGTCTGCTGCATCATCCCCCCCACCCCCCCAAAGGCTTTTCTCTGATCATTTTGGTCACAAATGGGAAAAATAAGTAAATTCCAGCAAAATCTTGCTAACTCAAAACTCTGGATATTTATGCCCTGCCCCCACTTATGCTGCCTACAAATCTTCTGTTTTCTCACTTCATCTCTGCAGTCGTTAACTGGAGATCACAGGACGATGGCAGGCCCCTTTCTCCTGAGGTCTCGTCTCCTGCTGTGATGAACTGAAATCAATGGAACAGAGTATTCCTGCTGAAGGAACTACTTGGCCAAATCTTGATGAAATTTTCAGCCCTGTCAACGGCTTTCACTTTGAACCTGGCTCCTGGCTGCCCTGATGGGCTACAAAAACATGCGAAGTGGCTTGCAAGATTGTTGATAACTTTCCACTTTAAAACTCAGCTGAATTTTCTCTTTAAATGTAGTTTCTTATGTGGTATACTCTGAAAGGGATACTGGTTCTTCTAGAAATAATCATTTGATGCAAGCTATCATTTTGGTAACCCTAGGGTCTGTGTCAGGGTCTGATTGGAAGAGCAGATCACTTCTGAACATTATTTGAACTCCATGCACTTCACCCCTAAAATTAGGGGTGAATTTTATGCTCCTGGAGTCATAGTCCCCACCCTGAATCAGAAACTTCTTTTTCTGGGTTACATGAGAGAACATAAAGCAGCCAGTCAGTTGCCTGGCATATAACCAATAAATCAAAGAATTTCATATCTTTTCCCACATCCAATTCCAGCAGATTGGTGTTAACTCTCCACGTTAAGTACAAACCAAATCAAAGTATTCGTAAAAAGTATTAACAAAAGGAAAAATCTATCAACTAACCCAACGAGAGACAAATATTCCAGTAAGTGTCCAAAGTCCACTGTGTTTCACAGAGAGCGTGTTACAAAGTCTCTGATATTCCTGAGGATGAGTCCCTAGCCCAGGAGCCTGCCACAGGGGCCCGGCCCACAGCAGAGGAAGGCACCCAGTTGCCTGTCGGGCCACTGGCCTGCACACCACAGCCCCTGTGTTGGCAGATGCCCTTCCCCTCGGATTCAAGGGTCTGGAGCCCTGAACTGTCCACAGGTCTTTCTTTGACACAGAAAGACTGGAAAATTCAGAATAAGCCCACGATTAGCTCTTTGAGCCATATACTTTCAACCTTAAGTCAGAAAAATAGAAGTATAGAGCCTCTGCCTCTTGGCAGAACCTTTTCTTTTTCCTTTTTTCTTTTTATTTCACCCCCCCTTTTATTTTGTCTTTTGAGGGCTGCACCCACAGCATATGGAGGTTCCCATCTAGGGGTCAAATCGGAGCTGTAGCCGCTGGCCTATGCCACAGCCACAGCAATGCAGGAGCTGAGCCACGTCTGTGACCTATACCACAGCTCATGGCAACACCCAATCCTTAACCCACTGAGCAAGGCCAAGGATTGAACCTGCATCCTCATGCATGCTAGTCTGATTCGTTTCTGCTGAGCCACGATGGGAACTCTTTGACAAGCCTTCCTAAGGTATCTCTACAACCCTGACATGTGTGAGCCACACCTAGAAGTGGGAGTGTCCAGCCTCATATAAAGGGACAGATCCATCCCCTTATCACTGACAAAAGGTGGCCGAAGCCTTCTCTGCAGGCCAGGTATAGTGTCTGGTCACATTGTTGTCCAGGGGGCTGTTTCTCATCCTCACCTCTAGGACAGCAGAGAACAGCACAAACACCTCCAGGAGTCCTTTGTGAGGAACGAGTCCTGGGCACAGGGTTTTCACTTTCATTCCGCTCAGCAGGGCTGCAGGTTTACTTGATCATCGTGAAAATGGAAGTTGTGATCTGTCAGATCATCACAGAAGGTGAAGCCAGCTATGACACAGAGGCCATTTTTCTGAGAGAGGTTCGGTTCTCTAGATAAGCCCTGGAGACCTGGACTCTCCAAATCCAAAAGTCAATGGAGGGAGGCCAGGTAAACAACCGGCCAAGGACCAAGGTCCTCAGCAAAATCACTCAGGTCAAACGAAAACTGAATGTTAAATCAAAATGTGTATTACAAAATACAAAAACAGTCTAGCCTCAGATGAGAAAAACATTGTGCATACCAGAGAAGCACACCCAAAGGTTACTGAGTCCTCTTTTGTATTAGATAAGCATGGTCATGGTAGGGTTTCTTTAGGGTCTTTTTCTCATCTCGATTCTCTTGTGTATAGCGGCTTTTCAAAAATATATATGTATATATATATATATATATATATATTTTTTTTTTTGTAGTAGTTAGTAGGAGATTGTCTTAAAACTATACAGCATTTTAACCCCCAGCCCTCTCCCTCCCCAGTGAAGTTAATATATCAAAACATCATGTGTCTATGAATGATGGAATAAGGGGGAGTTTATGTTCAAACTTCTGCTTTTATCAAACACATCCTCTTTCTTGAGATACAAAGGTTGTTTCTCGTTTTCTCTCTCTTTTTTTTTATCTCTCTACAAATAATGCTAGGAGTTGCTGAGTAGTTTTAATTTCAATAGATTTGGTATTGAAAATACCTCCTAGTTTTAAAAATCATTTTAATGGATCTTTAATAGATTTGGTCAGGTTGCATTCCATGAAAGCTGTAACTACTCAAATGTCCCCATATCTTTTTACTCTGATAAAAGATTTTTTTACAAGGACAGCACAATTTATGTACAAGTGGAATGGGCAAAAATTTAGTGAGCAAATTATGCTTTCAGGGAGTTTCCATTGTGGCTCAGCGGCTAACGAACCCGACTAGGATCCATGAGGATGCAGGTTCAATCCCTGGCCTCACTCAGTGGGTTAAGGATCCGGTGTCGCTGTGGCTGTGGTGTAGGCTGGCGGCTACAGTTCTGATTGAATCCCTAGCCTGGGAGCCTTCATATGCCATGGATGCGGCCCTAAAAAGACAAAAGACAAAAGACAAAAAAATATCCTTTCAGAAAGAAAGGCATATAAATACTTTAAAGTTTTTTAGAAGTCAAGATCACATAACAATCTTATTTTACAGTTAGAAAAAAAGTAAAACCCAGGTATTTCTTGAATCCACCTAGTAGGTGTGTAAAAAGCTTGTTAAATCAATTAAGGGATGTGTTCAAAGTTACAAAAAGAGAGGCAAGTTGGGACTATACCCAGGTCTCCTGATTCCTCATCTGCGTGACCCCTATGCTTATACTACCTTTTTCTCATGCCCTACAGTTTATATTAAAAGTTTTTGTTGTGTAACACTCAAAGAGAGCCATGAGGCAAGGTTTTGGAGATTTTCCCACACAGCTTTCAGAGGCTTTGTGAGTAACATTCAGTATCAGTAAGAAAACAGAGATTGTGCCAAAGCAATGGAAAAAGCTGAGCCTCATCTCCTTTTTCCAGATTAATAATACCATATGTATTGCTTACATCTTTGTTAGTACCAAACCCACTTTGGGTCCTGAAGCTGTTAAAGCATCAGCTTATGATTAATTAGTTGAACATTACCACATAAACCTGCTGATCCCACCTTGAAACATATGGACACCGGGATGGTAACATCTGGAATAAGAGCTGTCCATGCTTGAAACTCTACTACGACAGCTATGAGATGGGGTGAGCTCCAAAGGAACCTCTAACTTCTGCCTCCCTCAAACCACAGGGTGCTCTCTAGGGGGTCCGGTAGGGCAGCTGATGGATGACTATCTGGTCAGATCTGGTCAAACAGGAGGTCAAACCATGTGGAAGCCATCTGTCACTGTCGGATAGAAAGAGGAAAGGAGCTGGCACAGCCCTGGTACTCAGCAAAGATAACACTGGCCGGTGCATCCCCCTGTCTCCTGAGCCTGGCTTGCTGTAGCAATGTTTTGTCCAGCAACTGCTTTACAAGCCATTAAGCAGCCATGAAAACAAGCGCCTGGCCATATGTCCGAGGGCCACGAAAACCCAGGAGCAGATTTAAGTAAAACAGAAAACCTCTCTCTCCTCTCTCAGCTCTGAGTGAAACTTCCTTAAGAAAGTGTCTTTGTTTGAGGCCTTATTGTGGGGTTCAGATGGAAGAGAGGAACAGGTACAGCTGGAATCAGATTCAGGAAAAGAGGCTGGAAACAATGCAGCTCTTCTGGATTAGGATGTAGCAGTTTCAGGCTGCCTCTAAGGTGGGGATCAGAGGCCATGAAACTTCATGCACACACATTCACCAGCATTTTATCCCCCAGCCCACTCTCTTGTATTTCTGTCGGTTATTTAGAACTTGGTCCGTGGCATCAGCACAACCTGGGAACTGGTCAGCAACACAGAGTCTTAGGACTCTTCCCAATTCTCTGAATTAAGAGTCTGCATTTTAACAAGACTGTCCCGAGTGATATGGATGCATATTAAAGTGTGAGATGCTCTGTAGATGGGAACTGTGAGGAGCTGTCCCAAACAAGAACTGTTTATTCTAGTGCTCCTGACCCTGATGATGAATATTTGCCAAATATAACATCACGCCAAATGTCCTGCTTAAAATGCATGATCACCTTTCATCCTTGGCAAAGTTATGATCACTATTCTCCATTTATGGATGAGGTAGTGAGGCTCTGAGAAACTGAAATAACTGGCTTATGATCTCACAAATAGGAAGGAAATGTAGAGCCACGATTAGCACCGAGCACCCATGCTATCTCCTACTGTGCTGTTTTACTCTGCCATAAATGTGACAGCAGCTGGGCCAGCCAAGGATGTCCCTCAAGGGAGAGGGGAGACGATAAAGAGAGATTGCTCCCAGGGATTCAAAAGCCCATATCCCGGAGAAACAGGGGTCCTGGAGACAGAATTTCATAAGGATTTCTACTTCCCTGAAGCCTCCCCAATGAGGCCTTTGATTTGCCTTTGGAATTCCCAGAAGAGCTCAGCTCAGGACGGGCAGGAGCTGGGCAGGTGCACTTTCTTTGTCTTCTCCTTCTTTGGAAAAATAATCTTTACCTGTAAATCCAAGGCCAGTCACCTTGGGGGACAGGGATCTGCCTCCACAGAAGCACAATAAACCTCAGGATGAAGGCAACTCCTTTGCTGCTTGACTCAATATCTTGATTTCATGTTGGAGTCCTAAATTTGCTACTCCATTTGCCTATTAAATCATTCATCCAACAATGCCAAGCCCTATGCAAGCAGGGAACAAGGCAGACCAAACTCCTATGCTCACGGAGCTTACATTTTAGTAGAAATGTCAGACAATAAGGTCATATCTACTAAATATTTCTCATTTCAATGCTGTACAAAATATAGCTAGGAAAGGAATACAGCGTGATGGGGCTGGGAAGTGCTACGTAAGATACAGAAGTTCAGGGAGTTCCTGTCATGGCTCAGTAGAAATGAATCTGACTAGCATCCATGAGGATGTAGGTTCGATCCCTGCCCTTGCTCAGTGGGTTGAGGATCCAGGGCTGCCGTGAGCTGTGGTATAGGTTGCAGACATGGCTTGGATCTTGCAGACATGGTTCCTGTGGCTGTGGTGTAGGTCGGCAGCTACAGCTCTGATTTGACCCCTAGCCTGGGAACTTCCTGCCGTGGGTGCAGCCCTAAAAAAAAAAAGTCAGGGAAGACTGACCCCTGAAATCATGAATGACATTTGAGCTTAGCCCTGAATGAAGTGAGAGGATGAAGAGCCAGGAGGAGGCTCCAGGTAGAGGAAAGAGCAGGAGAAAAGAACACGGGGCAGAAATGGACCTTGGGACATTCAAGAAATAGCAAGAAGCCCAGGGAGATCAGAGCAGATGAGCAGGTGGTAGAGGATGAGATTAGAAGGGTAACTGTGGTCTGGACCACATAGAACCCCGTAAACCATGGTAAGGGATTTCAGCTTTTATCCTGAGAAGGATGATAGGACATCAAAGCATTCTGAGTGGAGCAGCGACATGATGTGACGTACCTCACTTTTAGCAGGATCGCTAGGGCTGTTATGTTGAGAATGGACAGTAAGGGAATGACAGTGGAAGCAGGGAGACCAAGTAGGAGCTACTACAATAGTCTAGGCAGGTGATGGTGGTAGAGGTGGTAACAAATGGCCAGATTATGGACATACTTTGAGGGTAGAATCAAAAGTACTTGCTGATGGAAATCCCTACCTCTTCCTCATTCTGGGCCTCTGGTTTTGTCGTGAACTCTGTCTCTGCTTTTTGCACTGCTCCCTTCTCCTCTGCCTCTCTGGTTCTGATCGCTCAATTCTTTAATCTTCTGATTTGTAAATGACTTGCCTGTATGTCCTTGATTGTCTCTATCCCTCCTCTGGTACTCATGGTCAGCTGCCAGCCATACCCCACACACGCATATGCAATGCTGCTGCTGCTTATTATCAATACTTCACATTTGTGTTGTGCTCTCCAGTTTAAGCCCTTTGGTGTACATTATCTCATCTGTTGTACTAGGTTTCACGGACCATTTCAGGCCTTTCGTTCAGCTCCAGGAGACCTCAGAGAAGAGGCATGAGTCAGCTCTAGCTGAATTTCAGAGAAATTAACTCCTTGGCAGTTGCAGACTTGGCAGAGGGCAGACACTGGCTGCCTGTGGGTATGTCAACGTGTGTGGGTATATTGAACCACAAGGCTCAGGGGGCAAATACCCAGAGGGCACAGCAAATACCCTGAGGTCAAGGAACATGCTGCAGAGGTTCCCAGAGAGCAGTGGATTGGAGCTAGAAAAGAGTTACCAGGGGTGCTGGGCAGAGAACCAGCGGTGAGAGGGAATAGGCAGGAAACCTGGGCCCTAGAGGAGTGAATGATGAGGAGAGAAGGCTGAAGCAGGTCAGGGGCTGCCACGAGTCAGAAGTCTGAGCCGTCAGCCAAGCGCTGCAGGTCAGCTCAAAGGAGCCTTTCAAAGGTGGACCCAGGCAGGGTGACTGGGCAGCAGGGGAGGGCATCAGAGTGACACCAAGTGACGCAGAGTCGTGCTTTGCCCCTGACAAGGAGCTTCCATGTTTCTGGTTTGACTATAAGTCAATCCTCAAAACATGGTTGGTTAGAGTCTGGTGGGTACAGGTAAATGGGTCACCTGAAGAGGCTGGAGTAGGGAACGGGGAACAGGGAGTAGAGATAGAGATTTTTCTCCCCGGGCACTCCTGACCTCGAAGGGAAGTCCTCCAAACACACAAGCTAATCATCCCATAGTTTTAGAATTCGACCCCAAGGCTAATGTCAGTTGACTTATTTTCTACACCAGGTCCAGTGGTTCTCAGTCTGGGTCTCCATCTCACGCAGCTTGCCTGGGCTACAGTCCAGCATAGTTAAAGTGGAGTCTAGGGCAATGGAGCTCAGATATGGTGTTTCTTCAAAGTTCCCCAGGTGACTCTAGTGGGCCATCAGGGTGAAGGGCTATTGCCCTAGACACAGGCACCAGCTTCCCTGGGCTTAGTTCAAAGCATAAACCTGTCTGCTTAGGACAAGTTTAATGCCGATAATGGTGCCAAAAGCAAGGATCATAAACGGATCCTGAGAAAGATCAGAAAAGAAATCTAATCCTCCTACTGAGCTGGAAGAAAAGGGAAATTCCACCCACAAGGCTGTTCGTGGAGACACAAATATTGCATCCGTAACTCAGTTACTAAGAATAGGTCTTGTCGGTGATACACGCAGTTATTTTATAAGCACAGGTTTCCTTAGAAGGCCTGCTTTAGGAATCTGTTAACGGCAAGCACTGGATCATATTCCTTCTTGTCAGGGAAGGATACGTTGTAATCGCTTCACTTCCATCTTTAGGAACAGAACCTCAAAAACAAAGACGCTTGCGGTCAGGAACTTAAAAGATCATCCAGTCCAGTAGCTCCTGGACTTTGCTGTGCATCACGTGGGGACCCCGTAAGCATCCTGGTTCCCAGGCCCACCCTTGCTGGTGACTATTGTTCTCATTCACCTTCTTTCCATGGCTGTACAGCTTCTGCTCAAGTTATGTCCTGTAGGGCCCCCTCAAAAGTAAAGGCCGTGAGTTCTGCATCCTTGAGGCTGAACTTTGCTCCTGTAGCATGCTTAATATCCTCATTCATTCAACAAGCATTTATTAGACACCTACTATGTGCCAGGCATTGTTATAGGCCCTGGGGACATGGGTGTGAGTGAAACAAAGCTCTGCCCTTACAAGCTTATATCCTAGTGGGAAAAATTCTCTTCACATTAGGTACATGAATTTCAGGATGGCTAAACTGCAAGGTCCTGGAAAATAGCTTTGTTTCTTGTGAATCTTGCCATTCTTAGTGTCTAGCAAAGGGCAAGGAGACTACAACAGCAAAGTCTGTTGTACACACCAATGGTCAATGTTAAGTGGTGCACCCAGATCCTCCTACGTCAGCTCTGCTAACATCACTATGGTTGATGTCCACGCTCTGTCAAGGCCATTCTCTTTAACCATGAAGAAGATTATATCTTAAAGGCGTTGGAATCCCATTCACACAATATTCACTTTCCAGATGACTTTTTCTCCTCTTCCTCCTTCTCTTTCTCTGCTTCCCCTTCTTTCTTAATCATTTTATTGAGACATAATTCACATGTCATACAATTCACCCATTTAAACTCAAAATATACAACTCAGTGGTTTATAGTACAATAGTCTTTGGTATGCAAATATGTGCAACGAACAGCACAATTTTAATTTTTATCATCAAAGACACCCGGTACCTTTTCCTTTCACTGTTGTTACTCTATCCTCAACCCATCCCAAGCCTACTAGTTTCCATTTCTACAAGTTTGCCTATTCTAAACTTTTCATATAAATGGATTTGTATAAATATGTGGTCTTTGGTGACTGGATTCACTCACTTAGTAAAATGTTTTTCAAAGTTCATCTATCTTGTAACATGTATCAGCACTTCATTTTAATGGTCAAATGATACTCTATTATGTGTATATACCACATTTTGTTCATCCATTCATCAACTGATGGACATTTGGGTTGTTTCCACCCTTTGTTATTATGTTTCTATGAACATGTGTGTACAATGTATGGATTTTGGTAGGTACATATGTTTTCATTTCTGTTGAGTATACACACAATTGACTCAGTGAGTCATAGGGTAACTCAATGTTTAACTGTTTGAGGTATTGCTAGACGGTATCCCAAAATGACCACACCATGTTACACTCCCCCAAGCAATGTATGACGGCTTTGATTTCTCAAGGTCTTCACCACTATTTGTAATTATCTGATTTTTTGATTATAGCCATCCTAAGGGGTGTGAAAATGTATCTCACTGTGGTTTTGATTTGCATCTCTCTCATGACTAACATTTTTTCATGCACTTACTGACCACTGTATATCTTCTTTGGAGAAATGTCTAATCAGATTCTTTGTCCATTTTTTTTTTCAGTTGGGTTGTCTTTTTGAGTATGAAAAGTTCTCTATTCTCTTATTCTATATTAAAGATTCTAGATACAAGTCCCTTATCAGATAAATGATTTGAAAATATCTTCACCCATTCTGTGCGTTACCCTTTCATCTTCTTGACTGTACCTTTTGAATCACAAAATTTTTGTTTTTGATGAAGTTTAATTCATTTTTTTTGTTTAGTATGAGGTAAGAGTCCAACTTCATTCTTTTGCATGTGGCTATCCAACTTTTCCAGCACATTTGTTGACAATACTACTATTTTCACATTAAATAGTCATGGTATCCTTGTCAAAAAAAATCAGTGGACCACAGACATATGACTTTATTTATAGACTCTCAATTCTATTCCACTGATCTTTATGTCTATACTTAGACCAGTACCACACTATCTTGATACTGTGGCTTTGTGGTAAATTTTGAGATCAGGGAATATGAGTCCTCCAACTTTGTTCTTTTTTAAAGATTCTTTTGGCAACTCTGTGTCCCTCATAATTCCACACAGAATCAGAATATACTTGTGAACTTCTGCAAAGAAAGCCATCTAGGATTCTGATAGAGCTGTGCTGAATCTGTACATCAATTTGGGGAGCAGGACCATCTTAACATATTTTAAGTTTTCTATTCCATGAATATGAGATTTTTTTCCTTCTATTTAGAGCTTTAATTTCTTTCAACAATGTTTTATAGTTTTCAGACTACAGGTTTTTGTCCATTTTTCTCCAAGTATTTTATTATTTTTGATGCTTTTATAAATGGAATAGTTTTCTTAATTTCAGATTGTTCCCTGTAAGTGTGTAGAAATAACCTGAAAATGTGCTGAACTCATTTACTAGTTCTAATGATTTTAAAGTAAGTGCCTTAACATTTTCAATATACAAGACTATGACACCTGAGAATAGAGATAGTTTTACTTCCTCCTTTTTAACCTAAATGCTTTTTCTTTTTCCTGAATAACTGCCCTGGACAGAACCTCCAATGTTATTTAGAAGTGGCACCCTTGTCTTGTTCCTGATCCTAGGGAACACGGATCTTTTAGCATGAAGCATGATGTTAGCTGTAGGTTTTTCATAGGTGCTCTTTATCCAGGCTGATGAAATTCTCTTCTATTCCTAGTTTGTCAAATGTTTTTATTATGAAAATGTACTGTATTTTGTCAGATAGTTTTTTCTGGGTCTGTTGAGCTAGTCATGTGGTTTTGCTTTATACTCTACTGATGTTAAACCTACTTCACAACCCTGGGATAATTCCCAATTGGTCAGAATATACAATTCTTTCTGAATGTTGCTCGATTTGGTTTGTTGCTAGCATTTTGTTGGAAAATTTTGCATCCATATTCCTAAGTAATATTGGTCAGTGGCTTTCTTTCTTTTCTTTTTTTGTAATGTTTTTGTTTGGTAATGGTCTCAGAGTAATACTGGCCTTATAGAATGCACTGGGAGTATTCCCTCCTTTCCTATTTTTTGAAAAAGCTTCTGAAGAATTAGTATTAATTATTTAAATGTTTGATAGAATTTAACGGTGAAGATGTTTGGGCCTGGGCTTTTGTCTGTCTCATCTAGTTTATCTGATTTATTAGTGTACAGTTGTTTGTAGCATTCCTTTGTAATCCTTTTTTATTTCTATAAGGTCTGTAGTAATGTCCCCTTTCATTTCTAACTCTAGTAATTTTTTCTCTTGATCATTCTAGCTTAAGGTTTATCAATTTTGTTGATCTTTTTAAAGAACCAGCTTTTGATTTCACTGATTTTTTCTATATTGTTTTTCTAGTCTCTATTTCATTAATTTCCACTCTAATCTTTATTTCTTCTTTCCTTCTGTTTGCTTTAGGTTTAGTTTGCTCTTTTTATCCCAGTGCCTTAAAGTGGATGGTTAGGGTATTAATTTAGGGTTTTTTTTTTTTTAAACGATGGGTATTTAACGCTATAAATTTTTCTCTAAGCATTGCTTTAGCTGCAGCCCATCTGGAGTAATTTCCTTAGCCCGATACAGCTTTACTCTCATTCACTTCCTTTATTCTGTCACTGGAAAATATGTTATATTTCTAATGTTATAGGCTCAGTAATACATTACACAGATACTATTTTTCACAATGAACTTTTAAACCAGTTAAGAGCAGAAAGAAGAAATCTGCATTTTTACTGTCTTTTATAGTTACATAATTACCTTTACCATGCTCTTTGTCATTTTGTACGAATTAAAATTACCCTCTGGAGTCATCTGCTTTTTTCCTAAAGAACTTCATTTATTGTTACTCATAAGGTGTGTCTCCTGGGAACAGATTTCCTCAGTATTTGTTTACCTGGAAATATCTTTATTTCATTTTCATTTTTGAAAGACAGTTTTGCTGAATATAAGATTCTTGGTTGACAGTTTTTTCTTCGAGCACTTTGAACATTTTTTTTTTGTCTTTTTGCCTTTATGTAGAGCCCCACCCACAACATATGGAGGTTCCCAGGCTAGGGGTCTAACAGGAGCTGTAGCTGCCAGCCTTCGCCACAGCCACAGCAACGCGGGATCCGAGCCGCGTCTGCAAACTACACCACAGCTCATGGCAACACCGGGTCCTTAACCCACTGAGCAAGCCCAGGGATCAAACCCGCAACCTCATGGTTCTTAGTCGGATTCATTAACCACTGAGCCACGAAGGGAACTCCAAGCCCTTTGAATCTTTTATTCCATTTCCTCATGGGGTCCATTGTTTCTGATGAGAAATCAGCTATTATTCTTATTGGGACTACCTTGTGACAAATCATTTTTTTCCTGCTGCTTTCATGATTTTCTCCCTGTTTTTGGCTTTTAGTATTTTCACTATGATGAAACTGTGGATCTCTTTCCTTTATCCAAATTGGAGTTCCTTGAGCTTCCTAGCTGTGTAGATTATTTTTCAATATTTTGGAAGAGTTCAGCCATAAGTTCTTAAAATAGTTCTCTATTCCTTTCTTTCTTCTTTCATTATATTACTCTCATTATGCATACTATGGTACATTTAATGATGTCCCACATTTTTTTCTGAGGTTCTTTTCATCTTTCCTAATTCTTTTCTTCCTGTTCTTCAGATTGTATACTTTCTAATGGTCTGTCTTCAAGGTTGCTAATTCTTCTGCCTGTTCACCTACCATTGATTTTGTCTAGTGAATTTTTCATTTCAGTGATTATACTCTGCAACTATAGAATTCTCCTCTGGTACTTTTTGTAAAATAATTTCTATCTCTTTTTCGATACTCTGAGACATTATCATCATGCCTACTTTTACTTCCTCAATCATAGTTTGCTTTGTTTTAAAAATATTTATAATGGCTACTTTGAAAATCTCTGTTAAATCTGATATCTGGTCACTCTCACAGGCATTTTCTGTTGCTTGCTTTTTCAAGTGTATGCTTTTTATCTATTTGCCCCCCCTCCCAAGTCATATATTGCTTTTTCTTTGCACAGCTTGTGATTTTTTCATGCAATCTGGACATTTTACACAATATATTGTAGCAACTCTGGGTAATGATCCCCCCACTTCTGGGGCTTATTTTTATTTGCCTGCTTATTTGTTTAGTGACTGGCTGTATTATTTTAGTGGTAAATATATGATGTTGTTCCTTAAGGAATATATCCTTGTGTATGCCACAGTCACCCAGGGACGACAGTGGTCTTCACAGTCCTCTCTTTAACTTCCTCTTCCCCTGACTACAGCTAGTTGTTAAATTCCAGTAATTGCCAGCTTATTATTCCATTGCTTTCAACAATGTCCTGTGGTATAAAATATTCCACAGACCTCTCTAATCAAATCCAAGCTCCTTTGAAGATACAGTTCCTGAGGTCTGTACCTGAGATTTGCTCTGGTCCCAGAAGGTCTCCTTCTCTATGGCAAATTAGCCAGCTTACAATTTATCCTATTATCTCCAATGATTCTAACAATCTTCTCCCAGTTGCGTGTCATGAGAACTTTCCTAAGGGCATTTTTGAGAGAGCTCATGGCTTAAATTTCTCCACTCTTTGTTGCAAATAAAGTCAGTTGCTTTGGGAAAAGATTTGGGGCTCTCTGTTTTATAGTTTGCTTCTACTCCCAGGCAAAAGCTTTGAGACATGATCTGGAGCTGGGGCTAGGAAGAATGGGACAGTTCCCTGAGTGATATCCCCACTCTAGAAGCCAAACAGTAAGTGGGGTGGGTGAGCAGCCTTATGTCTTCTTGGCTTGCCTCTCCTAGATGGGATCTCTGCCTTACAAGCTGGAGCAAGGCTAAGAGCCCTAGAACTATAAGCAGTGTCGTACCCATGGTAGCCTCTGCTCCATGAATGGGAGCTAGACAGAAAAGGGAGTCCTCACATCTTGGCTACACTCACCCAGAACTTAACGTTAGCAACAGGGAGCTTGGAATAGCATAGAAACTGCCCTATCTGGGAAGATAACCCTTCAGTTGGAAGCTTGCGGGAAAGGGGCCTCTGTGTTCTTGATTGTACCACTCTAGAGTAGAGTTTTCATCTCATTAAGCTGGGAGGCAAGACGAGAGAGGTAGAAAGTGGGTTCTGGTTCAAATACCACAGATTCTCTGCTCTTATTAAGTTGTAGTAAATTTTCGTGAATAAATGTTTCTTCATTCGTGTGCATATAGGACCATGACTAGAGAATTTAAATAGTTATTTTAAAATAATGTTCACCAATTTCACCACAGAGTGGGTCTGCATAGCCTCTCATGCTGTCATGCTGAAAGTGGACTGTCTTTCAGAACTTTTAATGCTTTATTTTAGGGCATGACAATTTTATACATATACATCTCTACATAGCAGTTATTTAACTTTAATATGCATATAAATCACCTAGGAAATGTGTTAAAAATGGAAATTCCTGGGTCCCCATCCCCAAGAGATTATGATTTTATAGGACTGAGGTGAAGCCAAGAAGTCTGCATTTTTAGCAAGTCCACTACATGATTCTTTGGAAAAAATGTACTAAAAAGACAAATGCTTACCAGCTAAGACTCATCTATATTCTTTTTCAATAGGTTCTATGTCTACTAAGAGGCTGTGTGGCTATAGCTGGGTCAAATCCTGGCTATTAATCATCACAATCACGTGTGTGTGTGTGTGTGTGTGTGTGTGTGTGTGTGTGTGTTCACTAAGATCTAGAAATACTGTCATCATAGAAGTGCTGTTTGGGGTGGGGAAATGCTTGCAGAATCATGGTTTGGGGCTGCCAAGAATCAAAGATGACAAAGGACCGCCGAGTAAGACTTCTCAGATTGGAGTAAGGAAATCTGCTCAGAATCTATATCTCTCTTACACCAGGTCTGATTTTTCCTTGGTGCTACCATTTATAACTTTCCCTCAAAACAAAGAGAGAGCACCATAGGCTTTGCTGCAGCTGGTCTGATTTGCACATCATCAAGTGGCAGTATGTGCCTCTGGTGAGCAAATTAATAGGATTAAAGCAGCTATCAACATGCCACAGCAGAAAGGCTTCCTCCTGCCCGGCTGCACACAGTTATCACTAATGTGAGTCCTCACAGTCGTAATAATAGAAAATGAATATCATTTCATATTTTAAAACTCTAGACAGAAACCATTAGTGATTTATTTTTTTCCCCAAGAACAGGCTAATTAAAATTGTAAATAAGACTGTTATGTTTGTACGTACTCCAGTGAGTGTCTTTTCATGAGGAACAAGAGCATAGATGGCTACATGATTGTTCTGTGTATGTTACAACCTGACCCTACGTCCATCTGCCCACACTGCCATCAGAGGAGAAGGCCATGCTCAGGGGAAGAATTTGTGAGCAAGGCTTCCACAACAGAAGGCAGAATTCAGAAAGGGGAGGGCGCCAGAGAGCTCAGGAAGCCTGAAGCCAGAAAGTATTTTCCTAGTAGGAGGGAAGCCAGAAAGTATTTTCCCACTAGGTTTAGTAGGTGAGTTACTGTTGTTATTATTATTATTAAAGATCAAAAGAATAGGATTCTCCAGTGGAAACTGAAAAATAAAAAGCAAAGATCAACCAATTCTAAACTTTTTCTTTCATAGTTGCTCATGGGCTGTTCTCAGTGGGACACTATTCCACTCATTTCACAAGTTAATCATTGATAGTCTTTATTGGTACCAATTTATAGAAAAAATTTAGGAAATATCTGATTTTTTTTCCATGACTTAATGGTATGCAATCATTTCTCAGTAACGGTCACCTCAGCAGGAGTTGAGTCTTTAACTGGTATGTAAAACTAGATATATGAAAACAAAACTTAAAAAACAGATAAACTATAAGCTGATCATTTTCATTAACCAAACAATATACCCAGGGCTTCTTTAAATTATAAAGACAAACTGGTACATTACATAGTTAATTCACAGACCATTAATTACTATCAATGAATGAACTATGAGCATTAAGTCAATACTGATTATTGATTAGAAAATGTACCTGACCTCCCCTCATTTAAATGGAGCCCCTGGAGTTCCCGTTGTGGCTCAGCAGGTAAAGGACCCAACGTTTTCCCTGTGAGAATGAAGGTTTGATCCCTGGCCTCACTCAGTGGGTTAAGGATCTGGCATTGCCACAAGTTGCAGAATAAGTCACAGATGTGGCTCAGATCTGGCATGCTGTGGCTATGGCGTTGGCCTCGGCTGCAGCTCTGATTCGACCCCCTAACCCAGGAACTTCTACATGGCACAGATAGAGCCATAAAGAGAAGAATAAATAAATCAATGGAGTCCCTTTTGTTGCCCTCCACCATGGTAGCCCTTACCCTTCCAACATAAGACTTATTGATTTGCAATTACATATTTACTTATGAAATTATGTATCATCTATCTCTCTACTAGAATCTTTCTTTTGTTCATCACTACAGGCTCAACATCCAGCACAATGTCTGATCCTTAATTATTTGTGGAATGAGTGAAGAAAGACGTCATGAGGTTCTTGGGATCTTACATTGGGGAGGTTGATTGATAGGCTTTTGGATTTCCTTGAATCCCCTGAAATTGTCTAAAAACAGTTGTCCACATACATTTCTCTGGAAAGAGGACCCACACCATTCATTAGATTCCAAAGGGGTCTGTGACCTCCCTGAAAAGTAAGGAATCACTGGCCTATTCCTATGGTAAAATAGGATTCAATAGCATAGAACTCACCTGTAGCCTGAAACAAAGAACACCACGTGTACCTTTACGTGGACAGATGTGTGGGCATATGTATAGGTGTGTGTGTAATTTCCAAGAACTGAAAGGAAAGGCCTCAGTGAATTTACAAAACAATCCACATTCCCACTTCCCCTGAGTAAGTGATCATTCCTGCAGTCAGTGGAGTCAATGGGCTCCAGAAGTTGCTGCACACATTCATCTGTTTTTTGGCAGCAACATTCATCACTCAGGCCAGAGGTAAGGAGTCTGTACTTCCCTCCTCCCACCTGTCTGGGATGCTGACATCCCTCTTTGTGGAAGTTCCTTTTAATAACACATCCGGAAACCTCCCAGTTAACAAAGGTATGGTGTGCATTCATAAAGCACTGGTTTGGGCAATTTGATCAAACAAACCTGGGATTTCCCTTCCCCTGCCCTGCAGCCAGAGAGGAGATCCAGCCTAATCAGGCTAAACAGGCCTCCCAGCACTGAAAGCACTCACAGCCCTGGGAGATGGTGAGATGGGCTGGAACACGCTAATTGGCTGCTATATATTATACCTCTTCTTCCCTCTCTCCCAGCTCAAGAAGATGCTTCCCTTCAGTAAATTTCCTCCCTCGTTTTCTTCTGTCCTTAAAATGGGGACTTCAATAGTAAAGTCGTCAGAGGAAAGCTTTTTGATGTGTCATTAACTCTCAGTTATCCATATTAACAGAGAAGAGTGGTGGTGGGGATATTCAAAGCCAAAGACTCTCTCTATTTAACTTTGTAGTTCATTGTTTTGAGGAGCTTGGTAGCAGACTTACCCTTCCTAATTATGTTTGTCTTTGCTTCTTATTAAAAGGAGTTTGTCTGCCTTAGGGCCAGGCAGCTGGGTGACATGAAGATTCTGGCACAGAATCTGTAAAATTCACCAGGGGAAATCCACAAGGCACACAGATAATCAAACCTGACTAGATCTGAGTTCACATTCTTAATCATCTGTGATCAATTGCTTTGCTCCTCTGTGACTAAAGCGAGATGGGGATGAGACATAATTATAAAAGATTAGTTGGAAGGGGACAAGTCTTTACATTTAGATGAAGATAGAGGGCTGTTGTGGCCAAAACTGATAACAGAATCAATATGGATGTTTTCTGTGCCTGGTCCCTTCTAGGCGGGAGGTGTCAGAGCTAGCGTGTGTTCGGCTGCATCCCCTGCCCAGTGAGGCGGTGCAACATCTGAGATACCGGCTGCTCCCTCAGCCTGGGTCCCTGAGTGACCGTGACGAGCACAGCCCCCACCGGCCAGTAAGGGGCAAGTGGCTGGAGTAAGGAATAAACCCCTATTGTTTTGAACCACTGAGATTGTAACGTTCTTAGTTCACTCAACGTATCTCTGTCACTGCAGCCATCAAGCTGCATTATGATGGTCTGAGTTATCTCCCCAACCAGACACTGAAAATTTAACGCCAGAATTATTTCTTCTTCAGTATGTTAAGTCCAGTGTCTAACATAGTTAAAAACAACTCGGTAGAATATGAATATCTTCCTTCCTGGTCTCTGTGATCCTCTGCGCTTATGTTTTTCTCCTATCTGCCCACTCCCAGTATCACCGGCTGAAATGATGTCGTCTCAGATGTTCAGATATATGCGGCATGGTGCTGCTATTCTTTTGGACCAGCAGTATAAGTAGGAAGAGCTGATAGCGGGGAGCGAGAGAAACATCAAGGTATACTTTCAAGTACAGTGAGTCCCAGGGGCAGACAAGATTTCAAAGTCTTGGGTGATCACACGGGAGAAAGAGCATCTCAAATGTTAGTTTTAAGAGAAATTACAGGTGTTACCCAGACTAGATTCCTATTTCACCGCCATCATCGTTATCATAATATCAATAATTACTGATAACAGACCCTGTACCGGCACATCTCCAACCACCTTACAGTTAATTCATTGAATTCTCACAACTTTATAAGGTAGCTATTATTATTTCAGTGAAAAAACGAAGTGCAGAGAAGTAAATTTCCTACAGCCACCCAGCTAGCAAATACCCCTCTCTGAATTCAGCATCTGCTTGGACTCTCCCCATCACAGGAGCTAACTTCCAACACACTCCACCTCCCGAGCCACGGCCTGCCTCCCCCTCCAACTTCTGTCTCCTGGATAGTTCTGCTCCCTAGCCCAGCACAAAGAAGTTCTGCCCTCATCTCTCCCCCAGGTAGCCCGTCACATAGGTGTGTCCCACAAGGCTCCTTTTCTCTAGTCTAAACAGCCCCATTCACTCAACAGTTTACGATGTGCCACAGCCCAAGGTCCCTCTCCAGCCTAGCTCAGTGATTCACACACAGCATGCGTGTGCGGTTAAGTCAGCAAAGTGGAACTGGGACTCTCTCTTCTATCCCTGCATGGGGCTGAAAGTGTCTACAACCCCAGAATGTTCCTTTCACCATGTAAAGCAGTCTGGAGGCAGAAACAGGGCCATAATCCGCTGCGGGGAGAGCCGGCTGGCCACGTGCCCTGCACACGTCCCTATCGGGGCAAATGGAATGAATGTTATAGGGGCCGCTTGTTCAGACTTTCTCACTCTTACTCAGGTTGGAAGTTGGTTTCTGCCCCCCCGCAACCCTGTCCCCCAACCCTCATTCTCCTGCCCCCAGAGGACAGGCCCTCCACTCACCATGGAGTTCATGGCAAAGTGATTGTGCTGCGTCTGGAGGTCTAGCGCATGCTGGTAGCTGACTCCGATCTCCGTATGGCTCTGAAGGAATAACTCCTTGTTGTGGCTTATCCAGTCGAACATCTAGGGGCAAAGGAAGGCACAGAGTAGTCAGAAGGGCTGTGTGTCCAACGGCGAGAAACTTTCAGAGCTTCTGAAGGAAAAACAGCCCTCCTGCTGGTGCACAGTGAGGACCAGTTATCGTGCTCAAGGTGGGGGTGGTCCACGGCCTGGCTTCCCAGGAGAGCCCTCGCTCTTTGCACAAGGACCCACCATCACCCTCTGTTTCTCTATAGAGACTAAGGGAAAAAGAGAAAACGAGCAAGAGAACCGGGTCAAGGGAAGCAGTTCACTATCCTGAGCTACTTTTAGAAAAAGTGTCAAAAGGGCTCCACGCTTGCTTGAGGGACAGGTGATGAGGGGACAAGCAGGAGGTTTCGTTATCTTCCCCTTTCTTAGGAGATGTGTCGTAAGCCTCAGGGCATTCTAAGATGCCCCCACCTTGCTTTCCCGGCCAGACCACACACACGCTGCTGAGCTGACTTGGAATGAAATCAACTCTTGTGACTTCACGACCTCACAATTCCAGGGTTTCTGTTATGACCCAACAGGAACCAGAAGAGGAGCATTATAAGGGTAAATACGGCCTGGCACAGTGGGCGTGGGGTCATTTTTGCCCACTGGCTCTGTATCTGGTTTTCATTTAGTTTTCCCTCCTCTCTCCCCCAGGCAGCCCGTTCGCTTCAAGGGGGGCTGACTAGAACCCCGGTTCCAAGTGAGAGCCTGGTCACACTCAGGGTTATTCCTCCTCAGGACACCAGATCTAAGCCGTTCAGTGTGTGACATTTCCCGGCCAATGGCACTATCTCAGAAACAGGAATGTTATCCAATTCAGTACATTAAAACACGAGGGGAAGTTTTCTGGACGCTTCTGGGAAAACAGAACTGTAGTTCTTTAGCTACAACTTCTCTTCCTCAGATACTGTCATTATGACTCTGAACCTCAAATTGCTGCAGCCATTCTGCAGCACTGGGTGAAGTCAACGGGCAGAGAAAGGGTGTAGCCAAAACAATGGCAGGAAAACAGAGCCCTGATTGAGCCTTGCCTGATCTCCACTTTGTCTCTGGACTTCCTTAGTACCTGTGTCAAGAAATCGTCTTCATTATTTAAGTTGGTTAAAGTTGGATTTTCTATAATTTTCTACCCAGAGCAGTCAAATGACATAGCCAGGAAAGGTGTGAAACCTTTGGAGAAGAAGACTGTGGTACTTGGAACTCATGATCCATAATTTGGCATGAGTTAAAGGCTGCATGCAGCTCAGTTGCAGAGTAGAGCAGTGAGGTACAGGCTGAGAACATGCAAAGATCATGCCAGCTTTTCTGGAGACAGAACGACAGCCTCATTCCATCCCCCTCGCCCCCTTTTGACAGAAAAGTGAATTTACTTTTTTAGTTACTTTTAGCCAACATTTATCAGACACTCATTATATGCCAGGCACTGCTCAAGGCAAAAAAGACTAGCATGTGGTTCTTGAGTTGAAGTGGCTTAAAACCCAGTGTGGAAAGTAGATGTGAACTCAGATCCAATGTTTGTACAACTTGGCATATGACCTGCTTAAAGTCACAACTCAAAAAAGAAATCAAGGTCAATATGGTGTATCAAAGTGGCAGCCACTCTTGATGGTGTGGAGACAGGGAAGAACAGAGGAGGCCTTCCAGAGGAGTGACACCTGAGTTGAGCCTTGACTCAGGTAGGAATTAGCCAGGTGAAGATGAGTGGGCTGTGAGCTGCGGGGCAGTCCAGGGTATGGAGCATTCTGAAGGCACCGCTGCTGTGCTTCTGGAGCCTGATGGAAAGAGAAGATGTGGCTGGGGAAGTAGATGGTACCATGGAGAGCCCTGGACACAGGCTTGAGGAAACCTGGGCCATATATATACTGTGGTCCGTGAGATGTCAATGGAAGGTTGTAAGCCAAGTAGAGAAGCATGATGTGAGCTCTGAGAGCAGCATGGGGTGTGGACTGGATGGAGAGAGACAGAGTGGGGAAAATGATTAGGAGGCTGTTACAGTAATCCTGGGGGCAAGGGTGAGAACCTGGAAACCCAGATGCGGGGGTGGCAGTGGAGTCTGAGAAGCAGGCGGAGTGAGAGCTACTAGGAAGGGGTCTCTCCAGTATCTGAGGAGGCAGCATGAGGATGAGCTGAGCGAGGGAGGACAGCAGGTGTCTCACATGGCACCCTGGGTCCCTGTAAGAGAAGGTGCCACTAGGGCACCTCCTCACAGGGGGGTAAGAAGCTGGGGGAGGGGGGCAGGGTCTCCCTTTCAGATGCTGAGTTTGAGAGGCGTAACAGAGCTTTAAGCAGAGCTGTCCTGTGGGCAGTTAGATTCTGTGCCTGGAGATCAGGTGAGAAACATGGAGGCTACAATAACTCACACACTCAAGCACAAACACGTCACCTTCCCAAGGAAAATGGGCATGATTTGGAGATGATTCTCCTTTTGAATGATCCAGCTCCTGGATAACTACACAGACAAAGGGCAAGAATATCATTCTTCTACTTTCGAGTGTCAGAGGATGATCCAGGCTGGGGGCGCTTGCGGAGGCTGGGTCGGTATCCATGGTGCACCCACCCTGGGTCTGCCAGGCACAGCCAATCCCACACCATAGGCATGCAGCCGGGGCTTTATAAAAAAATTATTATTATGGACAAGGGGGGAAAGTAGTGCCCCAGGAGTAAAGGAATCTCATCGTGTAATTTTTTTTCTTTAACATTCTGCATCTTAACCCCATTTTAAAATAATTTCTCATCTCTTTTCCTTGTTGACAAAAGAATCAATAAAGTTAATGAAATTCTGAAATGCCTGGAGCCCTTGGAACTTGTGATGAAAAGTGCTCACTCCTTACACTTTCTTGGCTTTCCCAGTGGCCTAGAAGTGACCTTCCCTGTGTTTTCTGTTACATGACTATTTAGATATGCTAATAAGCAGAGAGTTATGTGCTAGCCCCGGAATGATTAGATTGCCCGGCGCCAGGGCCCCGCTGGACTACAGAGCAAGGAGAGCTGAACACAGGCCAATTAGGGAGGAAAGCAATAACAACAGTGACCTAAAAGGCAGGCGGGACTGGAGAGAGCTGGAGGAACCATACACCTCGTCAACCGGCTTCTCACGATGAGGTCTGCGCCCAGGTCATTGTGCCAGTCTGCCTTCTGTACTGGAGCACACGAGCTGTCTACAGTGGCCACATGTTCTGGGAAAGTTTAGCTGGGCTGGAGGCAGTGCTCCAAAGAGGTGACACTCATCTCGGGCAGAGAGAAAAAGACCTGCTGTAGGGGCCAGACAGTTGGTGTGATATTGGGAAACCAGGTTGGCTATTTCCTAGGGACAGTCTCAACTCTTCTCTGTGCCTGAATCAGCTGCTACCTGCATGTAATCTCACCTTTCTGAGCCTGGCTGCCTGCAAAGGTCACCAGCATTTCTGCTATATTCAGTGGAACTGGCTGCACATGCATGTATGCATGTGTGTATGTACGCATGTGTGCACCCACGTGTGTGTGCAGTTAACTGGGGTGAGGACCAGGCTGGTTCAGGGCCTGGCTCTGTCATCAACTAGCCATGAGACTGTGGACAAGCCTCTTCATTTCTGGGCTTTTCCTCATTTATAAGGGCTAAGCAGTTCCCCTAAGCATCCTGGTTTACGATAAGCTTGATTTGGAAACGTATGGAATGTATTTTTTTTCCCATTCAAAATAAAAATTCATTTTATTGAGTCTCCTGGGGCAGAATGCGTACTGGTTGCTACTATTTACATTTCTAGCTTTTGAACAAAAGGGATGCCCGTGAGAAAACTGGCATTGTTTTGGATAGGCAGAGAAAGGCAACTTCTTTGGCTGGGCCCTGACATCGGTCTGGTGCTTTAGAGTTCGAAATGTCCTTTGCAGACATCATCTCAGCACCTCCATCGGGCTGCTTGACAGATGGGAAACAGGTTCAGAGAGGTGACATCCACCCAATGGGCTGCATTCATTCCACCCAAGACACATTCCCTGAGTGTCTGTTGGTCCAGACTCTTGGGACATTGACCTGCCTCCCGCATGTGACTGCAGGACCTCCTCTGCCTGGGCTCTGCAGAGCAGCTGCCCACTAAAAGGCAGCACTGTGGGGCTCTAATTGTTGTAAGACACTGCCCCTCACATGGGGCCACTCACTGTCTAATACCAAGCCCCCTCCTGTCCTCCTCACCCCTGCCCCCATCAGGGCCTGGGGACAGCTGATTCAAACAGCTCCATTTCTCTTCATAAATACTTAAGTGAAAGAAAGAATGAATGCATGAGCGAGCTGGCCACAGGCTCGGGGGTGGCTAATCTCCAGACAAACTGACCCTTTCTAAGCTCCCTTCCAGGATATTTCACGATTTGGGCTATCTGAATTGGGTTCTCTGAAAGACACTTGAACTAGATTGACCCAAAAATCTAAAGAAAAACTAAAGAAAATATCTCTACAGTGGTGCCAAATATTTTGAGCTTTTTTTTTTTTTTGAGAAGCTACAAATGGTAGGTTCAACAAAATGTAATACAACAACAAAATTTCTTTAGGAGGAAAGTTCTTGTCTAAATAATGAAATTTTATCTCTTTATTTGGAAACCAACATAGTTTTGTCTCATTAAGAAGATGGATGTTGCGTGTAAGCTACTTGGTTTTTTTTTTGTTTCATGTTTTGCTACATAATTTTTTTTTATGCTGGCTAAAACAGTGAAAACACAAAAATCTAGTTCTTAACACATAATAAATGATAAAAAGAATCTATTTAAATGCAAATTAGGAAAATAAACAGAAATGCTTTTCTTTTAAAGAGGGGAATAGCTAAAAGGTTATTATTGTTCTGTTCTGTTTTTTAATAAACCATAAGCTATTTCACAGCGCAAGGTTATTAAATAAGGATCTTGCGCTTGTTTTCCTTTGTTGCCAAATTTAGCAACATCATCAGATTTAGAGTTTTAACTTTCAAACCACCTTACCACCTAGTGTTAGTATTTTATAGTCTATCATTTAGATAGCATTGGTTTTCGAGATGCTCCTACTCAGGTTTGATGACTTGATTGAGAGGACAAAAGACAACCAATGGATCCTCCTTCCTAAATGTGCACATGCCAGCATCGCCTGTGTCCCCTGAGCCCTGCTTGTACACTGCCATGACCCACCATGAAAGCCTGTGCCCTAAAGAAAGCTAACAACCTCCCTGTCAGGAAACCTTGCTATATCTGAAAACTTGGCAGGTAGTCAATTCCACGATAAAACATTTTGTGTGTTCTACTGCAAAGAACAGAGGCTTCAAATCAGGAGATTGGGGTTCTAGTACAGATCTGTTTCGACAAGTTAGGTTAATGGTCTAAACCTCAGTTTCCTTACCTCGGAAATGGGGATAACCACATACACTATTTCAACCTTAGCGTAAGAGTGAGATTCAAATAAGATAATGGTTTCATGCTTTGGTAAGTGCTATGTACCGGAGAGATTTTTAAATCTATAGAGTAAGCGCGTTCTGTTGCACACATTTCCCTAATGTTTTGTTTTAGGGCACAAAACACATAAAAGGTGTGGATTTAAAACTGAGCTATGTTCATGTTACTGCAAAATCCACATGGGCTAATGGGAATCACAGCCGCGGCTCCCACACATTCATGGCCCACCCCTCCTGGAGTTGTGCTCCCAGAGTGACCATGGGGCGCTGCACTGACCAGGGACAGCCATGCACCCTCCCACTCTCCCTACCCTGACACACGCTCAGGGCCCTGTGGTGCCTTTGCCCACATGGGACTCAAAGATCTGTACACCCTCTCAGGGTTACATCCGAGGGCACTGGGGCCCTCCTGCCCTCCCCGTGAGGCCTGAACAGGGATCTCACTCCCTCCTGCCTTGCTTTCAAAGTCCCCATTCCACACCCACTCTGCCACACCACAACTTTTTCACTATTAGAGACTCAATCCTTTACCTCTTAGTTTTTCACTCAGGAGAGATGCCTACTAAAATGCATTATGCCTGCAACCCCTCCTGGAATTAGTTTATCCTGGACACAGAAAAAGCTCAGTAAGAAAGCAAGCCATGACCCAGACACGAGATCCTAAAATGGGGTGGCGGAGGAGCCCTAGACAGAAAGAGGCCCTAAAATGAGAAGTGGGTGAGAACCAAAGGCAAATTGCCCCACTTTACAATTCCACTTTCACATGGACTCTGATCCCGGGCACCTGTCCTCATGCAAACAGGGAAATACACAGACCCCATGTGTATATGCTGGCCCAGGACCCTTAAAACCCTCCAGCCTTGGTTTTCATTATACACTCACCTGGGATTGAGCTTTTCTGCTTTTCCAAAGCAGGGTGGAGAGAGAAAAAATTAAGGGCCCCAAAATTTGGACCTAGTTTCTAGGTTCCTAGAATTCCTCACTGAAGGAGTTGGACACCTCGTCTCTTCTGTGCCCTGAAAGGCTTGTGGGTCACCGGGAGTCCACAGTTCTGGGAGTGTCCCTACACTGGTGTCTACACACAGGGGAGGGGGTGGGACTTGAGCCTAATAGCAGACTGTCAGTAAACATCTACCGATGGAGAGAAGGTGTTCTGGGCTCTGACTGCTTTCCTGTACGCTTTTGGGACGTCAGCTGTCATACTTTTATATATGGTATAAGAGAGAAGCCATTTTCATCTTTCACTATAAATCTAGCTGTTCTGGATGGATGGTTCAGCTTGGTTACCTGGGAGACCCCAGCACTGTAGCCTCAGAAATCAGCCAGGGCACCAGTTTCACTGGCCAGGATGTGTCTCTGACCTGTAGACATGCTATCCATCCCCTAGCACATGTCTCACCCTCTCCATCCCAAACTCCCCAATTTCCAGATCTCAGATCTAACATCCTAACATGACGCTCACATCTAGAACTGCCCCAGTTTCACTATGAAAGAGGCAAATGTACCACTGTGAGCAAGGAGTTAACAAAACCCTTTCCCCTTGTGCATGCTAATCTGACCTTCAGTTAACACCCAGTCCTGTTTCCCTGGAAACAGATAAAGACAGTATGTGCCAACATGTTACTAAATCATGTTGTGTATGGTAAAAACTCTCCCAATTGGTAAGCTGTGTCTGGGCTGGAAGGACCATTAATGAACTATAAATAACTGACCGAGACACCGTTCCTTGGTCTTCCCTGAGGGGGGTGACTCTCATAACTGTCATGTACATTGTGGGAACCCTGGGAGCTGTACCAATAGAGTTGTCATAAGAGATACTGGCTTCGGTGAGGCATGGGTTTTATGTATGTATGTATGTATGTATTTTTGTCTTTTTGCCTTGTCTAGGGCCACACCTGAGGCATATGGAGGTTCCTAGGCAAGGGGTCGAACAGGAGCTGTAGCTGCTGGCCTTCGCCACAGCCACAGCAATGCGGGATCCAAGCCGTGTCTGCGACCTACACCACAGCTCACAGCAACACCAGATCCTTAACCCACTGAGCAAGGCCAGGGATCGAACCCGCAGCCTCATGGTTCCTAGTCGGATTCGTTAACCACTGAGCCACGACAGGAACTCTGAGGCATGGGTTTTTGAGCCATTGCAGCTTCTGAAGCTACCTGCCACGAATCTTGCCTCCTTGCACCTGAGCTGGACCACTGCAAGGACTGTCGTATTGGGAAACCACAGCTCCCATCTTCCATTGTCCTGAGTGGCTCAGCATCAAAGGAGGCCAATTTATTTATTTTATTTTATTTTATTTATTTTTTATTTATTTATTTTTTTAGGGCTGCACCCAAGGCATACGAAGATTCCTAGGCTAGGGGATGAATCGGAGCTGTAGCTGCTGGCCTTCACCACAGTCACAGCAATGTGGGATCCAAGAACCGCATCTGCGACCTACACCACAGCTCATGGCAATGCTGGATCCTTAACCCACTGAGCAAAACCAGGGATCGAGCATGCATCTTCATGGATACTAGTCGGGTTTGTTAACCACTGAGCCATGACAGAAACTCCCCATAGCGGTTTTTAGGTCTGAATGCTCAGTAGAGTTGGAGAGGACTCCTTAGGAGGTGTGGCATCCATGCTGTGGGTACTGTCTCTTCCGGTTTTTCCTTTCTCCAGTCTCCTCTCGTTTGCAGTGTCTCACAATAACCACACTAATGATAATGGTAACAGTGACAGCGACAGCAACTAACATTTGCCGAATGCTATGTGCTAGGCACTATTCCAAGCAGTTTACATACGTTAACTCCTTTAAGCCTCTCAGTAACCTCATCATTATCTCCCTGATGGTAACCCCCAATATTAGCATCTCCATTTCACAGATTGGGAAACTAAGGCACAGAGAAGTTAATTAACTTGTCCAAAGCGACAAAGCTATTAAGTGGCAGAGCCAAGATCCAAACCCAGGATGCCTCGAGCCCATGCTGTTGCTCTTGGCCCTGTTGCTCTGTCTTCCAAAATTCCCTTCATTTATCGACCGTCACCAAATTTGCAGAAGTCTGCTCTGCCCCTTCTGCCTTTGTTTTCCTTCCATCCTCTTCCTCTTCAGCCCCCTGTGACATGTTCTGCTTTTACTTCTTTCCTAAGTCTGCACCCACCATGAAAACTAACCACCTCCTCCTTTCTGAGTCTCAAGTGTTCCCTCGATCTCTCAGCAGATGCAGTCCTTTCTGCAACCTACCACCTCTGGCCTCTGCACCAGGTCACTCTCAGGGGCAGACCATCCAGCTGCAGACGTGATCAGCTTCTGCCTCTTTCCACAGGTCTCCACTCAACAGTAGATTCGCCCAGGGGAACTGGTGCTTTCACACCCTCATGCTCTCTTCCTCGAACTACCAGGTCCAGTCTCAGCATGCCACAAACACCAGGAACACTCTAATTTCAAGAGCTCACTCACCCTTCGATGCTACACTGACTTATCCACACTTGCCTCTCACTTCTCTGGCTGCCCCTTCGTGGCTTTCCTTCCTTGTCCCTCAAACCTTTACTGCGACAATCTCAACCCTTAGCCCTCAGCTCTCTGCCTTTTATTTATCAGCTCTGTCCATTTGAAAATCCATCTGAGCTCACAATTTCAACAACACAGACAGTATTTTCTGTTTCACGTGCCAAGCCCTGTGCCACAGTTCCTCCACAGATTACCTCATATTGTCTTTTCAGCAATGCAAAGGAAGGTGTTGTTAATTCGATGTTTGACATAGTGAGAGCTCAGTATGAAGAGCTGGAGTAAATTGCCCAGGATCACACAGCATGTAAGTGATGGAGATAAATTTGGAATCTAGTGTCCATCAGTTCCTCTATCCCAGGGTGCTCTCAAACCTCAACTTCCCCGATAACTGACAAGAATAAATACGTACCCAGGCCTGGCTCTGCACAATGAGCTTTACACACATTATTTTAAACCTCCCAGCAACCCCAGGAGGTGGCAGACATCACCATCGCCACCCTTCTCTAGGTAAAGAAACATGTTCAGAGAGATGAAATAACTTGGCAAAGGTCAAGCTGGCAGAGTAAAGACTCAGATCTAAGTCTGTACAACTCCAAAGTCCACGATTTCAACCCGCTGTCAAATTGTCTCCCAAATGCCTACCTAAATCTCAGCTTATTCCTAGTCACATGGTGCCCATGGATTCAATGTGAACAGCTGCCCCTGACGTCCCACCAGCATCTCAAACTACTCTGCCTTCTCTATGAAAACCGTTACCTTCTCTTGATTTCCCACATCTTCATCCCTCCCTTCCCAGAGCCCATTCTTCTTTCCTATCACTCTGAGATACACTCTTTACTCTCCAGGGCTACCAGTACAAACCACTCAGCCCTTCCTGCCAAGATTACTGCAATTACTCACTCCCTTGCTGGTCTCCCTGACTGTTCTCTTTTTTATACCGAGCAATCTGCCCCTACCAGGTTCACGGTGGTAATACACGGCTTTCACCCTGTCGTTCTCTCAGTCTAAGCCCCCGACCCCAATCACTGTTGCTGTCTATTATCTATAATGCAAAATCTAATCTCCTTACTCTGGCATTCGAGGCACCTCCCTTCCACCCCCAACTGGTGCAAACCTACCTTTCCCCTATTATTTCATGCCACTGTCCTACACCGAGCATACTTTACTGTCATATCCCGTCCACTGCCAGGCCAAGTCATTTCATACTATGCTCATTTGCTCATTGCCACCCCCATGTGTGTGCTCACATCTCTCCTTTCATGAAATACTCCATACCCAAATACCCAAACTATCTTCATCCTTCAAAATACAACTGAAACCTCACCTCACTTCCTCTCAAGGCCTTCTTTGACCCGTTGAGCCCATACAGATTTCTTTTTCCTCCAAACTCACTGCTCAAGTATCAGAACTATCCAAAACGTTTTCTTAAAAAAACATAGCTTCCCAGGCCCTACCCTTGAGATTCTGATGCAGTAGGGGCTCTGCAGCTGATTCTGATGTACTTTCATTTTTACTTAAACAGTTCGTGTGGATTTATACTCTGCTCTTGATGGGTAGCTGGCACTGAACTTAATTCCACCACAGGTTATCTAGCATTGGTCAGCAACCAACCAAGGATCCTTGAAGGAAGGAAAACCTACTCTGTAAGACCCATATCCACCTTGGCTTTCTCCCTGAGGGTATTTTTCAACCTGTGGAGGAGAGAAACAGGAGCCGGGCAGATAGCAGCAGTCTTAATGGGTGTAAAAAACCAGAAATCAGAGTCCAGGGCTGGTAAGGCCGGGGCAACTGTGGTGATAGGAAGTTAGAGAAAAGGGAACTAAGAAAAGGAGTCCTAAAAATCTTCACTAAAACTTCCTCCAGTTCCTTGGCTAAATCCTAAACTGTGTATAGGCAAGCTAAGACTCCAGAAGGTCTAGCAGAGAACAGCTGTGGGAGGTGGAGAGCTGAGCAGAAACATTAGGAGTTACTGCTGGGGAAATGTTAGGAGCTGTAAATCAAACAGACTTTGATGAACCCTCTGGACACTCAGCTGGGATCCCTGAAGGACCAGAGTGTAAGAGTAAGAACCACATCCTAAGAACAGCACTATAGGCTCAGCAGGTTAAGCCCCTATAGTGGCTTCCACTGTGATTCAGTGGATAAAGCACCCGATATAGCCTCCATGAGGATGTGGGTTCAATCCCTGGCCTCACTCAGTGGGTTAAGGATCCTATGCTGCACGCTGCAGCATAGGTAGTAGATGTGCCTCAGATCTGGCATTGCTGTGGCTATGGTATAGGCCTGCAGCTCCAATTTGCCCCCTAGCCTGGGAACTTCCATATGCTGCAGTTGTAGCCGTTAAAAAATAAATAAATAAATAAGGGCTATGTCCCTAGGATTAATGAAAAGCAGTCCTTAGTGTGAATCAGCAGCAACAAACCCGACTAACATCCATGAGGATGTGGGTTGGATCCCTGGACCCAGCATTGCCATGAGCGGTGGTATAGGTTGCAGAAGTGGCTTGGACCTGGCGTTGCTGTGGCTGTGGCATATTTGGGCAGCTACAGCTCTGATTTGACCCCTAGCCTGGGAACTTCCATGTGGCCATGCTGCAGCTGTCACCCTAAAAAATTTTTTTAAAAAGTTAAAAAAAAAAAAGAGGCAGCAGCAGACTGGCCATTGCAAAGCCTAAACCAGGACTCAAGAGGCTCAAGATCTGTAGCTCAGAATAAGACAACCTAATCAAGAGTCTGTACAAACATCATCTACAACAGCCGGTAAATTACTAGACATAAGCAGAAAAAAGTGACTAATAATTCAAAAATTAAATAGTCAATAGAAATAGATCCAGAGGTGATCAGGCTATGATGATGTAGCAGACAACACTTTCAAAATAACCGTGATTAACAACTTAAAGAAAATAGGATGGAAAGGGAGTAATGGATTAAAAGATGTAGCACTGCAACAGAGCCCAGTTTTCTGTTTCTTGTAGCTGAAAGCATTCTGATTCAGTCACATGCCCACGATGCTTAAAACAATATTTTGTTCACTTACTGAGTGGCCACTGTATTCCAGACACTGGATTAGAGAACCGATGATAAAAGATCAAGGTCAGTGAGGGAGACAACTATATTCAACAGGCTCTCAATTTTAAGTGTGAAAAGCACTATGAAAAGTGTATATGGTTGGCTGATTGCACAGAAGGACTTGGTTCAACTTGTCAGGGGCAGAGAGAAGGAAAAGCATGGATGATTCCTAGAAGGTGGCGTGGCAATAGCTGAACAACACTGGAAGGACAATCGGATTTAGGAGAAGTAGGTATAGATGGGAAGGGCGTTGGAATGAGAGGGGTAGCTTAAGCAAAGCCCTAGAGGCCTATGACAGCAGGGAGTGAGAGGGGGCACGGGGGTTCTAGAGCAGGAAGCCAGAGGGAGTGAGAAGGGATGAGGAGAGGGAGGGAGGGCCTCGGTGGAAAGGCAAAGGTCAGGGGCAGAAGGCCTTTATTCAGTGGCTGTGAGGAACCACCAAAGGAGAGCCATCAGGTCAGACTCCCTTCTAATTCTGAACTGGGGGTCTACACTGAAGCCCCCAGACACACCGTCATTTATCTCATTGCAAAGAGAAGTCCAAGCCAGCCCGGAGCTCATAAAGCAAAATCGACCAGCACATCACAGACTTCTCAACCACGGAGGGCTCTTTTCCCCACACTTCTTTTCTCCCTCTCCCTTTTCTTATAAACCCTTCAATGTCTGGGTCAAAAAAGTGATAAATACGGAGGAGGAGAAGCTAAAGAAAGACAACATGTGGAAGGTGCCCAGCTGAGCACATGACACACGGTAGATACTGAATGCCTGCCACTTCCTTCCCACTACCCCTGGGCTCGGACAGGAAAAGCTGGCAGTTACAAAAAGCCATCGCTTTCTGATTAGAGAAACTCAGGCTGCAACTCTTCACGCTAAAATCACACACTGCCCTTGAAAATGAGCACGGGCTCCTGCTAGGCCTTAAAAGGCTACTCTCCACGGGCTTGCCCTCCTTGTGCTAAGTGATGTAATAAAAAGTCTCTCCAAGTCTACTATTAATATCAATATTTTCGGACTTTGAATAATGTAATTTTTTTGCGTTTTCTTTCCAGTCTGCCTGCCCGGATGGTCTGAATTTCCTGTAGCACTGGCAACACACACACTACCCCACGGTGGGGAAGGAACGGTCATCCAGGAGCCAGCAAGTCAGGAAGATGAGAAACAGGACCAACCGAGCCAGGAGTCAGGCCGGGCAGCCCTGGGGTATTGACTCTGAGTGGCCGAATTCTTTCCATCTGAACCACAGATGATGATAAAATATTTTCAGGAACAGCGTGAGAGAATGTTCGCTCACTTCCCAAAATGTGACATTGAAGAGGTCAAACCCTATTTTATTCAAGCTGAGAAAATGGTGCCCAACTTTACCCCAGCGCTAAATTTAGGCATAAACTGAGCTCTGGCCCCTGGCGAGTTAATTTAGATGAGCTAATGCTTGTTTCTGGCATAAAGTTACACTCGGTAAACGGTAACTATTATTGTTACTGCAAAAATGGAGCGTCTGTTGGATGTTCTCAGCCAGTCCTCCCACACAGCCTAAAATCAGCTGTGACAATTACTTGCACATCTGGGGAAAAAATTCCACGTGGGTGAATGGGGAGGTGCCTCCCCCCCTTCAGGAGTCCCTCTCTTAGGGAGGGGGCAGGTGCCGTGCTAGAACGGATCTTGCCAGGTGGGTTTGACCTTGAGCTGAGGAGGAGAGGTAGCTGCCCTCTTCCCTTCTCCCCTCTTCCAGAAGCTGCTTCAATTAGGGGGCCAGGACAGCTGAGGGGCCTTGCAGGAGTTGGGCTCAGGCACAACCAGGAGGAGATGCCTGGTCAGGCTTCCAGCTTCCAGACACCACGTGGCAAAGCACACCCCACAGGAGGAGCTCAGGAAAGATTTCTGGAACGAAGAGCCCAATCTTCAAAACCATCCACTTCTTTAACACTCTTAATTCAGAAGACTAAGGTAAATTCCTGTGTTTAAATGAGACCACTGTCCTTAAGAGCAGGGCAGAAATACAATAACCAAGTAATTCCTGGTAGTTTATAGTTAACTCAACCCCACCTCTCTGACTTTTCTGTGCTTTAAGAGGAATTAACATTTGAATTTCATCACTGATCTTTCTTCCCAAGTCTTTTTGGGCTTTTTTTCCACTGTTATCCTGCAATCACCATCCTAACGCCAAGGCCTTGTGGTTGCCTAAGTTCTCCTTCCTCCCTGACATCCATTGGGTCACCTGGTCCCTTTCTTCCTAAAGGGACACTTCCTAAAGCGCTCGAGGGTCTGCCCTTCTCCTTGCCACTCCCGCTGTCACCCCATTGCTCACACTTTGATGGATTAGTATTTCCCTGCCTGCAAATCTCTCTCAATCTCTCCCCCTCCCCCGCCACCCGCCTCCCCGCTAAAACCCCAGCAAGAGCACTGCAGTGACAGCCCTTGAAACCATTCAGCAGCAGGTGGTGCTCTTGTGCCAGCACAGAACGCTCACAAAAGTTTTGTTCCTTCAGGCAGCCTTGTGAGTATAGACCTTGCCACGGTCCACTCTTCATTTGGCACTGACTGTGTGCCTCTGGGGAACACAGTTATCTAAGACACCGGCCCTGACCTCTAGGAATTTGCAACATACATGGGTTGGAACAGGGCCAATTTGAGGGGGTTGGAGAGAGACTGTGGAAAGGGGCCCAGAGGAGAGAAAGACCACGCATCCAGAAGGAAAGAGTGGGGGAGGGTAGCTGGGCCTCCAGCTAGGGTAGGTCGGTGTAAACACAGGTGTGAGAAGGTGGGCCTGTGCAAAGCCACAGAAGGAATGCCCTGGGGTGGGGCTGAATGCCCAAGTGCAGTGTCACCCCCCATTCTGCGCCCCTCTGGTTTGCACCTCCTCTTGACACCTCAGGACGAGGGGTGTCTCAGGGAAATCTTTTAGGACAGGATGAGTGTCACTCTGAGGCAGGACCGGCCAGTCCATCTGATCTGCATAGAGGGAACCAACACCCCTTTTCCTCTATACCAAGAAAGGCAAGAATCCAGCTTCCCTCGAAGTCCCTGGTTACTCAGGAAGTAGCATGACTAGATTTCCGACCCTGTTGTAACTCCTGGTAATCGGCATGGCGTGGACGTCACCCTCCAAGACTCCTCCCCCTGCAGCCTGAGCTCCAGCCACGCTGGACAGTGGTTGGTGCCAGAACCCACCCTGTACCTCTGAGGCTGCCATTCCTTTGCTCATGCAATTCCCTGCCCTGCACTCCAACCTGGGCTCAGTGTTTCCTCATGGGTTCCTCACAACAGGATTGGTACTTGGATCAACTTTCCCCACGCAGCAGCTCTGTGTGCCAGTGCCCCTGCTCCAACGCGCGAAGGCCTGACTCCAGCTCATCTTGCATCTGCCTGCGTTCAGTACAGTATCCGGAGCTTGTTTAATTGGTTTGTCTTTAACAGCAGTGTTCTAAGACCTCGTCAACCCCGGGAACACACTTCCGACTTCCCTTTCCTACTAGTTTCTCCAGGCACCAGGCTCCTACCTCACCTCCACGCTCTGCTCCCGCCTGCTGCCCAGCACCCTGTCGGGGATGACTGTGTACTTTCCGCCCTTCCTCCCCAGGCCTCCCTGCCACTCCCGATCCCATCCATCCACACGGCCCAGCTTCAGCCCATCACCACAAACCTTCCATCTGCTGAGCACCTATTGGGCTCACAGCACACTAGATGCTTCACATACATTTTCTTTAATCCATACAATAATATTAACACATGTATTAAAATCCACATTTTACAGATAAAGAAACTGCTCAGAGAGGGTGAACTGGCTACAGATGGTCCACTAGCTAGCGAGGGGCTCAGCTGGGATTCAAACCCACGTCTCTCCGACTGCAAAGCCAGGGCTCTTTCTGGAAGATGTGACTGGGTCTTCCAACCTGTGCTCTCTCTGCTCCCTATGGGAGGCCTGAGCTACAGGGACCCAACCAAGGGAGGGAGCAGGACCACAGGAGGGGAGCGAAACAGCCAGTTCTAAGAGAAGGGCTGTGCCCTGGAAGGCTGGGGTGACACAGGCTGGAGGAAGTGCAAGGTCACAGAGAAGAAGGTCACAAACTGAAGTGGATGGAGGAGGGCGTGGAGGGGGCGCAGGGGAGAGGGGAGAGGGTGAAGGGAAGGAAGGAAAGTGGATTCTTCAAAGTAAAACGCCTGGAAAGAAATCTAAAATTTCCCTACCTCAAACAGAAATGCAGGTTGTTCCTTCACTTAATAAATTGTACCTCAATATCTTTCATTCTTCAAAAAGCCTACTGAAGACATTTCCTCCACTTCCCCTCCTGGGATAGAGTGGATGTGTTTTCCTTTTTCTTGGCCCACCTTCCCGCTCTATTCCCCCCATACAGCAGACCCCCAACCCTAACCTCTGCCCAGTAAGCAGTAACGACCTTGACATTCTGTCAGGTTCAAACCACTGGAGTGGTTCCTTACAAGGAGGGGAATCACGGCAATGCTGAAGCTGATTCTCCTTACACTTGCCCACAGCAGTCCCCCGTCCAGGGCCTGGCGTGGGGACAGGTCCTCCGCGTCTAGCAGAGGACCCAACACACGGCAGATGCTCAATGTCTGTGAACAAAGGAATGAATGAACCAATGGATGTTTCTCAGTTACTTCCCTGAGCCTCACACAACTTCTCTCTCAGATAAGATCGTTCTTTCCTAGCTCACCTAAATTGCTGTGGGCAGGATCAGGGTGACCATCTGGATTCTGTAAAGTACTATTACCATAATGTCCGCGTTCTCAGTTCCAAAGGGTCACTGTGCGGTCCATACATAAGTAGAGGCCCCCCAGGCAGGCTATTCACATGTGACAATTCAAGTCTCAGCCCCTTCTGGCACCTCCTGAGAGACCTGGCAGGGAGCCAAGGCTCCTGTGCCCTGTGTTCCTGCCATGCCTTCCTCTGCTCTGCCCTCCACACCCACAGTGCCCATGCAGGCCTGCGACCTCAGCGGACACTGGGGCCGAACATGCAGCAGAGGGAAGGAGGAGAGGGCGAAAGGAGGTACGGAAGTGAAAAACAGCTTTGGGAGAAAACACTCACCCATGCAGCCTGCAGAACATTGTGACTTGGATTATTTTTGGAATCTAATGTTTCTAATGTTCAAGCGGAGGAAATGAGAAAAAATAAGTAGAGATTCCCAGGACCAGCAGGCTGGAAATAATATAGGACACCGTGTCCTGTATTGGGCGGGACACAGACACACTTCCTCGCCCTAAGCCCAGTCGGTAGGGGGTGGCGGGGTCATGGTTCAGGGCCCCTTAGGAGGAGGGAAGGCAGGAGCGAAGGGTCCCAGGAGACTGTCTCCAATTAAAAAAAAAAAAAAAATCAGGAAATTACAAACCACCCAGCAAAGACCTTGCCCCGAAGTCCCTCCCCACACCAAGGGCTCAGGCAGTTGAATCACAGAGACTTGTCAGCACGCCTCCTAGTGGCCCAATCAGTGTTTGCCCTCTGACCAGGGCAGGTAAGGACACAGGTCAGGTGGCCGTGAACCTCCACTCCGCCCAGCCCCTCTAGCCACCTCCTGGATGGCTGGCATATGAGCCCTTTCTCCTGCAGGGCAAAGGTAAGGTTGGAGTGTGTGTGTTTGTGTCTTGGTGTGTCTGTGCATGTTGGGGCACGGGGAGGAGCCCCAGCCTCAAAGCAGAGGGCCCACCTTCCTGTCGCCCACCTGGCTGTATCCCAGGCACACCTCCCAGCCTCCCCAGGTCTCCGCTTCCCCCTATAAAATGACGCTCACATTCACACCCCCGGACCTGCCACACAAAGTAGATGGGAGACCAAATGAGGAACCCCCAGCCGGGTGGCTCTGGGTAGGTCTCTGCTCTGGATCAAAGTTTTCCTTGTAAAAGGAAGGGCTGGACCAGAAAATCTCTAAGGTCAGGGGTGTGAGAACACTTTAAAAGCCGTATTATAATGACTACAATGGCACTTCAGCTTGACAAATGACACTGCTGGCTGGAGGCATATGGGGGTTGGAGAGGTGGTGAAGAGAAGAGGCAGTGGGCCAAGCGCGGGGCAGAGAGGAGGGGGGTTGCATTTCCTCCAACTGGCCCCAGAGGTTCTTGTCAACCCCAGCAGAATGAGCCTCTCGGCTCTGCTTTGGGTCCTGGGGAGTGATCAGAGCTGTTATACCTCAGAGGAAGAGGGTAAGAAACAGCAGTGCACGCTTCGCCGGTGACAGGCCGTCCCGCAGAGGTCCTGAATTGCTAGTACAGTTAGTAGGACATACAAACAGCAGACACAAAAAACACATAACCCTCAGTGCAGCAAGCAGCCTGCTGCCTACAGGGGCCCCATACCCATTTTCTCAGGGTGATTAACATGAACGTAACATTATTTGGTTTGCACAGACCTTCAAGATTATCAAAATGCAGAGACATTTCTTGGATGGACTGTAGGAAGTGCTTCTGGCTGCAAGCTGGTAGAAGAATGAGACAAATCTGTTCTTTGCTATGAGGCATGGCAGGAGAGGACAAGTGTCTCAGATGCAGAAGGCTCACGGGAAGGAACAACTGCGTTGCCCTGCTGAGAGTTGCTTTCCTCTGTAGCTCCAAAAAACAGACACTGGTGTTCCAGAGACCCTTCTCTGCAGTGGCACCCTCAACCCTGACCCGTCAGATGTGACCCCAGTTTGACCTGGGTGCTCCTGCCCTATGCCTAACCCAGGGGCGCCACGCAATCCAGCGATCTTGGGGGGTCCCCCATGAACCCACATAATTGCCAACTTCTCTCAAAACTCAATTGTTGACTTTGTTCCACGAGGGATCCTTGAAAATTACTTGGAGCAAGTTCACTGGAAGACTGCGCTGATGACACTGCGAGGTCACAGTGGGCGCTGGATGGCTGAGGAGTAAATCAGGACTGAAATGAGGCAGGGAGAAGGGAGGGAAGCCGAGGTCTAGGGAGTAGCAATGCTGGGCCAGGCACAGTGCTGGCACCTCCACACATGTCATCCCACTCAATTATCCTAACAACTCTGAAGCAGCTTGGGCCTCTTTTTTTTTTTTTTTTAGAAAAAGAGGAATTCAACAGATTATAGTTCTATTTGCCAAGAATATTTCTTATTTTCCATCATCACCCACGGCGACAACCCTGAAGAGAGAAGAGCCAACTGTAGATATACAGGGGGGTAACAAATAACAAAAAGGCAAAAATTATTATAGAACTGTCAAGCTGTAAAGGGTTTAGACATCTTGCAGTGTGGCAAGTTGCGGGAGGAGGAATGGCAGCCACATTTGGGTTGGGGTGAGTGGGGGTCTTCACCAAATTGTCCTGGAGACTGTATTACAACCCTAACAGGTCTATTCTCCACCCCCACCTCCCCCCCACCACGACCGCACACACCCTGCCACCCCACGTCTCCCGCTGAAAGACATTTTCACAAACACAGAATATGGTATATGAGAACAGTGCCACGGGGGAGCAGGAAAGAAGTCAAAAGACCCTGAGCTAGCCCCAATTCTTCATCTCTGTTTTGTTGGGGACATAAATGGGAATCAAGAGGTTAAAGCTGTGTCTGTGGCCTCCCAAGTAGTAAGACGCATCCCAGGACAAACTCACACCCCCACTCAACACCGCTCCATTTCCGCAAGGACAGGGCACTTGTGGCCGTGAACAGTCTCACCAAGCAAGGACGAATATGCACGAAGGCATTTAACATTAGGTTTCCCAAAGAGACTGTCCCCACAGGTGGCGTGGTGAGGGCAGCCATTGAGACCAGGTTCCTCTAAGCAAAGAAGAGGTTCTCACCCAGGCAGATGCCTTGCTCATGGAGGAGGTGGGGCAGCTAAATATCCTCCCGAGCGTGGTGATAAAGACCGTGCCGTGGGCGTGTCCAAGCACAGGCTTACACACAAATCAAACACAACGTGGTATAAACCAAAAATAACCACAACTCCAATACTGGAAGCCCTACTGCGTAGCTCTGCTCATTCTTAAGGGGATTCTCTCCCAGGAAGTGGGGAGATAATCCTTTCCAGAATGGCTTTGTGCAAGATGAGAGGACGGGCCTCTGGGTAGACATCAGTTTAGCCTCCTTTATTCAGAAGCTAAGTAGACAAAGGGGCCTCCATCAGCTAAGTCCACGTATGCACTGGAGCCCTTCTAAGCACTTCCCCTTCTCTAGGAAGACTGGAGGACTGTGGGCCTTCTCCAGATTGAAAGGCAGATGGGGCGGTGCTTTTGGCATTTTCTGATACTTACGGCTGACATCAGCACACAGACGGGCATCAGCACACAGAGGACAGGACCAGTTTTCCTACAGTGCATGGGAGGTAAACTTCCACATCAAGGCCTCTTCCAGTTCTACCATTCTAAGATGCGCCCTAGGCACCTGGGGAAGGGGAGAGGCCAGAGAGAACCCTCCACTGAGCAGCACCCACCCTCCCCTTTTCCAAGGAGACATCTAAGGACCCTTTACACCGCAAACTGCCCCCTGCTGGGGAAGAGGCCTCCCTTCTCTCCGCAACGGGATGTGCCCTTCATCACACAGAGGACCTGCAGTTTTGGGAGTAACCAGCTGTGAAACGGGGCTGCAAAGAGAGCCAGGCTCTGCGCCTGCCTAAGGAGAAGCCAGCAGCCTGTGTTCGGTGACCACACTGGAGGACAGGCCTGTTAGTTACAGACCAGAGGGCTCGGGGCCCAGGCAGTGGTGCTCGTCTTCCAGCAAAATGTATTGTGTGTTCCTCGAATCACCTTCGAATTACCCAGCCCTCCCACAAACCGCTCATGAAGGCCCCCCTATCATTCCTGAGCTGCACTATCCCCCTTCTCTGAGAACTCCCTAATCACAGAGGCTGTGCCTAGGATGGTGGGGCGCACACAGCAGACATGAGTAAGAATAAATAGAACTTGATGACAACTTGCTGCTTCTGGCTCACTCATTTTTATCCACGTGCCTTGTTTTGAGCTCACAACAGCTGCTCAACAGAAGTTGATTAAGTGAATGGGTGGCCTGCTTTATGAATTATTGGTGGAACAGAGTCCCTCCTTTCTGAGTGTTTAACTGGGGGAGAGAAAGTTTCCTTTCCCGCCACCCCCAACATGAGGGATGCGTGGGGTCATCGCAGAGGTCAGGGGAAGGTGGTGATGGGTGGCTTCACTCCCCAAGGCCAGCTGGTAACTGGGAGCACTGCCATTATTCAAGGCCTGGGAAAAAAGCTGTCACCCACGGGGCCGGAGGGGAGACTCTGTGCCCACCCCTTTGCAAAAATAGAAGCTGGGTGATCACCAGACTCCTCCAATTGCCAAGAGCTTCCCAGATCTGGAATTAGAGGCCTGCGACAAGCCTCCCACCAGAAAAGAGGCTAAGACATGGCTCATGCAGTAACTATTTCCCCAGGCCCTTGTTTAGATGTGGATCTGTACACACGCCTCTTACCCAAACCACCACCCTCCTCACCCCCTTTCTAAAACACCAAATAAGTCAAGGGCTCAGGCACTTAGTTCTGCACAGATATTTTAAATTAATCTTGAAGCAACTTAAAAAGGTTGTTTTTCTCCCCTGTCCCTCCCCAGTACATTTCTGTGGCAGCTGCGTCAAGCCTGAGCGGCATTTTCACCACTGACTCAATATTGAAATATTCCTGGGCTGCCCTCTTCCCATCATCCTTTCACTCCCTCTGTTTTGTTTGTGATAGTCTCCTCTCCCCCCAAATACACACACACATGTGCAAAAGCACACATGCACATACACTTTTTTTTTTTTTTTTTGGTCTTTTTTAGGGCCTCACCATGGCATATGGAGGTTCCCAGGCTAGGGGTTGAATTGGAGTTACAGCTCCTGGCCTTCGCCACAGCCACAGCAATGCCAGAGCTGAGCCACATCTGCGACCAGTACCTCAGCTCACGGCAATGCCGGATCCTACCCCAACTAAGTGAGGCCAGGGATCAAACCCGCATCCTCGTGGATACCAGTCTGGTTTGTTACCACTGAGCCGCGACAGCACCTTCGCACATACACTTCTTCTTAAGGTATGAGCACAGATCCCAACTTAGAGTCCACGCACAGAATTCAGGGCTATTGTATCCGAATAAGGAAAAATACACCTTTATTTTTACTAACCTCTAACTAAATATAGCATTCTCTTCAATTATGAATGTTGGCAATAAACTTCGTTAATGTTACCAGTACTTGGGCCACTGACATCAATAGAAACACACACATTTTCCTATCACATCACGGCTGTTGCCCTGAAATATTATTTATATTCATCACCACTTTAAAATTATGGTAGTTATAAGACCAAGTCCATCTTCGTATTTAACATGTTCCTAAAGAATTGCATATGTTGTTATATTTAAAAAATTTTAATGATTGTATATCAATAATTATTTTCTAACCCATATATATAAATATATAAAAATATATAAATATTTTAAATATATATTTAAAATAATATATAATAATATATTAATATATATCTAAAGTAATACATAATAACATAACCGTTAAATATATATATATATATTTAAAACCCATATAAAAATATATAGACATATATATATAATTTCTTTTGGTCTTTTTAGGGCCATACCCACAGCCTGTGGAAGTTCCCAGGCTAGGGGTCGATAAGGTGCTGTAGCAACTGGCCTACTCCAGAGCCACAGCAACGCAGGATCCAAGCCGCGTCTGCGACCTACACCACAGCTCATGTCAATGCTGGATCCCCAACCCACTGAGCAAAGCCAGAGATTAAACTCTCATCCTCAAGGATACTAGCTAGATTCATTTCTGCTGAGCCACAGTAGGAACTCCCCCAACCCCTATATTATTTTGTACATTTACAAATAGTATTCTGGGAAGTATCCAAAGATTTTACCAGATCAAAGGGATCCAGAACACGGAAAGGTTAAAAGCCTCTGCTGTCAGGTGAGCAGTAGAAGGTGGGACTTGAGATTTAGCCTAGACCCACTGTGGACCAGGGGGCTCAGGAGCTAAGAGGCCGTTTCTGCTGTTAGCATGAGGCAGATCGTAGGAGCGATGGGAGAGCAGGGTTAGTGGGTAAGAGCTTAGGTGGGCTCTGGAGACAGACAGAACACCGGCTCTGTCCAACCCACAGTGTGGCCTTGGCCAGGGCAAGCATCTCTCTGAGCTTCCATTTCCTCCACCATCAAATAGGAATAACAACACACCATCCAAATCTTGAGAGTCTGAATTGAGAGGATATACGTGTGGCAGCAATTACCGCTTGGTTGACTGGCACTAGGCTGACTCTAGAATGTCATCTTCCCTACTTGGGGATTTCTGGAGACAAGGTTATGTTGTTCTGTTTTGTTTGGAGCCGGGCACTGTCTGTGGCCTCTGCAGGCTTACCTTATTGTGGAGCTTCAGAGAGGCAGGGAAGTGCCCCAAACCTTAAAATACATGTAGGCAGACCAAGTCCCCTGCCTCCCCTTCTGTCCTGGCTCACTGAAACGGGCACCCAGGCCAGGCTGCAAAGCAGACGCCCTGCCCCAGAGCAGAAGAGACCTCAAGTAAAAACAAGATGCTCCAGACTTTTCCAGCATCGGTCACAGAAGCCAAAGCACCTGCCTCTAGCTTTACAGAGCAGGTGACTCCTGACCTGGTATCTCTCGTCACGTGGATATGAGATGGGGATTCTGCAGTCTAATTATACCTAAGCTGGCACTTCCACATAAACTGGGATCATAACTATATAGAGTTTTATATCCTGATTCAATCATTTAAACTACCTAGAGCCATTTTTCAATATGGGCTCTTAAAAGACACAAAACCATTATAACAGGTGTTACCGGTAAAACTTACGGGTTACTCTGAGAGGTCATGGTATTCCTATGAGTTGTATTGTGCATTTAAATATAGGTTATTTCCAGAAAGCTGAGAGGAGAGCCCCTTTCACTCTTCTTCTCCTCTTTTTTTTTTTTTTGGCTGTGCCCACAGCATGCAGAGGAAGTTCCTGGGCCAGGGATCAAACTTACACCACAGCAGCAACTCGAGCCACAGCAGTGACAATGCTGGATCCTTAATCTGCTGTGCCACAAGGGAACTCCTCCTTTCACTCTTCTTAAAGTACATATACCAGTAAATTCTATTCCTTAGCTTGGAGAGAATCTAGAGGAGATACTCTTGCCTCCTCAGCAAAGAGGCACTGTATAGTACTTTCCTTTTTTGCTTTCTTGTATCTCCCCTGACAAGGGGAAAGCTTTGAAAACTCACCACTGGAAAAATAATGTCTTGCTCCAGAAAGTGTGCAGTAGCTGAGGAAAAACCTCCAGAAAGAAGTGGAATGGCAGGCAGAGCCTTGGACTTCAAACAGAAGATGTCATTGTAGCCCAACATCAAAGGGCACTCATCTCCCTGCCTCGGCCAAGACACCACCACCCACCTCAGAGGATCAAAGGGCTGCGCAGATTAAATGAGATTCTGGATGCGAAAGTGCTCTGTCAGTAGTCAAGTACACTGCGGGACAATAATTTGGTAACAGTATTGTTACTTCTTTGCTCAGTTGGCTTGAGTCCCTCACGGCGTGCAGTGTCCCACAGTGGACTCTGCAGCCACACTGCCCTTCCTGTTTGGCCAAGTTATTTAGCCTCTCAGTTTCTTCCTCTGTAAAATGGGATGATGATAATACACCTACCTCATAGGAATCTTGAGAGGTTAAAATGAGTTAATTTACACATGATGCAAAAAACAGTACCTAGTTCATAATAAACACTACACAAGGGGAGCTTTAAAAAGTCTGTGATCATTGACCAAATATAAGGCTGGAGTAAATGTATACCAGCTGAAACCGGTAGGCAACTTTTTAAAGATCTTCCACAAGAGTATTATCATTGATCAGAAAGTTGGACTAGCAGCCCCCATCATTCCCCCTGAAAAGCCATGTAAGCCCCCTCCCCAGCCCCGCTGATGTTTGCCTGGCACCCTCCTACCTTCTCAGCATCCTGCTCGAAGAGCCGCAGCTGGAAGCACTGGTCCAGCTTGAGCTTGCGCACGTGCCACATCTGGTGCAGGTGCTGCCGGGTGGAGTGCAGCTTGTCCAGGAGACTGGTGATCTTGGGCACCAGGCTCTGGAAGTCAGCGCTGCCTGGGATGCAGTTGCGCCCTGAGAAGCCATCGCTGCAGCGGATGCACTGCAGCAGCCGCTGCCCCTCCCGGTCCAGCTCTTCCACGGGGGCCTTGAGCACCTTCTTCTTGAGCTGTGTGTGCTCGTCGATGAGCCGCCGCGAGCCCTCTACGTCCACCGGGAACTCCTTCCGGGCCAGCATCTCCTGCAGGTCCTCCAGGCGTGAGAGCAGGTGCACGGCGCTGTTGAAGAACTCCTCCAGGGACAGCCGCAGCTCGATCCACTCCTCGTGGTTGTAGTCCAGGGAGCCATCAAACTCCTCCGTCAGCTGGGAGGGATCCACCAGCTTCGTGAGGCCCTCCACGGACACCATGCTCGTCTGGGATGGGCAGACACAGAGAGGGCCATTCAGTGATGTGGGGGTGAGTCGGGGGAAGACTCCAGGGCAGCCATAGGCAGATGAGAGCAAGTCAAGGGGAAAGGCCAAGCCAAGTCCACAGAGTAATGACCCTACCTGGGAAAGGGCGAGTGGGAGAGCATGTGGCCTCCTGGTCAGGATCCACAATCGGCCAAGGCCAGCAGTTTCAACAGACTGGCTGACCGGATCAAAAAGCCTCTCCACCTGTCCCCCCATAGGCCAGGGAAGATGAGACCCTGATGCCCTCATCTTCCTCCTCCCCGTCCCCAAGTCCGCCACAGCAGGGCTTAGGATGCTCGAAGCAGAAGGGGGAAATAACAAACTGAGTCTAGTTCTAGAGACTCTAGTTCTCAACAGCTTTAAAACTCAAGATCTCATCTTGGTTCCCTTAAACAGTGTGGGTCAGTCTTGGGCTGCAAGCATCTCGGAGTCCATCTTCCTGCCTCTCCCAATGAGCAGATCCTGAACGTGGCTCAAAGTCTGCCACTTCCAGGAAGTCTCCCATGATTCCATTTACCAATTATTAAGTAAATAATTGCCATTGAACAAGCCTGGACTCTCATCTCTGTAGCATTTACTACTTCAGTCGGCACTAACTACTTCATCTGCTCTTTGCAAAACACTACTTCATAGGAGTTCCTACCGTGGTACAGTGGGTTAAGAATCCAACTGCAGCAGTTCAGGTTGCTGTGGAGGCAAGGGTTTGATCCCTGGCCCAGCATAGTGGGTTAAGGGTCTGGTGTTGCCACAACTGTGGCATAGGTGGTAGCTGCAGCTCAGATTCAATCCCTGGCTTGGGAACTTCCATATGCTGTGGTGTAACCATATAAGCAAAAACAAACGCCCCAAACAAAATGCTATTTTATAAATATTCCTCCAAGTGGGAAGCCCCCAGCTATCTCTTCTGTTCCTCCTGTACAGCAGGTAAAGACAAGCTTGCTCAACTTGGGGTAAAGGGCATGCGGGGAGATGGGAAGTACCGGGCAGCTACGCTGAAGCAGAAGTTTCACGATTTGTTGGAAAGATTGTTTCCAGTCACTTCAGCTAATAAATTTATAGGCCTGTTGTCACCACTTCTGTATAAACAAACCAAAAATATACAAAGCGTTTATTTCCCTACAGGACTCCCAGCATTGGCAAATGTGCTTGGAGAGCATAAGAATTAACTGTTTTTACACCAAGTCAAAGTTTTCAAGTGATTTTCAGAGAACTGCCTTGGTCCAGTGGTCAGGTTGTTGTTGTGCTCGAATTGCAGCCTGTTGGGGCCAGCACAGCCCCTGCCCCTCCCCCATCACCCCCCCATCACCGCCCCCCCCTGGGGACAAGTGTCTTCAATGGGAAGCTGCTGCTGGATTAATAGCAGCTTGGCCTTTCCAACATGCACACATATGTATACAAGGTTCGTCCCCTTGCGGATGGGGGCCAGAATTCCAAGAAAGGGGAACAGCTTGGATTTGGCTGGAGCAAAGTTTCCTAAATCCTGGATTTTAATCTGAAGTGTTGCCATTGAACATCCTCAGGGGGCACATAAAACCTCCAGAAAGATCTTGTTAAAAAACATGTTTTCTCTGAGTATAAAAGTAATACAAAATTCTCAAAAGAAAGTAGAAAAACCTAAAGAAAACAAAAATCACCCATGATCTAGCCATCTCAAATATATCACTGTTACTATTTTCATGTATCTCTCAGTCTTCTTCTCCATATACTACACACTTAAAAACAAATTTTAGATTATATTTCCCAGATGGTTTTATAACTCCCCCTTCTAAAAAAAATACATCATGTACATTTTTCCATGACACTATTGTTCTAAATATGATTTTTAATGGTTTCACACAGTATTTGCATATTAATGTCACCAAACTTAATGGGTATTCAGGATACAAACTGTGTGTGTGTGTGTGTGTGTGTGTATATGTGTGTGTATATATATATATACACACACGTGTGTGCGTGTGTAAATATGTGCATACTTAGGTATGTGAATTATTGCAAAAAACACTTTGATGAACAACCTTGTGGACGTTTTTTTGTTTGTAATTATAATCAGCTTTTCATCTTCTTGCTTTAATTTTCATAGTAAAAATATTTTCCTAGAAGGAGAATTACTATATCAGTGGATATAAACTCTTCTTAAGGCATTTGATCCAGTTACAAAAATGCCCCCAGGAATAACTGCTCTGATTTACAGTCACCAGAAGTAACAGGACTGCCTCAAGACACCGTGTCCTGTGATAATCTCTCAAGCTTTCTGAGATCCTTCTGAGACTCTAACTGGTGAGGCCACAGTGGCCAAGGAATCCCAAACTCTCAGCCCCTGACATGTTGGGATGGCAGGGTAGCTAGAGAAGTGCAGGTGAAAACATGGGTGGGTGGCAGGAGGGGAAAGGAAAGGGGAGCTAGGAGAGAGCTCACCTCAAAGATGAACTTGGAGCTGCCAAAGTTGGTTTTCTGTTTCTGCCAAAAGTTGTCAGGTTTGATGATGAGGGCCACATGGATCTCAGCTGGGAAGGCTTCCTGCAGCGTCTTGAGAAGGGGCTTGATGAGGTCCCACTTGGAGCCCCGCATGTCGATGATGACGGTGAAGCCACGTTTGCACACGTCCTCACTGTGGGGAGGTCAAAGGTCAGGCACGGTCACTCTAGGCAGCTGAGACTCTGGAGTACACTGTCAAAGAGCATCTGGAAACCCGCCTTCCTCTTTTTCTGGACTAACCTTCCAACTCCAAGCCAGGCCTCCTGGCTGCCTTCCAATTCAACTCAAAATGTGTTGCCTCAGAAAACCTTCTGAGATTAACCTCATCTGACCAAGGGCATTCTGCCTTCTCTCAGCACTTTGCAAATAACTCGGCCTTTCCTGTAGTCAACTGCACTTGTTGGTACGTTTATAGATTTGGTATTCATACTGTGTGCATAATTTTTTTTTAAATTCTTGTCTCGCTCTCCCACTTCTGGAATGAATTGTGTTTTCTCCATTTGAATACAAACACTCTAAAGACAGGGATGCTGCTGCCCGATAGATCTGAGATGGAAAGTCCTTGGCATGAGGAGTTCCTGTTGTGGCTGAGCAGGTTAAGAACCCAATATAGTGTCCGTGAGAATGTGGGTCCAACCCCTGATCTCCCTCAGGGGGTTAAGGATCCAGCATGGCCATAAGCTACGGCATAGGTTGCAGGTGTGGCTTGGATCTAGCATAACTGTGGCTGTGGTGTAGGACTGCAGCTGCAACTCTGATTTGACCCCTAGCTGGGAAATTTCCATTTGCCACAGGTGCAGCTGTAAAAAGACGCACACAAAAAAAGAAAGTCCTTGGCATGAGTGCTGTCCTTCCCTGGGCCCACATCAATGGCAGCCATTGCTATGCTTCACCATGGACCCAACCTGGGCCAAAGAAGCTTTTTAATAAAGGGCTCTAGGCTGATTCCATCAATTGATTAGAGGTATTGATAATACCACTGTATTTGAGATATATTTCTTGTAGTTAAAATTGTATGTCAATTTTGAAAAAATCAGGTCACTGAGTCATGCTGATAACACTTAGATGGCCAAGGGTGGGACTGATGAGAACGGTGGATGTAGTCTTATTGTTTCATGTACGTCCATTGTAACAGTCAGGGCACGAGAAGGCACATTTAGGAAGTTAAGAGTGAAATCAAGGCCAGATGAAGTAACAGTGACCAAGCTGAAAACCAAAACATAATCAGGCTGAAGTGAAATAAGACACTGCTATATAGCTTATAAGAGCAAGGTTTATTTAAACACTTGGACTTTATAACTCCTAAGAATCAAAGAAAAAAAAAATGAAGGTGAGAACAGTTATAACACCTCAATTTGGAAGAACGTCTGTGTTTTAGTAGTTAGGGGTCTTTCTATCCTTCTTGGTTTATTTAACCTATGTGTTTACTTTATAACTCAAAATAGACTTTGGTTAAATCACATGTTTGTATAAATATCGGTGTAGCATTTCCTTAGGGTGCTGGCTGCATTTCCTATTAACCAGATTGTACTTGCTTAAACCCGTGTACCTGCTGCATGCCCCATAGTCATGTGCCCCCACCTAGCAATCACCCACAGCTACTGGACGCAAGGCCACGACTGGAGGATTCAGGCCACAAAAGAAAACTAAATCCCATTTCAGGCTTCATTCTCACATCTCAACCAGTGATGAAAATGTCACAGACTTGTGAAGAGACCACAGCTCCCCAGATTGTGTGAAAGTCTCAAGCACATGGCAGCTTACTTAGGCCTCCTGGTTAGATGGGAAACTCCTCAGGTGAGGACACTCTGTCCCTTCTTCTTGTTGAAACAAAGGATTAGACTGCATGGGGGAAGGCTGAGTCTTTTGTTTCTGAGCGAATCCTGTATCCCAAAGGAAAGTAGTGACCTCTTCTCTTTCTCTGACACTTACCAGGTCAGACTCTCCCATAAATAATTCTCTCTACCTTATTGTCTGAAAGCAATTTGATTTTCTTCTTAAATTACAGAATTTCTTTCCCATTATAAGAAAACAAGTGCTAATTACATAAAGTTAAAACAGTCAAAGATAAGAGATACGAATGGGAAGGATTTATAATAGCCTATTTCCTTCCAGTCTTTTTTTGTGCATGTAATTTTCATACCTTACTGTATTCCACCATTCACTGTAACGTAGAGGCTCTTCTCACGTCTGAAACTTCTTTGAAACTGTTACGTTTCAAGACACACAGTCCATCTTATACCTATGCCATAGCTTAACCCTTCTCATTATTGCCTAACGGGGGCATATCAATTTGTATGTCAACCAGCAAAGCATGAGTACCCCTCCCCCCCTTTACTGTATCCTCATCAGCACCGATCACTGAGTTTTTTAAATCTTTGACAATTTTCTAAGAAAAATACTGTCTTACATTTAAATTTTCATTTCTTTGATTACTGCCTATAGCATACTGGCCCATAAGAAGTTCTGCTGTGATTTACCTGGTCATTTCCTTTGTCTATTGGGACCTAATGGCTTTTATCATTGGGCTTGGTTTCCTTTAGCTTGATTCACATGTGTTGTATGCCTAGTTATACCAGGCACTGCAGGACAATTGTGGGTCTTGCCTTTCCTTAGACAAGGAAACAACACTTCCTTGTTTACCTGTTCCTCAGGCTCCATCACTGTGACCATAATTGTGCTGACATGAGAAACCCCCGTCCCTAACAACAGTCAGTGCCACTACCAAGAGCGGGAGTTTGATTATCCCAGGATCTAAAATGTGGTCATGCATAACAACCAACATACTATTAATGAAAAATCTCTGACAACTCAAAGAGAAATTGTGTACTAATGCTCTCTAGGAAGTTTTCACTAGCTCAAAAAAATGGGGAAAGAGGCCCAGGAGCTGAATGTTGACAGATAACCTAATTGGCATCTTTCTGTGAAAACAGTTAAGCTACTAAGGTGCTTTCTCTGTTTGGCCTGAAGCAAGGAGAACAGCCAGGTGAGGGAAGACCTTTTTATTACATGCTTATTCTGTGCCAAGACTATGGTTGGGCACTTGACATACATTATTTCCTTTTATCCTCAGGATGACATATAAACTTGGCATGGTTATCACCATGTAAGAGATGATGACACTGAGGCACAGAATTTGCCTAAGGTCACAGGACTAGTAAGTACCTGGCACAGAGTCAAAACCAGCACCACTGACTCCAAAGACCATGCTCAGGTCACTATGTTATATTACTTCAGCAGATTACTGCTGCATATGGTGTTTTTCTTATTGGGTGTGGGGTGAAGGGTTAGTGATGAGGGGGCTAGCTTAGGGAGCTCATAGATGCTGGGAGAAATTCAAGCAAGGAATCTTAGTGGATGGCCTCCATTCTGCAACCTCAAAATCACAAAATCACAGAAGCAAAAGTGCAGAGCACATTCAGATAGTTCAAGTAATTCACTTTGGTTTAGGTACATGGGTAAGAGGCAAAGAGTGATGGGAGAGCTGCCAGAATGCCTTAGAGAGCCTCATTCAGGAATCTGACCATCCTCTTGCATACCTGCCCCTGGGAACAAGGAGATGTGCCATACAGAGTCCAGACTGCCCACAGTCCTAATCTAGACCACGTTCCTTGTACCTGAAACTCTAAAATTTTGGCTTAAAACACCCTTTGCTACTTTCTGGGTGCACGTGTGCCTCCTTCTCAGGTCCAGTCCTCAGGGGTAAGGAGCACCATTGGGAAGAGCACCTTGACCTGAGAAATGGCAAAAGATTTAGCTAAAAATGTAGATCTGTGAGTTTATTTTTGTGTATGCTGTTAGAGAATTTTCTAAATTCATTCTTTTACATGTAACTGTCCAGTTTTCCCAGCACCACTTACTGAAGAGACTATCTTTCCTCCAAAGATAGTCTTTCCTCCTTTGTCATAGATTAACTGAACAGAGGTGCTTGGGTTTATTTCTGGGCTGTCTATTCTGTTCCGTTGATCTATATTTCTGTTTTGTGCTAGCATCATACTGTTTTGATTACCGTAGCTTTGAGGTATAGTCTTAAGCCAGGGAATTTGATGAATTAAAGACCTAAAGATAAGAACAGATACTGAAAACTCCTAAAGGAAAACATATGCAGAATGCTCTTTGACATAAATCACAGCAACATCTTGCTTGATCTGCCTCCTAGAACGATGATGATAAAAACAAAAATAAAGCAATGGGAACTAATTAACTCAAAAGCTTTTACACAGCAAAGGAAACCATTCAAAAAAATGAAAAGACAGCCCACAGAATGGGAGAAAATCTTTGCAAAGAATGCAACTGACAAGAGCCTAATCTCCAATATATACAAACAACTCATAAACTCAACAACAAAAAAATAAAGAACCCAATCAAAAATGGGCAGAAGACCTAAATAGACCTTTCTCCAAAGAAGACATACAGATGGCCAGTAGCCACGTGAAAAAATGCTCAGCATCATAAACTGTTATAGAAATGCAAGTCAAAACTACAACGAGGTACCACCTCACACCGGTCAGAATAGCCATCATGAACAAGACTACAAATGCTGGAGAGGGTGTGGAGAAAAGGGAACCCTCCTACACTGCTGGTGGGAATGTAAATTGGTACAGCCACTATGGAAAACAGTATGGAGGTTCCTCAGAAAACTAAATAGAGAATTACCATATCACCCAGCAATCCCATTCCCGGGCATATATCTGGACAAAACTATAATTCAAAACATACATGCACCCCTATGTTCATAGCAGCACTATTCACAATAGCCAAAACATGGAAACATGCTAAATGTCCATCGACAGATGAATGGATTAAGAAGATGTGGTACATTTACACAATGGAAGACTACTCAGCCATGAAAAGAATGAAATAATGCCATTTGCGGCAACATGGATGCAACTAGAGATTCTCATACTAAGTGAAGTTAAGTCAGAAAGAGAAAGACAAATACCAGTTGATATCACATATGTGAAATCTAATATAGGGCACAAATGAACTGATCTACAGAACAGAAACAGACTCACAGACGTAGAGACCAGACTTGTGGTTGCCAAGGGGGAAGGGAAGGGAGTGGGACGGACTGGGAGTTTGGGTTTGGTAGATGCAAACTATTACATTTAGAATGGATAAACAATGAAGTCCTGCTGTACAGCACAGGGAACTATATCCAGTCTCTTGGGATAGAACATATGGAAGATGGTATGAGAAAAAGAATGTACATTTATGTATGACTTCCACAGGATGTACTGTGGAAACTGACACAGTACTGTAAATCAATTGTACTCTAAAAAAATAAAATAAAACTTTAAAAAATAAAGTAAAATGTGGATTGTGAGCCAGAGTGTCCACATGCACACACGAAAGCCCCCGCAGTGGAGGACAGAGCTGGGTGGTGGGCAGAGGAGGGAGGCAGAACATGGCTGAAGGCAGAGCTCCCTGCACTGCCAAGTTCTAGGACGGAACTCAGAGGAGTCCAACAAATCTGAATCTGGCCTCCGAGGTCGCTATGCAGACATATTTGTCAAAGAGAAGGGTAGAACACGTTTTACCTAAGTCCGTTAGCTTGCTATATTAATTTTCACTATTTAGACAATGAGTATGTGGGTTTCCATTTGTGCTTCTGCCACCCACATCTCTATGTTAAAAGAAGGCCTTTGGAGAACAGGCAGGAGTGGAGGGAGGCAGGCCTCAAATCAGGATGCGTCTCACACCGTGGCAGGAGCGCTGCATTTATCCTAAGGGCAGTCGGGAACCACCGAGGGGCGTCATTCAGGGACGGGACATGATCAGGTGATTGGGGAAGATGCCCTGTGGGTGCAGAGAGAGAATAAATCGGGGTCAAGTAGTTGGAGTGGCAAGAGCAGAAGCAGAGAAGAGCCACCTCCTTTGGATCTTTGCTAAAACGCTCCCTAAGTGAAGGCTTCCTTGGGCCACCACATTTAAAAAAAAAAATTACTGGAGTGTAGTGGACTTACAATGTTGTGTTAGCCTCAGGTACACAGCAGAGTGACTCAGTCATACATATACATATAACCACTCTTCTGCTGCAGCTGTCACCTAGCACTCCCTCCCTCCCTTCCCTGGTTTATTTGCCTCCTTAGCACTCATTACCATCTGGATCATACGTTTTACTTATTCATTTATTGCCCATTTTCCCTCAGAGGAAAGTAACCTTAGCGACGGCAGGGCTGTTTGTACTGATTTCCCCGCTGGATCCCCCAGGCCTACAGCGCCTGGGGCAGGGCAGGCAAAGACTCAACACACTGAGGAAGGAGGGGTGGCAGCGAAGGGTATGGAATCTAGAACCAAACTTTTCCAGTCTGAATCCCAGCTCTACATTCACCTGTCAAGGAATCTTAGGCCAGTTACTTTTAACCTCTATGCCTCAACTCCTTCACTGTAAAATGTGAATAACAGTAATTACATTACTGGGTTATTTTATTTTTTATTAGAGTATAGTTGGCTTACATATTGTCGTGCCAATTTCTGCTGTATAGCAAGGTAACCAAGTCATATATATATATATATATATACACACATTCCCTTTCTCATATTATTTTCCATCATGGTCTATCCCAAGAGACCGGATATAGTTCCCTGTGCTGTACAGCAGGACCTCATTGTTTATCCATTCTAAATGTGATACTTTGCATCTACTAACCCCAAACTCCCAGCCATCCCACTCCCTTCCCCTCGCCCTTGGGAACCACAAGTCTGGTCTCTATGTCCGTGAGTCTGTTTCTGTTTTGTAGATCAGTTCATTTGTACTGTATATTAGATTCCACATGCGTGTTATCATCTGGTAATTGTCTCTCTTTCCAACTTACTTCACTTAGTATGAGAATCTCTAGTTGCATCCATGTTGCTGCAAATGGCATTATTTCATTCTTTTCATGGCTGAGTAGTCTTCCATTGTGTATATGTACCACATCTTAATCCACTCATCTGTCGATGCACATTTAGCATGTTTCCATGTTTTGGCTATTGTGAACAGTGCTGCTATGAACATAGGGGTGCATGTATCTTTTTGAATCACAGTTTTGTCCAGATATATGCCCAGAAGTGGGATTGCTGGGTAATACGGTAATTCTCCATTTAGTTTTCTGAGGAACCTCCATACTGTTTTCCATAGTGGCTGTACCAATTTACATTCCCACCAGCAGTGTAGGAGGGTTCCCTTTTCTCTACACATTACAGGGTTATTTTAAAGGTTAAGTTGGTTAATACACGTAAAGCACTTATAATGGTGTCGGATACATATCTGGACATCGTAAGTCTTAGCTTCCACAAGAGATACCACTGCTGTCCCTCCCAGGGTCCATTTAGTGACCACTGGGCCCAGCCCCCCACTCCATAAGTATTGCAGCCATCAACTTATGCCTAAGGCCAACTCAGGAAACTTGCCTTTGGCTGATGGGTATATTTTTCCAAGGGGTACCTGGGCAGTTGTACCGCAGCCCCAGGGAAGCCAGCGCTGCTCTTATCCAAGGATACCTTTACCTCAAGGCGAAGTTACTCCAAAGTGTGCTCCAGAGTCTTCTCATTTCACAGGTCAGGCTCCAGCTAGACTTCATCTGAGGCCACCTCCTTGCCCAGTCCTGCCCCTTCCTACTCTGCTTCTCCAACTCCCTTGCAAGTTTTTCCTGAAGAGAAGGCCCTTAATAAATCATCTCTCCCTGAAACACTATCTCAAGAAACACAGCCACACTTACACATACATAGAATTCATTCATCTATGAAATTCTGCAGGCAATCTCATATATGATCTGAAGACTAAAGGAGGAATCTGGGTTGCAAATTTTGACATGGGAGTCATACCGTGCCTGGCACACAGTAGATGTTCTATCACATTTGCTGAATGAATAAATCCACGATCAGTGGCAGTAGATATGCAGAGTGAGTGAGATCACTCAGTGAAGACAAGTAAGATGAAAAGAACCATCTTCTGAGTCCAGGAGAGAACTGAAGGGAATATCAATTTTAAGAGATGGGAGAGAAAAGCAGATGCGTCTGAGGTTAGATACACAGAGAGGTTAGATAAAACTGGGAGAGGAGTGAAGTAAAAGAAATCAGGGAGGAGAGGACTTCAAGGAGGAACCACGGCATCAAATGCCGCAGAGAGGCAGGTCAGAACTACTGCATTTAGCAGCTAAGAGGTCCTGTTCCTTTGGTCAGGGTGGTGCCAGACAGTGCTGTGCAGGAGGAATGGGGTGAAGCAGGGAAGCAGGCTTCCTAGTTAGTCTCTGAGATGCTGGGAAGGAAATGTCAAAACCATGAGAGGTGTGTTTGGCACATCCTTCCGCGGCCCTGTCCCCCTGACCTCTGGGAGCAAGCAGGGTCCGCACACTGCTCTTTGGCCACCCTAAGCCCCACGAGGCCCCCCAGCCTGCCTCTTCCCCAATCCTCCACTCCCTCCGACTGCTCTTCCTTCCCTCTCACACAGTGTACTCAGAAGGGAAGCAGCTGCAGCAAACAAATGTACTGGAATATAACTAACAGGCAGCCTTCCTTTCTCTCTTAGGTTACTTACCTTTTAAATGATATTTCTTAGCCCCAATTAAATTTGCAGGGGCAGAATTTGCAGTGCGGATGGTGAGGATGGGAGCACAGAGAGGTGAAGTTTGGAGCAGCAGGGCTTCAAATCCACTAAGGAGGAAAGGACAGCGAACCACCCTCCCCATGTCCCCAGCTCCTGCCCCACCCCCGCCCCATGAGGTTCCCATCTGGGGCTTGAAACCTGGACCCTCTTGGCTGGCTTCTCAGCCTTTGTGATAAATTACAGTTCCTTCCAACTGAGCTGCGAACTGTTTCATAGACTCGCGGGAGCTCTCCAGCCCAGGACATAAATGTATCCTGAGTGACCGGATGATTGATCAAATAGTTCTTGTACTCAGTTCCACACCATTTACTCTTGTGCTCCTTACATGTCACTGGGGCTGTTTTTACTCAGCAAGCCCATGCTCCCTCAAAACAGCGTTAGCACCACTCTAAGCCCGTGATCCTCAAACTCTGACCTTCGTCAGCACCTAGGATACTTGTTTAAAAAATGATGATTTCAGCGACGGCTTTCAGAGTCAGTCTGGGATGAGGCCCAGGAGTGTCCCCAGGTGATCCAAGGACAACACCTAGACTCTCTTAAGTGTGGTTCATGAGAGCTTAATGATACGCACTTTGTCTGAATCAGATGAAGACAGGCATGAATAAATGGACATAACACACAACTATACAGCCAGGACAGTGTCTGCAAGGTGGACCAACAGCTATGCTATACCAACGTCTGCCAAAGATGTCAGCAGTGTCTCTCTTCACAGCCTCACGTTCTCTCGAAAGGAGTCTTATTGCAAGCCCAGGCTTGGGGGCAGTTCTGTCCTTGAGATGAATTTCTCTGGTTTGTTTTGCAAAGCCCGAGCTCTTCCTCCATTGGCCTAAGGAGACTTTCCAGGCTTCCCTCTCTACTTCTAAACTGCCATGAAATCACCAAGAAGATCCTACTTCTTTTCATATCCCTTAGGCTTATTTAAACTTCTGGGCAAGTTCTAGGTATCTCTTTGGGTCCCTGTGAGTCCAGCCTGCATCTGACACCCCAGAGTCATCTCCTGACCCACGGGGCTGTGAACTCTGTGAGGACGGCCCCAGGTCTGACTGGTCCAGGAGTACAGGGCCTCCATGGTAGGTGGTGTGGAACCGGTGCCTAGGCATGTCACCCTGACCCTTTGCACTCCTGGTGGCCCTCCACGCTAGCAGAGATCACAATTTAGCAGCTTGCCATTGAACCCAGGCCTCCAAAGTGGTTTTATTACACACAGTTGTAACTGTTGTTTATAATGCTCTCCAGCGCCTTTGGAGGAAGCATAAACTCTTCATTCCTTAAACCACTCCCAGCTCGTTCACACACTCACATAACCTGTCTGCTTACTGGCCTGTAGCTTTGCCACCTCTGTCTTAATTGCTGTTATTTCCCAGCCCTGCTTCACACATCAGAAGACCCATCAGCCTTAGCTCGGGGAGCAGGGGTTAAGGCACCAGTGTCTCAAGCCAAGGGGGGTGCTGGGACCTGGACAGCATGGCAGATTACGTGTCAGTGATAACCCCAGACCAAGGTATCTCCCTGGGTTATAGGTCTGGTCTCAGGGACCCAGGCGCCACTTCCTCTCAACACCTGCTCCCTCGGCGGCTCCCCAGGTCACTGGCTAGTGAAGTCCAGACTAACCCTCTGGACACCATCCTGGCCATATTACCATATCACGCCCATCCAGCTAAGGTGTCAGATTCAAACGCCACCTTCTCCCTGGGGTCATCCTGGCCCCCTCCCCACTAAAACAACATATCATCCACACCTCTATTAGTGTCCATTATCCCAGTTTTGTGTTAGACCCTGGCCTCTCATTGCTGGATGCCCCTGGGCTTGTCCATGCCAAACCCATCTGTGCCTAGATATTGTCTACTCACATTTCAAAGCTCAACTCACATGCCTCTTCCTCCAAGAAGTCTTTTCTTCCTGATAGTGCCCCTCCCCATCCCACGCCATCACCACTGCGATGAGGGCCCGTCCCTTGCATCATCACCATAACCTCATGCTTACTCTGCACAGCAGCCGTCATGCGTAGGCTAACTACAGTCAGGCTCTGGGTGATCGATGTCTGTATCCCTTACAGAGACTTATGTGACTTCAAGATGAGAGCCTCGCAATGAAAGGGCTTCATAAATAATAAGGTATTAGAGAAGTATATCATACTATCCATTAACTCACTAATTTATTCATCCAACTTACTCTACGGCAGTCCCAGGGCTAGGCATTAGAGATATAAATGTGGATAAGAAATACAAAGGTTACAGTCTAGGGAGAGAGACAGACATAAGACCGTTAGGTAGATTAATAGAATAAATGCACATTGTGATAAGTCTTAACAACTTATCAGGTGGTCAGAACAGGCCACTATGAGGAGCTGACACTTAAGCGGAGAACAAAACTATGAGAAGGAGCTAGTTAAGGAAATGCTGTAAAAAGAACAATGCAGGCAGAGGGGATAGCCTGTGCAAAGGTCCTGAGGTGGAAAAGAGACTGTGTGCTGGCTGCTCCTATATTACAGGGAGGAAGAAAGGACAATAACGTCCATAAGGAAGCTGGAGACCAGCAGCCACACCCAGGCTCTAACCACAGTCACAGCAACATGGGATCCGAGCCACGTCTGCAACCTACACCACAGCTCACAGCAACACTGGATCCCTAACCCACTGAGAGGGGCTAGGGATTGAACCTGCATCCTCATGGATACTAGTTGAATTCATTTCTGCTCTGCCACAATAGGAACTCCCGAGGCTCTAAGTCAAAACCTTAAGCTGGAGAGAAATACAAAAATGAGAGCCAAACTCCTAAAACTTAACAGCCATTGTTCCCATAAAAATAGGACATACACACATATTAATGATAAAAGCTAATTTTATTGAGATGTGAGAATCTACTCTGCTAAGTATTTGGTATTCATTGCGTTGTTCATTCCTCACACGAAACTCACCAGTAGGTGCTATTATTACTCCACCCCACAATTAAGGAAACTGGGGCCCAGAGAGCTGAGGAACTTGCTTAAGTCACCGGAAAGTGGTAAAATCATATTTGTATCTGCTCTGTTTGGTTCTGTCTGGTCTGTCAGAATGCTTGAACCTGAAGAAACTTCAATGCTTACTCCTCTGTCCTGCATTTAAGAGCTGAGGGCAGCAAGTTCTGGCGGGGGGTGGGGGGGCGTGATTTGTTCAGGGTCACAGAGTTGGGTGGATGTTTGGCTATTTGGGCCAGACACTCAGGTGTCCATCTCCCCACTTCAGGTCTTCTACTCAGCCATGAGATCTCTGGAACTGAGAGGACTAAAAGTCCTCCCAGATGTCAAATAACCTGGTTTGGAGGCCCAGGGTACTGTGTGTTGAGCACCAAAGCCCTTTCCCCAGGAATAAGGACCATCTTGCTCACGGTTCCACTGTCTCCAGCAGCAGAGAGATGGCCTGACCCTGTTTGACCCACTCCTATGATAACATCTGAGATTCACTCGTATCTATGAATGTCCAGCTGATTCTCTCTTGGAACAGCTGCTGAAATAAATGTAACATCAATCCATCCTGGTGACAGGCGGGGGAGCAGAGATTGGTGGTGAACACCACACCTGCAGAACAAGCAGCAAGGTTTCTATCTAGTGTGTACGGCTGAGGGCTGTTCAGTTGGTGCTAGTTGTGGGGTACAGGGTATCGGCAGTGTGGGGTGTCAGAATCCCAGTGTGGGGGGCCTGGGAAGGCCCAGCTGTGGGCTGTGATGGAGCAGAGTGGCTTTGGAGTCAGACCTCGTCACTAAGTAGTGCTGGGAGGAGACAAATTCAACACTGGACTGGTCGCTGAGGAGTGGGTGAGGGACGGGAAGGCACCCAAGACAAATGGAGGACTTCCCCTTGAACAATGGCAGCAGCTGCCCCACACGGCTCTGGCCCCACAGGAGCAAGCAGGACCAGTAACACAGGGTGACCTGAAGGGATGGCGGAGATGTCTTACCGCAGTGCTTGGACAGTTCACCACGAGGAGACAGAAACAGGCAAAGGGCGGGAGGAAGAGTAATCCCAAGAAGCCACCCACTTTCCCCCTTCTCCAGCACTGTGCTGGACCCATGCCTCCCCCAGATGGTTTCAGGAGCTGAATTCTCCACTCAGAGTTTGAGGAACAACAATGTCCTCGGAGTGCTGGGGAGAAAACATTCCCCTGACCCATTTCCATTCTCATGCCATTCTCAGGCTGCAGAGTCCAGATTTTGTTTGGATCCCTTGATCTCTTGTCCGTCACCCTGATCTGTGCTGACCTGTTTTCTGTGCCTCAGTGCTATTCTGATAGCAGTTCTCTGCTGATTGCCCCAAACCAACACCACACCCACTTTCTGCAACAACCAGAAATCAGCGGGTGTTAAAGAAAAGTGTTAAAGACACATTAGCACCTGCTTTAAGCTTTCTAATTGGTATAATCAGAAGCAGTAAAAAGAACTTTGAAGGAGGCTGTGCCTTACAGAGAAATGAGCCACTCTCCAGGGAACACTGTGGCCTGAGGGGGCGGGTCACACACAGCTCTCAATCTCATCCTGTACAGTGTGGAGGGCTCCTGGATGGCCGGAGGTCCAAAAGGAGGGGAGAAGAGCCCTGAGCGGTGTGGAGAGGGTGCTCCCTTGCCTGGCATGCACCTCTCTTGGCGGCAGGCTAACAGGTGACTGTCCACTGTCAGCTGCCTTTCTGCCATGGGGTGATTCAACTACCATCAAAGCCTCTTCAGGATTCATGTTAATCCAAGCAGAGTTTTGTTTTTTCGTTAATATTTCATTTCTCATTTCTTGTTTTGTTTTACTCAAAGACACTCTGTCTACTTTTCCAACTTATGATTACTCCAAAGAATTTCTGTTTTTCCTACAACACAGTACAAACACATTGAACAGCACATCTTTCGTCTCTGACCTGGGACGTCAGGGCTGGGGGACAAAGGTCAAAGGTGATCCTTTATCCTAAATCAAAGTCTCAATTCCTTTTCTGTGAAGTGGGGAGACTTGACACATTGGTCTGGGGTTTGGGCTCAGTAGTGTTCAAAAGTTCCCAGTGATCTGAAAGTAGATCCATGGTGAAGGACCCCTACAGTAAAGGTCTTAGAAATTTGCTTGCCTGTTGTCAGGGCCAGGAACTCCCTCTTGCCAGTTCTCCACCTCCGACTCTACCAGAATCAAACCCAAGTCTTGCCCAGAGTCCCAGGGCCCCAGTGAGCAAGGTTTACATTTCCCTTTAAAGTCTGCTACCTAATTCCACGCAAATGAAGCTGTTTAAACAAACAAACAAACAACAACGACAAAAACCCTCTGGCTGCACTTGTGCCAAAAGCAGAGATTTTGATTCTCTTTTTAATTGCTGGACAGGTGTGGTGAAGATTCAGGGCCCAAGATTACTCCTCACATCCCCAAGTGTGGCCATAAAGTGACAGTGGCCTAAAAACACAGCAGGACCGCTGTACCCACATCCTGACTTGTCCTCGATGCCGTCTTTAAACAAATCACTTTCAAAAAATCAAAAAAGCTCAGGAAGGACAAAGATGTGCCATCCTGCAGAGAGTCAAAGGAGCAGGCCACAGGCCAAAGGGAGCACCCAACGAGAGTTCCAGAAATGGCCCGGCTGACAGCAGGACCAAGGTAAAAAGACTCAGCCTTCCGAAGAAACGTTCCTGTCAGAGCCAGCCCGGTCCGACCTGAATGTGTGCTGATCCACCAGGTCACGACCTCTGAAACACAACTTTATTCGCCAAAGGAAGAGACTCACTTTCTAAGCCAGACTGGCCTGGGGCAGGAAGGGGCTACTCTCGGCTCAGAGCAAAAGAGCTTGGAAACTCAGAAGGACCAGAACCACTGTGTCTAGAAGTCTGGGGCTGGCTGGCCAGAGAGGGCAGGTGGCAGAGGGGCAGGCTCAGGGGGTTGGGATGAAACTGACGTACTCTTTTCCCGACAGCAGCCTCCTGTCCTGTCCTGTCCCCGTATCCTGCCCTGGTTCCCAGCCCTCTTCACACAGCTGCCTGTGCCCTCCTTCTAAGGCATTCAGGACATGAAGCAGAAATGAAATGGAAAGCAAAGCAGCGAGGGAAAGGAAGCAGGAATGGAAAGCAAGAACCCTGACCTCTCCACACAGCCCTTGCCCAGCCCTCCCCAGACCAACCCCGGGGCCAGGCTCCTCCATTCTGCTCCATCGGCCCTTGCTCCTTCTTTCCTACACTCAGGCTGGGTGAAAAAGCAGCCATTTTTTTTTTTTTTTTACTTTAAAAACATGTCATTATAATCACTGTTCATATACCAAAGACTGAATCCACATTCCAAAGTCTATAAGCTGTCTAACCACAGTGTCTTGGCTACCCCAACTACAGGACACAGCGAGCTTTTCCAAAGGAAGGGACAAGAGAGGGGCAGCAGTATGCTATATGCCACCCACTCCCCCACCCACCCCCACTCTCAGAGCAGAGGCTCCTCCTTGCTCACTGCAACCCCCATTGCAGTCACCAGTCTGTCTGCATCCCACTGCTCCTTGCCCTCTCATGGGGATCCCCCCCAGCCCCTCCAGCTGGGCTCCGGTTTCCTGGCAGGGCAGGTGGAATCCTCATTAATAAACCACACACTTCCTCTAGGAAATGATCTTTGGTCAAAACTGCCTGCATACACCTCCCTTCCTCCCCTCCTCCTTTCTAAGTAACAGGCACTTCTTGAAAGCCTGATGCTATCTGCCTACACACAGGGACACAGGCCCAAATAAACCCGTCAACACAGGCATCCTCAGCTCCCACACTGTCACCTTCGGGGCCAAGCCCACTGGACCTTGCTAATGCAGGAGCCCTGCTTCCCACAGACCAGGCCGCCCTCACCCAGGGCTCAGCTTTCCTGCCTTTGGACACCAGCTGGGGTCCCTGTGACTTCCATGGAGAGAATCCTGTGAAGGCTGAGGCAGGGGTGCAAACCCAAGAACAGCAAGGGAGGTGGAGGAGAGCTGGTGGACGAAGAAACCCAAGGGAGGGGGACATGTTTGGAATGTGAAACCAAAAGGGAAGGGCTCTAGTGGGCCTCTGCCCCCACCCCCAGCCAGCTCAGAGGTTCTGTCAGCTCATGGGTGAGTGGGTAACCCCTCTAAGCAAGACCCCAGGGAGGCCCTGACCCCAGTACATGCTGCTCACCCACAGGTCCTGTCCATGTCAGGGGGCAGTGCAGGTTGTAGCCACTGGCCCAGCAACCACCACTGGCCAGCTGGGTGGCCCTGGGCATCTCACCACACTGGCCAGCATGCCATCCTTTAAAAATGAAGTGTTGGTCTGGCTGACCTCTGCAATCCCTTCCTGTCTCAAGCTCCAGGATGCTAATGAATCTACTTCTTTTAAAAGCCACTTCATATTATATATCCAATAAACGATCTCTGATGACATCCATTGAACTGGTATGCTTATTTAACTATTGTCTGGAAAACATTTAGTTTGTTTTCTCCAGTGGGTCCTGGAACCTCCACCAGACTGCAAGATTTCCCAAGGGTAAGAACTGAGTCTCCCTTATTGGTCTTCAAGTTCAGTCGGAGAAATCCAGAGGATTATCTGGCCATTCTCTTTAAGTTGGTGTGTATGTAAGAACTAAACAATTGTTCCATCTATGCACAGAATTAAACCTGGACCGCTTTGCAGGCATCTTAATGGAGCAGTGCATCCTAATTGGGGGGGGGTGGTGGAGAAGATCTTGCCTTCCTCCGGGTCCAAAACCGGGAATTTCTTTTCAGCAAGTAAGTTCTGAAGCCTGAGTTTCCTGCAAAGGAAAACAGTCTCTGGCCTGGAGATGAGAGGATGGTCTCCTCCAGGACAGGAAATCAGGGTGGAAGGTGTCAAGGTACTAGGTTCAGACCCTGCCTCGGGCACCAGGCCAAGAAGACTTTCTGTGTGAAACCTGGCACACCAATCGCTAGCAGTGGGAACAGATGAAATTCCAGCTTAGGGCAGCATGGGACAGTCTGAGACAGGATGGAGAAAAATGTATTGGTTTTAGGGTTTTGAGTAGTTCTCAAAACCAAAGCTGGTCCTTGCTTGACCTAGAAGGAGGCGGGAGGGGGGAGCGGGGAGAAGAGAGGCTCCAAGAGAAAGGGAAAGAGGGAGCAGGCCCATCAGGATGCACACTTGGATGATGTCAGTAAATGATTTGGAAAAACACTCGCTGAATCACGGTGGCTCTGACAAAGTGCTCCTGTCTGGGTTCCGGAAGAAACGGGGCTGGCTGTCACACTTGCTCAATTTAGAAACAGGAACGCTTCTCCTTGGTGAGACAGCGTCCATTCACAGCTCTCTCACATGTTCCTCCCTGCTCCAGCCCCTGGCAGAGGGCTTGGCCTCTCCTCTGAGGCAAAGCTGGTCCACCCACCTGGCCTGAGCACTCCCTGTGGGCACAGCCCCTTACAGAGGAAAAAGGGCATCCCAAAGGAGACATGGGTATGGCTTCAGTGACCTCATGTTTGGAAAAGAGAGCCTGGCATTGGCCCCAAGTGGCCCTGGGGGTGAGACACTGCCCTCTCCCTTTGGAGAGAGCTCCCAGTCTTAGGGAATTCGGCCAACTTCCAAGGTGCTGCTCTGCAAACTCCCTGCTAAGAGACAGGACCCATCACCACTATTTTATGAGTTTTCTAATTTCAAAGTCTTTTTCAAATGTTCTTCAAATTATTTTCTTCTGTATAAGTGATGCTGGACTTTTAAGAAAGAAATTCTTTAACACGTCTTTCATTCAAAAGCTATCCAAGAAGACTCGAGGTGGAGTGAAACAGGTAAGGGGGGAACCTTCTTTTAGTCAAAGTTACAGTGGCAAACTGGTCCAGAAATTTTCTGCAACTAGTGAGTGTGTTCCCCAGGGTTATAGTCTCAGCACCAGAAAGCCCTAGGTAAGGATGTTTTTCTCATTCTCATTCTCTGTGTTCAGAGAAAGAAAACAGAATCTAATGAGAAGGTTTGAAAAGACAAATTAAGACTTCTATCTTCAAAGTCTGCAACTGATGCAAATAGTGAGGGAGACAGTAGAAATTCCGAGATTAGTATGCTTGGGGTAGTATGACTTCAAATCTACCTAAGACTAAGGACAAACCATTAGAAATGATCTTTTTAAAGGATTTTATTTTATAAAAGGAAGTCAAAAATTGGTACAGAGATTCTATGTTATTTAAGCATTTTCTCTAAAACAGCATCATTACAAAATTCTAGTTTCAACTGGCAACTGCTACGTACTCCACCTAAATATGTTCACAAGCATTATTTAATATTTACTACAGTTGCCTAACAAAGATTACACTGACTTCATTTTGTAGTTGAGGGAAAATATTTGTTGCTAGTGGTTACTTAAGTTTCAATGTTTCAATAAAAAAAAATTTTTAAGTAAAGCCTAGAAAAGCTAAGGTCTAGTGAGGAGAAAGCAGAATACCATTTGGAGCCTCTAACCAAAGCCATCCGTATCTTCCAAGCAGCTAAGGTGAGGTACTCTGCCACTTGGTGGCAGCATACCTAAATTGCCAGAAGAACAGGTACGTAATAAAGGCAGTCTCTCTACTAAAGTATCATACCGTGATGTGTCTGCATCCAATATATGCCCCAAAACATACACAACTCCAAACACCAATGAGGGGCACACAACAGAGCCTAACCAATGAGAGGTGGAGAGAGAAATACAAAACATGCTGAAAATCATTATATAATAGGGGAAGGAGAAAACAACCCCAAATCTGAAACCCACCAAGTGAGAAACACATCCTTCTTTCCCAGTGCCAGAGTGTTGCTCCAGTATCTGTGGTCAGGGAACCCTCTCATTTCCAATGTTCCAGCCAAATGAATCTGAACCAAATTCAAATCACCCTGATTCCCCAGCATGAACTGTTGAAAAACCTGGAGATACCAGAACTACTTTCACCTGAAATGCAGCAGTTTACCTAAACCAAGTGGAATCAGAAATATCAGTTTCCTAATCGGCCTGCTGTTGGTGACCCATAGACTTCAGAAGAATACAAAAAGGAAGTAAATGACCCCACCTCCTGCTCATTCAACATTGCTGCCCAGAGACAAACTCCAAGGAGACCCAACTTTTGCCGTGGAAAGGCACATAAGGACCTCAGTTCAGATGAGCACAGAGGAGATTAACAACCACTTTGGGCCAAACCCAGCCAGGGACTGATTGTACAACCAGCCAAGGATCTGAAATATACCCAGAGGCAAAACTAAAGATTCACCAAGGGCAAAAAGCAATTAAGTCTTTATAGATTTCTTATTAGATCTGAACTTTAATGTACGGTCCCCGTTAACACCCCTATTGTTTAGGAAAGTAAAAGGAATCCTAACCTGGGAGACCCCAAAGGGTAGACCCTATGGCCAATGCCTTTACTCTTTTCAAGTCTAGGGTCAGGTTGAGGCACATAACATATGTGGCCCTAATTAGGTTCTTGGGGATGGTAATAACAATGTTTGCACAGTGGGGCCTGGGCAATGAGGATTCTATAAGCTTAAATTTGGAGAAGTGTAGACTCGGAAGTCTAGGGCAAGGGATACTGAAGCATAAGTTGGGAAATTTGGAAAGAAGTGTGGCAATGTACATCAATAGCCTTAAAAAAAAAAATCCATGACTGACTGCCACAAATCTATCCCAAAGAAATGATCCAAAGTGTAGAAAATCTTCATACACAAAGAAGTTTCCTAAGAGTTATTTACAACAATGTAGTTTTAGGAATTACTTAGAGGTCTAATGATAGAGTTAAAATATCCTGTATCCCAAGCCACACTATTATGCATAAAAAGTTTCTAATGTTATGAAATTATTCTTAGAGTATAATGTTAAGTGGAATAAAATACGAAGCAAAATTAAACAAGCAATATGATTCAATTCCAGTTTCAAAAATCTCCAAAGAAAAAAGGAAGGAAAAATGTCAATATATTAATCCTTCCTATTTCTAGAAGGTAGAGTTGTAAGAGTTTAAAAAAATTCTATTTTCTGCATTTATTTTCTATAATAAAGAAATATTTTTCTAATTTGAAAAAGAGACCAGGACCTTATTACACTATTGGGCATACGTATTCGTTCATTCAGTATTTATTATAAGCGTGCTAAACACTACTGATCTTACTGCTATTACTACTGTTCCTCCTAACTCTAATCTTAACCTTAACTATCACCCTAACCTTGACTGTGACAAAACGGTGCTAGAGACAATGAGGGATGGGTGACAAAACAAAGTCCTCACTGCCAAGCAAAGAAGAGGAAAGAAATTACCCTTTGCCATTGGCCCCTGCTGTGTGCCAAGTCCTAGGCAGGGTACCTTCCATGTGTTCTCCTGTAATTCTCACTACTGTTGGGTCTGATACTATCTCTATGCCTATTTTATAGGCAAGGAAATTTATCAGCAAGCATGCACATTTCTCCTCCCAGAGGGGAGGGTTCAGGGGTTCATTCTTCCTGCACTACAACGCCCTGCCTAGTTTCCAGGGTCAGTATTTGCCCCTGAGTCTACTTTTTCCTCCTTTACTAGTCTGCCGTGCCACTCTCACCAAGTCAGTGGTGATGTCCAAAATCCCTTCTGAGGATACTGAAGATGCACATGAAGAAAAAACAACACCCCCCTCGCCATCAGGAATCCTTTTTCCAATGCTGGATCCTTGATTTATCACCTGAAGGCATTTACTAGAAGCATTCCCTGGAACAGTGAGGGCTGCTTCTCATAGTTACTTCATGACTACATGGTTTCCGCCTCTGATTGTCCATGTTATTGTTCTCTTGGGACTCACAAATGCCTGTCTCTGCACTTGCAACATCGTGGCTGGCTCTCCCCCATCCGCCCACCCCGCCCTCCCACAGAGTTGCTTTTCACAGGGTTTCCACAAGCCCCCATGGCCCTTCTGCCTCAGGACTACACCAGCAGAGATACAGACCTGCCAAGTCCAACAGTGGCATGGTCAAGGAGGCGAACACACTTCAAAATGCATATCAGCGGTCCACTGATGCCAAAATCGTGTTTCTGATGCCAGCGACACACGATCAAACCAGGCAGGGGGCTGAGTGAAAGAAACATCTCAGACTCAAGGCAACAGAACAGGATGAGCGTCTCAGAATACAACAGAGGGACCACTCCCACCATTCCAGGCTTTATGTTCAGGGTGCCTTCTACACACAATCTTTCACTCATCTCTTTAAATAGTTTCTATGGTCTTAAGTGCTTTTGCTTTCTCACTACCTCTCTTAGTATAATCTGGTTACTGAAATATAGCTATCATCCGCAAATGAGCGTAAATGAGGAGTGTTTAATGTGTCTAAAACGGAACACCAATACATACCTGGGGGACGAAATCTGAGGTATCCCCCTGCCACCTCCATGGTCCTACACAACCACAGCCACCACGGCTGTCTCGGCCAGCAGAAACCCAGGCTTCAGGAAATTGCCACCTGCATTTCCCATGTGTGGCAACCTTCACACTCAGAACCCAAAGAGAACCTTAGAGAAAGCCGGCTTGATGAACAGAATGCCACTGCCAACCATAATTAGAGCCATCTCTTTCCCACCCTCTTCTACTGCCCGGCTCCCATCCACTCCTTAGCCTGTCTTTCAGGGTCCACCTTCCTCCTCTACCCAAATATGTCCCCTGTTCTCTATCACCACTGCCTCCTTCACCCCGGCCTCCTCATCCTATTCAGTGGATAAAAAGTCAGGCTCTGGTGCCACCAATTACACTGGCTGTGTGTCCTTAGGCAAATTATCCAACCTCTCTGAGTTTCAGTTTCCTCATATGCAAAATGGGAATAAATAATACCTATCTTAAAATGCTGTGAAAATGAAGTTAATATATACGGAATACTTACAACAGTGCAATAATGTAGGCTGGAAGTTACTAATAATGGCTAGCCCTTACTTATTACTTGCTAGATCAGTTCCCACATTGGTTGGAAGCATGAAGTGCTTTATTCAACTCAAAATCATGTTTGAAGATTTACCCATGTTGTTACATACTACAATGGTTCAGAAAAGCTAGTCACAGACAACTATATAGGGTATGATACCATTTTTTAAAAAGCTCAAAAGCATGCAAAACTGAATGATACAACTGTTTACGAAAACACATGGTAAACTATACCCAAAAAGCAAGACAACGCTAAACACAAAATGCAAGGTAGTATTCATTTCTGGGGGAAGTAGGTGGATCGAAGCGGGGAAGAGCCACAGGGAGCTTCCAGGACAGAGGCGATGCTCTGCTCCTGAAGTCGGGGGCGCCCGTTTTACTACTATGCTTTAGAACCTACACAAACATCGCATCTGTTCCTTCATAGGTAGAAAACATTACCATCTATGTGCACATACTTATTGCTACTATTAGGCTCCTTTAGGAGACAGATGATCAAATACTGAGCGCCTGGGTGCTACAGAGAGATTGCAGAGTTCCTTCACAACACACCTAGGGGGTGGACATTCTCTTCCCAAATTAAACATCAGAATACCGGACTCAGAAATGTTGAGTCATATGCCCGAGGTCATACTTTGAGCCAAATATCTTCCTTTTGTTCCTCTGAATCCATTCTCTATCTCCTCCCCTCCAACCGATGCCCTGGGAGGCTGACCCACATGGATTGCACGGAGGGCCCCTGGCACCCGGCTTTGGTTACATTCAGTCAATGACTAACGGTAACAGGAGTTCAGAGAGTGGGAAGGGGTAGAGCAAGAGCAGCGACTCCCCTTGCCCTGCATTATGGAATCATCATGAGTTGGTGGCATCTTTCTACTTTAGGCCACAGCTCCTATGAGGTGGCCTTCTCATACAGCTATCTCTCGGGGTTCTATGCGCCTCTCAAGCCTAGAATAACGTCTTCCCTCCCTGCTGCTACCAGCTCTGGGATAACTTGGAAATCCGGACCTTGCTGGTTTCCCTGTTGCCTGCCCACATCACTGTAAAGGGCCCCTTTGTCAAACTCTTCTCAGATAACCCATGTGGAGTGGTCATGTTTCCTGACTCAGAAGTGGTGGGTCTGGGATCTGAACCCCAGTGCCTTCCATCTGCCCTAAGATGCCTCTCTTCCCTTTGCTATGAGGGTCTATAAGGCTCCAAAGAAGGTCACCACTAACAATGGCTGGTACTGTTGCCATGTTATGCTCCTTAGCAGCAGAGGAGAACACTATTTGCTTCTGAGGGCTTGTACTACACAGGGACACTTAAGTGATAGGGCTAAGAAATTTGTGTAGCATGTGGGAACTATAATATAAATTATAAACCTTTTATACATAAGCAACAAAAGCAATTAAAAACAGATCTGAGAGGGGATAAGCTGTAGGCAAAGGTCCTCCTCGGCTCTATTTTCTGAGCCTTCCATCACTACTCCCACATCCTCCCTTGACTGATGATCCCAAAGCAAAGGGCAGGATGCCAAGGACACAGTTCACCAGGCCCTTACAACAAACACATCCAGTGATGATAGTTTCCATAGTTTGGGTTCTCTCATGCTGAATATAGTGAGAAACCCTTGCAGTTTTTATCTCACCTTTTAACTGAATTTCTGGCTCTCTCCGCTTGTTTTTATTTTCTGGTCATGCTGCACAGAGAGTGCTGGCTATAAGCCAAATTTATCTCTTGCTGAAATCAGTAGAACAACAGCAAATGCTATCAAGTAATAAGCTGTGAATATTGGCACCTTAGTTTGACTGGCATTACAGAATATCCCACCTTCATTTCTTGTCATCTTTCCTCACCAGCATGACACCTGCATTCTTACCGGAACACTCAAGCTCTTCAGCAGCACTGCTGAGGCCAGAGTTAAGTGGCAGATACATCAAGCCGCTAACAACCGGTGCCCTCAGGAGCAGCAGAAAGATGACTGAGACAAAGCAGGATAACAGCGATGAAGAAGGGAAAGAATCCAATGCAATAAAAATAGCCCCGGATTTCTTTAGTAGATACTTAGAAACTCCTATTGCAAGCATATGGTCAAATCCCAAGAATCACAGTGGGTAGATTTAGCCACACTGTGAGTTACACCTGGGTAAGTGTGTACTCTCAGGCTAGATTTTCTGCCTCTCAGTTTCTAGGGACATTCATCAGCTGATGGCTTCTGAGTATTTCCTTCCCACTCCTTTCATGTACAAGTGACCACAAGCAGATAGCAGGGCAGCAGGACAAAAAAGCTCACTAAGTCCAGGATGGATGACAGAAAAGGTAACAGAGAGAAATGCACCGAGATCCCTATCCATGCCCTGACTCTTGGTAGGCACTCAATAAATATTTGTTGAATTGAGTGAATGGAGTTGTTGGGGAGCTGCATTAGAAGACTTTTAAGAGCCTCCCTTCCTTCCCTAATATTCTATGATTCCTCACAATAAGATAGCAGAAAGCTTGGAGAAACCACAGGAGACAGACGCTCAAACTCATCAGGAGCAAGAAAGGGAAGTTGGTAAGAACTCAGCCCAGGCTGATACAGATCCTAAAAGGATACCTAGTGCCGTTTCAAACTATCAAACCCCAGGATGATGCCTTGCCCCTGGTGATGCCTCAGAGTTCCCCCACAGAGTCCAAGGGAACTGGAAAGCAGTTCTCTTAGGATTTATGATGTAGACAAAATCCGAAGTGAAGTTCCAGGCCTTCAATTATTTAGGGAACCTGAGAAAGACAGCGGGTGTATAACGTACTGTCCCCTAATATCACGGAATCACAGAATTCAAGGCAGGAAACCTCTTTCGAGATGATCTCATCCAGCCTCCAACCCACTGGAGGAATCCTCCTTATAGCAGCTCTAACAGAAGGCCATTCAGGCTCCAGCGACAGGAAGCTCACTTTCTCCAGAGGCAGCAGCATCACTGCTGGACAGCTCCCACCTGGGCAGATCTTTCTTCCCTGAGCGCTGCGCTAACTTCTACCCACTGATGCAACGGAGACCATGGACACCACGCCTGTTCCCTCCTCTCTGGAGCAGCTCTCCTGATACCTGAAGTCAGGAATCGTTTTCTCTTCCATTTTCACTCCTGCCAGAAAACATCCATTAGTCCTTCGACTGCAGAGAAACAGTTTGTAGATTCCTCAGTGTGCTGCTCCCCTGATAATACTCTAACTGATCCATGTAGTTCTACAAATGGGGCTGGCAGGGTTCAGTGCTGCAGCGTTGAATGAAGCGGTCCAGCCATGACCTGACCTTCACATAGGATAGTGGGAGCAATTCTTCTCATTCCCATAACCATCCTTCCTCTCGGGCCTTCTTGGATTTTGTACCCTTTCACCCGGCAGCAGTCTTTTCTTTTTTAATTACATCCAAACCGTTTTGTCCTATCTTTGCTTAACAAGTCAAAATTAAGAAAGTTCTTCTGATTGTTTCATATTCTATTCTAAATAAAATATGAGTTTGCCTTAGCTGCAGGGATGCGACAAACCTACCAGAAAGAAAAACGTACCTCAGGATCATCTCTCTCAGGATCCCAAATTTCTATGGGTACCCATGAAAACTTGTCCTGTAAATTGCTTTAGAAAATGCCTGGTTTTATGCCTGTTAGTATTATACTCAGGAAAGATGCTCTTAAAACTCCTTATCCCCTAGATGGCTAAATTGCTAAATTACCTATATCAATCATGGGTTATTTAATTCATCTCTTTGCCTCCAAGACAGATGAGAATATTTCTTCTGCATAAAGATCTCTAGGGGAAAAAAAATCTTCTATTCTGTTCTGCATCCAAGTCTCATGCACTCAAGCTTAGAAGTTCTTCTTTGGATATAACCTAAGTCCCTTTCATTGGGGCTTAAGAACCTTTATATTTTTTCTGGTTCCCTGTGGATATCATCAAGAAAAAAAAAGAAAAGACACCATTCAACATCTATTTGTTTACAGCCTTCTGCTTGGAGCTCTTCAGGGCTCCCCATTCTGTTCAACATCCTTCCAAGCATTTGATGACTGCTCTTAAATCCCCTTTACCACCTGCCCATCAGCAGCCACCAATCCCTGTGCATGTTTCTCCCCCATGGCTCTTTCAAATGTAGTGCTTGCCTCACTTGACACCAGCTGCAAGGACTTAATCAGCAGGTTCAACAATTATCTAAGGTCTTCCAGCAAAGGCAGAGCTCCTCTCTGTAATTTACCAATTCCTCTATACAATGCAGAGAGAGAAGATGAGGGTCCTACAAACCTCAGGCACTACGTGTTATTTGCCACAATGAACACTTGACAGGCGTCCACCCCACTAAGAGACAAAGAAAGGTCCTCACTAGCCATAAGTGAGGACAGGGCGAGCACGGGGGCAGAAGTCAGGAGGGTGGCGTTCTGGGCCGAGCTCTGCCACTACCACCGCCATCCCTGTGAGCAACTCTGATCCCACAGGGACCCTGTGTCCTAAGCAGAACACATCATGTCTTTGCCTGGATTACTTCTCAGCTCTTCTGGCTCTCATGGTCTATGATTCTCTGACCAGGCAAAAGGCTCTCTTCCCACTTCCGCCCACCTTAAAAGATATAAACCCTGTCCCAGGAATACGTCTCTCCCACCACCCTATGAGGCCAGCACCATCTAGAAACACTCAGAAACCAGTCCTTCTCAATTTTTTTTTTTGAATGATAGTTATTTATGGAACATCATCTACACACCAGGCAGGGAACATGAATGAGAATGCTTTGTCTGCATTTGTATCCTCGCTTATTTTTCATTACATTTCCTCCTGTCAATACCCTTTGACATAGGAAGGGAAAGTTGAATTTTGCCCACCTGACTGGAGAAAGATGTTGAGTGATTTTTTTTTTTTGCTATTACCTCAAATGACTCTCATGATTTTTTAATTACATTTATGTGATATATGATCATTAAAACCCAATTTTATAGCATTTCCATCCCAAACCCCCAACACATCCCACCTCCCTCAACTTTTTTTTTAAGTCATCATCCCCTGTCCCAAAAGAGACTCTTCATCCTTTTTTCCTTAATCACTCAGGCAATGAAATTTGAATACCATAAACACACAGTATGTATCTGTTTACGTATTATGGATATAGCTGTGCTTAATATAGAAAAGAGTAAGATTTCTGCCATCCCTAAGAACCAGCTGTCATCCCCCTTGGAGGCAATGTTACCCCTGACCAAAATGACCAAAATGCATGACTTAGACTGAGCTGAAGGCTACCTCTTAAATGGTATAAGTGGAGTTATTTGCCCCAAACATATTCATAAGATTTTAGAAAAATTCCATTACACAAGCCAGAGGGGAATCTGCCAGAATTCCCATTTCCCCAAAGTAAAGAGCAGCTTTCCATCCCTCCTCCCCAGGCCACACTGTCTCCTGTTCCAGGGCCTGTCCTGGTCCTCTTAGCCCAGGACCTTCACCTCTGCCCATGGTTCCCACATCCAGCTCCTGCTCCATTCATATGAATCCCAGCAGTAACAGTGGGAGTGATGGGAATGCTGTGAACAATGGGTGATGACTTTCCAGGAAGAATTAGAATCCATGCCAAGGGCAGAAGCAGCCGGGCCCCTGGCAGGGACGGAGGTTCATTCCAACTCACTTGCATCAGCCCAGCTTCCTCCTCCCTCCCCTGCAGGACATTCCCATCACCTTACCTTGGCACACTGGCCAGATAGGTCACGAGTTTCCGCAGGTCTTCCTGTCTTATTCTGTCATGATTGCTGCGAGCTGGGAAGGTCAGGATGGGTCCACCTCGTTTATCACGGCCCCCTGCAGGGAGGAAAAGAGGGAGTTTAAGAAAAACAGCCAGAAACGGTGCCACAGAGGAAAAAGAATTTGCCCCAGTGCTGGATGAACCGGGCAGACATATGGTGCCCAGAGAAATCTGGCACTGCTTAGGGGAAGGGCAGGGGGTTTGGATGTGGGGAAGATACATGATGTTGGGTAAGGTTTTGGATTTCTCTGATGCCACATCTGCAAGATACAGGTGAAAAATAATGACAACATTACCAGGTTGCTGCAAGACCTGATGAGATGGCACATGGGGAAGCACTTTGAAAAATATTCTCAGAGTTTCCGTTGCGGCTCAGTGGTAACGAACCTGACTAGTATCCATGAGGATGTGGGTTCAATCCCTGGCCTCACTTATTGGGTTAAGGATCTGGCATTGCTATGAGCTGCAGTGTAGGTCTCAGACATGGTTTGGATCCTGCCCTGTGTGGCTATGGCGTAGGCCGGCAGCTGCAGCTCCTTTTCGGCCCCTAGCCTGGGAACCTCCATATGCTGCAGGTGTGGCCCCCAAAAGCAAAAAAAGAAAAATATTCTCAACAAATGTGAGATGATAATGAAGGAGGTGTTAACTGCTCTGACTGAGAAAACAAACCACTGAAAGTGTTATGGTCTTTGGAAATTCAACCTCCAATTCACTTCTCTTTGCAGACTTCTGTGAAGGGGGAGTGCTCAGGATTAACTGACTACCACGGTGAGAAGCCCTTAAAGCATCCAGCCCAGCCAGGACGTCGTCGCTGGAAGGGTTTTAGATTCATAGAAAAGACACTAAGTGTTTTCTACGCAGCCACGGACCCACCCCTGCCTGCCTGCCTGAGGTGCCACCTGTCACTCCTGCTGGAGAAGCACATGCATCTTTATTGGAAACAGGATGCTGAAGGTCTTAATCGCTGCAGATGCATATGTACACACCATGATTACAAGTATTTTCTAAATATCAGGTTGAAAAAAGGCTGGAAGGAGTAACTGAGATGATGATCATTGTTTGCTATCAGAAGGCTGGGAATTTACATGGTTGCTTTCTTTCCTCTATTTTCCAAACTTTCTATTCACTATTTATTCTCCAGTTTAAAATTTTACTTATTAATGGGTGCTACAGCTAGGAGGCGGGGCCAAGTCTCTCAGGAGGGTTAGATGGGGACAAAGCTAAGGTGGAGTAACCGTGTCCTTACAGGTACCGGCTATTACACAAAGAAAACTCTGTGTCATGATCACAGCCTCCCCATCCTTCTGCAGCCTGACGTTCACGAGAGCAGGGACCACAAGGGATCTGAAGTAGGAGGGAGGAGGGGTTGGCATGGCCACCACCAATACTGGAAAAGAAGCTTATCTTTCCCAAGGAAAAGCAGAGCCTCCCAGGGCCCGGAATAATGTTTCCCTCTAACTACAGTGTCCAAAATCCACAAAGACAGAGGGGAGGCTGGACAAAATCCAGTCCATTCCAGGATACTCCTGAGGAGAAAATAAGAAGGCTGCAAGGATAAAAGGAATGAATGAGATCAGGGCTACTGAGGGATTTGGCCTCAAAGTAAAAAGTTTCAGCACCACCATCTCCTCCCCATAGCCCCCAGTCAGGGAAGGTTTGTGTAGACAGACCACAGAGCTGGGCCCTGGCCCCCAGCTCCAAACCTGGCTTTATATACAGATAACCAACCTCATCTCATCTATCTTGGACATGATCCACATCTCCCAACTGCCTTCCACAGGAGGAAAAGGAAGTGAGGGGATCAATGGAAAGTTTCCCCAATGCTGGGAGGCTCCCCCACACTCTCAACCGTCCCGTCCGGCCTTTACTTCACCCAAAGGCCTTTCACTCTTGGGTGGTTTTAACTGCAGCTGTTGCCTTTCTTCCTGACCTTCCACGGATGATTTAAGAACAGCTCTGGAGTTTCCATGGTGGCTCAGCAGTAACAAGCCAGACTAGCATCCATGAGGCTGTGGGTTCAGTCCCTGGCCTAGTTCAGTGGCTTCCTGTCGTGAGCTGTGGTGTGGGTCACAGACACAGCTTGGATCTGGTGTTGCTGTGCCTGTGGCATAGGCCAGTGGTTGTAGCTCCGACTGGACCCCAGCCTGGGACCCTCCATATGCCATGGGTGTGGCCCTAAAAAGACAAAGGAAAAAAAAAAAAAAAAAAGCAGTGCTGAGGGACCCAAGGCTTGTCTGATGGCAAAGAGGTTTGGAGAGCTACTGGCACTGTCCCCCCCGAGTGAGAGTCAGTTCTGTCCTCGGAGACAGGCATTTCATAATCTTAGCTGTGGAAGGTTCCAGATGCATGGTGGAGGGAGAAGCTCTGGGGAAGTGGAATACTTTCCCTCCTGGAAATATGGATAAGGAGTCCAGAGGGTGCAGCAGGATCAAACCAGGTATTTTTCAGAAAGGTGATGATCTTGCAAGATTATACGAAGAGAGGGGACAAGCATGAAGGAAGAGAATCATTATGCTGGAATGAGTGGGGACGGTGGATGGACCAAGGCTTCAGACCTTGTACAAGGAGGTGGGGGCTGCCCCTTTCTCTGTGACAGACTGATAGAACAAAGAGGGAGGAGGAAACAAAGAAAAGGGATGGAGAGGGAGGGGTTCAGCCTGCCTTCCGGTGAAATGGAGTACTGAGGGTCAGGATGGGCTTGAGGTGCTAGGAGAAAGGAGGAAGAGACCATTGCTGGAGAGCATCCTTAGATAATGGACGGTAGGGCTGTGTATGATGTGGGTTTAAGGGTAGGTGGCAGGGTACTGCTGCACAGTGAGAGCTCTATTGAAAGGTCTAGCCATGGTGTCCATGCCAGGCTCTAATTTGAACAAAGGCAGAATAGAGCTAATGTATAGGCGGGGACGGGGGGGGGGGGGGGGGGGGGGGGGGGGGGGGGGGGGGCTGGTGAGGGTGGGCAATGGCCTGCCAGGTTGTGAGTTCCCAGAGAAGAGAGAACGGCATATGTTTTATTGATCTGCTATCCATCCTCTCCCAGCTGACAGAGGAACATCAGAGAGGGTCAAAGGTAAGAAGTGGCTAAGGCCACAGACAGACACATTAAGGGTCAAGGTCTTGCATGTTCATGGCCACAGCAGGGAGGTGGAAGACTTTGGTGCCAAGGAGGCTGAGAAGCCATGAGTCTGTAGGAGTTGACTGATAACTGACAGGGGTGCTGAAGCTCCAGAGGGTGAAGAGCAGAGATGGAGAATGAGAACCCTCACTTAAGGAAGTGGACCTCAGACAGTGGGAGACAAAAGGAGCAAAGTTTTGAAAAGACGATAGAGATGGTGGCAGGATCCCCTTGCTCACCCAACACCTGCTATTCACCTACTTGATCAAGCCCTTGGACAGGAATGTAGAGGATAAAGAGGGAGGAGGTGGCTTGATGTGCTGGAGGTGACACTGGTACCCTTCCACAGCGGCAGGGCAGGGGCAGGAGGGCTGGGGAAGAGGAAAGGCTGAAAGCAGGGGAGGTTCAGGTTTCCCTGACTGAGGTGCAGGAGGATGGAGCTCACATTTTTCAGGAGTTGGGTTCCATTTAGGGCAAGCAGCTTAGGGCAGTTTGGGGGGAGGACAAGAAAAATACATCTAGGGAATCATTCCCAAAATGTGGTCCATGTAACTAGAGTCCTGCAGGATGCTGATGGAGATATTGGAGTTTTTAAGGGAATGAGGTATTAATTGTTTGGGAAATGCTTTCATGTGCTTGATGGACATGTGCTTTAGAGAACATGGCAAATCTCCAAGAGGGGGGCTATAACAGGCAGCATTTCTCAAACGTATTTGCCAGTAGAAACTCTTTTTCTTTTTCGAAGATCATCTCGTGTGACTGTTGTTCTATGACTCTGCTTTGAGAGGGTCTAGAGCAGAAAAGATGATGCCACGGCAGCATGGAGCTTCTCTGAGAATGACAGCATGATGCTGATGGGAGATGAGGTGGCAGAGAGGGCCATCAGGACGTGGCCAAGAGGAGGGTGTGACTGCGCACAGGCAGGCTGGATAAAAGGGACACTGGGTGCTGTGAGTGGGAGGCAGAGCACATAAAGGAGGCTGGACGGGCTAAGAATACAGAGCAGGATGTGGCAGGGCTTGGAACCATGTCCCCCACCCCACCCCACCCCCACCGAGGCCCAGCCATAGAGCCTGTGGCACACACGTGCACACGCCCACACGCTGCTGGGCTGCACTGGATTATTCCAAATGTATGTTCCCATGGCAGCACGGCTTCCCTGCACCCCAGCCACCCGGGGCCCCAGCAGGGGAGGGGGCTCAGCCGGCGTTTTGTTTTTCTGCTCAGCACTTCCTGCAGTGCCACTTCTCAGAAAGCAATGTAACTGCTACATTGCATTACTTAATTCTGGGTTTCTTTATTTTGTTTTATTTTTGTGTTCTCTCTTCTAAAAGCTTAAGCTTCAGGGGCCTTTTTTGGTTTGTTGTGTGGTTTTTTCTTTTTCTTTTTTTTTTAGATGCAGTCAGTCATCTCCCTGGCACCCTCCACATCCTTCCCGGGCACAGAAGGACAATGTCCCTAAGCTCCAAAGCTCCTGGCACCACGTGCAGATGAATGACTTCCCCACTCTCAGTCCACACTGGCACATGGGCATGAGCTGCAGTCCCCGGCCCCCTGGGTCCTACTCTGGGAAGCGGCTACCTGCCTTGCACCTGACTGACTGCCCTCCTGGCAACTTGCTGCTCTGTGCTCTAGCATGACAACTCCCTACACTCAGGAAGCTCTTTTTAGGGCTCTGACAGAATTCACGTGGGAAAAAATAAACCATGAATGATCAAGCAAAGGTCCCCAAGTGAACCATGCCTGCCCTGCACTCACGCCCTGGACTGATGTGGAACAGGATGGTGCTCAAAGAACATGCCTTAAAGCCAGGAAGGCCTCCTGGAGGAGGTAAAGTGGGAACTGACTTGGAAAAGAGAGGAAAAGGCTCAAAGCAGCAGAAGGTGTGGGGAAGGCACCACAAACAGAGGAGGCACCGAGCATAAGAAAAATGAATTAGCAGGACGCGCAGGGGAGAGGAAGGACACCAGTTTAAATAGGCTCCAGGCATTAAAGAAGAGGAGGAAAAGATCTGATGGGGCTCCCTGCAGAGCTGTGGGCCATGTCCTGGGAGCCCAGATGATGAGCAGCTGCAGAAGTCAGAAATCTGCACCATCCAGCGGCCCCAAGAGTTCTGCATAAGGTCTCCCCACACGCTCAGCAAGCACTCAGATCCAGGTCTACAGAAGCTCTGGAGGTTGACCTACACCTCTCTGTATAATGAAGTTGCTACTGCGTGATCCTGCCAAGGGATCAGCCTGAGCTTCAGCATCTTCAGTGACAGAGGCTCCCTACCTAATGAGATGTACAAGCACTTAACACTAATGGGGAAAGGCAGCTTCCCAGCTACTCTCTCCAACAGCAGTAACAGTAATAAAACACTATATTACTACTACCACTATTATTACTACCCCTACTACTAATAATAATCATATGGAATACACTTAGTATCTTACAAAGGCTTACATGCCTCCATCACATACTCTGCCTTCACCTCCCACCCTACATTCTGAATCACCAGTCTGAACTCTTCCCTCTGATCAGATGGGGGACACCTGCTACTTGGTTTCACAAGCCCCCTCCTCTCTCTCCCTTCTCTCCATTTTGGCTTCTGCAGTGCCCATGGAGTGAACCCTGCACTGTGGGCCTGTGCTGGCTCTCTGCCTGTGATTCCATCAACACTCCTTGGAGATGACCACAATCATCTAGAAACAAAGTCTTAGTGCTTGAAAGTGAAGCACTTGGGTGTATTTCTTAAAATGTGGTCCTTGGCTAATTGCATTGCCATCCCCCAGGCTCTGCCAGAGATTCTGACACCCTAGAACTGGCACCCAGAGTGATGCTAGTGCACCTCACTGTTTGGCTTCAATTACATCAGGGGTTACCAAACTTCTTCTTAAAGGGACAGATGGTAAATATTTTAGGCTTGTGGCTATCTGGTCTCTGCTAGGACTACTGAGCTCAGCTGTTACAGCAACAAAGCAGTCATGGACAACTTGCAGTAGGCTGAATGATGGCCCCCAAACATATCAGGTCCTAATCCCAGAACCCGTAAATGGCACTTTATTTGAGGGAAAAAAAGGGAGTCTTTGCGGGTAATGATTAAGATAAGGCTCTTGAGATGGGAAGATTACTCTGCATAATCTCAGCAGGTCCTAAAAGGATGTCACAGGCATCCTTACTGCGAGGCACAGGGAGATTTGACACAGACAGAGGAGTGGAAGGCAACACCATCCAACAGGAAGAGATGGGAGTGATGCGGCCACAAGCTAACGGATGCTGGCAGCCCCCAGAAGCTGGAAGAAGCAAGAAACAAATTCTCCCTGAGCCTCTGGAAGGAGCACAACCTTGCTGACACCTTGATTTTGGCCCAGTAATCCAATTTTGGACTTTTGGCCTCCATAATCATGAGAGAAGACATATCTGCTGCTGTAAGCCACCGAGTTTGTGACGACTTGTTACAGAAGTAACAGGAAGCTAATGTACTACTAAATGAATGCACATGGCTATATTCTAGTAAAGCTCTAGTTACAAAAACAGGTGGCTGGCCTGCAGCAAAACACAGGCTACATTTTGCTGATCCCTGAATTAGACATTAAAAGGACCAAGCGTAAAAGATAGGTTGGAGAGAGAAGTCAGAAATGAATTATTATTTTAAAAAAGAGACACAAACACACACTTGACTTTCCTTTGCTAGAAGGAGAGATAGTGAGGAGCCAGAAAAAATTTCAATCTCCTGTTCATGACCTAGTCAGAGATGAACCCAAATAAAACCTCTGGGACTGTGTGAGGGGGACAGACTCCTCTGGCTGCAGCATCTCTCAGAGGGGCCTCAGCAGCTCCTGTGGGCCTGACAGGCCCAGGAGGATGGGGCAGGGTGATGGATGTGTGTGTGTGGGTGCAAGATGGGGGGTACACCCACTTTGGCTGTGAACGTCCTCCAGAACACCCAGCTGGGACCAGAGCACTCCCTCCCCTCTCTGCCTGCCTCTGCAGAGAGGAAGCAGCTGCTCAGAGCATCACTCCCACTTCCCCCCTCTCTCGCGCACACACAAAGTGAGTGCCTGCACACATGCATGCACACAAACATACACACATGCACACACCCACATGCAACTTCTCTAGGTCCGTTACAGAAGAAACCCCCATAGACACTCACCAGACACGAAGGCCACTTTTTCCTTTAGGATGGGAAGGACATCAGAAGCTTTCAAACCATCATTCCGAAAAGACCCTGTTGGAGAACAAAACAGAAAGAATCAGGGCCAAAGAGGCCAAACAGCTGAATCCCCGAGTCCCTCCCTCAGCTTCCCAACCCCATCATGAGCCAGAAAGTAAGCTTGTTCAGGTCCCACAGCCCAGCCCAAGAACAAGAGAGGCTCCATCTATAACAGAAAGGACACTTCCACTTGATGCCAGGCCACAGGAGTGACTGAGAGTGTGGACCCTCTGGTCCCTGTCGAGAGGACAGTCCAAGTCACCCCCCAAAACATACACAAAGCTCCATACCCAGGAGGCAACAATTATAGCCCTACTGCTGTGAATTTGAAGACGGGGGCATTTCAGAAGTCATTTTTGTACTTCTGGTGCTAGTACAGTGTCTGGTACACTCAGTAAATATCTGTTGAATAGGTTAAACAACAAGATGGACCACATCCAAAGAATTCTTTTTGTCTCTCCTCTATAGGGCACAGCAACTGTTAGTCTTCCTTTCACAGGTAGGAAAAGCAAAAATCCCCACGCGAGAAGCCAAGTTGAGAGCCGTCCTCCTCCCCACCTCTCCTCCCTCCCCTCGGCATCACCATCATTGAGTCCACAATGGACAGCTGGCGAGCAACACCAACCCCATGGAAGGAAACACACTCCCTTCTTCAGGAACTCATTCTCTGCCTAAACCTCACTTCTCAGCTGGAAAGTCCTTTCTGGGGCCCGACTGAGTCCTATTGGGAGGCTGGAGGTGGAGGCCTGGGGCTCACTCAGAGTAGAAAATAACAACGTGTCCCAGGAAACAGTAGCCTTAGGAGGCAGAGGCCAGCCCAGCCCAGTGTGGGATGAGTGGAAAGGGAGGACTCAGCTGACACACACACAGAAACTGTAGACCAGCCCACTGCACCCTTATCATGTACCCCGAGTACCCCACAAGGAGCCTCACACACAGCCAGTCCACGCTCGGAGCCCCGCGAGCTGTAACCAGACTCTCCGCTGTCTACCACCACTAGGGACATGGCACAGGAGGACCCCAGAGCAGGGGTGGTCCGTGTCAGCTCAGTGAAACAGAACCAGAGACCACAGACACTGTTCTAGTGCCTTTCTCCCCTTGGCTGACTCCCCTGTGGTCCCAACCTGACAATCGACAGAGGAAGAACTCTGCCGGTCAGGACGGTCCCACTCAGTGCTGTCTCAATCCCTGAACCTCGGCAATCTCTCAAGGATCCAGAACTGGGGGAAATTTTGGCGACAACCCAGGGCTAGGATCACTGGCCTAGGGAAGGGAAATAAGATAGTTGTACACTAATCAAAGAGGAGAAGTATCCCCAGAATGCCAGTTCCCATGGTCGGAGGTCATACCCCAACCCCAAAGAAATCCCCGCAGGGCCTTTCACCTATTTCTTCTTTTGCATTTTCACTAAATGAAGACAGTAAGCCTTTGTATTCATTTGTTGCTTCTCTTTACAAGCTGACCCAGAGGAGCTGATACTGGAGTAACCAGCTGTAAGGTTCACTTTGAGAAGACTGTGGCAATAGAGGAAAAAATAACATAAAAAACAAAGTTCTAACTATACACATTATTTCTTACTTTCTTTGTTTCTGTAGATCTTTATGCTCTGATTTTACCTTCCAACACAGGAAAGCTATTAAACCACACTAATAGAAATTAATTAGGTAGGATCAATATAAATTATTACAAAATTACAAATAGATAATAGGCATTTTAAAACATTTTTATTATAGTTGATCTACAATGTTCTGTCAAATTCTGCTGTACAGCAAAGTGATCCAGTTATACACACACACACACACACATATATATAATATATATAAGTACATTCTTTTACTCATATTATCTTCCATCATATTCCATCACAAGTGATTAGATATAGTTCCCTGTACTATACAGCAGGACCTCATTACCCATCACTTCCAAATGTAATAGTCTGCATCTACTCCCAGTCCATCCCAATTCCTCCTCCTCCCCCCCCCTTAGCAACCACAGGTCTGTTCTCTATGTCCGTGAGTTTGTTTCTTTTCTATAGATAGGTTCATTTGTGTCATATTTTAGACTCCATATACGTGACATCATATGGTGTTTGTCTTTCTCTTTCTGGCTTACCTCACTTACTGTGAGAATCTCTAGTTGCATCCATGTTGCTACAAATGGCATTATTTTGTTCTTTTTTATGGCTGAGTAGTATTCCACTGTGTATACGTACCATATCTACTTAATCTGTTCACCTGTCAATGGACATTTAGGTTGTTTCCATGTCTTGGCTATTGCAAATAGTGCTATGAACACAGGGGTCCATGTATCTTTTTGAATTATAGTTTTGTCCAGATATATGCCCAGCAGTGGGATTGCTGGGTTATATGGTAGTTCTACATTTAGTTTTCTGAGGAATCTCTATATGGTTTTCCAAAGTGGTTGTACCAATTTATATTCATGCCAACAGTGAAGGAAGATACCATTTTCTCCACACCCTCTCTAGCATTTGTTATTTGTGGACTGATAACAGGCGTTTTTTCACCATAATGCAATAAGAAGTTTCTGCTTCTTGGGCAAGAAAGAGTCCTATAATTTTTACCAATTAGATAAGAATCTTTATTTCTTTTTTTTTAATGGCTGCACCTGCAGCATAGGTTAGTTCCTAGGCCAGGGATGAATCTGAGCTGTAACTGTGACCCACATCACAGCTGCAGTAACACCAGAAAATTTAACCCACTGTGCCAGGCTGCTGATCAAACCTGTGCCTCCACAATAACCCAAGCTGCTGCAGTCACGTTCGTAACCCACTACTGTGCCATACTGGGAACTCCATAGACAAGGATCATCTTTAACTAAAACATAAATTCCTTGTGCAGAATGAAGCTTCTGATTCAAAACAGTTTATTTTCATTTGTGAAATATGTCTTTCTAGGCATCAGTTTTGTAACACTCCTCAGTGTCACTATATACACTATTAATTTCTAGAGAAAAAAACCTTAATGAGAAAAGTTAAACTTTAGGCCTGTCTTCTTCCAGATTATGTACAAGTTCAGAAATAACAAGACCTAAGCCAATGCGATTTTACTGTGTAACAAGAACCCACATAATCCTCTTCTCTCCTAAACTCCTGGCCTATTTTTTTCCACTGTTCCTCCTCTCCTCCCCTACCGTGTTAAAATACACAAGATGGCTCTAATTCCACACAGTCCCCAGACATTAAGGAAGAGTTTGGAATCCGTTATGATGGAAGAAAAGCTTCCCCATCCTGCCCCCTCCCGGCACCCACCTGCAGAGAGTCAGAGGGAGTCTGGACTTTCATCTACACTGCACGCATCCACCCCACCTCTTCTGTTTCCCTTCCAGATTCCAGGACCTGAGAGAAGGGGAGCAGTTTGTCCTTGCAGCTTGCAATCACTGGCCTGAGTAGAGGTCACTCCCCTTGCCTGGGCTGAGCTGAGATTTCCCAGGCTTCCTCTTCCCAGACCAGAGCCTTCCCCCATCCAGTTCAGACCACAGCTGAGTTATTTCCCAGGTTGTGTGCCCACAATAGGAAAACCTAAAGGGTCTGGATTTACAAAAACCCTGACTAGGGGATAATCATTTCCAACAGCAACAATAAGATTTTCACATTGTAAAAGGATTTGTTCCAGGGTCTCTTTAAGTAAGGGTTGCCTTGAATTAGTTTTTCATTTGCCAAAAATTAAATTTCAAATCACTTTCCAACAATGTATGTATTATGTAAAGCCAAGTAGAGCTAAACTAATTAACCCAGGAGCTCAGACTTTAGGAACTTAGCATAGAAAACCTATTTGCACTGGCTAAAGATCCAATGTATCAATTTCCCCACGGCCTTCGTGAAACCAGCTGTCAGAATCCACAGTAAAGAGGAACTTCATTGAAAGCTAACTCAAACAGGATCAATGAAATAGCCACATGTTTTCACTATCAGGTACATGTCTGGGCAGACTACAGTAAATGTTCAATACATATTTGATGAAAGAATAAATAAATGAATGAAATGTTAACCCTTCCTAAAGTGACCTGCACAAAACCAGTGGCCTCATCTGTCCCACCCAGTGCTGGTGATCTGAGCAGATAATCTCCAGGGTACCACTCAGCTCTCATATTCTGAGACTTTTTAAACATTTTCTTCATATATCTTGGTCTTTAAGACCCTCAGATTATCACATCAATATGCTTTCAAAGAAAGTCCTGGGGACCAATTCCTAACAAGATCCAGGGGATTTTGGTAAGATCAAATCACCCTTCCCTGGCCTCTCAGCCCATTCCTTCTCCAGGGAGGAGTGTGGGATTGGAACGCTCTGGGCACATCACCCCGCTTTGCAGATAGCCCAAGCTGCCAAAGCGGGAGACCAGTGATGGAAGAACTTTTGTGGGGCATGTACATCTTGAAGGAGGCACACTTGAATTGCAATTACTCTCTCCCATACAAGGTACATTGGATAGCACTCTTAGACTAAAAAACCCAGGCCCCTTGCTACCTCTAAAGAAAGGCTGAGAAGAAATAAATGCCCCTGGACTCTTGGGGTTACTGCAGGAAAAGAAAGAACCAGAGGGCTCTCTCTCATGGACCTGACCCTACATGAATGCCGTGCTTTATCTTAAGGACAAAGGCACATTTCGCTGGCGTTCAGCACTACCCCCCCCCATTCATGTCCTGCTGCTGTCAGAATTATAAGCCTGCTGTTCTGTTAATTGGCAAAGTTGAAATGTTCTGCCTCTATTAGGGAAGTAAAAATTACCACTGCCATCTCCCCAGGATCTCCAGCACGGGCCTCTCCCAGCCCTACTCATGCCTCCCCCTCACTCCAAATGGGTTACGCTCACATTGCTGATGCCTGTCCTTTTTCACATTTTCCTAGTCACTGACCCTGTGCTGGAAGGTGCCAATCACCCCTACTCTGGCTCCCAGCCCTATGGGGCCCTACATGGCAAGAGCAGGAACAGCTCTTGTGTCACAGGCTCTGTCTGTGTTTTTGTGGCTCTGGGATGGCAGTGAATCTCTGCTAACCTCCTTTAGGAAGCAATCCTGATTCCCACAAGCGAAAAACAAACAAGTAAGTGCTAAGCATTTGGAGGTGCAAGCTGCCAGGGTACCCATGGATTGTTCTTATTTCCTTTTCGTTCTCAGTCACACCCCCTTAACTGCCACTTAGAAGTTACTGTATTAACTGTAAGTATTCCAATGTTGCACCTGATGGGCCCAAACTCTGTTTTGCCGCTGAGACATCAAACTTCCCAATGCTCAGGTCTCTGCCTGCTCTTTCCACTCTATTCCTGCAGTGTCCAGCTTTGGGAGCCTCGAGTAAGGTGACACAGAAACACTGACTGATCTGCTGTATAAAAGAGACTTGGCTTGCAGCAGAGAGTTCCAAAAGCTCATTAGGCCAAACCTTGGTTTGGACGTAGTTTGGACAGTTTCCTATTCCCAGAGCCATTCTTCCATTGATTCTTTATTGAGCACCTATGACGGGCTTATGTTAGGCTATGGTGATACTTTGACAAGTAAGAAATAGACCCTGCTCTCCAGAGGTTTCCAGGCAGAGACAGAAGAGGTATGCAGATAGGACAATGAGCAGGTACCAGAGATAGGATATCACCAGTACAGAATGCAAAGCGAGCTCAAAGGAAAAGCTTGCCAAAGTTGAGTCCTAAATCCTTGCTGCCTCAAGTAACATGCACCAGTTACCAGGTAGAACCTTGCTAGAAATGCAGAATCCCAGGCCCCACCCTAGACCTGCAGAATCAGGGCCTGTATTTTAACAAGAAACCCAGGTGACGAATATGCATTAGGTTTAGGGCAGTCCTATACTCTAAAGCATACCTTTCTACTGTAGAGTCGCCTCAAAGGCAGAGACAGACAAAAGCGTCCTTTAGCCCAGTCTAAGCAGAATCTCTACAATCTGAGCTAGTGATGCCTCTCATCACCGCTCCCACCTCCACCCTGGGAAGACCCCTCACCACTGCCTAGGATCCCAGAGATTCGGACGTTACCCTGGGACCCAGAACTCAAATTCCACTCTGGAATAAAAAAGCCATCCAAGGGGGCTATTTCCCCTCCAGAGCATTGAAACTGACCATGTCTGGTTTTTTGGTGGTAGGAATGTTTACAAATAACACTTGTCCAAACTGCTCGGAATTTTGGTAGCTTAAACCACTCTGCCATGGATCAAATATTTTAATTTCACAACACATCTTCCTCGCTACCCCAACCCCCAGAGCCCTCTGCCTTCTCTAAATGCTCTCAGGATCATAAAGACTGTCACTGATCATATTTACAGTTCGGAATGCCCGCTCTGAGATGGCCCCGGCAGATGGAGCAGCCAGAGGTTTATGCCCTTTATTGCACCTGCACTCCCATCCACAGGTGCAAAGCCCCGAACACTGGGCGGTACTGGATGAGAAAGAGAGGAAGGAGAGGTGCCCCTACCCTAGGGAGCTCCACATCTAAGGGACCACAGTGCTCACCTCAGGTAATTCGCTCCCTGGGAGGGGAGACCCAAGCTTTGCCCCCTGAGGGTTTTCTGCCTAATAGATTACCTAGTGCCCATTTCCCCTGACATATATAAAATGACTGAAAAGATTCTGACAAAGAGCCTCCTATCCTTCCCCCCAAATGGCTGTCCTGCCTCCCCTCTACCTTGATTACTGGTGCCATCATCCGCTGAGTTATCCAAACAGGAACCTGGGAGACATATCCCTAGATTCCCCCCGAACTCCAGCACTGCTCCTATACTGCAAATATCGATTCAGACACTTGGTTCTGTTGCTTCTGCCTCTTAAATCTTTCTCTAATCCATCATCTCCTCTGTGCAGTTTCCCGGACCTCCCCCATCAAGTAGAGCAGCCCCAGACTGTACCCTGTACTCTATCACTCCTGAAAGGCATTTCTGGGTTTTCATTCTGCTTCCCATTAACTGTCCTGATACCCTGAGGGTAGGGACAGTATCCTGTTGTTCTACCCCAGGGCCTAGCACAGTGCCTGTGACACAAAAGAGGTTAAAGAAATAATGAAGTAAAACTGAGCATGTACAGCTCTTAAGAAAACAGAGAATAAGAGTGGTGAGTGGGAGGCAACTCATCAGGGCAGCTCCCCCAGGAGGTGATCTTTGAGCCAGGATTGAATAAGGGAAGGGCCAGGGAATGATGCTCTGGTGGGGAGTGGGAAGCAGCAGGCACTAAGGCAGAGAGGAAGGGGCAAGCAAGCTGTGTGCTACAGATGGAGAGGCCTTCCTAACTGAACAGAAAAGCTGGGTCAGGGAGTTCTCTTGTGGTGCTGCGGGTTAAGGATCTGGCATTTACTGCAGCAGCTTGGGTTGATGCTGTGGCATAGGTTCGATCTCTGGCTTGCGAACTTCCATATGCCATGGGCACAGTCAAAGGAAGGAAGGAAGGAAGGAAGGAAGGAAGGAAGGAAGGAAGGATGGAAGGAAGGGAAGGAGGAACTGAGCAGGGTCAGGAAGTGATGGCAAGGAGGGTACGCAGGTGGTGGATGGGTTTCGTGATCTCACTCTGAACTTGACCAATCTCAACAGAGCTCCTGAAAAGGCCCAGGCAAAGATGTGGCTACAAGTACCTGCTGAAGATTGGAGAGCTGGACTGTGCCTCACTCAGCAAGGGCCATAGCCGGGTGGAACCCAGCTGGTCCCAAAGGAAGACTGTGGTTCCAGAACAGAACTGGACCCAGCAGGCACTGACCCCAAGCTCCACATCACACTCTGTTCTATCTTCAAGGAGACAGGAGAGGACAAGACACATGGCCCCGGCTAGGCGGGTGGTGCAAGGGGGTGGGGACAGGGGCACTGGAACTTCGCCTCTTTTTATCTTCTCTCTGGATTCCAGGAGAGACAAGAAGAACATTTATCTGCTAGGTACTTCCTGGGAGCCTGTAAGAATTTGTGTAAGACTCCAGAAGATACAATGTGAAACTTTTCATAAAGGGATAAACCAAGGACATGGCCCCTTCTGCACAGGGACTAGATGGGCAAAGCCCTTGGGAGAAGACACTGTCAGTACAGCTGGGATGGGATGGAACCTATGGGTGGGAAGAGGTGGTGATCTACATTCCCCTCATCCTTCTCTCCTTCCCCTTTTCCCACATTAACACAAGAAAAGGAGAGCAAGGTACAAGAATGAGAGGGGGCAGGGTAAGAGTGAGAGATAAAGAGCTGGGAAGAAACACACACACACACACAGAGAGAGAGAGAGAGAGAGAGAGAGAGAGAGAGAGAGAGAGAGGGAGGGAGAGGGAGAGAGGGAGAGGGAGAGAGAGGGAGAGAGAGGGAGAGAGAGGGAGAGAGAGGGAGAGAGAGAGATGGAGGTGATTGTCTGGTCTCCTCTTTGCAGATGCTAATGAGCTACTGAGGAAACTGCCTGCTGGAAATTCCTCCAGAGACTATAAATATGTTCCTTGGAGCTCTCCTTAAAACAACTGCCACTGAGGCAGGAAGTGTGTACTGAGCGGAAGGAATAAATCTGGCAGAGAAAGAGACTGGGCAGCTTTGTGTCGTCATTAGACACAGCTCAGTGTGGGGAGCCACTGCGTCTCCCCAGCCCGGGGATTTACATAAGGCTGATACCCCAAAAAGTCCTCCACCACTGACACCTGCCAATGTCGGACCAGCCAGCAGCATCCTTCCTGCCCTTGAGAAGAAGCCACTGGAGGAGCAAAGGTGTGGCAGGCTCTCCTCCCTGGTGAAAGGCTCTGGGACTTCTGAGAGGACATGCATGAACTGCAGATCACCTGATTGCAATGCAAAAGGGGGGAGAGAAAAAAAATACAAGGGTTCCTCTTTCAATAATTGCAAAATACTAATTTTTTCCAAGCAAACTGATGGTAGACAAGGACTTGAGATGATGGCATTTTTACACAAGGAGAACACAATGTCTACCTTCTCTGAACACTGACATGCATTTGAACTTCATTCTTCAAATGACCATTTTCTGCCCTTCTCCATAGTGAGCTGTGTCCCTTACCCAGACTGCCTTCCCTAACTCCTCTCAACCCCAGACTGGCCTGGTTTCCCTTCTCTGTATATCACATGGCAAGCATCTCACTGCCATGTCATCTCCACCCCTGCCTTGAGGGCAGGGACTGGTTGCTTATCTCCGTATCTCCAGTGCCTGGCACACAGCTGGTGATTAATAAGTAACCCAGGAACAGAATCTTACTCATCCACAGTGCCTTCTACACAAAAGGTGCTTAGTAACAGCTGTGCCTCTTCTTCTTCTGGTCCCTCTCTGTGTCTATTTCTACCCCGTGTCCATCTTTCTCTCTCTCATGCTTCACACCAGCTCTGTGGTCAATTTCAATATTAACTTCCTAAAGTCAATATTAGATATAAAGTCCTGGCTAATGGGCCACTTTTGAAGAGCAGAAACATGTAACACTTATCGTTGCTAAATTAGCTCCATTAAAGATCACTAATAATTAGCACTTTAAGCATGTGGGTAACACTTCCCTAAGCCCAGCTAATGAGCAAACCATTTCTGTTTATTCTTCACAAGCTTTAATATTAGTTCGAGTTGAGATGTCAGCTGCAATGCACAGGTTCGCTCACTCTCCCACCCTCCCTCCCTTCCCAGAAAAGTTGACACCATTCAGTGTACTCTGGACATAAGAAAATGGCCACTTCAGAAGTGATTATATCTGCTCATTACTTTTTAAAACACTGTCTTTGCTAACTGACCAGTTATTTAAAGTGCTCATATCTCACAGACGGTGGTGACGGTGGGAGATTTACTGCCTTCTTGTTACACTGAGCATTACTCTGGGATGGGTCTTCAAAGTAACACAGAACATTAGCCAGTGACGAATCAATCAGTGATGAATATAAATCAACCGATAAACATTAGCAGTATATTTGCTTTTATAATATATTTAGAGAGGGTTATGGAGGTACTCAGAGGCATAAGGTGTGTGCTATTGAAGTTCAGACATATGAAAGTTTCACTCCTTGGGACCCTCATTCAGTATCTCTCCCTCTTCCTCAGTGTGCATGTCAATGACATTTTAATTTTCATTAATTCTAATTTAATTAGGACAAGACCTTGGTTAAAAATGAGATTGTTGATTTGAAAAGCCAAATTTGGCTTCTGTCATTACAGAAGACACTCAGGCAGGCATTCAAATAGGAAATGACCCAGCATCTCCCCAAGGCCTCTCTCCTACTCCCCACCCCACACCCCATGGCCTGAAAGTCGGGTGTGGGTCACAATAAAGCAGCAGTGGCTGATGGCAGAGCTCAGAGCAGGAGACCCTCATGGGAAGCTCCTAGAGCAGTCTCCCTCACCCTAGCCCAGACCTTCTCTCTGCTCCCACCTCTAGGCTTTCAGATTCCACGACTGTGACATTACTGCCTGAGTCTCACTACCATGTCCTTCAGTGGAAGCAATGCCACAGGGACATATTGGGCACAGACTGGACACAGGTTCATTACAGACATGGAACAACTAAGGAAAAAGTAACAACCAGGTTTGCAGAATTGCAACTGCAGCCTGACAGGCGAGAAGGGATACACCCAAAGGTCATATTATTAAACAAACTTTAGCAAACTAAAGTACCTTCTCCCACTTCAAGGACGTGCATGCTGCTGTCCTTGGTCCTGAGCTAGATGTGTAGTTGCAACTCAGAATGGCTGCTGTCCAGTCTGCCTTAGGATTTACAAACCAAATGAGAGTTCCAGATGAAGATATATCAAGGGAATAAACAAATATGAAAAAGTGTTGAAGGATATAGACTTGGAGGGGTTACTAGAAAGAATAAAAATATGTGTTTTGGTATTGTTTTACAAATAATTATAGTAATCAAGAAAGAAAGGTATTTGGAATGTAGGTACGTGTACGACAGGGTCACTTTGCTGTACAGCAGAAATTGGCACAACATTGTAAATAAAATATACCCTAATAAAAATTTTTGAAAAGAGAAAATAAAGAAAGGTTTGTGCACCTCACTAACACACACACACACACACACACACACACACACACACCTCCCTCTCCCACAGAAATGAAGTAGCATGACCCTCTTATGTCCCTCAATACTACATTTAGGTTTCTGGCAAACTGAGGTAATGGGTTGACCACAGAAAGATTTCCTAGAGTTTTGAGCAATTTTTAAGTTTCTCCTTGAGCTATTACACCTAAGGTATCTAAACATTACCCAATTCAGTTTAATAAGCATCAGTATGTGCCAAGTAAAGTCCCAGTCACTATGGGTAAGATGATAAAAAATGCAGAGTTCTTGATCTTATGAAATTTTTAGTTGAGAGGGAGAATCAGATCTATAAACATGTAATTTTAATATCAGGTAAGAAACACATTGATAGAGGTACATACAAGGAACAAATATTAAGAAAATACCAGAGAGATAATAAAACTCTCTAAGGAAGTGTCTGAAAAGTACAGGATCAATGGAGAAGAGGTGACGGGTTATAGGGACCTCAGCAAGGTCAGGGACTGGACAGGCTGGTGGTGAGGAATGAGGTCTCTCTCTCTGGTGGGTTTCGGAGAACATAAAGGTGTAGCTAAGAGTACCCAGGTGGGTCCCCACCCAGCCGGATCCCAGGCCCGCTCCACAGTAACAGAGAAATGAGTTAATGTTTGCCAGAGATAACCACAAAGCTTCCCTTGCAGACCAGTCATAACAAGGAACCAGCATAAGTTCAGGAATGAGCAGGATCAGGAAAGAGTCTCAGTCATGATGCCTGTTTATTTCCTTAGAAAGCAGCATAACTGTGGAGTCCTCGCTGTGGCATAGCGAGGTAAAGGTCGATCGGGCATCGTCTCTGTGGTGGTGTGGGTTCAGTCTGCAGGCTGGGTTAAAGACCCAGCATTGCCACAGCTGTGGCTTGGATTCATTCCCTGGCGTGGAAACCTCCGTATGCCATGGGTGTGGCAAAAAAAAAAAAAAAAAACAACCGTCCATCACAGAGAGAGTGTCTTATGACTAAAAGAACTGAATTCCAAAAAAGCTGTAACAAGAAAATTAATTTTTCATTAAATGTCATTTAAAGATTTGCCATGTATGCAAATAGGGTTTATCTTAGGAAGGCAAGACATTAAAGAAGATTTAAGTAAAATAAAATTCAAATAAAATCAATATGCTTTTGGATTTAAAAGCTAAATATTATAGAAGACATAAGTTGAATGAATCTCTAAGTACCTATTACATGCCAAAGGGATTTTCAACTAGACTTCCATTTGCAGGAATAAATGGATAAAAATAAGCATGTTTTGTAAAAAAGATGAATAATATACTGGGTTTGCCCTACTAGATATTAATATACATATTATACATATTATATTAATATATATATAAAGCTAAAATTATTAAAAGGTAGCACAAACACAAGAATTAACATACAAATGAATGAGCCAGATTCATAGACCTAATACAGATCTGACATATTTAACAACCTAATATATGACAAGGGGAGAATCTAAAGAAATGGGGGAAAGAGGAATTATTCAACAAATGGCACTGGAAACATGGACTAGTGGGAAAAGAAAAATCAAGTGAATCCTCATAACCTCATACAATACACCAAAATAAATTTTAGATAGATTAGAAAACGAAATCTTAAACATGATGTATAAAAAACATATTAAGAGAAAACACGGGTGAGTACTTAACTGATCCCTAATAAGAAAGCACTCCCTAGACATGAAAGCATCGAAAGAAATAAGAAAGGAAAATATTTATGGTCTACGGAAAATTTTAAACTATACATCAGAGCATAAACAAAATTTAGAATGTAAATGACAAGCTGGGAAGTACATTTACAACAAATCTGACAAAGGATTAACTCCACTCCCTTATCTGAAAAACAGGCGAAGAATATAAATACACATTTCAAAAAAAGGGGGAAATGGCAATAAGCAAGAAAAAGTAGTAAACTTAATTAGTAATCGAGGATATGCAAACTGAACAATGAGATGTTTTAAAAACTGTTAAATGTGCAAAAGACTTTGAAAAGGCAATCATCTTCAATGCTGGCAAGAGTTCAGTGCTAGCCCTCTCTGCCCAGATCCCTGCTGGTGCAAGTAACACTGCTGCAACCTTTCCAGAAGGCAATTTGGTAATACGAGTCATGAATAATACTATACATAACCAATGACCTAATAATTCAATTCCCCTTCTGGATGTCTGTCTAAGGAACTAAGGGAAAATGAGGGCTAATATTCAAGGACAGGGGTTTCATGCAGCACTTTTTTTTGGGGGGGGGGCTCTTTAGGGCCACACCCATGGCATATGGAGGTTCTCAGGCTAGGGGTTGAATCAGAGCTACAGCTGAGGGCCTACACCACAGCCACAGTAACGCCAGATCTGAGCCACATCTGCGACCTACACCGCAGCTCAGGGCTACACTAGATCCTTAACCCACCGAGCGAGGCCAGGGATTGAACCCACAACTTCATGGTTTCTAGTTGGATTTGTTTCTGGTGCGCCACAATGGGAACTCCCAAACAGCACTTTTTATTGTAGTCCCAAACTGCAAATGGCATAAATGTCCAACAGAAGGGACTAGTGAGATAAACCTGAGATAACCATAATGTCAATCAGCCATTAAAATTTTTATTTTTGAGTAATTTATAACTTTATGGAAGAATACTCACAATACGTAAAGTAAAAAACAGGATACTAATGATACCTGCACTACGTATGTTAGGTTGAAGCATATGAAATTGCTGAGGCTCAATTGCTTTTTGTTTTTGTTTTTTGGGTTTTTTAACCTTCAGAAATATCAATTTGGTATGATCCCAAATACGGATACATTTCTGGGTTGTGGGGATTATGAAGCTATTTCATTTTCTTCTTTATTGTTTCTGCAATGAATATGTATTAAAATGTTAAAGTTGTATATTTATATGCAGATTGTATGAAGAAATATCCCAAACTTAACTCTATAATAAACCATCTCTGCTTCCTCTTATTTGAAATTTACCATCCTCTGCCTCTTTGATCTCTTAGTCTCCAGGCTCTTCATCTATGTTTATTCTTCAATTTATGTGCGTGTTCTGTAATTTTCTCTTTGAGGTTAATCTCCAGAAAAAGAAGTGGGGCCCTAGAAGGGGTCTGACTTGTGCTGTCATTCCCCCTTCCTCCAGGAAGCCTTCCCAGATGAGACATGAGTCATGAGATTTCTAATACCCAGAAGTGGCCCCATGTCTCTCAGTCAGTACAAGTATCACGGAAGAGGAAAGCAGGCAGCCCTCTCATTGGGAGTCCTTCTTACCTGAGACCCTGCTACTCCCCTGGAGTTGGGACTGATATTCCTGCCCCTGCCCCATGGGAGGCTAACAGATAAAAGGTAAAGGTCCACAGGCTCAGGCGAAGGCAGCCAGCAGCCTCCCTCCAACAGCTGGTGGGAACCAATCCATCACCCCGAGGCTGACATCTCATTGTGCTCTATATTCCTAACACGTATTTGTCTGAGTCTTCATCCACTCCGTGGTGAGATCCTCTCGATGACGTGCTCTCTCCCAGTACTTCCTGACTGTGCCACTCAAGTAGATCCTAGGTCCCACAGGGTGGCAAAAAGAACACTAGACTTTGTGTCAGATGACCTGGGTTCAACTCGTATCAACTTAGCAACTTTGAGGAGATTCCTCGCCCTCTCGGCCTTCAATTGACTCAAGTGGATACTTCAGTACTCCCCTAGTAAGGATTCAATAAATTTAACATAAAGCAGTTGCCAAACTGTGAAAGTTTATACAAAGGTAAGGTATTAGCTATCTTGCCTGTATTGTAGCCTTTTTGTGGAAGCAGATATATACTGTATGCCTTTCTGGTCTTGAAGCACGCTTGTGCTTTTATGCTCTAGCTAAAGCCCTCCCACTGCTGCCACCATCACTGCCAACCTCAAGGGAAAGGCAGCACCTGCCTTTTGGTGGCTATGATCAGAGAAAGCCTAGCTCATCCCATCTACCTGCACTGCTCTGCTGTCTCAAATCTCGGAACACAGCTATGCAGATTGTAACCTCAAAGTCTAGGCAGGCACTAGTCTGCAGGGCAAGGATGCTGCAGAATTGTGTGGCTATGTTCCCATTTCCACTCAAACAGGATAAGAAACATTGTTCTCAGTGTGGAGTGAGGGCTGTGTCCAAATAACCAAAGACACATCCCTGAATTCCTGCATGAGTCATGGTCTTGGCACACCCACTAGGACAAGCAGGTGAATGAACCCTGGGAGACACTCTCAGTCTTCATGAAATGCCAGCCTCAGTAGATTCCTGCCGCCTCTTCCAAGCCTTTCTCTTCTGAGAACTGAAATGTCTCCTTACAACATCTAGAATGCACAGAGATGGGTCACCATCCCAGGAATGGGGCCAGGACCTCCACCCTCCACGTACTCAGCAGCCTCCCAGAGTAAAGCATCACTGCCCCTCACCTCCCTCTCCCATGACTCCCACCCAGAAAGAACTCTTAAACATGCGCAGTGGCTTTGCTAACAGCCCCCCTGCCAGTGAGTTTAACAGAGACAACAGCCTCCCTTCCCTTCAGAGCATTGAGCTGTGACAAAACACGCTCCTTCCTAGAGTGCCCATCCGGGGCCAGAACCAAGCAGAACCAAATGGAATGCCAGAGCTAGAAAGTCCTTACAGACAGCTGGTCCTTCACTGACAGGAAGGGAAACTGAAATTCAGTAAGGGAAAGGTACTCAAGGTCACATGATGAGTCTAGAAATCCAATCTTAGTCAAGCATATTCTACGCTATACCATGGACTGAAAATTTCCCCCACTATAGATACATTCACATTAAAATGCAAGGAGAGGTAAATAAGAATTTAGGGCTTTTCTTTCCAACATAGTAGCCATCGGCTATACGAAACTATTTAAATTTCAATTAATTAAATGAAATTAAAAATCCAGGTCCTCAGTCACATTTGAAGTAGCTAATGGCTATCATATTGGAGAACATTGATAGAGAACATGTCCATCATTACAGAAAAGTCCTATTGACTGTGCTAATAATTTAGATGGATAGATAGCCCACAAATGGCTAAGTTCTCTAAGGATAAGGTCTGTGTCAGGTGCTCCCTTGGAATGTACTGGGAATGTTTTCCATAACCTACAACCAATGACTGAATGAGTGAAAGAACTGCCCATGATAGAACCAATGAGAGGCTCAGCCAGCAAGGACCCAGAGGCCATAAAACACAGATGGGTCACCCAGGGGAGCCCCAGAGATGGCCTTTCTTGGTCTAAGCATAGGAGCCCAGGGAAGAAACACAGGGCTTCTGTTGTCTCATCTCTTTTTTCAAAAAGAATGACTATTAACGTTTGAAACGATCAAATTTTCCAAGGGAACCAACACTTTCAGTTACTAATTGCCAAGCCTCACACAGATGCATTTGAGCCTCGGTCATTTGGCAGGCATTTGTGCAGAAGGGCAAGAAGAATAAAGGAGAAGGAAAATCCTTGGGTTCCCTAGTGGGAAAAAAATCTTCACGAACCTCTTGTTTTCAAGAGGCAATTTGAAACCCTGCATGTGTGCTTGCTTTGTGGTGTCCGATCACCCTCCCTCAAGCCAATGAAAAGCTGACCGTCACACTGGAAATCAGGCTACCCTGCTACAGTGAGAAGCCAGCCTGCCCGATGGCTTTGGAAGCCCACAGTCCAGCACATGGCAAGGTGAGAAGTCCCTCAAAAGACTGGGTAAACATTCTGTCAAGGAAAAAACCCCTTTGCAAACAGGGTTGATTCATTCTGTTCTAGTCAAAATTTATGTAAAAGCCTGATTAAGAACATTTTTGCTGATAAAAAAGTGAGTTTTAGGAGTTCCTGTCATGGAGCAGCAGAAACAAATCCAACTAGGAACCTTAAGGTTGCGGGTTCGATCCCTGGCCTCGCTCAGTGGGTTAAGGATCCGGTGTGGCTGTGAGCTGTGGTGTAGGTCGCAGGCGCAGCTCAGATCTGGTGTTGCTGCGGCTGTGGTGTAGGGAACCTCCATATGCCGCGGGTGCAACCCTAAAAAGACAAAAGACGAAAAAAAAGTGAGTTTTAGAAATTTCTGGATGTATGGCCTCCAACAAAGACATCCTTTTTTGATATATCATTCATTAAAATGAGACCAAAAGGGGAGTTCCTATGTGGTGCAATGGGATCTCTGAAACACCAGGGTACAGATTCGATCCCCAGCCCAGCGCACTGGGTTAAAGGATCCAGCATCGCTGCAGCTGCAGCTACAGCTTGGATCTGATTCCTGCCCCAGGGAACTCCATATGCTGTGGGGTGAAGAAAAGTGAAAAAAAAAAAAGGAAAAAATGAGACCAAAGGAGAGAGAGATGAGCTGCTTACAGAGGCTAGAAAAAGACCAGGTCTTCTGTATATTTTCTGTTTCTTTCTTTTTTTAATAATTAAAGTACAGTTGACTTACTCCTGCATATTTTCAATATCTGAAGTTCCAACGGTAAATGAGAGGAGGAAAAGAACTACTCTGAGTTCTACTGACTCAGTTAAGGTGATTGATGCAATTAATCTTTAGGGCTAATAAGATATTCAATGAACATTCGATTTCCTTTCACTGAGTGTATGTTTTATTCACACTGCAGTGTACAATAATTTACTTTGCTATTTCAATTTTAAGACATTTTTCTTAAAATAATAGAGTTCTCTTTTACTTTGGAGGGCTTGCCTGTTTTCCATGTACAGGATCAATGTCAAACTCCCCAGAATGTTACTTAGTATCACTGTGCCTCACTTTTCACACCTGCAACATGCAACACCAACCTCATATAAGGTTGTTGTGACAATTAACTGACATTATGTGTGTATCTTGTGATTGGTAGGTAACAGGAGACCAGTAAGTTGCTAGGTGATGGAGTGAATAGATGAATTAATGAAGCGTCTGGACTGTGTGCCTGATTTGTCACTGGGCTCAGCTGTACAACCTGGAAGCAGCCAAACTGCAGATACCATTCACAATTTAAGACACAGTCATTCACATGCTGTAAGCTCCTGAAATTGTAGGCACAATAACTGGGAGGAAATAAGCCGCCTACGGAAAGCATGCCTTGCAAATTCAGGCTATGCAAAGGTGAGGACATTACAGCTCCTTACGGAAAAAAATTTTTTCCTTAAGGGAAAATCTTCCCTTCAACTCTAAAATTTTATGATTCTGTGTTTGTACAAATGGGAAGAATATGGGAGTTCCCATCGTGGCTCAGCAGAAACGAATCTGACTAGGATCCATGAGGGCACAGGTTCCATCCCTGGCCTCGCTCAGTGGGTTAAAGATCCAGCATTGCCATGAACTGTGGTGTAGGTCGCAGACATGGCTCAGATCTGACGTGGCTGTGGCTGTGGCTGTAGCTCTGATTTGACCCCTAGCCTGGGAACTTCCATTTGCCATGGGTGCAGCCCTAAAAAAAGAAGACCAAAAACAACATGGGAAGAATAGTCAACAATCTAATAATTTCAGCTTTGGGCGTTCTGGATCAAAATCTTTACATCAGAATATGTATGTAGATTAGGAAGTGTTCCCCATCCGACCTGGATCCAGGTATTTCGGGAAGAGCAACTGAGTTCTAACTGTGGCATGGCTTCATGCTAATACCATACCTGACATAAGAAGGAGTACTGGACTAGGAGTATGAAGACCCAAGTTCACCTCCCGGCTTTTTCAAAGTCTCTTCCCTTTTCTGGCCTTCATTTTCAATACCAGTACAATGAAGAAGCCAGACAAGGTGATGACTGAGGCTGTCCCCTCCCGAGCTGTCCCACTGCCTAATTCTGTTTTGCTGTAGAAGAGACAGTACCTGTCAAGACATTAGAGAAGGGGGTATCCCAGAGGAGAAAGGAGAACCTCAAGGATGAGAATCATGCTGGGAAAATACCATATTTAATTAATTATAAAATGCATCATTAGTTTATGTACCATTAAGAAAGAAAAAATGGTTGCAATTAAACTACTACACACCATAAGCTATGAGATGCATCCTGATTTCAGACATGGCAAAATGGGAGGGGAAAAGAGAATATTAGAATCAAAGAAATATGGGAACTAGCATTTGCTGGGTACTTGTTATATTCTAGGCACTGGGCTAAGTGTTATACTACTTCACTTAACCCTAAAACAACCCTGTGAAATAGAAATGTATGAAAGATCAGCATTCTATAGAGAAGAAAATTGAGGAACAGAGAATTTATATCATTTACTTAAAGTCATCTAACCAGCTGGTAAGAAGAGGTAAGATTTGAACCTATAACTGTTTCACTCCAAACTCCATCTACTTAACCTTTTATTCTTTGAAGAAAAGCTGGAGCATATGATGCAAAGTAAAAATGAGGTCTCTGATGGAGAGAGGCTGAAATACTAAAACTGTCAGAATACATTGAAGGAACGTATCAGAGTGAAATGCTTAGAACCAGAAGAGATATTAAAGATAACGTTACACAAGCATATACTTTACAAAGAACCTGAAGCCCAGAGGGGTTATGTCATTTGCGAGATTACACGGCCCGTTAGTGCAAAAGCTAGGATTCTCGAATTTTGCTAGGTGAGATCAAGCTCTCAAGTCTATAGTTTCCTGAACCTGACAATTCCCATCTTTTCATGTCCCAGGCCTTTCCCATCTTTAGACCTTGATTTCTTGATTTCCCTATGATCCTACAGGCATGTTCCTTCAGTTCTCTGGGATGCAATTCCCAAGATACAGAGCATTCTCAAAGCAGTGTGGGGAGTGGACAGAGCAGAAGGTCCCGGGTTCTAATCCTCCTAGCTCTAGGAACCCAGCAAGCTTAATTTCTCTGTGCTTTGTGTGTAAAATGGGGTAATAATGCCAACCTCACACAGTCAACAAAATCCCCGTGGCACATAGTGGGTAGGCAATCGGTGGCCGTTATTTTGGCTGTGACGGCTAAAGTAGCTTGGTGTTTCACTATGCCCTCACCTTTCTTGGTCATCAGTTCTTACATGGATAATCCATTTTGCGTCTTCTAGTCTGAAGCACATCCTCTTGGTTGGAAACAATGGAAGCAGGATGCAGGTCTGCCCCTTGCCTTCCCCACCTCCTTTTATGACAAAGGACCTTTTCCAAGCAGAAAACCAAAACTGTCCTCTATCCCTGCTGTTCCCAAGCTCGCCTCCTGCTGGCTTTAATCCCGTTACATGCCTTCCCTTTAAATTTGTGTATAAGGCCTTTAAACATCAAGCTCCTTGAAAAAATCCCTTTCCTTTTACAATTCATGCTGCTCATCTTAAAGAGAAGGCCAACCCCTTTCCAAGGCGTGGGCAGCCCTCAAGACTTCAGAGCCACTTGAAGCTCAAGGTCAAAGCAATTTATGTTCAACCTTCCAACCACTGGGAGTTGAGTGCCAGCATAGGAGAAGCCCCTTCCTACCTTCTCAGGGATCTTTGTGCTTCTAGTTACATATGTGTGAGAAGACAATATGTGATAAATTACGTCGCAGGCTGCCAGGAGCTAGGGCAGACCCTCAAGCTAAGAGGTGGAAAGTGTCAAAGAAGCTGAGTAGCCAGAATGTGGGCTGACTTAGCAGTTCTACTTTCCATTTTAAAGGCACTTAATCCAGCCCCCATACTTAGCTACTCTGTGGAAAGCCCAGCTGGTGAAACCAGTGGGCATAACCAAGGCACCTCTGCCCCCGCTGGTAACAGCCTACCTCACAAAACAAGGCTTTGTAAATCAAGCATCACAAGAGCCTGAATTTCAGCTCCTGCCTTTGGAAGCCCTGTCTAGCTGTTATTTTGTTCTTCTTGCTTTTGTGGGACTTGGCAGTAATGTTTGCTGCCACGGGTTAAAGGTCACTACCTAGAGGAAGACTCCCTGAGTGCTTTTCACACCTGATGCTGTTTAAGTCTCACAACTATCCTATGGGAAATATATTATCTCCACCTTTTATGGACGGACACTAAAGATCAGAGAAATCAAATCATTAGCCCAAAGTTACAGGGCTAGGAAAGGATGCAATCAGGATTTGAACTGAGGTCCCTCCCATTCCAAAGCCTATGTATGCACAAACCCCCACGCCATATGGATCTATCTCACCTCATTCCCAAGTACTCTGGGTCAAGGCACATTCACAGCATCAATCCCTTTAGAGCTGGAATCGAGCCATGTTTGATGCAGCCCCCGGCACACAGCTTGATGTGTCAGGGATGAGCCTCTGGTACCTCGGTTTCTGTGGAGTCAGAGGACGGTCATTCTGGGGAGCTTCTGCCCCAGTTTCCCGCTGAGCACTGCTGTTAGTACCCTGCAGCTCGCAGCAAACTCTGAAACCCCATGTGACTGGGTGGGGCTTTGCTCATCCCTTGCCATGCCCCTCTCCCGGTGCAGGCTGGAGGGAAGTGTCTTAGTCCCTGTGCCCCCAAGTCACTGCCCGGGAGCCTGCTAGGAAGGGACTGATGGCCCTACACTGAAGGGCCAGACTCCCCTGACCCCCGGGGTCTCTCACCACTTGTAGATGCTGCCAGCCTTGCCCGAATCTCCCTCCCCACCTTGGATGGTGGGTGGTGATGCTGGCCTGAAGGAAACTTTCTTCTGTGATGCTCCACTGGATCCCATGTACTTCCTGCTGACTGACCGCCTCTTCCAGGCTAGCCTTGCAGTCCCTGAGCTCTCAGCCAGAGATTCTGCCAACCCTTTCAGAAGTGCCAATGCCAATCCTGATTTGAAGTGGGGAGTCAGTTTTCTTCATGTAAGCAAGCAACTAAAACAACCCATAAAAACTGTCTGAAGCATTGCAGTCAACGACAACAACTGGCTAAATTAAAATGAGAATTCCCATGAATCTCCCCACCCATTGACTGTTAATGACTGGTAATTACAAACACAACAGCAAATATTATCAACCTCAAGTGTTAACTTGAAACCAGCTGGTACAGTCAGCAACACTCCAGTCCTGGAAAGTTCAGGAACTCACGTAATACAGTAAAGCCAGAAACTATAAATTCAGCTTAAACAAAATCTCCGTCTGACTGCGGGAATGGGGTTGTACTTCTCAGCCTGCTACACTGCCCAGAAAACCCTAGGGGCTAAGCACACGAGTCTTCTGTGGTGAACTAGACTGTCCTATATCCATGTTGGCAAATGCTTCCACCAAGCCACTGGCTGGAGGCTGACCACGTCCACTCCCTCTTCTCCTGAGGGACACAACTCTTACACTTCCCAGCCTCCCTCGCAGTTCAGAGCAGCATGTGGCTGAGCTCTAGTCAGTGAAATTGGGCAGAGTGTTATATGCCGCTTGCAGGACTGGCCCATGAAATCATCCCACACATGTGAACTCCACTCCCTCCCCTCTTCTGAAGGCTGGAGGCTGAGGGTCCATTGGAGGGGTGCAAGGTATGGCAGAGGACTGAACAGAAGTGGAACACCTGGAGGGGACTTTGATGTCGGCAAGAAATAAGCTTCTATTTTGTTACCCCTGATCTTTGCAGGTCAATACAGTAGTCGGCCTACACTGACCAATTCGCAGAGAACACTGACGTGGTGGATACAATCTGGGGTGAAGTATCATGTCAGTAAACTGCGCAGACTGAAAACACTGCTTTCTATCTCCATTCCAAAATCTTCTGTCCACTGTTAATGCATGGCGGGTGGACAGGTCTCTTTCAAAAGCAGTAAGAATATGTCAGGGATGTGGGTACAAAAACTGTGGGAGACCTCCAAAGCGAAGGAAAATGATAAACACAAAAGGGAAAATTTGGGAGTACGCAGAACTACATAGGACTTAGTAGTTAGCCAGGTTCTCCATTCTCCTTTCTGAAAAAGTTCATGCATTCCCATGCCTCTGATAAACTCATGTGACAATACCAGGTAAATCTCAGAGATCAATATTAATGCAGAGTACTACCATCATTCTGATTCCCAAATCTAAAGCCTTGGCCTTGTCTCTCACCCCGCCTAGCTCTAGCTGCATTGCCAACCAGCAGCGGGGGTTTCAAGGTTCAAGTCTTTCTCTGTTCTCAATTTTGACTCCATCCTGTCGGAGAGGGGAATAATCATTTGCTCCACACCTAACATGCACCAGACCCATACGTAACAATTATAATAGGCAATATCACATAGGTATATTGTAATTACGATTACAGTAATTACCTCATTAAATCCTTTCGTAGTCTTTCCTGAGATAGATGTCCTTATCTCATGTCACAGATGTGGAAACTGAGACTCAACAGAAGTCAGGTGATTTGACCAAGGTCATGTAACTGGTAACTAAGACTGTAAGAATGATTTTCATTTATGTAAAACCTATAACGGATGAGAAGGCTTCCATTGTCGGAGCTGAACACACTTGGCGGGGTGCTGGAGCCTGCTGTTCTGGCTCCCAAGAGTAATTGTAATTGTCAGCACTTTTGCCAGCTGATTGTTAAACAGAATTGGTAGCTTGAAACCGGCCACAGATAAGAATATTTACACAACGGAAATCGGCAAATGCTACAAACACTACAGTCAGGCTTCTGCTCCTCCCTGGAAAACATTCACAGCCACCAGCTCCACCTTTCTATTTGGACTAATATGGTAACACTGATGTCCTGGTGCGATGTCAGGAAGGAGAAGAAGCAGAAGAAAAAAAGCAGCCGATGGCGGACTTAGCAAACAAAAACTTAATAGAAGTAAAGGCAAATGTTACAAAGGCACGAAGGAATGAGGAAGAAGTACGGGGCCCTCAACACCGAGCGTCTGCTAATTCCAGAAAGAGCTCTCTAATAACCTGGTTAGGAAACAATTAGGAGGGACGACGGGTTTTAGGAGGAGAGGCAGTTCGGTTCTGGCGCAACATAGAGAACTGCTATGGGAAGGAAAATCTCAGAGATTTAGTTCCAAACTAAGGGATTAGGGAGGCATCACAAGCCCCTTGAGGTAATTTCTGAAACAAGGATTATCAAAATTTTCTTTTTTCATTTTAAAACCTACAGTTAGCACATTAATGCACAGATAATCCAAAGTAGGAGATAAAATCACATGATGCTTTCCAAAGCCCAAGAAAAAAATGACTGGAATATTTTCTTTGATCAACTGCACATGGTTTTACCTTCTGTAATCAAAGTGCATCTTAATTAGATGAGCATGTGGCTGCTGAGCAGATATTTGGAGAAAGGAGGGTAGGAGCTTATGGAGTGGTTAGGGGCAGTCAGCCTGTGCTCACTTTTCTCTTTTTAGGTAGAGTCCTTATCTGAAAAATAAAGAAACTGACACTTTTATTTGTGGCCTAGAGCAGTTGTTCCCAAACCTGGCTTATCATCAGATTTGGCTGAAAAAAAAATTTTAAATACAGACTCTGGCATCTATATTTAGATTGAGATTTAGTGAGTATAAGAAACTGTGTGTTTGTCGGAACTGAACTGAAAGGCTCATAAAAGCATAACATCAAAACAATGATTATTATTAAAGGATGAAAGGAAACTTAGTAAGGTTGACCAACCTCCCCCAGTACAGCCAGGGAGGGAAAAACAGGACAGAACGTCTAAAGGGGATTCCAGTTTTTGAAGAGGTTACCCCCAGATCTAGCAGTCCTCTGAAAGAGAAGGAGAAAGCATAATAGCCACTTATTTGCTATGTTTGAAGGGTGAGTGACAATCTCACTGAGGTTTAGACTCCTCATCTGTAAAATGGGGACACTCAAGCTGAAAGTGCTAGGAGTTGGAGAATTGAAAGCACCTATCACAGTTCCTGGCACAGAGGAGGTCATCATTAGCTATTGCTGCATCATTATTTTCTCTTTCTCACCCTGCTTTGGGAACATTACCTCATGACAAAGCACATAAAACTACAGAAGCTGCTGCCTGGGTGCCTCCAACCTCCTTGTCCTGCAGCAGCCTGCATCTGGCTCACCTCTAAGGACGCCAGAGGAGGCTCATCACTGCACTCGGTCAAAAATCAACAGAGCAGCTTTCACTTGGCTCTGCCCTCAACTCTCTACGTGACCTTGAATAAGCCTCCTGCTTCCCCTCATCTTAATTTCTAGTCCTGACAAATGGGCACAAACAAAGTGATCCTGTCCTGGCCAGAAAGCTCTGATGAAGAGCCCAGGAGAACAGGTCAGTCTGAAGCTTCAGACAGCTCAGGGAAGACGAGCCAGCTTGCTGCTCTTCCTGGGAGCCTTCCATCCCTGCCGGATCAGGGAGATGGTTGGTACCCCCAAACTGCTGCATTCAGCTTCTGCTAATTGGAGAATTGATGACAGATGACACCAAGTTTCTGGGAAGCAAAATGATCTCTCCAGCCCCAGAGCTCTGCCTTGCGGATGAGGGAGGATGGGAAACTTCCCCTGAGTAATGCAACCAAGGTTCCCTGGGGCAGCATACCAAACACTAATGCACAAGTGCCACCAGAACATGTCAGAGAGTAGAGGAAACAAGCAAAGCTAAGAGTGGGGGCTGCTGCTGGCCCAGTGTGCCACTGGCACAACATGCTGGAAGGGGCTGGGGCAGCCAGGAGCAGCAGGACAGCCATGGAGAACCACAGCAGCAGGAGAGCTCAGAGCCTATGGAACAGTCCCAGGGACTAAGGGGAATGTACTTTGTTCTCTACCAGAGACGAGAAGAGGCATGTCTTGAAGTAAAGGTGATGAAGCAATATTAGGAGGGACAGACCCCAGTATCTGTTGTCAGAGATCATCACGGGAGAGACAAACATAGGCCACGAGGAGGAGGCGAGCTTGGGAAGAGGGGAAGGGCAGATGAATCTGTGAAAAGGCAGCCAGAAAAAAAAAAAAAAATGCAAGAGGAGGAGGAGGGGTGATTCAAAGAAAATCAGGTTATCTGAACTCTCATTAAAGGAACAGAGTGGCTGCCACTTCTCCACACAGAGAATTCTGGATCTTCATGCTGACTTCTTTCTAATTTAAATTTTCTAAATCACTTCCAGGTAAATGAAGTACAGCAAACACAGGGGATCTCACACTTTCTACCTGAGCCAGCTCTCTCCCCACTGCAGGTGAAGGGGCTAGGATATGGCGGGGGCAGTGATATGGTGCCCTAGCCTGTTGCTGGATGATCTTCATGTCTGGAAGCTCATGGTCACGGCTCCAAGGCCCAAGTCTAACTAGAGAGGAAGAGATAGCCGAGGTAAAAGCCGCTTCTTCCCAAGATGGGAGCCGCATCACTGGAGTAACTCCCTTGACTGCATTTATGGATTTAATTCATACCAAATTAATTTGCATATCTTTAAAATTTAAATATTTTCAAAAAGTAAACATTCCCAGGTCTATCACTTGTTTATGTTTCATGTCCTCCATCAGACCTGGAGTCCCCAAGAGCAGCTCTACATGTCTCCCTTCCCACCAGGAGCTTTGGGGAAACAGAAATCATAGCCATCAACCTGGACAGACCCCAGCAGAGCTATACGCCAGGACTTCACAGGACTCTGTAAATACTTTTTGATGAGGATCGCATTTTAAATTCCTCTTATCCCCTAAGGATTCTTCTCCAGGAAGAGAAAAGTTCTGAAAACTAGCAATGTCTGTTAAAAAAAGAAAACATACAAGGCTCCAGTCTTCCACGGGGAATGCCAAGACACTGGAGTGACCAGGAGCTCAGCCAGCCAGAATAAAGGAAAACCATTGTTCTTCCTGCTATGAAGGATGGCCTGTACCACAAAGTGTCTCCACCACCCTCTGAGCCCCAGTTCATCTGGGACTTTCCAGACCTCACAATCCTGCATTGGTTAGGATTGTGTTTGGCTGAGAATATCAGAAAGTCCTACCAGAATGGCTTAAACAAGTAAGGTGCTTATATGTCTCAAGCAACAAGAAGTCTGGAGTTGGCAATCTGGAGCTGCCTCGATGGCAACTATCTTCTTGACCCACTATCTTTGTACATGGCGGTTTTTCTCTTGGTCACAAGATGGCTGCACCACCTCCTAGTATCACATCCCTATTGTAGAACGGAAAGAGGGTGAAAAGCAAACAGCTTTCTCTGTGGGTGTTCTTATCTTTTCTAAAGAAGAGAAGACCTTCACATTGACTTGTGCCTACATATCATTCTACTGATATGGAGGTCTTCTCTACTGGTGAGGGAAGCTAGAAATTTAAGTATGTCACTCTCCAACCTTGATAATAAAGGAAGACAAGGGAGAAGGCCTTCAAAATGGTTGTTAGTACACCAACCTGCAGTATCTGTGCCACACATATGGATTCACAAACCAAAAGGACACTCACACCCTCCCAAGAGGGATGATGCAGGATGCGCCTTGATTGTCTGCTATTTCAAATGCAAAGGGCTTTGAAAAAATTTACCCCAAGCTCAGGAAAGCCTCTTAGGCTCCCAAATGTGGCCCCTCCCATTGAGCATACTGGATCACTTTTACATGCATTCTCTCACATACCCTTCGTTTCAATTCTATAAGGCGTGGGTAACCTATCCCACTTTTATAGATACAGGAAGAAAGGCTCAGAGAGGTTCAGTTATTTGCCAAAAGCCCCACTGCTTATAAGTGGCAGAATCAGATTCTGAACTCAGATTTCTAGTCTCAAATCAGTGCTTTTTTTCATTATACCACTGGGCATTCTTACACTGCATCCTTGACTGTTGCTGCTAGGGTTGCAATGCCCCACCCTTCCTGCTTATGATGATCCTTTCACCTTTTAAAATTGAGATTAAGGCAAAAGGAGATGGAATCTGTCAAACAGCATAAAAGGTTGGAAAAGATCGGGAACCTCTCACTCTTGTCAACAGGACATGAATCTCATTCTCCCAAAGCTCACCCTAAAGAGGTCCTAAAATCCCAAATCCAAGAATAGAAGGTGCCTTCTAGAGGCCATCCCCTCCATAGCCCTCACTTTAGCCCCTCAAACAGAAGACAGACCTTGGAGCTCCATGAGATTAGCCCCTGCTGCAGACGCTACGCAGGCTCAGCACTGCTCAGGCTGGCCACATACTCCCCCAGCAGAGCACTGTTAGCACCGCGTGGTAATTGCCTGGCCTCTGTTCTGACTTCCACACAGACCCTTCACCCCTTAACTAAAAAAGGACTGTGTCTAATTCAATACTGTGTCCCTAGCATCTAGCATCATCCCTGGCACATGGTAAGGTCTTAATAAAAAATATTCAAGTAAATAATGAAAAAGATCAATTCTTCTTCTTACAGTGCCTGTACATTGACTCCTTCTTGCCCTTTCCAGACTGGAAACAGAAAATAGCTGCTCACTCTGGTGGGTGCCCAATTAGGACTCCACAGATCCCAGGGAGGGTAAAATTTGAGTCCTTCAGCACACATCTCTTAGGATGCCAAGATCCAAGGAGACTGAGATCTACAGCTTTGGGGGGTGATGTTTCTGCATTTCTGGGGTGGGTGGGAGCTGTGAGAAGGAGAGGTAGATAGGCTCTGAACTTCTATCAGGAAGGACCCTTGATGCAAGAAAAGTGGAGGAGAAGGGAAAAGGGAAGAAGCCCAGCCTGGCAGCAGCAAGAGTGAATGCCCCACGGTCAGGGAATCAGTGCTGCAGCCACACAGGCAGCCTGCACTCGGCTTCAAAGTCCCACTGCCTCTGGCCTCTCAGGTCTTTTCTTAGCTTCCTTAAGTCTGTCCTACTGCCCTGCCTTGACCCCTAGCATTTTGCCCCCGACTCTCTCCTAGCCCTCATCCATCACGCTTCCATGGACTTCTTGAATCTAGCTGAGGCCCCAAGAGCCATTCCCAGGCCCTGCCCACACAGCCCACAGCCACCATTGATGGAGGAAGAGGATGCAGAAGTCAAAAGTGTCTCTAAAGCAGCGGTCCACAGCCTCTCTGGAGTCAATGACGCCTTTGAGAATCTGATGAAAGCCACAGACTTTTGTCCCAGTCACAACTATGTGTATATATACAACCACAAAATTTCCATGCAATTATAGGAGGTGAATAGAAAAAACCCACTCATAGACTCAGAATAAGAACTCCTGGTCCCAGGGTACACACATCTTTTGTTTTAGAGCTGCTGCACTCCCTGGGAGAAGCCCCCAGTGGCCCAGCCAGGCCACTCTCAGCCTGTCCTTCTCACAGGGAGGCTTTTGAAACAGTGAGAACACAAATTGTCCCTTTGATCCCTCCCACCTCAGAAGCCTTTAATGAAGAAAACACTGAGCACTTACTGCATGGCAAGCTGCAGGAAGCCAAAGGGCTTGACATACATTTTCTGGAAATCTAATTTTCACGATAAACTTGTAAAGCAAGTGTTATTCCCTTTCAGATGAGGATATCAGGCTTAAAGAAGTTAAGGAATCGACTGTGGTCACACAACTGCACAGTGGGTTATAGAGTATGGAATCAAACCAGGATTGTCTGGGATCCATGCCTGCTCTTGTTTGCACCACACTCTAGACAGTTCCCACAGCTAGGTTACCCTTAGCGATAAGCAAAGGAAAGTTCCCCTGACCATCCAAAATCTAGCCCCGTGTGGCACAAAGCCTTTAATTCCACAATTAGAAATCTTGCTAAAGAAGTTCCTGATGTGGCTCAGTGGTAATGAACCTGACTGGAATCCATAAGAGTGCAGGTTTGATCCCTGGCCTTGTTCAGTGGGTCAGGGATGTGGCGTTGCTGTGGCGGTGGTGTAGGTTGACAGCTACAGCTCTGATTTGGCCCCTAGCCTGGGAACTTCCATATGCTGTGGGTGTGGCCCTAAAGAGTAGAAAGAAAAGAAAGAAAGGAAGGAAGGAAGGATGGAAGGAAGGAAGGAAGGAAGGAAGGAAAGAAAGAAAGAAAAAGAAAGAAAAGAAAGAAAGGAAGGAAGGAAGGAAGGAAGGAAGGAAGGAAGGAAGGAAGGAAGGAAAATTCCTTCCCATGAACAACACTGCAGGGGTGCTGGGTCAGAGCAGAGGATAAGCCCTACTCTGGCAGGTACTGCTGGAGGGTGAGGGGGCTGGAAATAGCATTTAGAATGCACTGTCTTCATATGCTGGCCATGTGAGATGCTGAGGGTAAGACCTGCAGAGAAAGATGTTACCCACAGCTGGAAGAATGCCACAGGTGGGAGCGACCAGGCTGGGGACCAAGTCGAGGTGTAGTTGGGCAGAGTCTGGAACCCAGGAGATAAGATCGAGTGAAAGCAGGTTAGGAGCAAATGAGGGGACAGGAGAAGACCACACTCCGGGTGTCTGTCTGTAACCAGCACCCAAGGCTTAGTTTTAGAGTTCAGAGGCAAGGACTTGGTAAGCAGGAGGGTTGGTCTTGATTAAAGCACCTGAAGAAGATGGGCCCCTTCCCCAAGCATCATGGATGTTCAGGAAACCAAACAAAAAATTACAGAATGCAATTAAAAAGCTTAACATGTTATAAGTCTACAGGATACCATGTTCTTCAGATGCCAGGGGCAAATCTAATCAGCAGCATCATTACAGATATATGCAAAGATTAAAACAAGGGTTTATATTTTTTTAAGCTAAAACATTTCCAAATGTTCAACAATAAGAGTGCAGTTAAATAAATCAACGGAGTCAGGTGTGTTAGGTGTGTGGGGTCTGAAATCAGGTGCTTAGAGTAAATCCTGGCTTTGCTACTCAAGAACCGTGTGACCTTTTGAAAATTACTTAAACTTTCTTAAGCCTTCATTCCCTTACCTGTAAATGGGCATAATTATACCAGTTGCCTCCCTGGTATTATTACTTAGCACGGTGCTTGATATATTCCTAGATAGCTATAGAGCAATAAATCATTCCATAAATGTTAGCTAGTAATTTTGTTATCAAGATACATTCATAAGATAGAATACTACTGAGCCATTAAAAATAATTTATAGAAATATGATACTGAAAGATGTTTACAGGGAGTAATGCATATGTATGTGTGACTGGGTCACTTTGCTGTATGGTAGGAATTGGCAGAACATGGTAAATAAACAATCTTGGAAAAAATAAAAATCATAAAAGAAAAAAGAAAACCAGGAGTTCCCATCATGGCTCAGTGGTTAATGAATCCAGCTAGGAACCATGAGGTTGTGGCTTCGATCCTTGGCATCGCTCAGTGGGTTAAGGATCCGGCGTTGCCGTGAGCTGTGGTGAAAGTTGCAGACACGGCTCGGATCCCGCGTTGCTGTGGCCGTGGTATAGGCCGGCGGCTACAGCTCCGATTGGACCCCTAGTTTGGGAACCTCTATATGCCGTGGGTGCAGCCCTAGAAAAGGCAAAAAAAAAAAAAAAAAAACGAAAACTGAAAAAAATAAATACACACTACTATGTATAAACTAATCATCAAGGGCCTACTGTATAGCATAGGGAACACTATTCAATATTCTGTAACAACCTATATGGGAAAAGAATCTGAAAAAGAATGGATATGTGGATATAACTGAATCACTCTGCTATACACCTAAAACTACCACAACATTGTAAATCAAACATACTCCAATATAAAATAAAAATTAAATTAAAAAAAAGAAAGATGTTTACAAACAATTTGGGGTTTTAAGAAGCAGATTAGAAAGCATGCATCCTTTATTTTTGTTATTCACACATTTATATAGTTATGTTTACACATATACGTTTCATATGTGTATATATCTAGATGATTAAGAAAATGACATAAAGATTCAGAAATGGATAAACAAGGCGCATTGGAAAGCACTTCCGTGTTCAGAAATGAAGAAAAGAAAGGCCAACTTCAATACAGCCAGAAAAAAGCTCTGAGAGAATGTGCTGCTGAGGAATTTCTTTGATGTGAGCTTATAGAAAATTCCTGGCTGTCACTGCCATGCCTGCCCCCACCCTGCCCTTCTCTCTTGTCTTTAGTCCGTGAACTGGGATTTAGAACTCTCCATTTTCAGAAGCAGGCAAATGCGGCCTCTGTAATCATCAGCATGACCAACAATAACAATCGCAATACTGTATATGGGAGGGGTACTTTACCTTTTCTCGGAGCACTTCGCATACCCAGGGGCTCTTTAAAACGACCTTTACCTGAGCATTAACCCTGAGCAGGACCCCATCTGCAAACTGTCTCAGTCTGAGATGCACAACTCCTGGGGCCAGGAATGAAAGGAGTAAATCAGGGACACTCGCTCAGGCCACCCAAATGGAAAGGACCACATACACTGTGCAGACATCACTGAGGGGCAGTTCTGGGGGTGCTCAGCTAAGACCAGTGGAGTCATGGAAAACATTCTTCCCTTTCCCATTTATTCCCAGTGCTCCCAGTGGACAGCTGGGGAAAGAGTTCCAGACCCTGGCGACAAAGCCGGCGATGAAAGAAAGGTCTCCAGTTTCCTTCCTCTGGGTTGTGGGGAGCTCTGCCTCCCCTCAAGCACTTCTGACAGGAACCGAAACAATTACAGGCATGCACCGAGTGCAGGTGAGTTTGGTGCAGGTGTCTGAAATTAGACTTCTGGCAGGCAGGCAGGTCTTTGCAGGCTTCAGCAGCTGTCCTTTTGTGCAGAAGTGTGGACAAAGCGCCCCACACTTGCTGCTAAACTCAGCTCTCACTGTTATCCAAACAATGGAGTCAAGAGGTAGAAGAGAGTGGAGGCATAGAGAGGGGCTCTTGTGGAGCCAATTCTGTGCCCAGGAATAAGCATCTGGGGGCTGTGATTCATTGAGGTTCTGTATTTTAAGATCTTCCCCTTTCAGGGCAGGTTGGATAAGACAGGTGGGCTCTACAAGGCCCTTGGGGGAGGAGAAGGAAAAGACTTCTTCCTTCCTCCCACCCTGCCCACACAGGGACAGGAGGAGGTTCTGGAAATGGCAACATACTCTACTAGGGCTCACGGAGGCCAGGGCCCACTCCCCAGGAGCTCCTCGCCACCATGGTTGTAGCACTTGTCATGGACCATCAGTTGGATCCACACAACAGGGCAATGGGCAGCCAATGAGCTAACCACAGGCAGCATTCCAAGGACCACTTAGGAGGTCTTGATGAAGGTGAGGGACTCTCGGGCGGGGGGCGGGGGGAGGCAGGGAGAAAGAGGCCCTGTGAAGTCTGGTTAGCAAGCCCTCAGCAGCTTGGCTAAGCTCCAGGAGAGAAGGTAATTAACGTGGGGGCTAGAGTAAAAGTTCTTTCACACCTTCTGAGCATGTGGATATGATTTCTCCCAAAGTATTAACCTCCTCACTAATTCTCCTTCCCACACCTCTTCTAACAGTAATAACAAATCAACTCTGCAAACAGAATCTAAAGGAACTGGGGTCCACAAACATCCACACCAGTCTGCAATATCTGCAACAACCTCAACCACATGTTTCATGCTGGTCACTTACACCCCTGCCCCTCTACCATGGCTACTTTCTCTTCCTGACATTCAGGTCTGCTCGCTCAGGGTCCTCAAACACATGTCCTTAGAAAACACATTTTCCCCAATATATGACCCTCTTCCCATGACTCTATGGATAAGAGCCCACTCAGAAAGGCAGGAAGACCAGAAGCCACACTGACCCACAGACTCGGTGGCACCTGGTATACAAGGGGTGCTGGGGGAAGGCTCAGTACCCCTTGGGTTCAGCGGCACCAGGAACTACATCTCCCGACTTGGCTCAGATACTAACTTCTCCTGCTCTTTTAGGGCAGGTCATTTATACTTTCAGTAACACGGAGATGCAGTTTTAATTATGGGGCACCACCAACAGCAAGTGCTTACATGAAGATTATTCACTTCCATGTTCACCTGGAGAAGAGTGTTAATCTTGGTGGGAATAAATCTGGTTGCAACTCTTTCAAGTACTGCATTTCATTTCAAGAAGTAGGCAGTGCATAAATTATGATCACCAAGAAACTGGGGCCAAGGAAGGCTTCTAACTTGCCTGTCAACACTGATATAGTTCATACGCATGATGGAGCCAGGACTAGACCCAGGTCTGTTCAACTCCTAAGCCCCTAATCTGTACCCTCCTTGGCCTGGAGCACCTTCCCCCTCCCCCAGATTTACCTGAACCTGCCACGTGACTCACTATTCCGCTGGCATCACAGGAAGAGACTTTGGGCGACCAGTGCAGCTCACGCTGACCTCTTCTTCCTCTGCTCTGTCATTACCCTGACTATTTGAAGTACTCCCTCAGCATCTGATTTTGTTTTAACTCTTATTTCTAATTGCCTCGTGTGTGACCTCTTGGCTTCCTAACTAGTCCCTGCTCCTGGGCCATTTCTTCCGTCACTTCTCTCACAATACCCTGGGCACTGTAAGCACCTGTGAACAATGAGCTTAAGAGATGCAGCTGCAAATCCTAGTTGGCACCCTCTTTTTTGGTGTACAGAATTTCAAAAATCAGAATTTTCCCTAATTCTACCTTTTTGGCTCCTTTCACAAGTTAAAGTGGTGTTTATAAAGAATTCTAAAGAAATAGGGAAACACTTATGATAAAATGTCAAGCTAAAAGAGATAGGGTGCAAAAACAGATACACTGTGTGAGCTCAACTATGTGAAAATGCATAAAAATATTAGATTGAACATGATAAAGAAAAAAAGAAAATAAAGACTGGAAGGAACTATAACCAAAGGTGAAAGTGGGGTTATCGCTGGCTGATGGGACTATTAAAGATGGCTGTTTTTCCATTTAGTTTTCTGCCTTTCTTTTAAAAACGGCAGAAATTGCACTTGAAAGAAATACCAGAAAGGATGTTAAACTGGATTCCACTTATGAAAGAGTTAGTGGGTGTGAGCTTGGGGATCAACAGTGGTACATGGTTAGTTAAATTAGGGAAAACATTAAAAGAATACTTCATTCAGGGCCCAAACAGATAAATAAAAACCACTCTAGGAGTTAAAACCAGGGGGAATTCCAGAGGGGATTAAGATGGCAGAATAGAAGGACTGGAGCTCAACTTCTCTCACAAAAAACAACAAAACTACAACCAAATGCCGAGCAACTGACAACCAAATGGACTATAAACTTCCAAAAAAGATATTCTACTCCGGAAGACAAAGAGGAGACCACATCAAGAGGTAGGAGGGGCGATTACATGACAGAAGCAACCCCATACCTCCCAGGTAGGAAGCCCACAGAGTGGAAAGTAACTGTATCACAGAGACTAAGCTACAGGACTGAGAGTTCTGAGCCCCACGTCAAATCTCCATGCCTGGGGATCTGGCACAGGGAGAAAGAGACCCCGGAGCATCTGGCATTGAAGGCCAAGGGGCTTGTGTGCAAGAGCTCCACAGGACTGGGGGAAAGAGGAGACCCCATCCTTGAAAGGCACACACAGACTTTCATGTGCACTGTGTCCCAGGGCAAAGCAAAGTCTCCATAGGAATCCAAGTGGAACCTGACTGCAATTCTTGGAGGATCTCCTGGGAAAACAGGGGTGACTGTGGCTTGTTGTGGGGGAAGGGCATTGGAGGTGAAGCTCTCGGGAACATTCATCAGTCTGCATTTCTCTGGAGGGAGCCATTTTTGGGAAAATCTGGTCCCTCCCATCAGCGCTGAGAAGCCCCAGGCCAAACAATAATCCAGGTGGGACGACAGCCCCACTCACCAGTAAACAGGCTGCCTAAAGACCCCTCAGGCACACAGCCAGCTTCTAATCTCATTCAGAGACAAAGCCCCACCCATCAGAGGGATAGGAATCAACCCCACCTACCAGTGGGTAGGCACCAGTCCCTTCCATCAGGAAGCCTACAGCAAGCCCCCCCCAATACGAACTTTAGCCACAGAGAAGGCAAACACCAGAAGGAAGAGAGGCTACAATGATACTCTCTGCAAAAAGGTCACCCCACCAAAAACCTGTAAAAATGAAAAGAGAGAAAACTATAACTCAGATAAGGGAGAAAGAAAAAAGCCCAGAAAACAGCTCAGTGATGAGGAGATTATCAGCCTCTCAGAAAGACACTTTAGACTGTTGATGCTGAAGATGATGCAAGACATTGGAAATAAACCAGAGGCAAAGACTGATAATTTACAGGAAACACTGAGCAAAGAAATACAAGGTGTAAAAATTAAACAACAAGAGATGCAAAATACAATCACTGAAATAAAAACTTCATTAGTAGCAGCCAACAGCAGAATATCGGAGGCAGAAGAACGAATCAGCGAAGTGGAGGACAGATTAGTGGAAATCACTAATGCTGAAGAGAAAAGAGATAAAAGATTGAAAGGAAGTGAGGAGAGTCTTAGAGAACTCTGGGATAATGTTAAATGCACCAGCATCCGTATTATAGGGTTGCCAGAGGGAGAAGAGAGAGAGAAGGGGACAGAAAAAATATCTGAAGAGATAATAGCCGAAAACTTCCCTAATATGGGAAAGGAACCACTCACTCAAATTCAGGAAGTGCAACGAGTACCATATAAAATAAAACCAAGAAGGAACACCCAGAGACACATATTAATCAAAATGACCAAAATTAAGGACAAAGAGAAAATACTGAAAGCAGCTAGGGAAAAGAAACAAATGACATACAAGGGAACCCCAATAAGGTTATCAGCAGATTTTTCAGCTGAAACTCTGCAGGCCAGAAGGGAGTGGCATGATATACTTAATGTGATGAAAGGAAAAAACTCCCAACCAAGATTACCTTACTCAGCAAGGCTCTCATTCAGATTTGAAGGAGAGATCAAAGCCTTTACAGATAAGCAAAAGCTAAGAGATTTCTGCAACACTAAACCAGCTTTACAACAAATCCTAAAGGAACTTCTCTAGTCAGAAAAGCCCACAACCAGAAACAAAAACACCACAAATGACAAGGCTCACCAGTAAAGTCATATATACAGTAAAGATACTAAATCATCCATGCACAATTATGCTACCAAAATCAGAAATTGAGAAGACAGCATAAATGCACGACACTGGAGACGCACTTGCAACTGAGAAACCAACGGCTTAAAACAATCTCATTTATATGTAGACTTCTATATCAAAACTTCAGGGTGACTGCAAACCAAAAATCTACAGTTGATACACAAACAAATAAGAAAAATCAACTAAAATACAACATTAAAGATAGTCATCTTGTGAGAGGAGTCAACAAGAGAATAAGGGAAGAAAAAAAGAGCAACAAAACCCCAAACACTTAATACAATAGTAATAAGCACATACATATCAATAATTACCTTAAATGTTAATGGACTGAATGCCCCAGCCAAAAGACATAGAGTAGCCGAATGGATACAAAAACAAGACCCATATATATGCTCTCTTCAAGAGACCCACTTCACTTCTAGGGATGCATGCAAATTGAAAGTGAGAGGATGGAAGAAAATATTCCATACAAACGGGAATCAAAAGAAAGCTGGAGTAGCAATACTCCTATCAGACAAAATAGACTTTAAAATGAAGAACATTTTAAGAGACAAGGAAGGGCACTATATAATGATCAAAGGATCAATCCAAGAAGAAGATATAACAATTTTAAATATCAATGCACCCAACATAGGATCACCACAATATATAAGGCAACCGCTAACAACCTTAAAAGGAGAAATCAACAATAACACAATCATAGTGGGGGATTTTAACACCCCAATTACAGCAATGGATAGATCATCCAGACAGAAAATCAATAAGGAAACACAGGCCCTGAATGAAGCATTAGACCAGATGGACTTAATAGATATTTAGGACATTCCATCCAAAAGCAACAGAATACACATTCTTCTCAAGTGTGCACAGAATGTTCTCTAAGATTGATCACATCCTGGGCTACAAATCAAGCCTTGGTAACTTTAAGAAAATTGAAATCATATCAAGCATCTTCTCTGACCACAATGTTACATGACTGGAAATCAACAACAAGAAAAAAATGGCAAAAAATACAAACACGTGGAGACTACACAACATGCTACTAAACAACCAATGGATCACTGAAGAAATCAAAGAGGAAATTAAAAAATACCTAGAAGCAAATGACAACAAAGATACGACACTCCAAAACCTCTGGGATGCAGCAAAAGCAGTTCTAAGAGGAAAGTTTATAGCAATACAAGCCCACCTCAGGAAACAAGAAAAAGTTCAAATAAACAGTCTAACTTTACATCTAAAGCAGCTAGAGAGGGAAGAACTGACTAGACCTAAAGTTAGTAGAAGAAAAGAAATCATAAAGATCAGAGCAGAAATCAATGAAATAGAAACAAAGAAAACCATAGAAAAGATCAATGAAACTAAAATCTGGTTCTTTGGAAAGGTCAACAAAATTGATAAACCCTTAGCCAGACTTATCAAGAAAAAAAGCGAGAGGACACGAATCAATAAAATTAGAAACGAAAAAGGAGAAGTAACAACAGACATCACAGAAATATAAAGGATCATAAGAGACTACTATATGCAACTATATGGCAATAAAATGGAAAAACCTAGAAGAAATGGACACATTCTTAGAAAAGTACAATCTTCCAAGACTAAACCAGGATGGAATAGAAAATATGAATAGACCAATCACAAGTTTTGAAATTGAAACTGTGATTAAAAAACTTCCAACAAACAAAAGTCCAGGACCAGACGGCCTCACAGGTGAATTCTATCAAACATTTAGAGAAGAGCTAACACCTATCCTTCTGAAACTCTTCCAGAAAATTTCAGAGGAAGGGACACTCCCAAACTCATTCTATGAGGCCTCCATCACCCTGACACCAAAACCAGACAAAGATACCACAAAAAAAGAAAATTACAGGCCAATCTCACTGATGAACATAGATGCAAAAATCCTCAACAAAATACTCGGCAACCGAATCCAACAATACATTAAAAGGATTGTACATAACGATCAAGTGGGATTTATCCCAGGAATGCAAGGATTGTTCAATATCCACAAATCAATCAGTGTGATACACCACATTAACAAACTGAAGAATAAAAACCATATGATCCTCTCCATAGATGCAGAAAAAGCCTTTGACAAAATCCAACACCCACTTTGGATAAAAACCCTTCAGAAAGTGGGCATAGTGGATCCTACCTCAATATAATAAAGACCATCTATGAAAAACCCAGAGCTCACATCATTCTCAATGGTGAAAAGCTGAAAGAATTCCTGCTGAGATCAGCAACAACACAGGGATGTCCACTCTCGCCACTACTATTCAACATAGTTCTGGAAGTCCTAGCTACAGCAATCAGAGAAGTAAAAGAAATAAAAGGAATCCAAATCGGGAAGGAAGAAGCAAAACTATCACTATTTGCAGATGACATGATACTATACCTAGGGAATCCTAAAGACTCTACCAGAAAACTGTTAGAGCTCATCAATGAATTTGGCAAAGTCGCAGGATACAAAATTAATACACAGAAATCAACTGCATTTCTATATACTAACAATAAAAGATCAGAAAGAGAAATTAGGGAAGCAATCCCGTTTACCATCGCATCAAAAAGAATCAAATACTTAGGAATAAACCTACCTAAAGAGACAAAAGACCTGTACTCTGAAAACTATAAGATGCTGATGAAAGAAATCAAGGATGACATGAACAGGTGGAAAGACATACCATGCTTTGGATTGGAAGAGTCAATATTATCAAAATGACTATACTACCCAAGGCAATCAACAGATTCAATGCAATCCCTATCAAATTATCAAGGACATTTTTCACAGAACTAGAACAAAATAGTTTAAAGTTTGCTTGGAAGCACAAAATACCCAGAATAGCCAAAGACATCCTGAAAAAGAAAAATGGAGCTGGAGGAATCAGGCTCCCTGACTTCAGACTCTACTACAAAGCTACAGTCATCAAAACTGTATGGTACTGGCACAAAGACAGAAATATAGATCAGTGGAACAGGATAGAAATCCCAGAATTAAACCCACCCACCTACAGTCAACTAATCTATGACAAAGGAGGCAAGAATATACATTGGACAAAAGACAGCCTCTTCAATAAGTGGTGCTGGGAAAACTGGACAGCCACATGTAAAAAATGAAATTAGAACACTTCCTAACACCATGCACAAAAATAAACTCAAAATGGATTAAAGATCGAGATATAAGACCAGGTACTATAAAACACTTAGAGGAAAACAGCCCAAACACTTTCTGACATAAATGATAGCAACATCTTCTCAGATCCATGTGTCAGAGTAAGGACAATAAAAAGAGAAATAAACAAATGGGACTTAATTAAACTTCAAAGTTTCTGCACAGCAAAGGAAACCCTAAACAAAACGAAAAGACAACCCACAGAATGGGAGAAAATATTTGTAAATGAATTGACTAACAAGGGATTATTCTCCAAAATTTACAAACACCTCCTACAGCTCAATACCAAAAAAACAACCCCATCCAAAAATGTTCAGAAGACCTAAACAGACAATTCTCTAAAGAAGACATGCAGATGGCAAATAAACACATGAAAAGATGCTCAACATCACCCCTTATTAGAGAAATGCAAATCAAAACCACTATGAGGTACCACCTTACACCTGCCAGAATGGCCATCATCAAAAAGTCTACAAAACAATAAGTGCTGGAGAGGGTGTGGAGAAAAAGGATCCCTATTACACTTTTGGTGGGAATGCAAATCGGTACAACCACTGTGGAAAACAGTATGGAGATTCCTCAGAAAACTCAAAATAGAATTACCATTTGATCCAGCAATCCCACTCCTGGGCATCTATCCAGAGGAAACCATGACTCAAAAAGACACATGTACACCAGTGTTCATTGCAGCACTCTATGCAATAATCAGGTCATGGAAACAACCTAAATGCCCATCGACAGAAGAGTGGATAGGGAAGATATGGTACATACACACAATGGAATATTACTCAGCCATTAAAAGGAACGAAATAACAACATGTACAGCAACATGGATGGACCTAGAAATTATCATGTGAAGTGAAACCAGTCAGACAATTAGACAGCAACATCCAATGCTACCACTTACATGTGGAAACTAAAAAGACACAATGAACTTCTATGCAGAACAGACAATGACTCACAGACTTTGGAAAACCTGTGGTTTCCAAATAAGACAGTCTGGGGGGTGGGGGGATGCACTGAGGGTTTGGGATGGAAATGCTATCAAATTGAGTTGTGATGATTTTTGTACACCTATAATTGTAATAAAAATCATTAAGCAATGGAAAAAAAACGGGGAATTCAACACAGGAAATTGGTTACTCAAATGGTAGAAAAGCTAAGAAGCCCAATAGGATGGAGGGGAAACCCAGAGACTACCAGGAGCCAGGATGGCTCATGAAAATTGGAACCAGGAGAGAAGTGTTGTATTTCCTTAGCCCATAAAATGTAACAATCAGAGAGGAAGGGAAGGGGTATTCCCACCTTCCTTTTCTCTCCACCCTCCAGTCTCCCTCTTCTCCGGAACAAATGCAGCTAGGAGCCAGATCTCATGGAGCCTGGGAAATTCCGTCTACAGAGGTTGGCGCCCTGAGAAACACCACAGGGCAGGAGAAGTCGGAGGAGAGGGGAATCTGAAGGCAAACTGTCCCAGGACCAGCATGAAGGGGGTAAAAATTAGATCGAATATCAAACAGATTCTAGGACAGGTCAATAGAGTAAAAGTATGTATATTGACAATTTTCTGGAGAATGTAAGTTTTATACACATACAATTAGTTCCTGGCAAACACAAGTTCTATTTTAACAGCCAACTCTCAATACCACTGTTTTCTGATGACAAGTCTCCTGGGGTCATATGTTAAACACACAGGTTCTCAGGCCCTTACCTGAGGATATGGATTTGATCTGCCCAGACCTGGTGTGACAAGTTAAAGATGGCAACAAGTGCTAGTCCTCCCATTAAAAGGCAGAGTGTAATCCCCCTTCCTTGGAATCTGGGATGGCCTTAGTGACTTGCTTACCAATAGGATGCAGTGGGAGCGACATTCTAGGACTTTTGAGGCCTTGGAGCATCTGCCCAGGGCCCTTGAAATGCTAACATTAGGAAAACCGACCATGACTACCCTGAGACCATCGTGCTATGAGGAAGCCCAAGCTAGCCAAGTGGAGACATCCCATGAAAAACAGAAAACTGAAAATTGGCTGGCCAGCCCAGCTGTTCCCCTAGGTATCAGACATGGTATGACAAGCCATCCTAGACATACATTCCAGCCACAGCAGACACAATGTGCATGTGTTGCAAAAGCGAAAGACGACCAGGAGAGAATCTAACTATAGGCAAAATGGAAGCCCCAAACATAGAGCCTTAGTGCACCTGCTCTAGCCATCTTTAACTATCTGAGCCACCCCTGAGGCCCCAACCATAATGCAGTAGAGATAAGCCACCCCCATTGTGCTCTGCCTGAATTCTTGACCCACAAAATCATGAACATAATAAAATGGTTTTTATTTCACGCCATTATGTCTTGGGGTCAGCCACAGACAAAAGGAACTCCTTGCCAGTGATTTTAGAGTCTTCAGAAAGGATCTGTCCACCCCCAGCCACCTCAGGAAGGAATGTGCTTCAAGTAACCTGCCCCAGGAAGAATGTCAGGGTCGGTAATGTAGGAAGGGTGACAGGCAGGGCCTTTAAGAGAAACAACAATACTTAGACATATAAACACTGGGGAGAAAGTCAGGGGCCCTGGAAGGGTTCAGAGGAGAACTGGGCAAGGCCAACCACCCCAAGCTCCTTGTTTCTTTCAGCTTCTGGGCTTGCACACATTCTTTGCCACTTCAAATGTCCTCTGCTCCTCCTGTCCCTTCTCTTCTCCATCCCATCCTTTCATCGCCCTCCAACTCTGTTCAAAAGTTGCTTCCTAGATTAAGGAGGATATGACCTCGTTCTAATAGGTCTCTTTTCCAACATTTTCTCAAGTCTATGCAAATAAATTGGGGAAGATAGTTGTGGACTAAAATAGTTTGGTAAACTCCTTGTGCATTGTAAAGCACAGTTCAGTATCTATGTTAAACATACACACACACATACACATATATATTTTTTCCTTCTATGTTTTTTTAATACAGTCTTATAGATAGGACTTTTCCAGAGCCAAGAACTGGATGGTCGCAGGGAGAAGCATTTCTATCTGCTGCTTCTTGTCCTTCTTACAAAACTCCTGGAATCCCTTGCCTGCTCTGAGGGTATGAGCTGACATCACACACAATAGCAACACTTTCAGACTTGAACCCTTATGGGCACTTGGCTCCGTGTCTCAGAACACTCTCCACTCCATCCTCCACCCCAAGGTGAATCCGCGTACTCAGTCTAGCCTGCAGCACGTGACATACAGTGAGAAGACTGGGACAGTCTTATTCAACATTTACTTGGTGAGAGACCTGAGATGTCAGGTGTTACATGATTCTCCATGATGTCCTGCATTTCTTCATGTCTTACAAGCCCTGATGACTTTTGTTCCAGACCATCTGTCCCCTCTGAGACAGAGTAGATGTGTTTGCTGACCATTATGACAAACAATGTCTCCCCCTGGGCCAAAGCCAGAGTAGATTTGCCTGCAGCCTCTTTAAAAGCCCAGGGCTTCCTGGAGTTCCCATCGTGGCTCATTGGAAACGAATCTGTCTAGCATCCATGAGGATGTGGGTTCGATCCCTGGCCTTACTCAGCAGGTTAAGGATCCAGCATTGCCATAAGCTGTAGTGTAGGTTGCAGACGCGGCTCAGATCCTGCATTGCTATGGTTGTGGCGTAGGCCGGCAGCTACAGCTCAGATTCGACCCCTAGCCTGGGAACCTCCATATGCCGTGGGTGTGGCCCAAAAAAGACAAAAATAAAATAAAATAAAATAAAATAAAATAAAGCTTGGGGTTTCTGAAAGTCAGGGTTCCTCAGCTGTGAACATGCAGCACTCATTGGGGCTGCTGCACGGTCTCTGTGGGTCTTGGGAGAAGGGGTACCGACACAAACGTACCAAAACTCACGTTATTGGTTTGGTCACAAGCAACGAAGCCCTTCGTCTCTGACCCAGGCTAACTTCTTAGCTTGAGAATAGGTTAGATCTCAGGCCCGTGGGAGTTGGAGTCTGGGGACACTGGGCAAGAGAGCACCCTCCCTGCTCTGGCCTCTCCCATTCTTCCGTTGAAAGTACTCCTTCTGCCAAACCCTTGATAACAAATCCACCTCCAGTGCCGGCACATAACAAGAGAAGCTGAAGGTAAATGTAATTAAGGGACTAATTCAAGCGCCAGACACCAATTTCTGTCAGAACCAGCCATGCTGAGGGGATAATGATACTAAAGCAGCTTTTGCTTTGAAGGGAACTCGTTTCAGAAATGTCGTTCTCCCTACGGAGCTTTTCTCCCCACTACCCCTGACTGTTTTCTTACTGTCCTGAAGGCCACATCCCCCAGTCCCTTGTCCATAGCACAAAACCAGTTTATCTAGAGACCTTGTAAAAACTGTAGATTCCTGCTCCATCTGGACTCAGTCTTTGGAGGTGGGGTCCTGGAATTTGCATTTGAAACAAGTGCCCAGGTGATTCTCAAGTGTGCTAAGACTGAGTTTTAAACACTGTGGGCCACTCCCTGGTTGTATGTGAAAATATGATGTCAGGGCTCCAGGCCAGATATCCTCATTAATTTCTCTGGTACTGGGGCCTGAGCATGTTTTTTTTTTTAATGCTTTCCTAGCAGATTCCACTGATAGTCAGGGTTCCAAACCCTCAGTCTATTTACCGTACTGGGAATGGCAACCAGGTGAAAATGCCCATACTGGATTTTCTCCAATATTCCTCTGCTCCAACAGCCTCACTGCCCTTCAACAAAATCATTTCGTTATTCTCTCTTCAAATATAAATCTTAAGAATGCCCCCCACTTGTAACTCTTTAATAAATCACTTACAATAGAAATCTAGCCCCCGTAATGTAGAGATAATTGGCCCATAACCTTTTACTCCATTTGGAGCTTCAATTAATCCACTTATAAACTGTATAAACAGTATAAACTGTTTCCACTATAAACTGTATCTTCAGCTCTCCGTCAATCCCTATGTGCCTCCCTAAAGATATCTTCAGCAACCGCTGGGCTTCTCCTGGCTCATTACTCTGCCATTCATGGTCAGTTCTCCATGCCTCCCTCCCACGGCCCCCTCCCTCAGTCCCCAGATCTTCAGGGGAACAGAAGCCGGGTGAAGACACCTTTTCATACCAGATGCCTGAAACAACCCAAGTGTCTATGGACAGAGGAATGCATAAACAAAATGTGGCATAGACTGACTAGGGCATTATTTGGCCCTAAAAAGAAAGCAAATTCTGACACACGTTACAACCTGGATGAACCTTGAAGACATTTTACGCTAAGACAAAAAGTCTATGATTCTACTTTTTTAGGCAAAACCATAGAGAAATAAAGTAGAATGGTGGCTGCCTGGGACAGGGAGGAAGAGGGAATGAGGAGTTACTGTCTGACGTAACCGTGATTGCAGTCTCCTGAGAGACCATGAGACAGAGGACCCAGTAAGTCATGTCTGGAACCCTGTCTCACAGAAACCCTAAGATGATAAATGTGTGTTATTTTAAGGCATTCAGTTTTAGAGTAATTTGTTACCCAGAAACATGTAACTAAACAATACCTTGAGGTCCTCTTTCTAGCCCCCAAATATTTGCCACCATATTGTTTTGACTTCTGACCTATTAATATCTTCCAGTCTCCACACTGGTGTTTAACTCCCTTAGGATAATTTTATCTTGTACATCAATTTCATCAGATTGGTATTTCCTACTGTGAAACGGTACAGTCACTATAAAGGCACACCTGAGCACCTATTAGTCAATGTGGAAACATCCAAACTTAGGCTGGTACCAAGACTTCCATCCCTGATCTGCCACCCTGTTCCTAAAATCCTTGAGAGTGCTCACTCTCCCGCCCAACGTGGGAGAGTCTTTTTTCTACTGCCTCCTTCTTCCGCACCAAGGAAAAGGTGTTGTTCTCCTATATACCTCAGAGGAATCACTTTCCATTATAAACTGTATTTTCACAGCACAGACGTATCATCGAGGCCTGTCTCTTCTTTATTTCCAATTCTTTCCAAACTACCTCAGGCAAAGATTTCTCTCCCCCCACTCACTTTCTCATCCCTGCTTTGTTCCATTTTGAGCCAAAAATAATCCTAATAACAGCTAAGAGCAAGATCAGTGCCAAGAATTTACACCTGTATCAGAAAATAAAGGCAGAGCCATGCATTTTGCAGTAAATTGGAGCTAATAACCCAAGCCAGCAACCGTAAAGCTCTTGAAAGCACCTCAAAATCAACGTCAGAGACTCTACAAATTCTTCAACCTCCCACCTTCTCATAGCCTAATTTAACTTAATCTGCTTTTGATCATAGGCAGCTTTCCAGAAAAAATCAAATAGGATCCCCCTTTGCTGAGGTTTTTGCTATGCTTACAATTAAAACAATGTTGTTCTCTACTTTTTTGTTTTCACTGCAAATGTATGATATACGGTGAGTTATTCTATGTTTAGCCTGGGAATGTTTAACCATTACACATAAATGGGTTTTTTGTTTTTAAGAAAAGCACAAGATGAGTTCTGACACCTGGCCCGTCAATGAATTTTCAGACATAGCCCACTCTGAGCTGGGGTCATAGGTACATGCATGCAGAACGTGAATGGTGCTGTTCACTATAAGGAGGTGAGGGGAAGCGGAAACGAAGGAGACCAGGGAGTGAAGTGAGCTGTGTGGGAAGGGAGCCGAGAAGGGGAGTAGAGAGAAGATGGTATTTATGAGTAACTAAGATGTGAGAGACATGAGCTGGCTCCCCATTTTGCCACATTCTGCATCCTCGTGATCCTCATGGCAGTCAGATGAGGTAGGGCATCTTCTCCTGCCATTTCTCAGCTGAGGATGCTGGTTCTTAGAGAGTTTGTATGACCTGCTGAAGGTCACACAGCTCCTAAGTGGTGGCACCAAGATTCCGACTTGGGTCTTTTCAAACAGCCAGCAAGGACGTTTGCCACTTCCCTATATACCCACTCCCTCCTTATCTGGGTAAAGAGAAAGGAAGGGGTGGATTGTCCCAATTTTCTTAATGCAAGTTGGGGCAAGGAAATGGTAAAAGCTGGAGGGCTGGGTCTGGACTGCTTGGAAGCAAGGAAGGGGAGAGCCAGGGCGCCCTTTCCCAAAGCCTCCACAGCCTCCAACAGCAGGTAAGAAACAGCAGCCCTAGCAGCAAGTGTCAAGGCAATTTCAAAAGCTGAAAAGAGCCACTGCTACAAAACCAAGAAAGGCTCAACCCCAGTTACTCAGCATTGTCCTGAGGAAGGTTAAGGGAAAACTGAGGGAGATGAAGCTATGGCTTAATGAGGAAAACACAGCTACGCATTTTGGGCATTCGTTTCTTTAAAGTGTCTGCTCTGAAAGAAATACTTTCCTTTTACTTGCTTGCTTAGTATTGTTTAAACATCACCCTTTAATAAAGAGGAATGTTGTAGACCCGACAAGAAGGCTATAGAAACTATGCTCAGTTTTTATCTCAAGCAAACACTTGGACACCCCTGTTGGGACCTGTACGTCCAGGAAGAGCCCAGGACCTACCTTTGGAAAGAACCCCCAGGTGGCGCAGATGCAAGTGTTTCAAACCCACCTTAGGAAACACTGGCTCGGATCGAGTAGTTACGGAAAAATTCACCTACGACACTCAAACACTGATTAGACTGGGATCGCTCTCCAAGATACGGGGCTTAGGAAACTCAGGGGAAAGTGTTGGAGGATAAGAAGAAATTTCTGGGCAACTGGCCACTAAAATTATCTCCAGCATACTTCTCACCCACTCCTCATTGGCACTTCACAAGCATCTTTTCACTGACTTCTTGCGACCTTCCCTCCCTGATACTGTTCCCAGTTAACTGCCATTCCTGATGTTTTTAGTAGACCACAGGTTGTGGTCAAGGTTGCCAGGATATTCATCGTGTTGAAAATGCTGCAGGGAGAAAGCACAGGGCTTTGCCTGAGTCCAGGCTTGCCAAGCAGTCCAGACCCAGCCCTCTAGCTCCTACCTTAAAGGGCACACAGTTTTCCATGATTTGGGAAATGTAAAGGCTCTGGTTCCTGGACTTTCTCTGCCACTTTACTCTTAGGCTATACCATCTGGCCTTGCCCTGAGCATATGGGAGGGGGCTGGCCTGCCCCTAGGGGAGGTACCCACCAAGGTCTCCGTCCGTGCAGAGCAGAGCCCCCAGACTCCCAGGCCCTGTGGAAAGGCAGGGAGAGAACAGAGGAAGCCAGCAGCAGACCTGCCCCCCACTCCTGGCGGTGGCGCCCACCCGGGCGTCTGTGCACCTCTGCAGCAGAGAGACCACGTCCATCTCTTCTTAAGGAAGCTCACATGATCTTTACTAAGTGCTCTGAGCCCCTGGGACCCAGTGGACCTTTCTGCTCCAGGATTCTGACAGGAAATCAATCTGCTGTCTCCTTTGCTTTCTGAATATTATGGATGCCCATCAGGTAGGAATCAGATGATCTCCAAGGTCCCTCCTAACGCCAACACTCCATAATTCCTTTTAGCCAAGGCCCAAGGAGAAAAGGTCAGCAAATATAGTCACCTCCCAAATTCCCTTGAAAAGAGAGGAGAACAGTGGTCTGAATAATCCAGAATTAGACCTTTTTTTTATACATTGGTAGACAGTGAGATGAGATTAACAGGGCAACTTGAAAACAAGGTGATACGGCTGATGGTTGAACCTGGGTTGGAGCCAGGACTCCTGGCTTCTCTTGCTCAGCTCCCCCTACACCCTTCAAGTCTGCCACGTTTGGGTTGACAGTGTGTACCCTGACGTCCGATACCAGAAGCTGCTTTAACCTCCTAGGGGTATTTGGTTCCAGCTAATATCCCAGGGAGTAAAAATCTTGAGCCCACACCCATCAGACAATGAGTACAGGCGCCGTGGCCACAGTTGAGTGGCAGAGAGAAGCCCGCCCCAGACTTTATAAGTCACCATAAATGTATCACAACGTGGATAATTTATAGAGAGGTTGCTGAGTAATAAAAATGATCACTTCATGGAATGCTATTAAGGAGCCCCCTCAGGGTGGATTCCCTGGTAATCCCCACCATCCCACTCCACCTTCTCGCAGACGATCCTGCTATGATCCTGGGTTAAGTCATTGCTCCAGAAGGTGGAGAGCAACTGAATGCATTTGCTGTTTTAAAGACTGATCCGGGCGACCCAGAAAGGAGAAAGCAGCACCAGAAAGGCTGGTCAGGAGCCTTTTGAGGCAGCCAGGCATGAGGCTAATAGGTGGGGATGTGTGGAAAGGAAGGCAGACAAGAGGGTAAAAGAGCTACTGGATCTGAAGACTAGAATGAGGCAGCCATGGGAGAGAGAAAACCATAAAGAAACTCAAAGGTTTAAGTCCTGAGAAAGAGGGACAATGCATCTTGGGAGAAGAGGCTGAGTTTAACTTTGGACGTAATGAACAGGATAGTGGCAAAGAGTACAGGGAAGAGAGTCAGAAATGTAAAGGATGTGAGCAAGGTGGCCACATCCACGGTGGTGCAGAGAGCAGGCCTGGACGCTCAGCAGAGCACACAGTGTGATGGGAACACAGTGCCCCCAGGTGTGTGTGTCTGTCCCCAACATTCGGCAAGCATCTTGAGGGCAGAGAACGTGGTATGCTGTTATCCCACGTGCTTCACTGTACCCAGCAACCTCCCTGCACACGCGGGACCCCATCAATTGTCTCACCTGCCACATCAGCCTTCATGACAATAGAAGTCAGGCTGGCCCCAGGGTCATGGGGCATCAGTCCTGCCAACCACCCCCTCCTCTTGGGAGGACAGCACAAGGTCCCCACACAGATTGACCAAGCAGAAAAGGAAGCCTCTCTGTGGATTAAACCCTGCTACTGTCTCCTCAACTCTGAAGATGGTGACCGGCTCGCAAGACCAGACCATCCTCCAAACCTCTTCCCTGCCAAGGATTACAAGCGTTGCAATCAAGAAAGGAGGAAGAGCTCTGACCAACATGGGAAGTCAAGACTCTCCAGGCTCCAGACCTTGTGCACAAGTCACTGGCCACAAACTTTTCTATCTAAAGCTCAGGCCACACACATAGGACCTGGACCAATGCCCACCTCTGGCTTCTGACCACACAGCCGTCCTATCTCCCCCTGGACCCTGGGGCTGAGTTCCATTATCTGTTGTTCCATATCTAGCCCTCTAATGAGAATAGCAGGACTTATACCTTTCTTTCAAGGCAGCTGGGGAGGGCTAAGCAGACAAGTTAACAGCTCGATTCTGATAGATCCTCAAACAAACAGGTGTATCCAACTTCTAGAGAGTTATTGTCACTTAGGAACATATTCAAGGTAAAGTCTCTTTCCCTCTTGTCGAGGCAGAAGCCAGCAAAGATGATTAGGGGTGGACAATGCCTAAGAAATGTACAGGCCTGCATTCACCAGAGGTGCCATGAAGCTCCCCATCCTCAGATGAGATGGGGGTCCTGGTGTGGTTCTCCCCACTCTTTCTTCATGTGATCGGGGAGCAGAAGCTGAGCCCCTGCACTCTGGAAGAGACCTCAGCAATGCCCTGCATTCACATCTGGAGCACACCTCTGGAAACCACCAGCACACCTGCCTCCATCCCCACTGTGGGAAAGCTCACCTCTGGATATAATCTGCTGACCGGGGCCTGGTCAGGTCAGGTCTGCTCTGCATGGGGAAGGAGCTGGCAGAGATCCAGCACCAAGTCACACATGTGTGTGCCCTTCTCCAGGGAGAGAGTTGTGATTTTGGACTTCTGGGCACTTTGTCCAACAGCCAGACATCCTGGGGGCAGAGGAGGGGACCAGCTGGTTCCAAGAAAGGAGCCTGACATGAGAGTTACAAGTAGAGGGGCCCAGGAGAGACAACCCAAACATGAGCGGGGAGATGGGCAGTGAGGGAGAAGCAGGTAAACCTGGTGCCTAAAAGACTGTAAAGTTCCCACCTCACTGCTGCAGAAAGTCTGCTGAACATCAGGAACTCCTGGGCAATGGTTAATGGTGGGGCACTGTGCACTTCACAGTATCAACAGCAAGCTTTATATATTTTTTCCAAAATTCCTGGAGAACCCTTATCTCTGCCCAGCTGGAGACTTCTGGGGCCTTGCCCTGACCTCTCCAGTTGGCCCTGAGATGTGGCCACTGAAAATAACAGGAAACCTTGGCCCCCTGCCTCTTCCTCCCCCTTCCCCCAATTATCACTGGGCCAGGAGGCCAAGGCAAAGGAGGTGGAGGAAGCTTTGGCGCAATGGTTTGATGACCCTACATCCCCCCAAACCTTCAAATAAACCTCAGCACCACTTCCACAGGGCAGTTCTACCCTCCAAGCTTAAAAGAGGGTAGCATCTACTCCCCATGTGTCTGCCCTTTCCCTGCTATACATCTCCCATCCAGTCCAGGACACCCGTGTCCATAAGCTAAACACAGGCCACCACCTAGGCTCTGCCCTCCCAACCTTTCTCTTTACCTCTTTTCAAATTTACTTTTTCTCTTTATCAAATTTATTTTAGCCATTATAAAAGCAATACCTGCTCATCATAGAAAATTTGAAAAATATATAGTAGACGTAGGAAATAAAATGACCTAATGTCTCAACCCCTCCCCCATATATTAACTCTACTTTTTTTTTTTTTCCTTCTAGTCTACTTACCGTGCATTTTTCCTTCATTTTTTTTTTTTCCCAGTCTGGATCAGGCAGCCTGGTTCCCCAGCTCTCTTACTAGTTAGGTGACTTTTGGCCAGTTATTTCCTTAATTTCAGGAAGCCTAATTTCCTGGCTAGAATGCCAGTGGGGGATGGAAGCTGATTGTGGCAGCTCTGCTCATTCCTATTATATCTGTTTCGCAATGAACTCTTTCACTGAGATCATTGATCAGATCAGTCAATAAAGAAGGATCATTCAATTTCTAAAAACTCACATGACACACAACTTATTTGAAATGCAGCTATCATGTCCCAGGAGGCAGATCATTCAAAGTGTGGGATCATCACTTCCTGTGGAGGGCATGGCCCCTGCACGCAGAGAGAAAACAGTGATGCCCAGTGATGAGAGAGACGAAAACAATCACAAAACTTTCACTTACTGTGCACCTACCATGTTCCAGGAACTCTGCTAGGCTCTTGGCAAAAATTTTTTTTCTCCTGTTCTCAACAAAACAAAAGCAAAACGAAAGTCTAATCCTCTACCAATAAGGAAAAGCAGGCTAAAAGGCTGATCCCAAACCTCTGATCTAGAAAGCCCAGGTCTTCTGCATCCAAATTCCATCTGTGGTCCTAAACCTGATTCTCTGTGCAGGATGTTCCATTCAGTACTGAGGGAGAATTTCTGGCTGTCTAGAGCAGACTTTCTGGCTGTTTTTCTCCAGGCTTTCTGCAAGGGACCAGGATGAGCCAGGTAGACCCATTCTGATCTTTCTTGCTCACAGCAATCATGATAGAAAAATCTGTGGCAACTCATGACCCTTTGGCCAACATACTGAGGTAAGATGGAGATAGGGATGGGACCAGTTTGACTCAGGAGCTCTGAAAGTGGAACTTGAGTTCATCCTGCCCTTGGAAGGGATTCTAATGACTCCTGGAACACCAGGATCCACTATTGAATGAATGACATCTCACGTCACTCACATAAAATAGATACAGCCATATTACAATGAGGAAAATAAGACTCAGAAAAGTGAAGTAATCTACTCAGAGCCACACGCTCAGTCAGTGCTAAAGCTGAGCTGGCTGAACCCAGATCTGTCCAACTCTCAAAACCATGTTTTCCTCTCCACCAGGCTGCCCTCCTCACTAAGTGTCCAAAAACATATGGGGATAGCACAAGGTTTGGGGACAGGACGCTAAGGGCACACATCAGAACCATTCCCAGAACCCCCAAAGATGATTTTGTTCAGGGACCCTGATGGTCACTGCTCACAGCTATTAAACCATGTGCCTGAGAATCCAAATTCTAACTTCCTCAACATGCAGGAATTCCTCAGGGAACATATAGTTCAAACTTCAGGGAAAGACAGAAAAACAGACGTCCTGTGGTAGGTTGTTTACAAAGTTGGCCACGTCAAGTCCTCCCATCCACGTGTGCGTGCTCCTTTGCAGGGTGACTGTCTCTCTGTTCATCAAGAGGTGGCGTCTATCTCCTTACCCCCAAATCTAGGCTAGTCTCAGACTTGGTTTACCCAGAATATAGCAGAAGAGGCACTGTATGACTTCTTGGCCTCGACTCCTTGCTGCTTATGCTCTCATCTTCTTGGAAAACTTTTGCTCTCATGTAAGGAGACTCAGTCCTGACTTCTGGTGGATGAGATGCCTCAAGATAATCAAGGAGAAACACTCACTGACAGGCAGCTCCAACAGTCAGACATGACAGTGAAGCCATCTCAGACCATTCAGCCCTAGTCAGGCTGTCAAATGACTACAGTTACATAAATGAGTCCAGCTGAGACCAGCAGAAGAGTTGCCCAGCTCATCCCAACCCAAATGGCTGATCCACAGAGCTGTAAGCAAATCAACAGTTGTCTTAAGCCATTAATATCTGGGTATTTTGTTACACAGCAATAGGTAACTGATACACCTTCCCTTTGCTTCTGGGTACACATCCCTCACCTGCTCCTCTCAGCAATACTCACACACCTATCCAGTGAGGAATCTCCTATGGTTCTAAGCAATCCTTGCACAGGATTTCTCTCAGAAGGTTCTTGCTGATAATCTTCATTGTGTATATTGATGCAGCATATCCTACAAGCCCAGCACTGTGCTGGCAGAGAGGATATTTTTAAAAGTGTAGGTTCAGGACTCTTTCCCCTCAATGAACTCCTGGTAACAGAGATGTCAGAAACCCAAGCCACCAAACAGTAGCAACACAAAGGGAACTGTGAGGTGCACAGTGAGTTCTGCAGCAGAGTGTCTGCCCGTGGTGGGCAGAAGTGTGAATAAATGGGCAATGTGGAGGAAAGTGGCTTGGGATCCAATTTCCCAAATCACATTACAGAGGATTATCCCAGTGCACAAATCCATCACTTCTGGGGCCACAAAGAGTGTGGGAACTGAGGAAGACTGTAAAGTAGATTTCAAGCAAGGCAGCTGATGTGGCTCATGGCCTGAGACCCCAACAGGCTCCACGAACCGCCAAGACTGGAGCCAGAGAGCCCATACAGTTTTGACGGCATAAAGAAGAGAAAAGCCCAAGGGTGTCACAAGGGCTTATAAAAATGAGAGAGGTTTAGAGACTGCTTTTACAGATGTACAACTCCTCTGTGCGTACTCAAGAGGAAAATGCCTTCTCTCATATATCAAGCTGTTGGTCATGGTCAACAACTCCCTGTTTCCTTCTGAAGAATTCCAAACTTCTTAACCCGACATGGAGGAGCTCTCCATGTTTTGCTGCTAAAGTCAGATCTGGAAACCTAATCCCAGCACTAACTCACCAGCTGTGTGGCCCTTGGGGAAGACACTTCACACCTCTGGGTCCCAGTTTCTTAACCTGTAGAGCTGGGATTTTACATACACAGATCACGGGGATGTCATGAAAAGTAAAATGACATAACAAAGTACCCAGTATTGTCCCTAGCACACAGCAGATGTTGACTAAATATACTGTTCCTTCCCAAAAGTTCTACATCTTCCATCACAGAGAACAGTTTGGGAGATGCCAGGGAGGAGGTAAGGGTTCCTTGTGACAAGGGCATCTCTTGAAGCTTGATGTGGGTGGGTAAAGAACCAGAGTGATGGGTTAGGTCCCTGAGTCATTGGTTTTTGGTTTTTACTACCCATTCCAAGTACACCTACACAGCAATCAGGCAGCTAACTGAGGCTTTACCAAGGTAGTTTCTGAGAAGGAAACTCTGAAAAGCTCTTGGTTGCACTGTATCCAAGCCAGCAGTCCTCCTCTCACTTTACACTTCATACCCAACAATGGATGGTAACCTCTTGTCCTCAGGACTCTGGTCCCACACTAGGGAATGAGTGGAAAAAAAGCTCTCTTGTTAATTTCCTTAGTCCTACCCCAGCAAGGCACCACTCCCTCAGCCAGGCCAACTGAGAGTCCCAGAGAGACTCACCCCCACCCTCCTCCCACCTGCTCCCCTTGTATAGGAAAGTCAGTCCACTGGTGGTCATAACCCCTTCCCTGTCTCTCTCACACAGATGTACACTGATATTCTGCAATAAAATGGGAAGCTGAACTAAGAGAACTAAATCTCATCTGAGACCAATCAAACCATTGATTGGAACAGCTTTTCACCGAATGTGAGGTGCCAGAGAGCCATGGAAATCCTACCCCCAGAAGTACACGCATTGCCCCTGACACCCCCTGCATGCATAGTTGTAGACTATCCACAAGTACCAACCCTGCCCAACTAGAGCCAACAGCTGGGCCAAAGCTACAGCTGCTAAAACATCAACCACTGGCTCAGGACTTAAAGAGAAATTGACTCTTTCGTACCTATAAGCCTTTATCCTGCTGAAGGGCCTCACTGACTCAGTAACCCACACACCCCTATCCCCACCCTATCATTTAAACAGCCCAGGGAGCCCACATGTGTAGTAAAATGGAGTGGTTCCCAGTCTCCCAGCATGGACTCCTAGAGGTTATGCCCTCTCTCCCATCTAAATCACAGTACTGACCCCTCATAAGAGAACGGAAATAATTTGTTAAGCTACTCAATATGCCAAGCCTTCTGCTTGATCCTTTACACACAGGTTCATCATTCATTCCTACAACATTCCAATGAGTAATGTGTTATTATTTCCATTTTGTATACGAGTAAATGGAAGCTATTAGAGCCCAAGATAAGAGTCAATAGACATGATTTGAATCAAGGTCCATGCAGCTACAAGTCCATGACTTTCCACCCAAGAGTGAACATTGAGAGCTGCATTCTCTTAGAATGTATTCTGAACATACCCGCCTGTGTCTGGGTGTTACCCAGGAGAGTCTGTGCCTTAGTCATGGGTTTCCTAGAGCTCCCAGCACAGTGTCATGTTTGGAGGCAGGGCTGACAATGGTGACAGAGAGGGCTGTCTTTCCAGTCGTTCCTAGGGTCCTCTTCCATCAGAGGCCCACAGAGACCCAACACAAACCAGAGGGAATGTAAATACAGGTACCACTCATTGAGAGGAGTGCCTTTTCCATGATACACAACATACTATGTTGTCATGACAGGAGTTAAGATCATGATGAAAAGACATGAGGAGAAGCAGAGCGAAATGCAGAGATGGTAGACAGAGTCACCTTTTCTCTGAGCTCACTCTTCACCTGGGAAAGAAGGTGGCACCACTAAGCCTCTCCCTAGGGAGCTTCCCCTAGTTTTTTTTTTTTTTTAATTGAAGTATAGTTGATATAGAATATAAGTTACAGGTGTGCAATACAGTGATTCACAATTTATACTCCAATTACAGTTATCATAAAATATTTGCTATATTCCCTGTGTTGCACAATAGAGCCTTGTAGCTTATTTTATACCTAATAGTTTGTACCTCTTCATCTCCTACCCCTTTACTGCCCTTCCCCCAAGCTTCCCCTAGTTTTCAAACCTGGTTGAGCCCTTGATTCAGGTGCTGTTCCTGACTTTCACCACCACTCTGGGGGCTCCATTAAAGCCGAGGCAAACACAACTCTCTCCAGCAGAAGGAAGACGTTTCCACATTCTTCCTTGAACTCTCCCACATTCTCTCTAACCCAGGTTCCCAGAGCTTAGACAAGGTAGAGAGTCAGTTGTCAATAGCAACCAAATCCCACTGCTTCAACTCCAACTTCACTTTGATTGGTTTGGTGGGATGGAAGTCAAGGAGGGGCCAGGGCCAAGTTGCCTTGTGTCTGGGTGCAGTCACTTAATGCTCATCATGCCTTATACTCATGTAACTCTTCAGCTTTTCTAAGGGCTTTCCAGTTTCATCTCATCAGTTCTTAATCTTGCTGCCTTTCGTGAGGTAAATGACAATGTCCTCAGGCAGAGAGGAACTCCTTGCAGTTGTTCTGTCCTTCTCCACCAGCCTCAGCACCTTTGGAGACCAAAAGACTTTCAGCAGAAGAAGAGCAGGAATACAAAGCCACAGAATCATACAACCTTAGAGCTGGATGGAGCCTGAGCAGCTCTCCTACTATACATCCCTGACCCTTAGCAGGGGTGCTCTCTAAACCAGCATAGTCCAATAAAATTTTCTGTGATGATGGACATGCCCATATCTGTTTCTGCACTACCACCCCAGGCACGTGTGACTACTGATCACTTGAAATGTAGCCAATTCAACTGAGAAGCTGAATTTTTTACTTTATTTTCATTGTAAATAACTTTAATAGCTACATGTGCTAGAGGCTACTTTATAAGACAATAGCATCGCTGTAGACCTCACTGCAACAGTAATTCACTGACTCAATTTGCTATTGTCTCCCAGACCAAAGGATGTCATAGAATTTTACGGAAAGGGCACTTGGTATATGAGCTGAAAGAATCACACGTTGAAAAGGCTAAGTGGGCTACCTTTTGCCTACAGTTTGGATGTTGAGCACTTCAAAAACAAAATGATTAAAGGTTCTTACAGACTGAGTAGGTGGAAATAGAGGAGCCTCAAAAGAGCACCTAGCCCAACACCTTCATTCTATAGCTGGGAAAACAGACTCGCTACCCTTTCTCCTCAGATGATACCTGACAGATCTGCGTTCTCTAGGAAATCCATTGCTTTTCTACACTTGCTCCCAAAGTTTCTGACAACCTTCTCAATTATCCTCCACCTCTAGGAACGTCAGGGAAAGAGCCAAGCTGAGGAGAAGAAATTACACCTGTCACCATCACCATCAGCAACCAGTCTCCTCCTCGAGAGGTCGGCAGGGAAATTGCAGGGAAAGAGCTGCGGGAGGGCCAGGCCCAGGCTCTCAATTCGGGGCCCTGCGGTTCTCTCCTCTTCCTGCCCAATTCCATCTTTACTCGTCAGTCACCTATTTGGGTGTTCCTTTCATGTTGGCTCAGCGCAGCGCTCACAGTTTAAATTTGGGAGTCCAGGTAAAACTGGTTCCCAGAGGAACATCTTTCCCTTGCTGAAGGATCCCCAGAGAGGAAGTGCCCACCGGTAGAGGTTCTAGAAATGACTATTTTGAATTTATGGAGAGACAGAATCACATTTTCTTGTTAAGAAAAATATTTGGGGAGTTCCTGCTGTGGCACAGTGGGCTAAGGACCTGACTGAAGTGTTCAGGTCGGTGCTGAGGTGCAGGTGCACAGGTTCAATCCCCAGTCTGGCACAATGGGTTAAGGATCCAGCATTGCAGCAGCTGTGGCATAGGTTGTAGCTGCAGCTCAGATTCAATCCCTCACCTGGGAACTTACACATGCCGCGGGTGTGGCCAAAAAAATACCTATCTGGGGGGAGCCGGATCAGGATGGCGAGCTCACCTTCTCCCATAAATACATCCATAATACCTCTACGTGTGGAGCAATTCTCACAGAATACCTTCTGAACACTGGCAGAAGATCTTATAAAACCAAAATTGCAGGAAAAACATTTGTTTTCCTTGTTTTTTTGAACTAGAAATTAAGAAGAAGGCATATGAATTCCGTCTAAGTCTAATGTTCACTCCTATTTAGGGAGCTCCGATCATACTGTTTATAAAGGAGAAACATCCGTGACCTGTAACTATTCATCCATCAACCACGTATTGAACACCTTCCTTCCAGTCACTACGCTGGCCACAGCATCACCTTACAGGGGAGCCAAATAACATCCAACCATTCAATATTTATGGAGCACCTACTAGACAGAGATGTTCTTATCTCCTTAGAACTCATATTCCAATAATGGGAGGCTTTCAATAATGAAATAATGTGTACAAAAATAAAAATATCATTTCAGCTAGTTTAAGTCCTAAAACAACATATAAGCAGTAAGACTAGAGCATGGTGGCTGGGGTGGGGAGGGGAAGGGGCTACTTCGGCTATGGTGAGTGGGAAAGGCTGCTTTACAGAAGTGACATTTGAGCCAAGGTCTGGTCATTGGGAAGGAGGCAAATGAGAGGGCGAGGGAAGATGCCCCAGGGAGAGGGAAGAACACGAACACGTGCAAAGGCCCTGGGCTGAAAACAAGCTCGGGAGGTTTTAGGAACAGAGGACTGGCTGCAGTGAAGTGAACATATGGGAAGTGGTAGGAGAAGGTGTGTGAGAAAGAGACAGGTTCAGACTCTCCAGGGCCTTGCAGGCCACGGTAAGAGGTTTGCATGGTATTTCTAGCACATGGGAAGGCACTGGGGTTGGGGTGGGGGTCTAAGTATGAGAGCAATATGATCACATTTATGAATATACTTATATTACAGGCAAAATATTTATAATATAGGAAGACTGCAAAGTAGGCCTTTATAAAGTATTACAGGGACTGTGCTAATAAAGAAACCTACCCTGCAGGGAGGGGTTAGGAAAAGACCAGGTCTCTTCCTGTGATAGCATTCCAGGCTATAAAGACAGCTGCAAAGGTGCAGAAATGTGAAACGACTGTGAGATAGGACAGCACGTTGGAGGGGACACAGGTAGTCAGTATGGAGGGCGAGTGGGTTATGTGCATCGAAGGCCATATACACCAGCCTCAGGAATTGAACTGATCTTGCAGGCCACTGGTTCTTCACCTGGCTCTGAGAAATACTGGTTCCCGGCCCCACACTAGATCAATTAAATCAAGACTTCTGAGGTGGGACGGCTGACACTGGTACACTGAACAGCACTTTGGGTGATGCTAATGCATGGCCAGGGTTGGGAACTGCCACTACAGATGATGGCTGAGGGGCCCTGACGGGTTTGAGACAAACAGTAACAACTATGTTCCATAACAGATGTGTTTTTCTAAAGATTATATTTTAGAATACAGTATTTTTCAAGTATAATATATTCAAGCAATGATGACAAATTAATTACCTACATTTGCATTTAAGAACTTTGAACATTGTTACAAGTGGAGTCATGAGATTCCATCCCTCCTGAACTCTGGCTCTTATGACAGTTTATGAGAAATCTAGAAACATCTAAACAGAAGAAACCATCAGCAATACACAAGTGATGGACATCAGAGCTAGAAGGATACCCCTAAGAGCCCCTTTATTTTGCAGATTAAAAAAAAAAAAGACCCAGGAGTTCTTCTGGTGGCTCAGCAGGTTAAGGATTTGACATCGTCAGCGTTGTGGCTCAGGTCACGGCTGTGGCATGGGTTCAGTCCCTGGCCTGGGAACTTCCATATGCCACCAGAGCAGCCAAAAAATACCCCAAAACAAAAACAAAACAAACAAACGACAACAAAGAGAGGCCCAGAGATATGCCATGACAAGGCCAAAGTTAACCAGGGTTAGCAGCCAAGTCAGAACTGGAACCACACCACGCTGCTGCTGGTTTATTCCTCAAATAAGAAAAGCCGTTCTCATTTCTAGACTAGGTATTTTTCACAATATTAAGTATATCACGAAAGAGAATTTTTTCTTTTTTTCTTTTCTTTTTTTTTTTTTTAGGGCCGCACCCTGGCATATGAAGGTTCCTGCACTAGGGGTCAAATCGGAACAACTGCGACCAGGCTACGCCACAGCCATACAGGATCCAAGCCACATCTGAGCCTACACCACTTTTTTCTTTTTTTAAAGAGCATTTAATTTCATAAGAAAATACAAAGAAGGAAAAGGATGAAAAATAAAAATCAAAACTAATCAAAGGGCAATAGAACTTTATTTTTCAGGTTATTCCTTTAATGAATAACCTTCTGATGCTTTACTTTGATATTTCAACAGGCTTCTGTAAACTGAGAGCTTGTTCAAAGTAAGACAACTTTGCTGCAGGTTAGTAATTCTTATTCCAGATGCATATTTCAAGATGTAGACCCACATCTTTCTCCAGCTCCAGGAGATGAAAGAATTTGAAGCAAGAGACATAGAGAAGACTGTTCCCCAGGATGCAGGATGCGTTTGCAGGACAGAATCCCGGGCTCTATGTTACAGTCAAGCACCTGAGGATTTTTGAGCCTATATTTGGAAGCGCCATTCTGTAACTGAAAGCTAAAATATGCTGCATATTTTACAAGTGTTCCAAGCAAAGGTAGCAGCAGTGCCATCTGCATTTATACAGCCATCTTTGAGCTTCAGATCCAAGATCACTCAGCAGCAATGGCCAGCCATGTGGCTCGTCTCTATTTCTTGATGAAGTCTTTCACTTTAGTTCCATCTGGACAAGTTAGAGGAAGTGCACTGAGACTTTAATTGCCAGCTGAGATTATCTGAAATAGAGGGTAAGGATGGCTCAGCCAAGGTCACTGTCTAATCTGGATGCAGCAACGGCTATGGAAACTGACTTTGTTCCTTCAAGTGTGTGAGTTCTGCAATGCATCCAAAAGACAGTGCTCCTTGCTGCTCAGAATGACCACAGAAGAGACTGGGTTCAAGCCCGCCATAAGTAAGCTGTGAAAGCATGACCATCCCCAGCAGGAGCAGATGTTGCAACTGAATCAACACAAACAGTGGCTTGGCCAAGGCTTGGTCATGCAGAGACAGAAGCACATCTTCAGATATTAAAAATCAGTCAGGTGGCCCAGGAGAAGACTGTGTACAGGGAAGTTCAGGAGGAGCACAGACTTGGAAGCTGAAACAGAGCAATCCGGGAGGTGAAAAATATGAGGACCATGGTCAAGGGCCACCCAGTCCAGGGTGGGGGTGGGGGGGGCACTTCTGATATTAAAGGTATCAAGCTCGTCAAGACAGCCACTGTATGTGTTCTTCAGCTGGAAATGCTCTGAAATTGCTTCAGGATCTTCTTTTAGACCCAGAACATTATCACTGTCTGCAAAAGAGATAAGGGGTCCCAGGACTTGGCTGTCTTTCTAAGCTGTGAGACTATACCTTATAGTCCTTTAAGATCCTCAGATATTACTTTCTTAAATAACTTATTTGTTTTGTCTTAAACTCCCAAAAGGACATTATCTAGTTTTTTTTTTTTCTACAGCTTCTCAGTGTCTTTTATAAGCTTATCCATTTTTTTTTTTGATCCCTGAGTAAAGGTCCTAAAATTCAGTGTCTTATTGTAATACTTACACATTTCTTTTTCTACCTTTATATCATTTTGTTTTACTTCTTGTGCAGCTCCAATTCTTTTTTTTTTTTTTTTTTTGCCTTTTTGTCATTTTAGGGCCACACCTGCAGCATATGGAGGTTCCCAGGCTAGGGGTCTAATCGGAGCTGTAGCCACTGGCCTACGCCACAGCCACAGCAACGCAGAATCCGAGCCGCGTCTGCAACCTACACCACAGCTCATGGCAACGCCAGATCCTTAACCCACTGAGCAAGGCCAGGGATCGAACCCGCAACCTCATGGTTCCTAGTCGGATTCGTTAACCACTGCGCCACGACGGGAACTCCTTGTGCAGCTCCAATTCTTAAACCTATTTTTCTACGTGTCTTAGAACCTATTTTTCTCTCCTACCTATAGTCTGGAGTGCATCCAGCTTATAAAGTTCTCTAAAGAACACCAGCAAAAAATACAGTTTAATGTCTTCAACAGATTTAGGCACAGTCTGATGCATTAGAGGAGGACATCTTTCTCCAGACGGCTTTCACATCGCTCTCAAGGTGATTTGTCAAAACAAATGCTTTACCACTCTTCTCTGGAAGACTTCATCTACTCCATACATGGTGGCCCCCTTCTATTTTTAATGACTCTGGAAACACAAAAGATGGTTTAAGTATCATATGATGGAATCCGTGATTCCATCCTTCTGTGCGAGTGATCAACCCTCCGCTGGCAAGTCCTGCAGAAGCTGCTTACTCTCCATGGATGCTCCCTTGCCCATGTGTTCACATCCTCACTCTAAAGAGGTTCGCTAAGAATGTCTTCAGAATGTGGGGTTGGTGAGCACATGAGATCTCCGGTCAGCGTCCACTCTCAGGCACTCATACCGGTATGCCAGGAGAACACGGTGCTTTTTTTTTTTTTTTTTTAAACTCTTCTCATATTCAAACATATTTATAATGTGTTTTGAATACAGCTAGGAGACTGTGGGTGGTTTGCATCTGTTCCCTGTATGGCCCTGGTAAGGATGCTTCTGTTTCACACATAGTCGCAGTAGGAATGGGGAACTGGAGGGTGAGGAGGAGAGGCCAGCGTTATCTGTCTTGCACGTCTGTCACTTATCAAGTTTGTGCAGTGGACACGTCCCACACGTGAAGGTGCACTCATCTCCTTTAGACATGCTTGTTTTCTTGGTTGGTACTTGGAGGTCATGCTTCTTCCTCTCCTTTGGAATAGCCTGCAGAGAGGACGGGCTTCACATGCAGGGAGGAGCTTCCCTTTTGCTAAGGAGAAAAAGGACAGAATGGTGGTTAGTCCCTCTCTAGTTTCTAGACAATTTTCTCCATCATATCAACTCTGACAATAGCCCCTTCAGAGGGCACTAAGCAGTGTTCCAGCTCTGAAGGCCCCACCTCAGGAGTAAGATTAGGTCTTTGACGTTGCCTCAGAGCATGGATTTACAAGAATTCACACAAAATTTGCATACATTATGGAAATAAGCCACTTCAGCTAAAACAGACTATAATATTCGGTCTAGAAAAAATTTAAACTCTTACCTTCCAGTAACGAGACTTCTCCTTTTCCTTTGTGAAGCTTAAAGTCAAGGCTCACAGAAGCTGATTTCCAATGTCCCTCCAACTCCGGCGCCTTCTCCTGACCGCGCGAGGCAATGAGCGCCTTGCTTTATTTGTAGCTTTCAAGGCTCCAGGGAGCGTCCACAACACCCAGACACTAAAGGCCTACTCAGGAGGACTGGAATGGTCCTCCAACCTGCAGAGCGAAAGTCAACAACAAGGAGCCCACAAGGAAGGCACTGATTTTTTTCTACCCCAACCTCCTCTTAGAAGACTGGCTGCCTGCCCTGGAGACAGAAACAGCTGCAGCCCTGAGAGCCCTGCCTGGCCCTGGGCACCACTCAGATCATCCTGCACCCCAGGCAGCTCTGCATTCACAGTGTTCTGCATCATCACTGTCAGAGGTGATCTGGAGGAGGCACAAGGCAGGTCCTGATATCTGACGACAAAACCTGAAACAGTTGATTTTATGCTAAAAGGGAGCAATTTCTCAATCTGAAAGACCGTCTTTCTCAGCAACGGACAGGTCATCAGCAGGGCCTGTGCTTCAGATCTTCAGAAGCAACTCGGAGCCAGCGAAAGGAGTAAACTGGGAGGTGATGCTGTGAGGCTTTGATGTGGACCCACAGGCCTGGAGAGTGAGATGCTCTGGGAGGTGTGCAAATAGCTCTTACTTCCAGGAGCAAAGTCTGGACCAGAGGACCAGGGTCCGTAAGAACACAGGACATTTTCAGCGAAGTGCATGGGGCTACGTACCACTCACACGTTTCTGTGCTATAGATGCAAACCCAGGTCCAACCTGACCTCCTGGAATGGAGAGTAACTCGTGAACACACAAACAGGAGAATGAAGGAAGGAGGATAACCTTAGAGACAGAGTAGAGCCAGAAAGGTGATCTCAGATCATATGTTATTAAGCACGGTTGACAGTTCATTTCAATCCAATTATCATGATCTAATCCACCCCCCTCCCAAGGGAACTTCTGGAGCCATTCAAAAGAAATAATAATATATTGTGTTAATTGAGTCCCGGTGAACAGGACTAATTGTTCACAATGATTGTAAATAGTGAGCATTTACCACAAAACGCAAACATCACTCTGTAACATCCAGAGTGTCAAATTCACTTGAATACCAGCTGTGTCTAATATCTGCATTACTTTGTTTTCACGGAGGAAGGTGCTTGTGATTTTTTTGCTGATGATAAAATATGTAACATAAAATTTAGCATTTTACCCATTTTTAAGTATACAATTCAATAGCATGAAGGATATCCCATTGTTGTGCAGCCATCCCCACCATCCGCCTCCAGAACTTTCAGCATTCCCAACTGAAACCTACATCACTTTTCACAGTCTATGAACCACCCCAGAACCCCAAAGGAGGAGGACTCCACCCATCGTCCCGTTCAGTCCTGGGGAGGACCCTAATATGCAGTATTATGTATCTAGCATTTTAGGGTTCACAGAGTTCTTCCTCAAAGCTCACACCAACCTCAAATGCCTCCTGTAAAAGGGAGAAGACTGGAGTTCCCTCTGTGGTACAAGAGGATAGGTGGTATCTCTGAAATGCTGGGACACAGGTTCAGTTCCCAGCCCAGCACAGTGGGTTAAAGATTCGCATTGCTGCAGCTGCAGTTGCAGCCACGTAGGTGGCAACTGTGGCTCAGATCTGATCTCTGGCCCAGGAACTCCATATGCTGGCGAAGAAGAAGAAGAAGAAGGAAGAAGAAGGAAGAAGGAAGAAGAAGAAGAGGAAGAGGAAGAAGAAGAGGAAGAAGAAGAGGAGAAGAAGAAGAGGAGGAAGGGGGGGCACTAAGAGAGGGAGGCAGACTTGCGCCAACAGAACAGTGACAGTGGGCAGAACCATGACACCCCACCACCTCCAATGCTGAAAAGACGGACGTGAAGGGGCTCTGCAGTGGCGCCTGAGGACATCCTCCTCCAAGCGCAGAGCTTTCTCTTGTCCCACCCTCTGCTCTGTGGGATTCTCACTGCTCTGGATGGATAGCCAGAGCTGCCTGGTGACACAGGAAAAGAAGGCAGTTGTCTTACACAGCACTCAATGCAAAAGCCAACTTGGGTGGTTTTGCACTTGTCTTTTTCCTTTCCTTTTTCACTGCAATCAAAATCACAGTAACACACTCCCCATCACCCTTATCTCTGCCCTCTTCGCAGCACACAGGAACAAGGAGGTCTCTATTGCTGATGATCATTTTAGCTGGATTTCTTCTGCAAAAACATGGGAGTGACCAAGAGATCCTGCCTGGTGTGATTTCTCTTTCCTATACCTGGTGGGGGATGGGGGGGGGCTCTGCCCACGACTTCCTATCAAGCTCAAGATGCCCCAAGGGCTTCACAGGCCACCTCCAATCAGGTGATCAGAAGTTTCCAAGAGTGAGTTTGACACTATGTACTTCCTGGCAAAATTGCATCACACAAGACAAATGGAGACATCTTACTGCAAACAGACTCACAACGTTGGTCACAGTACTACACACACACACAGACATAGCATCATCTAAGCCTATGATCTCCTGAATTCCCCCTCCCTCCCTTTCTTCCTTTTTCTTTATCTTTTTAGGGCCACACCCATGGCATATGGAAGATCCCAGGCTAGGGGTCCAATCGGAGCTGTAGCAGCTGGCCTACACCACAGTCACAGCAATGCCAGATTCTTAACCCACTGAGTGAGGCCAGGGATCAAACCCACGGCCTCATGGATACTAGCCAAGTTCATCACTGCTGAGCCATTACGGGAACTCCACGATCCCTTGAATTTCTGATGCATACATCCCAAATGCCCAACAAATTCCGCTGCATTCTTTCTTAGAGCTGCTGTAACAAAATGACACAAACTGGATGACTTAAAACAAAAGAAATGTCTTCTCACACAGTTCAGCCTAGAAGTCCAAAATCAAGGTTTCAGTGCTTGAAGGCTCTCAGCTCTTCCCAGCTTCTGATAGCTCCCAGGACACCTCGGCATTCCTGGGCATGTGGCTCCATCACTCATCTCTGCCTCCCTCTTCACATGCCCCTCTGCTCCGTGAATCCTCTGCTCTTACACAAGGACACCAGCCACTGGATTTAGGGCTCACTCGAACCCAGTAGGACCCCATCTCACCTTAACTAATTACGTATACAAAGGTCCTATTTCCACATAAGGTCACATCCTGAGGTTTGGGGTACATACAAATTTTCAGAGAACAGTTATTCAGCCCAGGATATGTACCTTCCAGCTCCAAGATATGATAAATCCAGTTTCTCGTTTTCTTCATTTTTTTATTTTTCATTTGTTTTGTCTCTAGCACTTTCTCCGTTTTGATCCTCCTCTTCACACTGCCTTGTTGGAAACTTTTCTAAGGTGTCTGCCTCTATCCCCCAACCCCATTCAACATTTCCAGACCTCACTTTAAATGGGTGAGTGAACACCAGGTCAAGAAATAATACTAAGTTGCCCAAAGAAGCTTTATTCAAGTCTCCATTTATCCCCATTCACCCAGGAAGAAGTGGGCATTGAACTCACATTCAGCACTGTCCTAGGGGTTACAGTGGTTCCTGCCCTTAGGGGGCTGACTTAGCATACAATAGAGAACTGGACAATCGCCTGGCAAGATGAGCAAAGCAGGCATAAGCTCCAGGTACTGAAGGAGGAGGTAGATATGAGCAGAGGAGGAGCAGAAGACTTGGGGACAACCTAGGAAAAGGTAGAAAGATATAAATAAGCCTGGTATTTTCAGGGGACTGTGAGCAGACCCCACCCAATCAGACAATGGCTTTGCTGAAAAGGGTTGGGTTCATCAGTGATAAGGTTGTAAAGGCAAATGTTTGTGGATGTGCACCTGATCCTGTGAGGCCTTGAATCCAAGCCAAGAGGACCCATTTTAAGGGTTTCTAAGCAATTGGGGGAGGTGACAAAGTGGTGTTCAGGGAAGCCAGATTTGGTTGGGTATGCACAACAGATTGGGGGAGTCGGGAGTTGGCAAGGAAACCGTGGCTGGGAGCCCAGTTTAGAAGACAGGCTCTAGGGCCAGAGCTTTATTCCTCCAGTATCAGTGAATCCCCATCCGTGGCCTTAACCTTCTGTCAGACTCTGCAGTCAATATAGCCATCCTGATGTGCCGGGGGTGGGGCATCCTGGCTGGCCTCCAGCCCTCCCTTCCCATTAACCTGATGAGCTGCAGAGGGCACATCAGGGAGAGCTTTCAGTGAATTCCAGGAATGGAGATACCCTTCAGATGAAAACCCTCAAAGAGGAGTTCAGGAGTACTTTGGAAATCAACACATGAACGCCTCTTATGGACAAAGCCCTGTCCAGAGAGGACAGAATCACAGTCTCAGCTGAGATTCAGCTTCTTGCTACCAGCATGTTTCTCTAGAACTGGTGCTGGCACCCAGAAGGTGACAAAGCAACCCTCAGCTCCAGCACTGCTTTGCATGGGAGACCACCAAACCAGTGATTATCATCTCCCCTTGAGCCTAAGAGCTTCCCAGCAAGGGCAGGCTGTCTCTCCCACAAGGTTCCATTCCATCAGAGTCCTCCCAGTCACCAGACTCAAAGTCCAGCAGAGGCTGTAATACACCCCTACCCTATCAACTCATTCTTTGCCCACAGATGCCCCTGCTTGGGACCTTAAGGGTGAGGTGGAGGTTACATGGACGGAGCAGGAATGACCCCAGGTGTGATGGGCAGAATAGTTCTTGATGTCCTCAAGGCACATCGCTGAGCCTCTTTTCCTGCCTTAGGCCTTCTTGGAGAAATATGAGCAGAAGGGAGCTCAAAGGACGGCTGACTCCTTTGGTTTCCCTTCTCCTTAGGAAAGGATTGGTACACCATCACAGGGAACTCCTGCAGACCCCACAGCCACAGCCACCTGGTTGTAAACCCACACAGAGTAGCAGGTCTCGGGAAAAAGCCTGGGGCAGATGTGGTATTTCCCAAGTGCAGCCAAGGCCAAAGGGAGAAAAGGCGCCCTCTCCACGTCCACCTCTACAGGCCTGGAAGTTCAAGCTCTGCTGGAAGTAGGTGCCCAGGACAGCAGTTTAAAGGAACAGGACCCTCCTCTGGACTGTTTTTCCTTTTTTAGCAATCAATCCAATTTGAAAGACATAACAACTTCCACCCCCTTTATTTCTGAAGGGAGACGCAAACGGGTGATCTGTTTGAACTAAAATTAAACTCCCTCTGTGCAACTTCTCGATGGTATTAATATATTGAATCTGACTCACACGTTTGATGTGGAGGGGTTTTATTAATGTAACTGCTTATCTCAGCCCACTCCCACTGGGATTCATGGCTCCTGCCCAAGGTACATTTTGGCGAGTTCTAGGTTACCTTAAATCCTGTCAGAGATTAATGTTTCATGACAAGCACATTCACAGATTCTATGAGAAATGCCTAGCTGTCTTTGGGTAACAATTATGAAGCAAAATTGAAAGTGGGAAGTGGCCCTGTCTACACAAGCAAAGACCCCCAGACTGGAGGGTCTGGAGACCGGGGGGTCTTATCACACCACCAACTGTGTGATCCAGCCATTGCCTCTTCGGGGTCTCAGGCTCCTCATCTGCTGAATGAGATCGCTGGCCTCACACAGTTCTCTTCCAGCTCTGACTTCCTGTGATTGTAAAAGACATTTAAAAATATCTCCAGGGAGAGAAATCTCACAATATTATTTAGTCATGAGAAGATCGGACTAATGATATCTAATATCTCCGGGTTCTGAAAGTCTGTTATTCTATTACATACAATGGTTTTTAAACGTACAAAGATTACTAAAAAAAAAAAAAAAATTTTTAACAAACAAAACAGAAGGTAGTCTTTTTTAAATGCCCATTTTTAAAGAACAGAAGTTAAAGAGCCTAAAATAAAGTCTCCAGCCATTCTGGGAACACACAGAGAAGGTAAGTGGATGAGATTAAAGCTATACAACATCTGGAGTGGCAAAGACCTGTGGCAACTAAGACTGTCTGCCGATTGAAATAGGACAATTACGGAGACATTGTACCACGGTCCTAGCTCCGTATCACTACTACACCATTTGCCTTTAAGCATAGGGGGAACCCAGGATCTCAACAGGTGGATGACATTATGTGAAAAAGATTAATAATTCCCTCTTGGCAAGGGCACTGCTTTGTCCCCAGCTCGATGGCAAAACTTGGGGGCAGCAGAGCAGCATCCCAAGACACATGAACTTGGGTAGGACAACTAAGGCTTCAGCGGGTGCCCAGTTTGGATGTCACTACAAAAAACCTGCCATCCAAGTTGGAGTCATCCTGGCTAACAGGCCACAGAGGAGCTCGAGTCACAAGGTAGATACGATACAGGGATAGAAGGTAAGACTCACCACCAAATACTTAGCTAAGCCTGGCCATGGCAGGAAACAGCAATGGGTAAGAGTTGCAGTCAGGTGGCCAAGCATTTAGTAAGGTTTTTGTCAGGTTCCAAGTTTAAGCAGAAAGTATCGATTAACTCAGTCAGAAGTAATCTAAGCCCTGGAGGGCTGGGAATAAATTTTGAGTGCTGGCATACAGAAGATGCTCAACTGTATTCCTTGACCAAACGGAAACTTACAAAGAAGCAACTGCTCCACTGTCTGCTGAACAATGCTTCGCATTCAGGGCAGCTCAGACTTCTGAGTTCCCCAGGGGAGGAGAACAGGGGTGAGGGGTAACTCTCTGAGTATAAAGGTGTTGGACGAGGTCCAAGGCTCCTAGGAAGGAGAATTCCACTTCATCAACTGCCCTGGGTGTCACTGATGGAAAGGAGCTGTATTATGTGGATGCACTGGGGATCACTCAGTGACCAATGTCCTCCATAGTTTGAGTTGGGTTGGGCCCTTCAAAAGGGGTACTCACCCACCTGAGGAAACACCCCTCAGCAGCAGCACCCCAGAACCAGCTGCCTTAGGATCTTAGAAGGCTTGAAAGAGTTCAGGTTGCTGGAAATAGCTGGACACAGACAAAAGGCCCTAAACAGAGTCCTTAAAATAAACAAGCAATTAGAGGCTCTGCTAATTCCTGAGCACAACAATCAGGCAGATGTGATGAAGCCCAGGAATAAGCACCAGCTAAGCCTACTTTGAAAGAAAGCCATTCTCTTATTATGAGGAGAACTGGTATTAAAGTAACAATCATCATCAGTTGACGCCTGGGAGAAACTGTGTTCAATTTGAAACTAGGTATTGCATTCCTATAAATTCTATTTCTTAAGGTATACCTATCTTCTAATGGAGAGGATAGTCATCCAAGACATACTATGATCCTATCAGTGTTACTTTATTTGGAGAAGTATACCTAAATATCATCTGTGAGTCGATAAGTTTTATATCTGGGAAATTTTTGGAGCTCTGATCTTGCCCTGGCCTTTCTTAGCCAGCCATTCCTGTGCCAAGAGGAGAACTAGCCATTTGTTCAATACACTCAACAATGACTTCGTAGCACCACCAAATTTTCATGCATGGAAACAGACCCACGCATATAAATGTGTACCTGATTCATGACAAAGGTGACACTACAGAGCTGTAGAGAAAGACTAGTCTTTTCAACAAAAGACTGTAAGTAAACTGAATGGCAAAACAGGAAATAAAAGGATCTTTCTCTCACTAAACACAAAAAGCACTTCCAAATATATTACTGATCTAAATGTAAAAAGTAAAACAATAAAGCTTTCAGTAAAAAATAAAAATTACTGTAGACAAAGATTTTCTTATACATAAAATAGATAATCAACAAGGACCTACTGTATAGCACAGGGAACTCCACTCAATATTCTGTAATAACCTACATGGGAAAAGAATCTTGAAAAGAATAGATATATGTATAACTGAATCACTTTGTTGTAAACCTAAAATTAACACAACATTGTAAATCAACTATACTCCAATATAATATAAAAATTAAAAAAATTTAATAAAACACACAAACCCCAGAACTCTGTGAAAATAAATTTCTCCTTTGTATAAACCAAATAAAAGGTATTCTACCTAAGGGACAAAGAAAAGGGGAAAAAAAGGATTTCTTAAACAGGACACAAAAAGGACTAACTGTAAAAGAAAAAACTTAGTAGATGAAAACTTGGACTACATTAAAATGAATAACTTATTTCATCAAAGTACAGCATAAAGAGCATGAAGAGCCAAATTATAGATTGCAAGAAGATATTCACAATGCGTATAACTGAACAAAGGACTCAGATCCAGAATACCTAAAGAACTCCTATAATCAATAAGAAAAAAAATATCAATAGTAAAGACTAGGCAAAACAAATGAAGATTCACTTTACAAAAGAGGGCATCCAAATGGCCAATAAACATATAAAAAAGTTCTTGACTTCATTCATCATCAGGAGAGTACAAAAACAAACAAAAAACAAACTCACAGTGTGGTACTCAATATGTGGTACTCAACATATCTACCAGAAGAGCTAAAAAGGAAAAGACAAATAACACTAAGTATTAGCAAGGATGTGAAGCAAGTTGGAAGTCTCCTACCTGCTCCTGGAGATGTAAATTGTTATAACTGCTTTAGAACACTATTTGGCAGTACTTACCACAGCTAAACAGCTCTCATTCTCTCTAGAGTTTAGTAATTATTCTCTTAGATATATACTCCACAATACTGAGAATATACATTCAACAACAGACATATAAAAAAAAGTGTCTAACAATTTACTCATAAGAGCCTCAAAATGGAAACAACTCACATACAGTAAAATAGATAAACCAATTGTGTTGTGTCTGTGTGTATATGTACATGTATATACAAACACACAGTAGAACATTATATCGCAGTGAAATTGATATACAATTGCTACACACAACGTAAATGAATCTCTCACATATAATGCTGAACAAAAGAGGACACATACAAATAGTACATAGTTTAAGATTACATTTATATAAAGTTTTAAAACAGGTAAACTAATCTTTGGTGCTGGAAGTCGCCCTTGAGAAGAGAGACTAGTGAACCAAAGAGGACACTTGTGGTGGTGGTGGTGGGTCGTCAGTATTCTGGGGGTGCTGGGAATGCTGGTTCTTTTTTTTTTAATTTTTTATATAGTTGTTTTACAATGTTCTGTCAATTTCTGCTGTTTGGCAAAGTGACTCAGATATATATATATATATATTCTTTTTCTCACATTATCCTCCATCATGTTCCATCACAAGTGACTGGATATAGTTCCCTGTGCTATACAGAGGAATCTCGTTGCTTATCTACTCCAAAAGCAATAATTTGCATCTGCAAACCCCAAATGCCTAGTGGAATGCTGGTTCTTGATCTGGTTTCTCAGGTGTGCTCAATGGGTAAAAATTCATTGACCTGTGTGCTTAGAATTTGTGCACTTTACCATACTGTGTAACACTTTAATTTTTAAAAGTTCATGATGAGAAAATATAAACACAAAGTAAATTCAAAGCATAATATCCAGGTGGTGGGGAAAAACATAAAAATCTGCCTTGCAAATCCAAACCCATTAAGTAACGAGCAAAACTGATGGCTTCTAATTGTTCAGATTATTCTGTTCTAAAATGAAAATTTGATTTTTTATTCATTTAGCATATAGACCTCACTTTCAAAAAGGACTGGAAGCCAGCGCCTTATTTATTGAACAAACACACGTTAGAGGGTTTTTACTCTTCATTGGAAGCTTTTAGGACATCAACATTGTTCAGTTTTGCCTGGTTTACTTTTACTTTTCTCATGTTAATATACGGGTTTTTAAAAATACAATTTTTCTTGGCTAACACCCTCTAATGAAGATTAACAACCGCACTATTTACATAGCCAGCAAGCAAATTAATCTGAGCAGAACACATTCTCCCCAATCAGAATCCATGAAGGCTTCAGCCAGTGACCATCGTAACAGCCTCATGCTCATTGGAAAGGGAAGATTGAGAGCAATTATCTCAATAATCCAAGCCAAGAAACACAGCCACACTATTCGGGAAAAAGAGGGGGGCCACAGAGACCAAGCTGCTCTAGTGAAACAGAGCCTGGCTGGTCAGAAAGAGCTCATATTTTCCTCTGCGCTGGCTTCCGCCCCTTAGAGGAAAGCTTTTCCAGGGGATGGGGTCATTCTCTCTCATTCACTGGACTTACACTGGCACAATACCTATGGTTTACAAAGTTTCCCAGGTAGCACTATCGTCTAGGTTGTATGCTCACCATAAAAAAAGGGTATTAATATCTCCTTTCTTGCTGGTGAAAGAATTGAAGTTCAGCCAGCTAAGGGACCCCTTAAAGCCAGAGGACCTGCAAGTCACACAGCAAGGATAATGCACTTTCAGGCACAGTGCTCTGTCTCCCGTACCATGAGGTCTCTTGGCTTCTCTCCAAGTCTGCTTGTGAGAATGAGAACCTAATCCCAAGGCTTGAAAAAAAAAATTAGGCTGGGATTGTTAGAGACTGGGCAGCAGGCAACCTGGAAATCCTGCCGCAGCCCAAGGACAGTGTTCACAGCTTTAAGATCATGCATTCTGGAGTAACTGGGTGGGGGCAGGGTGGGCGAGTGTAGGAGCCAGGGCTGGGGTAAATAGCTGTTAAGCATAGCAATGGTCTAAATGTCTCAGTCCAGCTCTTCTGCAGAAAGGTCGGCAGCAATAATGGAAATGAGCCATCCAGGTAGGCCTTCCTACAAGACGCATGACACTTGTGGCTTTGAAATATATACCGTGTAGTTCTGAAATTCATTCATAAACATGGTACAGTTGATTCTACCAGAGATGACATTGTTCCCAATACTAAACAGCATAAAGAGCACTGGCTTTGGATCCAACAGAGATGGCTTTGAACCCCAACTCTACTTTTCACTAGACACACTCTAGTAAACAAGTTATTCTGCTTTGAACTTCTATTTCCTTGGCCGTAAAATAGCCATAATACCCACCTATCAGAATCATGGTGAAACTTGTTGAAATAATATATGGAAAGTTCCTTTCCTTACACCCTACTTTAAAAAAAATAAGGGATAAGATTAGTTTTCTTTCTGTGAGTTTTTAAAATATATGACATGACAAGTTTGTGTCTTCCTTGGCAGCTAAAATGAAATTAAAACATAAATCATTCAAATTCACACCTTACAGGATAATCATATATGAATATATAATAACCTTCTCAGACGGTGTAATTTAAGAGCCTTGACCTTTTTCCTTCTTTTTCCCTTTTTCACCTGAAAGCAATCTGATGAACTCAGTGCCTGCTTCATTTCCTGGAATAGAAATTACAATAATCTTCTCCTTAATTTCAATAAATGATTAACATAACAAAAACATGTCAGTTATAGCCAGAATCCAGCTTCCATAATTTTTCTAGAAATGAGATTGCCAAATGCCGCCTGAAAAAAGATGAGTATCTAACTGCCTGATTAACTCCAGATGTTGTCCTGGGCAAATGCCACAGGTCACCCAAAGAAACTAAGAGGAAAAGGTCTTATATTTGACTGCCTATGACTTCCCTTTTAAAAAGCAAAACAAACAAATAAAAAGTTTCCAAAATCTAGAGGTGTTCTTCCAGAATAAGAATGTTTTGCTGTCATCTCAAGACCCGTGAATACCCCTACCCAAAAACTGGTCTGCCTTCCCAACTGTCTCATTTCTGTCCATGCCTACAGGTTCTTAGAATCTTAGAAACAAAGAACCAGAAAGACTTCCGTTAAAGCCACTGGACTCAATAACCAAAAAACGCAAGAATCATTTCCACAGCATCCCTGATGATCTGCAACTTGTTAAATATTTCCAGTGCAGGGAAGCTGCCTACCTACTTCCCATTCTTGGTCAAGTTCTCTGATAAACCCAGCTGAGATATTTTCCCAAATGTTTCTCTCCCATTCACTAATCCTAGCTCTACCTCTAGGGCAATAGGGGTGGGACTAGGGTGGGGGGGCAGAAGATAAACCTCACCCTGTCCTCCACCTTGGAGGTCCAGCAAATGCAAGGCAGCCATTATGTTTATACACATTTTCTGCTCTGACTCAAACACCCAATTCAAATAACACATACCTCATACTGCTTTAGGTGCTAGGACAGGAGAGCTAAATAACACGAGATGCTTACACTGGTCCCTAAGAACAATCTGGATGTGACCTGGCTTCCAGACCACCCACCCACTCCCTCCTTCAGCTACACTGTGGTTTGTTGATGCTTCTCTTAAAGCATGGTACTTTGGGTGTTTACCCAAAGGAGTTGAAAACTTATGTTCACACAAAAACCTGCACTTGGATGTTTACAGCAGATTTATTCCTGATTGTCAAAACTTCGAAGCAACCAAGATGTCCTTCAGTAGGTAAATGGATAAATAAACTATGGTGCATCCAAACAATGGAATATTATTCAGTGCTAAAAAGAAATGAGCTGTCAATCCATGACAAGACAGGGAGGAACTCCAAATGGCCATTACTAAGCGAAAGAAGCCAATCTGAAAGGGCTGCATACCGTATGATACCAACTATACGACATCCCGGAAAAGGCAAAACTACGGAGACAGTAAAAAGATCAGTGACTCCAGAGGTTAAGGGGAGAACAGAAGAATAGCAGAGAACAGGGGATTTTAGGGATACCATGCATTATACTATCATGGTAGACACGTAACACTATACTCTTGTCTAAGCCCACAGAATGTGCAATACCAACAGTGATCCTTACTGCAAACTATGGACTGGGTTATTATGATGTGCCAGTGTGGGTTCCACTCTGGTTGACAATGGGGAAGGTGTGCATGGGCGGTGGTGGGGCAGGGTATAAATGGGAAATCTCTGTACCTTCCTCTCAATTTTTCTGTGAACCTAAAACTGCTCTAAAAAAATATTTTTGAAAAATTAATAGACAAGAAATAGGTGGGTAGGCCTACACATTATACCAATGTCAATTTCCTGGTTTTGATACTGCACAACAGTTGTATATGATGTTCACAGTGGGGGAACGCTGGGTGAAGGGTGCACAGGACCTCCCTGGGTTTCTTTCCTACTTCCTATGAATGTATCATTATTTCAAGTTTAAAAATAAACAGATAGATGAGATGACACTGCAGGATAATAAAAGCCCCAACCAAGATGGGTTCATCTACTGAAAAACCTCTGGGAATGAGCACCCAGGGACAAGAGAGAATTGCCAGATCAGCACCTACACCCTGCTCTCCCTAGGAGGTAGGGCATCCTTCTGGAAGGGCAACCCTGAGTTCCATGATGTGTTCTGTAGGGCCTTCCCCTTGTTCCTATTCTGTAACAATCCGATGGGCAGAGTCTGTGGCCTGTGTTCCTTATCACCTGGAAGGGCTATGGTGGGGAGGGGGTCATGAACCACCAGGCTCCAGAGTCTGACACACCTGGATTTAAAATGCAGCCCCCAACCCCTACCAGCTGTGGTGGCCTGAGCACATGATTTGCCTTCTTCCAGGCTCCGCAAAACAGAGATGGGGATGAGCACCGTTATCATGCAGGGCTGTGAGAAGAGTCAATGAGATAATTCATACAAGGCAAATATAAGGCTCCAGGACCTACTAAAAAGTCAGTAAATATTTATGGTCTTAGAGCCTCCTGCAGGAATAAGGTCTAGGTTTTCAGGACACACTCCTCCCTTTTCAACACCATAGGGAACATCTGTCCTTCCCCCACTTGCTGGTAGCTCTCAGCTACTCTAACCAGGGATTCTCAAACCATCTGCAGTGAAGGACCAGTTTTTTTGTTTTTGGTGTTTTTCATTTTTTAATCCAATCTGTCATAGACTGTATTTGGTAAAGTACAAGGACAATGAATTACTTGAGAAACATAATTTTAGAGACAAAATATAAGGCATAGGTCTTTTTTTTTAATTAGATTCAACAGACAAATTACCATGATGAATTGCTATAAGAGTTTCTAAATGCTTCCTTTCAATTTCCGTACTTCTCACTCCTGACTGATAATAGCTAGCTGAGCTGGACCATCGACTGCACTTTGAGTAGCATCTCTTCTGTACCTTCTTCTCCAAGCTCCTAATAACCTTATGGTCAGAAAACACAACTGAGTAATTTAAAATCTCTTTCTATATTAATTTTAATTCCTGAGACTGAAGGTTCTTTGAGTGTCAGGGTCATGACCACTGTGCCTCGCATAGGAAAGGTGCCTCATAGGGGCTCAAAAATGCTAGCTGATAATCCAAATATTAAACTGGCATATTATCTTTTACTTCTTCATGATTTAGGCAACTTGGTAGTGCATCTGTGAAAATCTGCCTGATGAACACATTTTGTCCCTTTAGCATCCCTCTCTATTTGCCTGCCTTCTGTCTATTTGTGTGTGTGTGTGTGTGTGTGTCTTTTTCACCACCTGCTCCATCTCCCTTTAACTGAAATGTACCAGATATAGTCACTGTTTCTCTTCCACTGAGGGACAAGACAGGACAAATCACAGAAAATCCCATTCATCAGAAAAGCTGGCTCTGGTTCACCAGATAAACATTCAAGGAAATGGAGTGCTTATATTAACACATTCTTAGGGGATACTGTTATTCTCACCTGTGCACCTCCTACAGCTGAGCCCATGATGGCTGCTCGATAAATGTTTATGTGACCTGGCCAGGCAGTGCTGGCTGTATCTCAATGACTGCAAGTCCCATCTTCCTCATGTCACTCAGAAGGCAAAAAGGGGCAGTGAGTGCTGTTACAGGAAGGAGCCTCGGGTTCTTTAGACCCAAGTGTGTTTCTAATCTGGCTGCATAGCAGAATCACCTGGGGAATTTTCAAAACAATACTCATGCCTGCCTCCCAGACCCAGAGATTTTTCTTAAGGTAATTGTTCTGGGATGAAACCTAAGCATCAATACTATTCAGGTTCCACAGGCAATTCCACTGTACAGCTAGATGAAAAAAACACCGATTTGGCATACCCTCCCATCCACCCTAGTTCTCAGCAGATGTTCCTTAAACTTTTGTTGAGTGAGTGGCTAACTCAATGGGTGAGAATGCATCTGTGGCAAATGTGGAGATGGTCTTGGCCCTGCCTCCTCAGACCCGTCATCTCCAATGTGCATCTTCTCCCAAGGTCTAACCCTTAAACTCCAGCCAGAAACATCCCCTGTCCATCCTCTTGCTGGTGGAAGGAGGGCTTGTATCTCCTGGGGTGCACTGGCCCCAGGAAAGCACCAACTTAGCTCATCCTCACCTTTTCAACAGGAAGCTACAGGACTTTCTCGAAGACACACCCAGAAGGCCCCCGCAAACAGCCCTTAACTCACACAGGATGGGAACATGTTATCTCATCTATTTTGTGTGTGTTTTATGGCTGTGCCCCGATTGTTTTTCTGGCAGTCCCTGGGATCAGGATGCCATCTCAGGCTCCAGACCCCAGAGGTCAGAGGCTGGAGAACACTTAGTACCAAGCGACTGGCTTGTAAAAGTCTGGTAAATGGATGCTGTTGTGCTGCTGAGGGAGGGCAAGAGGGCAAGCAGTGAGTATGTGAGATGAACAAGGGGAGGAGGGGGAAGTGAAGCAGCCTGTGGGCCTGGAGGGGCGATGAGATGCAGGCAGCCCTCTGTGGGCAGGCCCAGGTGACACACGATGGGGCAGTGTCTGCAGCCCCACCCCAAGGGGCAGGGAAGAAGGGAAGAGCCGCACTGAGCTCCAAGTCCTCTGTGGAGAATGTGTGCCTGCAGCTGCCCTGGCTTCTGACCTGTGGCTGCTCCCTGAGCTGCTGCTGCTGCTATTTTTAGTCGAATACCAGCCCCTTCCCAGCCTCCTCTCCAAACCTCTTTCCATAACCCCAGAGGAGGCAATGAACTTTCACTCTCCCTCTGGACCCTGAACCACCCACTCCTCCCTGACGCCCACATGGAGTCAGTTCTGCATGCTACAAGGATGTCTGGAAGGAGATGAACACAGGGTGGCCACGAAGTCGGCTGTGAAATTTAACACATTTTTTTAAACCAGAAGAATAATAAGGGAAACACATTAGGTCAAGGGAGAGCACTCCCTCTGGCCCCCAAAGCAGCCATTCTCTGGGTCTCTTCCCTGCCCACCTGCGTATTGATGGCCTACCCTCACTAGGAATGGGCATTTTCAGGTATGTTTCCATCTCCTCAGAAAGAGGAAAAGAAACTCACACTGCTCGGGCACCCCTGTTTCCTGGCACTCTGCTGGATTCGGTTCGTGATTTTTCCCACACGAGTCTTCTAATCCACAAGCTAAATTCAGGGACCCACCCAGGGTCAGGCAGCTTGCAATTAGCAAAGCTGAGATTCAGACCTAGTACTCTGTGATTTCAGTGCTCACAGAGGATAATCCTCCCCCAAAAGCAAGTCTCATACTCCTGTCACCAAAAAGAAAAACCTGCCCCCAGCCCTAAAGGGGCTTCCCAAGGCAGGGATCATGAAACCCCAATAGACTGACACCTCCCACTGGGCCCAGTAATCCCTATAGATTGACTGAAGCACCAGCTTCCAGAAAAGAAAGGAAAACATATTCACCATTCACGTGCCAGTGAGCTCTGAAGACATATATGCCATCTCTTGCTATAACAGCTTCTTAGGGGGCTTAGGAGGGAGCCCAAGACAGGCGCATCCTTGTCCCCACCCAAGAGTCTATAATACCATTTCTGAGTTCCAGAAACACCTCACAACTTAAGGATTTTGAGAGAATGAGTTATTCATTCACCATCCAGTAGGTACTTCCTGAGCACCTACTATGTGCCAAGAACAGTACTAGGTGCTGGGGACAGACGTGAACTCAAGTCAGCTTCTGTCCTCCTAAAGCTGGAAGCTATGGGGAGAGGGGACAGTGCTGGGGTTCGGAGGCATTTGTAGGGCAAGGATGTCTCCTGACTGACGTACTACCTTAAATTTGAGATGAGGCACTTTTAAGGGAGGAGGAGGAGTTAAGGAAACCAAGCTCGTTGCTATGCAACCATGCTGATTTATTCTTAGCCAGAGAAGCCAGAGCAGCAGCAGCTTGTGGGTGGGGGGAGGAGACAGAGCCATGGGAGGGGAGGAGTGGGAGGCAAAGTGGTGCGCAGAGAGCACCTGGGCTACACACACAGGGCCCTCCCCGGGCGCCACTCACAAATGGACGCTGCACAGAATCACACTCACCAGAGGTAGTCAGAATATTGTGGGGACAGCCCCAGGAACCACAGAAAGGACCTCCTGCCCCGCTGCAAAATGCCTTGTTCTTGGGCCTGAAATTAACTTCCAGTTGTTATAACCAGGTCTGCCCTGAATACCAAAAAGGGACAAAGAACAACACAAAGGCTGGCATGTCTCTTGCCTGGGGGGACATACAGTCCACCGGGGCAACGAGACACACACAGACACAGAAACAGTCCATCAACAAGTATTCATTAAGAACCACCTAGAGTGCATTCTGCAGAGCACAGGATGCTGTGGGGGCGGAGGCAGCCCCAGGGCTGAGGGAGGACACGGACTGTGTTGGCCACACAGACGCTGACACTGTGCTGACGGACGCTGCTGGGTCCTGGCTCTGAGTGCTGGGCCTGGCTGGGCCCGCATGGGCTCCGGGCAGCCTGCGGCAAGTAGCTCCAGGTCTCTGAGCCTCTGTCTCCTATCTTTAAAATGAGATTTAAACTAAGCCGTCCTTCTAGATCTGACATGCCTGAGTCTTTGCCATTATAAACACTACCGGATTTCAGTGGGAGCAGAGCTGAGTATAAAATAGAATACTCAGGAAGGACTTCATGGAAGAGGAAAGCTTTGAAGACGGGGAGGGGGAGGCAGACTGAGGTTTACTGAGGGCATGTTATGTACCTGTACCTAAGGACACAGCGCCTTCAGAGTTGAAAAAGCCGAGCTTCATTGAGGCTGAGTAACTTGCTCAAAGCCACACAGCTCAGTAGCAGATTCCATATTCAAACCCATGTCCACCAGCTCCACAGCCTGTGCGCTTGCCACCGGCTCCCACAGCCTCTCTAAGAAGGTAGGACGTGGACATGAACGGGGGTATGAGGCAGCCTGGGAAGCAGCACGGGCAAAGACCGTGAGCTTGAAAAGCCCCAGGACCAACAAGGGGAGATTCCTGGGGGCTGTGAAGGAAAGGAGGGTGCAGTCAGGAGACAGAAGGAAAACCAGGTAAGTCCCCTCACTCACACTCAGGGCTGCACTAAATGCTGTGGAAAAGAAAGTGGTATATAAAACAGTCCTTATCCTGAATTAATGTACAACCAAAGAGCTAAAATGTGAAAACTGACAATAAATGAAATGCTACAAAAAGGGCCAGGGGAGGTGTACAAAGTAAGTCACAGTCCAGTTTAAGTGGGGGGACTGCTGCTTCTAATTCTGGTGGCCACAAGAGATCTGTGGAGGAAGGGGAGTGGGTGTGAGCTTTAGAGGGTTCCAGGGGGAACAGTGGGGAGTGGGGAGCGGGGAGAGAGGTAAGGACATTTGGGATGGGAAAAATCTCATCCAGGGGAGGGAAACGCAGGAAATATGCTCCCTGTGCTTAGAAGGGAGAGCTGGTGGGAAACAGCTGGGTCGGGAGAGACTAGAGTGCCTTGGCTGATAGAGTGAAGAGTTTGATCTTTAACCAAGGCTGTGAGAAACCGCTGACTGTGCTTGAGCAGTTCAGGTAAAGGCAACCAGCAGCACTCAGTCAGCCAGGGTAGGCTAAGGGGGCTCTGGACGAGGGGGTGGCAAGGAAGGACTGATCTCCTGGGTGTTTCAAGATGAATGGAAAAGTCCTGGTGAACGGGAGTAGGAGAAGTCAACCCAAACTTCAGGCCAAGAGAACGGGAGTAGGAGAAGTCAACCCAAACTTCAGGCCAAGAGAATGACAGTGTCATATTCAGAACTAGGAAAGTCCGGCAAAAAATAAAACTAGGGGGGAGGATGGTAATGAGGCTGATTAGTTCCACTGTAGACATCCTAAGGCTCCTCTAGGATATTCCAACAAAAGAAATCGAGAATCTCAAACTCAGGAAAAGGAAGCCTTAGGCTGGGGGAGGGGAGGCGGGTGCACCTATCGTCCAGGGCGAGATGGGTACCCCCTGCTCCATGAGCCCCCAGGGGAGGCAGTACAGCTGCTCTGTGAGTTAGGAACGGGAAGTCCCGAAACGAGAAATGACAGGGGGATGGAAAGAAAACGTCTGAGCCAACTCTTAATTATTCCCTCAATACAGCAAGCGAGGCACCCGGTCAGGGTCGAGCCCAGAGGAGCCCACTTCCCTCCCTAGGCAGTAACCCCTTCTGCTCTCTAGTGAGGCATTGTCAGCCTCTGCCAGGGACAGGGACTCCCAGGGGACCTCATCCTGCATCTTGGTAATGGAGAGGAGGGATACCATTTTGGAGAAAGACCTGAGTAAGAATCAGAGTTGCCCCATCTGAGTGAGCCTCGGCAACTTACCAACCTCTCCGAAGAGTCAAAAAGGACAAGCGTCAAGTGCCTGGCATAGGGCAGGGCATACAGATGGTGTCAGTGACATGTTAGTTCCCCCCACCCACCCTCCACCACCCCAGAGCAGGCCTTTCCATTACTGCTCAGTTCTCACTGACATAGTTTGGTGGGGGGGTTTTGTTTTTGTTTTCATTTTTTATCAGTATCTCTTCAGAAGGTCTAATTATACTCTCTGGGATAGCACAAAAAATAAGTCAGTTTCCCCTTCCGCTTGTCAAATGTTGATGTTTCCCCTGAAGCTGGATTTGGGGCACCTTGAACTGAGTTTCATCCCCATGATAAGGTCTGACAGATAGAGAACAGAGAGGGGCTATAACTGTTCTTCTACACATGCAGCCCGAGGCCCTCAAAAATATCACCTCCACCCGACTGTGAGTGGCGAATGCAATTCTACCATTAGAGATTTCTTTCTTTAGTCTAACATGCTTTTTTTAAATAAATTCTCCCATGAGGAATAACCCATTGAGCTGTTTACCTATCATAAATAACAAAATGCATCAATTTATCATCTGTCGGGGGTATGTGGCAAGGGTTTTGATGCTTTGGAGAAAAGGAGGTGCACTTTGGTGTTGAGATGATGGGTCCTCTTTGGGGAGGTCACTGATGTGAGTTACGGCCACTAAAGTGAGTTAGGGACCTAGAGGAGCAAGTTCCACTGCTTTACCAAGAAGCGGCACTGATTGCTGAATGAGAGGGTTGCAAAAGAAATAGCTCTGCCAATTGAAGTTACAGTGTGACAATGTGGGACTTGAGGGTACAAGCTGAGAGTCAGGGGGGCTACCGCTCTCCAAAGGGCATTGCAGAGCATCACAGAAAAGCTATCTCCACCTCCCACGGAAGCAAAACCCAGGGGACTGAGGTACACTGGGAGAGACTGAAGTGGGAGCCAGGAAGCACTTCCAGGTGATGCAAGAAACTCTCCTTCGTCACCCAGATTAGGCTTTCTTTGTGCCTCTACCACTCTCCTGAAGCTTCCTTTAACAACAATCCATGATCTCCTAACATCCAAACCCCAGGGTTCTACCTCACTCCTCAGCAGAATGAAGGCCAGTGCCCACACCTTCCTTGAAACCCCTGAGTGGATCACTCTCACCTTCCTTCTCACCTGCCCCCAGGTGCCGCCTTGCTCCTCTGCACCAACCCCTCCCTAACAGGCAGAGGGAACATTTCCTGCAGTTCTTGGCAGTGGGAAGGAGTGGTTCCCAAGAGCCTCTTCCGCACAGGGCGGAGCACACAGTGGGCGTGTGGAAAGCTGCAGAGGTAACAAAGGAAGCCAGTGCATTCAGATGCTGGCCAAAGTGTGGCTCAAAGGACGTCGTCCTAGGAAGTCGGCCACAGAAGGCACCGCACTTTGCCATGTTTCTAAGGAGGCTCCCCTTACTCAACATACACACCTTGACTCTAACACACAAGCCCCCATTCAATGTCTTTTCTTCAGAGAACAACTTTTAAAGGGAGTGCCGCCAACCCCAGGGCGTTTGGCCTCCTCATTACTCTGAACTCCGGTATCCAAGGAGACGTTCTCACAGAGGACCTCATCTCCACAGGAAAAGGTTCCAGGGACGGACGCCTGAGAGAAGAGCTCTCCTCAGCCACAGAGGGACTTTTCTCCTCCAGCCCAGCTCCTCCCTGACCCCGCCCTTGCCTGAGCTGCATCAGTTTTCTTTGTGAAGCTGTCTTTCTGTTGCTCACATCTGTATTGTATGTATCATGCTACACACACAGATGAACAATATCCAAGAATCCCATACTCCCAACCTTTGGGCTCCCTCACACCAAGCTCTTAGGGGAGGACTTGGCTCTCCATCAACAAGTGTGGAGCTCTCTGAGGACCAAAGCCATGACCAAGGGACACACATTGTCCTTGACTCGCCCTCCCTCTGTACCCACCACTTCCCCTCAGCTCCCAACAGAACTCTGCCCATACGGGCACCCCTAGTTCATGCTGGTGACTCAGGGATACACAAGGAAAAGCAGGAGGCCCCTGGAACTTCCTAGACGGGAGATGTAGATACACAAGGAAGGAAAGGTGAAAGGACAGAAGGAAGGAGACGGAGGACTGGAGGGAATCCTTCATGAGCTCAGCCGGTTCTCAGACCCTGTCTTAGTCATCCTTGTCACCTTTGGCCCTGGCCCCGATGACTGAGACTACTAACCCTTTGATCTGCTCCTCCAGCTCTGCTCATTGAGTGTGAAACACCGAGATGTGGCAGATATTCTGAGCGCCAGAACCCATGCTAGAAAGTTGCCAAGGCAACAGAACACTCCTCTCCGGTATAAATATTCGTGGGCGACACCACTGGTGGAGTAGAGCACACCCGTCTTCCCCTCCTCCTCCTTCCGGCAGGTCTGGCCAAGCGGAGGGGGCTGTGAACGCTTTTGACAGGGAGAATGGAAAAGAGTGGATCCCTCCAGAGACCAGCTAAGTTTCTGGCTAATGGGCCATCCAGGAGGGAGACAGGACGTGGCAGTTCTGATTTAATGATCAGTTCTCACTGGGCCCCCAGGTGGGATGGGGGCAGAGAGAAGGCTGCCAGGGGAAGTGGCATGAATTATAGAAGGCGACTCCCGAACCACAATGTCAGGCTATCGTACCCAGGAGAGGTGCTCGAGATACCAGCCAGCTGGGGCCACTGGGCAGTGTCCAGGCCTGATGCTCTACCCAGGGCTCTTCTGACCTCCTTGTTCTCCATACTTCCAGACCCACAAAGACACAGACTGCACCGAAGACACCTAGGATTGAGAACCCAGGTCCCAGTGCTCTGCAGCGAAGACGGTGTCTCAGCAGGTATCACTCCATTCAGGGGCAAGCTCAGCCATCACCTGCAGCCAGCCCACCCAATAGCATCATTGTTAGCCCTTTTCCTCCCCGGATCTCAGTCTTACCAGCTCTACAAGGGGTGGGGGTGGGTCTTTGCTCTCCTCTAGTATTCCCGAAAAGGTGAAAATAATATGATATTTGGCCTGTGAACATTCCTTGGAGAAACTCTTTAGAGAAATAGTATCAGCAGCCCCACCGCCAGGAGGCAGGGATCCTCGGGGTGGTCCCCAGAGACTCCAGCTCTCATGCTTTGGGGGAGAGCTGGAACAACAATTCAGGACAAAGTATCTCACATTCATCTCCCTTCTGCCTCCACATCGTTATCGCTGCTCGCCTAAGGTACCCACTGCACTCTGACCGAGCTCTTCACACACTGGAGCTCACACCATTCTCACGGCATACCTCACACTCGCTCCTCCTGCCAGAACCAACAGAATCTCCTCCCCAAGCCTTCCCCAGCCATGCAGCCAACTGGACTCTTCTCCCCACTCCTGCAGACCTGCCACCTGCGCCCATCATGTGACACATCACACTCTGGTTCATCAGTGTTGTCTTGAAAGCCCCAGGCAGCATCTAGACTAGCTTGTGCACATAGTAGGCACTTAAGTGAATATTGCTTTGGAGGTAGATTTTTTAAAAATTGTTCATTGTTCAGAAAAACCAGGTGACCCAGTCTCCAGGTGTCCAAGCACGTCCTGCAATAGAATGGACGCTCCTCACGTCCTCTGCTGTACCTCCCAGCACAGCTCTTTTCCGCCACTCCTAGACGCACCATTCCTGCATGGCCTGAAACATCCTTTCCTGTTGCCCAAACTCTCATAGTCACTCCACCTCGCCAGCCCCATCCCCTATTCATCCAGGATGGCTCGGGGCCTCACTCCCCCACCTCTGACCTCGCTGAGCCCTGTTTCCCTCAGTAGAGGCCCCTGAATTTCCTGTGGAGCACAAACTAGGTGTAACTTTAAAGCAGCACCACCAGCTTTGTCACAAACGCCCTGGGACACACACATCCCATCTTTTCCCAGGTCACACCCTACACCGGGAGTCTGTGTCCTGCATTGAAATTCCAGGATCTCTTAGGTGCCTTGAACCTCTACCCAGAATTTCTGGGACTCCAACAGCCACTGGGTTTCCTGGCAGGAAACTGGTATTGTCTCTCCCTGGGAGGAGGATCTAAGACCAAGGAACTGTACCCTCCTCCCGGAGGTTAAGTAGATGCCAGGCCCACCTACCACATCCTCCCAGGTTCCCTGAGAGTCAGACTAGTGTCATGATAAGAGGGTGGGCTGTGCTACCAGACAGTCCAGGGTTCAAATCCTTGGCTGATTCGCTGATATGGCCAAGTCGACTGGCATCTACTGATGGCCTACTCTTGTTCCAAGGGATCCAGGCTCTCGGGGTATGGTCCTCACACTGGCAGCACCAGCAGCACCCAGGAACTCGTTAGAAATGCAAATTATTGTGCTCACCCCAGACCTGCTGGATCAGAAAGTCCAGCAACCTATGTTTTAACCAACTCCCCAAGTGATTCTAATGCACATTCGAATTTGGAAGCCACTGATTTAGACCCTAGGGATACACAAAAATGAAAAACCTACAATCTAGACCAGCAGTTCTCAGCCCTGGCTGCACATTAAAATCAACAGGGGAGCTTTAAAAATACCACCAAAGCCCGGTCCCATCCCAGATCCATTCCATTAGGATCTCTAGGAATGGGTAAATAATCGTAATGACATGTGCTGAGTGCAAAGACTGAATAAGCGTGCAAACAGCTCAGAAGGGAGAAGGTTGTGAGGAGATCAGGGCAAGTGGCTTCACTATCAGAGCCTCTGTTTTCTCATCTGTAAAATGGGGATTGCAATGCCCGTCCCATGAGATGATGTACGTAAATGCCTAGAATGCCACAGATGCTCAGTCGGCATCAATCCCCCCACTTCCTCGACTAGGCCCTTTGCTGACTCTGCGCTCAGCAGCAGAATGCCCTATCAGTTCATTGTCAAGCACTCCACCCCACCGAGGACAGACCCCCTGGCCAGTCTCAGCTTTGGACAACAGGTCTCTTCAGCAGCCATCTCAACATTCCCAGGGTCTTCAGTCACTTTCTAAAAAACAGTCTGGGGCCTTGAGAACCAGACTATGCCCAGAGGGCTGCTCACAGCCCAGACCCCAGCTCTGACTCCCCACCTCCCCCAGCTCTTTCAAAGAACAGCTCCCTCAAACAACTTGACAAGGTCCTCTTGCATCACACTAGGAGCACTTACAGGGCCCTAGGCCAGCCCCCTCTCAAACCTTTTATCTGTGGCTTCAGACAGGTCCACTGCCTCAGGGGGAGCTCACTCTGCATCAGGCAGACCCCTGATGCAGAGCCTTTCATCATTCCATCCCCCTCCTCAGCAATATCTGAATTAAGCCTATAGGAGACTTGGCAAAAGCACCAAACTCTTCTCCCTACCCCTACCCCCACCCCCGAAGGCACAGAAGTGAGCCTGCTGTTGCAGAGAGCACGCTGGGCCTCCCCCAACAGACCCACAGATCTATGGCCTCTCAAATGGAGCAGAGATATGGGCTCTCCTTGCAGCTGTCCCCTTGGGCTCTGTGCTTGTCCCAGCGTATGCTAAACATTCTTGGTCTCCTCTTGAGAACAGCCCTCACCATCATTTTAAAATTTTAAAAAAAAAAAAAAAAAAGCAAATCGCGTCATTATTTCATAGGCAAACCTTACCTTTTTTTTTTCCTTCTAAACTAAAATCATGATCACTCAGCTTGCCCAGATTTGGTTTCCTCTTCCCTAGATTTCCTCCAATGAAACTGGATTGTTTCCAGACAAATCAAATTAGCACCCAAAGAATAAAGTTATAACACTGTGAGGGGGAGTTTAAAACAACAACAAAAACATTGCCCCACCAGATTGGGAAAGGGTTTTCAGAATGTAGGCAGACCCTACAGAGTCTGAACATCAGTGGTGTCCTTGGCCTCAGCTTCCCTCAAGGCCCTCAGGTGGCAGTGGCCAGTGAAGCGTCAGTCATGCTGTCACCTCCAAGGGGCCTGGAAACCAGACCCCCATAAGGGAGTGTGAGGGGCCCCAGAGAAGGAGGGATCTGCCTTCAGAGCCAAGGCGTTAGACACCCAGAAGCAGGCACCAGGTCTATCCTCCAAAGATGAGGGGGCTGCCAGTGAGCAATAGTGTCTTCAGAAGCCAGAGTCTGGCCTAGTTTCCTGTTCCTGACCCACAGAACCCCCACAGAAGAATTTGGAACATGAGACAGGAACAAAAGTCCCTGAAGAAACAGTCTTGGAGGAAAAGGAAAAATAAAGGAGCCATGCAGCTTTTCTTCAGTCCTGAGGAGTAATACGAGGGCCCAGCTCCTTCCTCGACGCCACAGTCACCCTCTCCAGGCCCCGTCACCCCTCCTCCTCCTTCCCCAAGCCCTGCCACGTGCAAAATAAGCCCTCTGCCCAGGCTGGCCAGAGAATGAGATATTTTATCCTTGGCTCTGCATTTTCATTCAGCCTTAAAAAGCTCAGGCCGGGCAAGAAGCCCGCAAGTGTGTCGTGCCGTGCCTCATGCTCACCTCCCCAGGCCTGGCTGGATTTCCCTGCATTTCTCCTCCTCACTGCAGCGTTCTCACTGGCTGGGGTGCCAGACCCTGGGCTCTGAAAGCACTGACTGAGCTGCCCTCACAGCCCTTAGGAAAGTGTGACAAAAAAACAGAGCATTAGTGGTGCACAGCTCTGAAGCCAAGCCACGTGGGAGCTCCAAAGGGTAGAGGGCAGCCAGAGGGGCGGGAAAACACGCAGTCATCTGCACTGATGGTGGAAAGAGATCCTGGGCAACCAAAATGACAGAAAGTTGGTAATCCAGAATCATGGGCATTGTTTGTTAGGAGTCAACATGATTTTTCACAGCAGACTTGCAAAGAATCTACTTGTTCAAAAATGAATTTGCATCTCCTGAATACAAACACCAGGAAGATTAAGAAAACAACTACATGAACAAACAAAAGTCCAGGACCAGATGGCTTCACAGGCAAATCCTACCAAACATACAAAGAGGAACTTACACCCATCCTCCTTAAACTTTTACAAAAGGTTGAAGAAGAAGTTACACTCCTAAAGACATTTTATGAATCCACCATCATGCTAATACCAAAACCAGACAAAGATACCACCAAAAATGAAAACTATAGGCCAATATCTTTGATGAATATAGACGTGAAAATTCTTCACAAAATTTTAGCCAACTGAATCCAACAACATATAAAAAAGATCATACACCATGACCAAGTGGGATTCATCCCAGGATCACAAGGATGGTTCAACATACATAAATCAATCAACGTCATACACCACATTAACAAAAGAAAAGTCAAAAACCACATGATCATCTCAGCAGATGCAGAAAAAGCATTTGACAAAGTCCAACATACATTCATGATTAAAACTCTTACCAAAGTGGGTATAGAGCAGACATAACATAATAAAAGCAATTTATGACAAACCTACAGCCAATAAAATACTCAATGGAGAAAAGCTGAAAGCCTTCCTGCTAAAATCTGGAACAAGACAAGGATGCTCACTCTCACTACTTTTATTCAACATAGTATTGGAAGTCCTAGCCACAGCAATCAGACAAACAAAAGAAATAAAAGGTATTCAAGTTGGAAGAGAAGAGATAAAATTGTCACTCTATGCAGATGACATGATACTATATATAGAAAACCCTTGTAGGACTCCACACAAAAACTACTGGAACTGATCAACAAACTCAGCAGAGTAGCAGGATGCAAGATTAACATTCAGAAATCAGTTGCATCTCTGTATACTAACATGAAATATTAGAAAAGGAATGCAAAATACAATGCCTTTTAAAATCACACCCCAAAAAATTAAATACCTGGGAATAAACACGACCAAGGAGGTGAAAGACTTTTATGCTGAGAACTATAAAACATTCATCAAGGAAATTAAAGAGGATTTAAAGAAATGGAAAGATATTCCGCTGCTCCTGGGTTGGAAAAATTAATATTGTAAAAAAATGTCCACATTACCCAAAGCAATCTACAGATTCAATGCAATTCCTGTCAAATTACCCATGACATTTTTCACAGAACTAGAACAAACAATACAAAACTTTATATGAAACTATAAAAGACCCAGAATCACCAAGGCAATTCTGAGGAGGAAAAACCAAGCAGGAGGTATAACTCTCCCAAACTTCAGACAATATTACAAAGCCACAGTGATCAAGACAGTGTGGTACTGGTGCCAAAACAAACATACAGACCAATGGAACAGAATAGAGAACCCAGGAATAAACCCAGACACCTATGGTCAATTAATCTTCGACAAAGGAGGCAAGAACATAAAATGGGAAAAAGACAGTCTTTTGAGTAAGTGATGTTGGGAAACCTGGACAGCCACATGCAAATCAATGAAACTGGAACACACCGTCACACCATGCACAAAAATAAACTCAAAATGGCTTAAAGATTTAAACATATGACAAGACACCATCAAACTCCTGGAAGAGAGCATAGGCAAAACATTCTCTGACATCAACTTTACAAATATTTTCTTAGGTCAGTCTCCCAAGGCAACAGAAATAAAAGCAAAAATAAACCAAAGAGGCCTAATCAAACTGACAAGCTTTTGCACAGCAAAAGATACCATTTAAAAAATAAACAAAAAGACAACTTACAGAATGGAAGAAAATAGTTTCAAATGATTCAACTGACAAAAGCTTAATCTCTAAAATACACAAACAACTTATACAACTCAACAGCAAAAAAGAACAACAATCCAATTGAAAAATAGGCAAAAGACCTGAATAGACATTTCTCCAAAGAAGATATACAGATGGCCAACAAGCACATGAAACAATGCTCAACATCACTGATTATTACAGGAATTCTAATCAAAACTACTATGAGTTACCACCTCACACCAGTCAGAATGGCCATTATTAATAGTCCACAAATAACAAATGCTAGAGAGGGTGTGGAGAAAAGAGAACCTTCACGCACTGTTGGTCGGAATGTAAATTGGTACAAACTGCTATGGAAAGCTGTATGGAGGTACCTTAGAAAACTATACATGAACTACCATATGACCCAGCAATCCCACTCTTGGGCATACACCCAGACAAAACTTACCTTGAAAAAAACACATGCACCCGCATGTTCATTGCAGCACCATTCACAACAGCCAAGACATGGAAACAACCTAAATGTCCATCAACAAATGAATGGATTGAGAAGATGTGGTATATATACACAATGGAATGCTACTCAGCCATAAAAAAGAAAAAAATAATGCCATTTGCAGCAACATGAACGGAACTAGAGACTCTCATACTAAGTGAAGTAAGTCAGAAAGAGAAGGACAAATACCATATGATAGAACCACAACTGGAATCTAATATACAGCACAAACAAAACTTTCCACAGAAAAGAAACTCATGGACTTGGAGAACAGACTTGTGGTTGCCAAGGGGGAGGGGAGGGAGTGGGATGGACTGGGAATCTGGGGTTAATGGGTGCCAACTACTGCCTTTGGAATGGATAAGCAATGAGATCCTGCTGTATTGCACTGGGAACTATATCTAGTCGCTTGTGATGGAGCATGATGGAGGATAATGTGAGAAAAAGAATGTATACATGTATGTGTAACTGGATCACTTTTCTGTATAGCAGAAAACTGACAGAACACTGTAAACCAACTATAATGGAAAAAATAAAAATCATTAAGAATTTTTTTAAAAAAGAAAAAAAAAAACCACCACATGAAAAGAGGAAGCCAGTTCAGGATTTAAAAGGGACCATATAATGGACATCCAGAAATAATTAAGTATTAGTTGTATAGGGAAGACACATAGGAAGGAAGAGCTGAGCATCATCTACCCCGCACTTTATAGATGAGAAAACTAAGGCCCCTGGGAAGCGAAGTGAGTGCCTCACATTACACAGCCACTGGGCAGAAGAACCAGAACTAGACCTGGATGGTCTAAGCAGAGCCCTGTTCATTCGGCCACACTGGTCCAGGGGTTTCACCTTGAAAAGAACCATCATCCTAAATCCCTGATACTGACTGGCATGTCGCCAGGACCCTGCAGACCTCCTGGCAGTGGCTGCTTCTGTGGGCACCACCTTTCGCTACATACGAGTCCCCCTCCTATGCTACTGACTGCACTAGGTCAAGCACCAAAATGATTCATAATCCACTGCCCAACTGTTGGAAATCTCAGCATGGTCTTTGATAGCTGCACCTTATAGGATTCAAATCAGTAGCCGCTACCAATTTCATCAAGTCCAAGTACATAATATTCTTGGTATTTGGGTGGCCCTTCTGATGTTTTCCAAAATTCTTTGCCATCTTGTACCTAACATTCTGTTCACCAAATACCATGTTTTAAAGGTAGAGAAGGGGCTGAGATATCCACTTCGTAGACTTTCCTGATGACTACCCATAAGCAAACATCTGGCAAGTGGGGCTGAGAGACCAGCAAAGACCTCCTGACTCCCAGGGCCAAGCCCTTTCCAGAACAAGTTGAGAGTAGGAGTAAGAAACAAAAATTTACAAGAAGCTTCATGGGCAAGAGCCACAAGGACCTTATTAACCAGCAGGCAAACAGAAGATCCTGGGGTCTGCGGCAAACTACTAAAAATCATACTGAAGTCATCCCTCCTTTCTCTTGCTTTTTTTTTTTTTATTATTAATGTGTGACTTGTACACAGTAAAGTGTACAAATCTTAAGGGAAGAGCTAGATAAATTTTTGCATATTTATATACTGATTTAACCACCATTCAGACCAAGACTTAGAACATTTACAGCTACACAGAAGGTTACCTCATCCCCCTTCCCAATACGCACACTATGGTACATGGAATGGCTGGTCAGTAGGGACCCGCTGCACAGCACAAGGAACGCTACTCAATATTCTGTTATAATCTGCATGGGAAAAGAATGATTATGTGTATGTGTACAACTGAATCACTTGATCGTACAAAGGAAGTTAACACAATGTTGTAAACCAACTATACTTCAATACAACTTTTAAAAATATAAAAAAGAATGACAAGTATGCCGACTTCCACTCCACACACTAGGTTTTGCTTATTCTCAAACTTCATATAAATGAAAGAATATAGTATGCGTTCTCTTATACCTGGCTTCTTTTACTCAACATTCTGTTTATAAGATTCCTCTATTCTGTGAGTAAGCCAACAGTGTGCTTCTTCTCACTGCTGTGTGGTATTCTTTTGCATCAATATACAGCTAGTGGGCCTGAGAGACCAGCAAAGACAAAATGTAGAAACATTTTGTTTCCAGTTTGGGGCCATTATGAATAAAGCTGATATAAACATTCTTGTACCTGTTCTAATGAAGATAAGCCCTCCTGTCAGCTGAGTATCTCCAGGTGCGGAATTGGAGCATCATGGGGGTATACATATAGATACTACCAAAAGTTTTTCAAAGTGATTGCACCAATATATGCTCCCATCAGCAAAGAGCGTTCCAGGAGCTCCACATCCTCACCAGCACTTGGTATCTTGGTAAATCCTCCTTTTTAAAGTATCACTGGAAAACGAGTATCCCAGTTGGGTTTCCAGATAACTTATTTTAGTCTTTAAGCAGCTTTCAAAAAAAAATTCTAACAATTTTACTTCTTGAACAAAGTTAACCACCTAACCTCTGTAGGCTACACTGAGACGTGCAGAGAGTTGTCTGTCCCTATATTAAATCTCTAGGAATTTCACTGTCTCCTTCTTCATGGGTGGACATCACTCAAGTATCAGCAGGCCACACACTTCCCTCTAGTCACTCTTCTCGGAAATACTGAAGAAAGGCCAATCAGGAACTTTTACACACAATCACAAATCAGAAAGTTCTGGTTTCATTGTGCCTGGGCTTTTTTGCTGCTAAAAGGCTATTTCTATGCCCCGAAGAGTGAAGTTTGCCCCATAAATAGATAAGAGGGTTATTACTCATTTCATTCATTTTTATGTGGCTTGGTAAATGTTACCCAGTTATCAAACAATCGATGCATTTATAAAGCACATATTTTATGCTACTGAGCTAGACATTCTGAAGTCACAAAGAAAATTAACAAAGTTTCCCTTGAGGGGGCAGGGCCCTAGGGTAAATCATGTGAAGTGTTGTCATCTGCCTTCCTCTTCCAACTTCACCCACCCAAACTCTTTAACAGATGAAATGAGGTTAAAACAAACAGCAATGATGGCCTTGACCTTGGCCTTGGCAGGGAAAGCAAGTCTTAAGAGAATGAAAATAGAAGAGAACAGGCCTGCCCATAGGGCCGTGGTGATAGGGTTAGAAGTCTTGGTCCTATCTAAAACGTCCACAAGACACCTGGTTCATAAGATATTTGGTACACGCCAAAAGGTCCTTGAAATTTGGTCCATGCCAAATGGTTTTGGACAGGTCAAAATACCAAAGATCTTCTAGCATGGACCAAATGTCTTAGGTACGTTCTGGACAGGACTAAATGTCCTAAATGTCCTGCAATGGGTGACATAATAAATGAATGCTAGGAGGTGATAATTGTAATCCACAGTCCTCTCTTAGAACAAGGTCAAGTTTGACCTAATCCCTTCCTCCCCTGACCTCTGCCCACCACCATCTTCCTTCTCCCCAGCTATTCTCTCTAGATGTCCTTAAATACATTCCACCACCAGGGAATATATGCCGAAGACATGTTCCCTGAACTTACAGAACATACCAACCTTAAAGAACATATTTATGGTGACCACCAAATGCAGAAGTGAGTCTAAGAAGGAGTTACTATGAAATGGCATGTGCAAGCAAAGAGCAGAAGGGCCTTGACCTGGTTCTTAAAGCAGGTAAGACTTAAGGCAAAGCAGTGGAGCAATGGTGGGAAGTGCTCTGCCCCCCCCAGTAGAGCAAAGGACAAGAGCAGGAAGAAACTTGGGACCCTGAGAGTCCCAATAGACAGGACAAGCTTTCCACACCACTCTGATGCCATGATATGATCTGGCCACTGCTCCTGAATATAGCCTGGCTTCTTCACTCAAACAAAAGCTGCCTGAACAAAGTGACTGAGAATTTTAGGGACTTTCTTAGAAATCTCTCTACATAAGCGGGTAGATGAGGCTGTGTATAATTTTGCTCATCAGCATTTTACAGCTGTCAATTTCTCAATTCATAGTTTCTGACTTGGCTCTCTAGACATCAAAAACAAACGACAGAACAACTCTGTGGCTTTTCTGTTGCTGTGCAGAGACGTACCCAAATCGACAAGGCGGCTAGAATTGCTGAGTGGGGGAGAGGATGGGGAACTGGCACAGGAGGGTCAGGCCCACGAGGTAACTCTAGAGCTCAGGACCCTTGGAGACCAGATGAAGAGGGCAGAAACAGCATCTGAGTAGGGGCCTGTGGGAACCCCTGACACCATGCCAGAGCCACCAACATGAAGACATGGTTCTTAGTTCACAATGCGGCCCTCCATCCAGATCACTCCTCCAGATATCCTTTTGGAGCCTAACTCAATTTTTTTTTTTTTTAGGAACCTATAATTTTATTGCTTCTTGAGGGACCATCTACTTCTTGTCACTTGGTTTAAATTTCATTTGGTTTTCCTGCTTCCCTGTACTGTCAGCTGAGAAGGAACACCTCCCCTCTGGACCGGGCCAAAGTAAAACCACCGCTTCTGAATGGCCAGTCAGCAAAGAGGGATGGGGCCGAGCCTTCCATTCTTAGCCTCCAAGATTCTTTCACCTCTGGCTTCTGTCCTTAACAGTGTTTGTTACCTAAATAATCTCCATTGAAAACACATCTTTCTCAGAGACAAACTTTCTTTTTAAATTGGATTTTTTTTATTTTTTTAAAGTTTAGTGGATTTACGTTTCTTCAGTTTCTGTTGTACAGCAAAGTGACCCAATCACACTTAGTTCCCTGTGCTATACAGCAGAAGCCCACTGCTCATCCATTCCAAGTGTTACAGTTTTTAACATACAAAAAGTAACAAGTGGGGAGAAGGTGGCAAGCAGCCATCAGGTAAACAAATACAACATTTGTTTATATTTGGTAACATCTATGTCTCAACATCCCAGGCTTCACTTTTCTCTCATCCTTGACTGATGTGATTCCACTGATAAATTTGACTATAGGTATAATGAACAGCTGGAGAAAAGTCAGAATGCGCCTATCAGTAAGTGCTTCTCGAGGGCAGGGAGTGGACTTCTTCACTGCTGTCTTCCTGGCACTTACCACAGATCTGCACAGAAGTACTGAATAAATGTTAACTGAGGGAACACATGAATGAAGGAAATAATTGGTAATTTAAAACATATCGTACACATCAAAGACATAAATTCTTAAGAGACACGAAATTATGGAGAGGCTTAGCCTGTAAGACTATAGAATAAGAGTAACAAAATAAATGAAGCAAAAGAGAAAGAAAACAAAATTAAGGAGACATAAGGATCAACCAAAAAACCTAAAGCATTGCCAAATAGACTGTGTGGTAATAATAACTGCTGTCCCCAATTATCTGAAGGATTGCAAGTAAAAATAAAATTCTATATTTCAGTATTACTCTAGAGGGCTGAACGAAGATCAACGCACCTAAATTAGACAAAGGCAGATTTCAATGATATAAAATAAATTACTAACAGTTCTGTCCCACACTAAAATGAGATGCCCTGCAGTCTCGAGAGCCTTGTCACTGAAGCTGCAGATCATCACCACCTAGAGATCACCCAGAGGCAATTTCTGCCTCAAGCGGAAGTTAGCTTCAGTGAACTCTAACGTCTCATCCATAACTAAGAATCTATTAATTTAGAATTCTGTGGTCAAAAGTGGACAGAGTGAAACAAAGCAGACTTCCTGGAAGAGGAGAGTTTGGAATCAGGCTGGGAAGGAGGTAACATGGAATTAGCATATTAGCCTAGTTGCTACACTGAGTGTTGGAGTATAGGACCCAGAAACTTTACTAAAGAGAGAAGAATTAGAAAAATCACCCCGTATAACTGTGTCAGGGATACTTTAGGGTCCATATGTATTATTTTCCAAACCATCTATTTAAAGTAAATTGAAATCTTCCTAAATCGTCAGGTAATCCTAACCTAGATCAAACTGAAATGGAAAAAAATCTTACCAGATATTTTAACAAGTTGGTGCAATATGGAGTAGCCATGGAGTTGGAAATGAAAGGAAGCCAATAACAAGGCACGTCTAACTCACAAATCTGTAACCAATTTGAAATTTGTGAATGGTGGTCTCTGAGCTGCCGCCACGAAAGTGCCTATCTTGGCAGCCTTGGACTCTTGTCATTATCAAACCAAAGGTCATTATTTTATGAATCTTAGATTGTAGCTGAGCCAGACGGACAACAGTACCTTCTTTCATTTTGCTTGGATAATGGCCAAATACAAGTCACTTTACTATGACTTAAAGGGTACTGTGCCCATCTGTTCACAATTGATAGGAATAATTGAGGGGTAGAATGTGCCAGGGACTCTTGGACAATTCTGCAGAAATAGGCCAGGAGCTTTCTTGGCCATTTGCCATGTGACAACACTTCCTTTATCCACAAACATATGGACTTGATGAAACCATCACTAGGAGAGTGTAGTACAGCAGGGCTTGGGTAATTCCATCTCCACAAGAAAATTTACCTAAGTGATAGCGAAGGAATAGCCTTTACATACTGTATTACACCTTGAAAAATTTTTGCAAGCATACAACTTGGTTTTGTACCCTCAAATTTGGAAGGAAAGTTGTGATTGGATGTCATCCCTGTCCACTAGTTTGAGTTTAAAATGAAGATAAATGACCTCAAAGGAGAGGAGTGGCCAGGTGATTTCCTGAGGCCACAAATTTCTGTTGTCCACCTCTCCCAAGATGGAGCAGGAAAGCGTTCTCGAATATTTGCTTTGACTTTTGAAACAGGTTGATGGTTGAAGGAGAGAAGCATCACCATTAGTGGCTAGGAAAATAGTTTGGGTAATAGTAGATTATTTTAAAATATAATTTTGAGTTAAAAAAAATTGGAGTTCCCAGAGTGGCACAGCAGACACAAATCCAATTAGGAACCATGAGGATGCAGGTTCGATCCTTGGCCTTGCTCAGAAGGTTAAGGATCCAGCATTGCTGTGAGCTGTGGTGTAGGTCGCAGATGCGGCTTGGATTCTGCGTTGCTATGGCTGTGGCGTAGGTTGGCAGCTATAGCTCCAATTTGACCCCTAGCCTGGGCACCTCCATAAGCCAGGGTTGCAGCCCTAAAAAGCAAAATAAATAAATAAATAATAATAATACAGAGAACTGGCTGAAAAATCCTTCTGATGTCTATCTTTTCAAGTTCAGAAATTTTCACTCGTGACATTTTAAAATGAAGGAGAAAGAGAGAACAGAATCACCAATTTGAGGCTGGGCATAAGCAAGGAAGTCTCTCCTTATTCTTGGCCAGGAATTTCTAAAACCATGACCCTCTTTTATTCAACATTTCCATAGTGAACATCAAGGTAAACCATGAAGGAAGAAGAGATGTCCCTAAAAGTCACCCTAGAGGAGAAAGGCCGTGTTAGTAGGTGAGCTGTTGAGTTTGAGGTACGAGCTGGTAGAATCAAGTCCCTTCCTTCCACACCAAGACGGAACCTCCAACCCACGGAGCCACCATTGCTCAAGTGGAAGCACCTGAAGGGTGCAACCCAAGCCCAGCCAACAGGAGGCTGATGGCCTCATTACGGGTTATCCAATTCTTGACATCTCTTCTTCTGTCCTCCTACGTGATTTCCGGCTCACAGGAGAATCAAGGGCAAGAAGCAGAAGAAATTCATTCCACAGCATTTGCTGTTTGTTGAACAATGTGTGGAAAGCATTTCTAGGAAAAGGGGATTATGTTTTAAGTTAAAAAGAGCGTTTGTGTTTCCTCTGATTTCAATTATTCAGGCCCTCAGTGTCCTTGACTTCCCTCAGCCTCCCTGGCATGCCCAGGAGTAATAAAGAGTGGACCTGAATAATGACATGTGCCAGCATTGCCAGGAACACCACACGCATCTCTCTGCCCACTGTAACCATAGCGTCCTATCTTTTGCATGACAGCTCAAGGTCACCTGCTCCTGGAACTCTTGCTTACCCACCACACCATCTCTAACCTTGTGTCTCCCTCTTCATATTATTAGCATTTTGAGTCAGGTCATATGTATTTTCTATTCTCATGATTTGGAAATGACAGCATGAAATAACAGAGCAAAGCAAGAAGCATTCCATCTGAAGGCCTGGATTCAAGGTTTGGCTTCTCCTCACTGGCTGGTTGACCTTAAGCAAATCTCCTCACCTATTTAAGCTTCGCTGGCCCCATCTGGAAAAGGGTTATATGGATTGCAAATGAGATAGCCCATGTGAAAGCTGTGAACTAGAGTTTGGCACTTGCCATCAGCCTCTACATGGATTAAATCGTGAGCCACTGCAGCTGCCAGCCCACAGCACCTCCTGAGTGGACCTCGGGGTAGAGACCAGGAGTGAAGCACTCTATGCCCTGGGAAAACTGGAAGAATATGTCATCAGATCGTTAAATATTTTCAGGATAAGATTTTATGAGTCCACTTCCTGCATCTCCTCGTATCTAGAAAAACACTAAAACCCTTCAAGATGGTATCTGCTCCTCGTGGCTAGCGGTAACCTTCAGGAGACCAGCAGCAAACTTTGTAAAATGTGTGCATGGCTGCAGGCCCCTCCCCCTTCACCTTTATCACTTATATCTTGATATTTTCCCCTTTTCTCTGAGCCCAGACCTTTACATCTTCCCATAGAAACTCCTGGGCTGTAGTTAAGTGGGCAAAACAAAAGATGTTACAGTCAGCCACTCCCCAGGGTAAGACGGTGAACTCTGAGGGAACTCAGGAAAAAAGCAAAGAATAATATCCCCTTAGCTGAGGTGTATATCAAAGGAGTGATTCCAGAAAGCCCAGACCTTCACACCTTCCCATAGAAACTGGTTTTCTGTATTATCTGGTTTTCTGTAAATCCTTTGTTCCTGCTGCCTTCCCTTTGCTGCAAAAACTATATGTCCTAGCGTCCCCCCTCACCTCCTCGGAGCGGTTTCTCAGGGCTACCTGAGATACTGTCTCCCAAGCTTAAGTCCTAATTTTGCTCCAAATAAAACTTAACTCTCAACTTTCAGGTTGCACTTTTTTTTTTTTTTTTTTTAAGTCGACAAAGCATTCTGGAACTTGTTGAGTATTTCTGTTGGAGGTGATGCAGAGACCAGGTCTCTTCCTTATACTCCTGAGTCTCAAGTAGGATTGTACCCCCTCTGCAGGCTCAGCACAAATTTGGTTGAAATGACACGAATTCCGCCTTGTTCCTACAGTGCTGGCATGGACCCTCTCCCCAGCTCTACCATGTACATTCAGAAGCCATGTACACCATCATAAAGATGCCTACCAAGGAGTTCCCGTCGTGGCTCAGCGGAAACGAATCCGACTAGGAACCATGAGGTTGCGGGTTCGATCCCTGGCCTTGCTCAGTGGGTTAAGGATCTGGCGTTGCCATGAGCTGTGGTGTAGGTCACAGACGCGGCTCGGATCCCGCGTTGCTGTGGCTGTGGCGTAGGCCACCATCTACAGCTCCGATTAGACCGTTAGCCTGGGAACCTCCATATGCCACAGGTGTGGCCCTAAAATGACAAAAGACAAAAAAAAAAAGATGGCTACCGAGAAGGATCCTGAAGCCCAGCCCCACATACCCCCAGGTAGGAAAGAGGAGAGCAGATCCAGGTCTCAGAGCCTGCTAAAGGACACAATGGCAATAGCAGGTGGCACTGAGACCCCTCCAGCACTGCAGGCCACACTGATACATGCAGCCCCATTGCGAGACATACCACCCCCTGCACCCCAGGAATTTTATCTCCTCTTTAGCACACCTCCCTGCACAATTACCATCACAAACACTGCAGCCAAACTCCCTGGCACCACTCGCCTCACCATTTGGAGAGCTAATAGCCCAGAATCCTCTCACTGGGACTCTTTTTCAAAGTCAAAACTAAAATTGCTGATTGCCCAACCAAAAGTACCTGGGAGACCAAAGAGAGAAGAATGCTATATGACAAGCGCAGCCACCAATCGCCCATCTTCCCCGCAGGGGCGCGCAGACAGGGTCCTGCCTTCCTCCCTGAGTGTCTGTTAACAGGTCGGCCTGTGATCAGAAGCACTTAGAGTGATCTTAACATGCTCTGCATCGCCAACAGCTGACACCAGTAAGCAGTCCTTTGTTTTACAACAAAGCAAATTCAATAATTAATGGCCTTGGAGTTCCCGTCGTGGCGCAGTGGTTAACCAATCCGACTAGGAACCATGAGGTTGCGGGTTCGATCCCTGCCCTTGCTCAGTGGGTTAACGGTCCGGCATCGCCGTGAGCTGTGGTGTAGGTTGCAGACGCGGCTCGGATCCTGCGTTGCTGTGGCTGCGGCGCAGGCCAGTGGCCACAGCTCCGATTAGACCCCTAGCCTGGGAACCTCCGCATGCTGCGGGTGCGGCCATAAACCCGCGGCCATAAAATGACAAAAGGCAAAAAAAAAAAATAATAATTAATGGCCTTATGGAGAATGCCAATCCACAGCTTCTTTCAACAGGGCTCCAAAGGCAACCCCAAACTATAAAAGTGCTTCAAGTAGAAATAAATCACTTTCTTGCACTTCATTGTACAAGAATATTGCATGGGCCCGAGTCAACCCTTCCCTAATGGTCTGATAAGGCAGGTAAGAAATGGCTGAGTGCTCATGAGTGACTTAGCTAATATTTTATAAACATCAAAGAAATTAATATCAGAATGTGGTGGAAGAGGCAGTGATTCCCCTGAAAAACCTGAAATGCTACCCAAGTTCTATCATGTTACAAATATCTAACTCAAACTTGACTTCTATGAGGCTTTCTCTGATCTCTCCAGCCTAGGAAAAATTCATTCGTTCATTCATTTAACATTTGTTTACTGAGCATCTCTGTGTAGCCGGCACTATGCTGGGTTGTTCTAGGGGTTGAATAATATCAACAGTCAAAATCTCTATCTGGTGGTCCCATCCTCTGATCTGTTACTAGAAGCAGTGTTTATACCCTCTGCATAAAATACAGTTTTTCAGAGAGAGTGTTTTCCCATAACTGATAGTATTCTCCACTTTACAATGTAATTATGAGCACATCTTTTTAAGCAGTGTGAGATTAAAAGCATTTCTGATTTCTTCTGTGGTCTGGTAATAGAAGGTGCCATGTTGAATGAATAGTTAATTACATGAAAGAAAGAAAGAAAGAAAGAAAGAAAGAAAGAAAGAAAGAAAGAAAGAAAGGGAGAAATATATTTTCCCATCTAGCTTGTAAGCTTCTCCAAAGACAATTTCTCTGTTAACAACTCTGTATATTCTAGAGCATCCAACCTAGGACTGGATATGTGGCTCATTCTGAAAACATACTTAGTTGAATTCAGTAATTCTGCTTGCAACTAGGGTTCCTCTTCTATGCCAATCCTGTTAATCACACCCTAGATTTAGAAAACGGGGAATCCTAAGGCCAAGGAAAACAACCTAATCAGTCCTAAGTGACCTACAATCCCCCAACATGTGTGCTAAGCCGTCTCCCAAACCAGAGCACTGTGTTTGTGAGAGAGGAATAAAGTCATCATTCATCCATGAGGACTGACATGGGCCACCTGTGCACTGTACGAAGAAAGCCAGAATGAAGTTGGAGCAGCAAGTCTGACTTCAGACAAGACCACCCATGGAAACATCCATCATGTGACTTACACAGGATCTGCCTGCCCAAAGACCATGAACCCAAGAGGCAGGGCCACCTACCTTGTCAGGGATACAGCCGCAGTCAAAACCAGTCCAGTGTGGCCAGAGACCCTGGGTATGTACCTACGCTTGCTGTCGTCCAGTTCTGTCTCATGGAATGTGTTCTGCAATGCCTAGCCCTACTAGGTAACCCTTAAGGGATGCCTCGGGTAAGAAGACAGTGATTGGAGCTGACCTCTCTGGGGAGATGGACCAATATCCTTTACCACTCTGGTTGGGATCAGGTGAACTGGTGATGCTCTCCCAACCCTCATGGGCATCTGTGAGTCTTATCATCTGTACCACCTATGGGTACATCGTTAGCACTGGCAGAGCTCACTCAGCCTGGCACTGGCAGGGGAAATCTGTGTGTTACCCACAGGGGCATTAACCTGAATCAGAGCCCTGTAAGTTCTAGATATCTTCACAGGATATCTCAGGATTTACTATCTACAAGTCCAATGCACTTACGTGGAAGCCCATCCTCTCCATTCCCCAAACTAGAAAGGACCCCAGCACCTTCAAAACCAACATTCCCTTTTCTGTTCCAGACACAATGCCAGCCTTCACTTCAGGCTTCCCAGATCTGAGCAATCTGATCCCTGCTCATGTCGAGCCAGCCTGGAAATATTTCTGCCTCCTTCCCCATCCTTGTGATCCAGCGTGGGTCCTGAAGAAGCTGCTCCTGGAAGCCATCAACGATATTTAGTCATGCAAAGCAGGAGCTGACTTCATTTTCCTCAATAAATATTTCACTGAGATTCAGAGAAATAAGAGAAACCTTATTCATGAGATTTACGTTTGTCTTAATGATTCACAGCATAATTTGTTCCAATTAAATATTTATTTTAATATCTTCTTGGGTCTGAAAACTTCTGCCCATTCATCAGTGAGTCTCTGTGCCATCAGTCCCCTTAAAAATGTGAAGATGCTGGGAAGAGCCTCATTCTTTTTCAAAGTGGGAGTTTTTCCTTTCCTATTCCCTCCCCGTGGGGAGCCTGTGCTATGTGGCACTGTCTCTGACACATGCCCTAGGGCCCTGCCAGGCAGTCTCCACTCCCTGCTCCCCTCACCCTGCATCTCCCAACACTACAGACATTCTTAAAGCTCACCTTGCTCAGGTATCTCTCCCAAATACAGAATCTTGAGAAACTCTCTAGAATAGGGGTGAGAGTGTACCGGGCATTCTGATATGGTAAAAAGGAGCTCTGAGTTCAAGTTCCAATGTCACTGCTTATGGCTGTTTCCCACTCATATAATGGGGAAATAGATATTGCTGGAAGAATCAAATGAGATGATGGAAGTGTTTCATAAGCTACCTCCCAGTGTTGTGACAATTAAATAAGAAGACATGTTTCCAGTGCTTAGGATAAATCTGGTATATAACAAATATTCAAAAAAGGCATCGCTATTATAAAAATATGAGAAATGAAATTTGTTTACTTTCATTAGAACTCAGCGACTATTTAGGTCTCACGGCCTCACTTGTTTACATGTTGCCTCAGGGAACTTTTCCATCACTCCCCTGTATGGAGGTATGGGACTCTTCGTAATATCCAGGACCCTGTGTCGGGGACAGAAGGTTGCTGGGTGTGTATGTGTGTGATGCACTTTTAGGCTGTTGACATTTACACACCTCTTTATCATCTCCTCAAGATACTCTCTCTTCTTAGAGACGGCATAATCCTTGCTCAGTGGCTGAAGCTTCCTCAGATACTAAGAAAAGCATTCCCTGTTTCCATCACAGGGAACATGGTTTAAGGCACCCCCACCTCCTTAGCCCCAAGAAGAGCCTGCATTAAGGGGCATCCAGAGCCTCTGCCACCTGTGGTCCCTCTGTCCTGATCCCCAGCTGAGAGTTCACCACTCAGTCTCCCAAAATTTGTCTCCCGGTACAGATGGAAGTGTCTCTTCCTGGGCTCAGAAGGGGTGGTAGTCGCCCTCCAGGAAGGCAACCCCTCTGCCCCTGCCTGCCTCCCTCCTGCCCTAACCCTCTGGGAGGCTTCCTGGATGATACCAGAGAGGAAGGGGAGCCTGCGAGGAGGGGGGAGAATGACTAGGTTCCCAGGGCAGCTTGAAAACCGAAGGGATTTTACCTTCTGCCTTAATTAAATGTCATTTCTAAAATTTTTAAATCCTTGGTGCTGTGAAAAAGATTTACTATGCCAAAGCAAAAAGGACTTCTGAAAAGTAATTATAAAGGCTTATAAGTTAATAATGGCTTTGTACCCTGTATTACTAGGGCTAATTCCATTATCTGAGAAACTAAAAACTGATGTTCAGTAACCTGGTGAATGCCCCAATCCACAGCTCCTGAACGAACAATCCTCCTTGCCACCACATCCTGTTAAGCATTTTCTCCTCTAAGAAGCCATCCCAGAATATCTCCCACCATGTCTGAGTCATTCCATCCACTCTAGACACCACCCACCCCACTCCACACACACATACACTCTTCTTGTTCCTCTACTTCTTCCGGAGCCAAGGAATCTTAAATTAACACCAGGGTGCCTTATTTTCACACTTATAAAAGGATAAGCTGAGTGGTATTAGCCCAAAAGAATGAATGAACCATTCTGGGCACCATGTCACTGCCAGGGTCAAAGAGGTTCGTAATGGGGAGCACTTTCCTAGCACCTTGCAAATGACACCAATTCTGCCTTCCCCAGAAATAACTCAATAAATGTTTTAGTTATTTAAATAACAAATGATTTTCTGATTCGCTTTCCCCCACATGGTCAATGGGGGAAAAAAAACAAACACATTTTTTTTTTCTTTTCCATAAAAGAAATTCCCAGTAGCATCCCAGCTCAAGGCAGCAGGTCAACAGAATACATTTGTCCACACACCAGCCAGTGCCCCCTCCTCTCCTCCAGAGCTGCAGTGGATCCAAATGAAGCCTGCAACGTCTGGAATCTAATCTTCCATCCGCCACTTGATCTGTCACTTCCCCGATTTGGCAGGGGGCAGGGGCTGGAAGATACAGCAGGAGAGGTCTTCAGGGGTCCACTTGGCAATGAGCAGATGTTAACCAAATGGGAGAGATGCAACTCTGCTTCAAAGCAAGAAGAGGCTTCAGGTCACAGCCAAATACACCTTGGTGGCCAAAGGAGACCCCAAGATGTCACTGAACAGTCTAACGTCTAACTCTGCCTCCAGGCATCTAGGGTATAGCTATCCTCATCATGGTTTCCAGATGGAGTAGTGGAAAGAATATGAGGTTTAGAATAAGAAAACCTAGGTTAGAATCCTGACTCACCACCATATAAGCTGAATGACTTGGACAAGTCACATAACTTCTTTGAGCCTCAGTTATCCCTCATCTGTAAAATAGAGACAATACTATTGTGAGATTTAAGATAAGTACCTAGGACAGTTCCTGCACATAGGAAGTCCCCAAATGCTAAATTACAACACAACTATTACCTACAGACCATATTCTCTGGGTTCTTTTTCCAGTAATAGGTCTAGATTTTTGCTATCTGTCTACACTATTTTTGCTGGCCCTTATATGACGCAGAAGCTACTAAGAGACTCCCAGCCGGAATGGAAGATGTAGGCAGCAACCATGACCAGAGAAAAATTGTCTGTCCAACAAATAATTGTGCCACAGCCTTCCTCTCATGAATATAGTGTTGTGGATATTCACCATAAGGATATTTTATTTTATTGCTTTTTAGGGCTGCACCCAAGGCATACGGAAGTTCCCAGGCTAGGGGTCCAATTGGAGCTACAGCTGCAGGCCTACACCACAGCTACAGCAATGCCAGATTTGAGCTGCGTCTGTGACCTACACCACAGCTCACGGCCACGTCAGATCCTTAACCCACTGAGTGAGGCCAGGGTCTGAACCCACATCCTCATGGATCCTAGTCATGTTTGCTAACCACCGAGCTATGAAGGGAATTCCACCATAAGGATATTTTAAAACATCACTGTCACTGGAAGATAAATCTGCACCAAATCCTTCATTTGGATACAGAAGAGAAATTTTAAGCCACCACATTTGCTTCTTTATAGACCGTGTCCTGGTAAATAGATTTTATCTTTAAAAACGCGTCCCCATCTTTGTTGACAATCCTGTCTTCCATACTGAGAAATGTTCCTGGAACCAGGATCTGTTTCCAGAAACCAGTTTAAATTTATGAAGCTGCCTGTATTTATGATAAAATGGAAGTAAATCTGGCTGAAGCAAATATCTACATTCCCAAGATGACTGTCCATTTTATTAGTTGATGCCCCTAGCCAACACTCAAGCCAGAGGCTGCCCCTTTCTTGCTCAGCCTCCCTGTAAGAACTTGCGTTATTCAAGAGCACCAGGAAGGAGCTGAGAAAGTAGGGGAAGCAAACAGCATTAAATCAAGGGACACACCCTCTACAGCCAAGGTCAACACCCAGGAGGGGCAGCAGGGCTCAGACAGTGGCGGAAAGACTCCACCCACAAGTACTTTGAACAGAAGCTCTCTTCCAACTGGAGGCAAAGAGCTGCTAATCTGATGCACACTGAAAACAGAGATGTGGGTAAAAATAAAATGACTACTGCTCCCCTGTGAGAAAGCCAGGAAGAGAACATATTGAAGCAATCACGGCCTGAAACCCTGCCTAACACCAGTGCTACCGGGTGACCTCAGCCAGGGACAGGAAAGGATTGATCAAGTTACTTTTCTTGCTCAAAATCTCCCCATAGCCGCCCATAAACTACTGAAGAAAATCCTCAATATCCACAGTGTGGAAGCTAAAGCCCACTCAGCCAGCCTTTCCAGCTTTCTCTCTCGTTATCCCAAAAAACCCCATACACTCACAATGAGCCCATACATACAAGACTCCACATGAAGACTATCTCCCAAACTCCCAACCTTCTGCTCCTCAACTTTCCTCTGTTGCCCTCCTCCATATGCACAAGTCCAGCTTCTACCCATCCTTCAGAGCCTTCTGAGGCCAAGTCCACAGCTGGAATTCTCTCCCTCTTTGCTCCCATGGCACTTTACAAATAAATAATCCTTTCCCTTCACTGTAATTTCCATGAAGACAGAGACCGCCTGCCCTGTTCACTCTGTGCAGATATTCAACAAACACTTGTCAATTTGAGGAGTTCCTTGGTGCCAAGATGTCTGCTCCATAACTTCAGTTTTCTAGTCCTCTCCAGACAAGATGTCTCCACTTAGCGAGGCAATGCAAAGTCCACTGGCTCTGGCCTGATTTCCTTGCTCATGTACCATCTCAGCCCCTGAAAAGTCTCATCCCCTTATGCCCAGGAGCCCCTGTTCTCACCAGGTGTCCTGGCAGCCACATCTTGCCATTTCTTCCACCTCTTCTCAGGCTGCCCACTGCTGCTGGAGGGTGCCTTAGGTGACCTCCATGAAGACTCCAGCATCTGACTCAGGGTGCTGGCTCCAGGACTCTCCAACCCCCAACACGCCAAGTGTCAAATGGCCTGAGTTCCTTAGAGTCCTCCCTGCCCCTGGATCTAGCCCCCATGGAAACTTAGTCCCCTTCCCCACTCTGTTCACAAGGTCAGCATTATCTGTTCCTAGGCATCACACAGAGCCCTGCTGAGAGCAGTTCCTCCCACCTCCGCACAGTGACCCTCCTCAGGGATGCCTCCTCCTCGGGGATGCCCCTCCTCAGGGATGCCCCTCCTCAGGTCTCACACGCCAGCCCAGAGGTTGGCTGGAGACAAACACCTGGGGAAAAGAGCACCTTGTCTCTCCAAAACCCATCTTGCCCTATCTTGAGTTCAAATCCACCATACAAAGGGACACTGGGCCACTTGCCTCTCTGAAGAAATGGCCAGGACCAGTTCAAAACCCCACAGTGACCCCGGAAACTACCTCCTCTCCCCCCGATCTGCTGCCTCAGGCCTCATCCCTCGTCCCTCGGTGCGTGGTGCTGAAGGAGAAGAGCTGACTGCAATGACCTTTCCTATGTAAAGACTGGGAAACCCTTCCTCTGCCTTTCTCCTTCTGTCGGTGCTTCTGCCCAGGGCCGACTCTGCCCCCCTCGCGCACCTCTGAGGACCCTGCTGCCTCAGCCCCTTCCTCTCCTCCTCACACGGGCATTCACCGTTGCCCACAGGTCCTCTTTTTCCAGAAGTGGTTGATAAGATTGAATTTCAGCAAATACTGCCCAGAGCCTGAAGGTTTATCGATGCTGAAGCTTTCGAATGCCTGCCAATTACTATGTCCATTATTCTGGACTGAGTCATCCAAGACCTTCATCTACTTAATGGAGAAGGAGCTCCAGCTAGGCAGGAAGCACCTGGAGCTGGGAGGCTGAGCCCACAGGAGACAGCAGGGGAACTGCTGGTTGGCCACCTGGCAGGTAGCCTCAAGGAAGGGAGGCTGAGTCTTAAAAGGACCAACTGATGGATGACTCCATGCCTGCAGGAAACACATCCCAGTCACAACAAGGTGCACAGGCAGCCTGAGGCTGAAGTTTTCCCCCAGAGCCTCAGGCCAAGCTTCAAGGCAGGCAGACCTCACCTTCCCAGCTCTCCATTACCCTCCCTCAAGACCCAGAACTCAGCACTCACAGCCCATGCTATCTCCCTCATGCCTTCAAAACCTGCCCGCCTTAGCTGTTAGGCCCCACCTCCCCTCTTGATCATTCCACCATTCTTCTGTCATCCAAAAGTTAAATTTTAGGCAACATGGGTTAAGAATTAACAGCTAACATGGACTGAACGTTTTTTTGTGTTTGCCTTTTTTCTTTTCTTTTTTTTTTTTTTTTTTAGGGCTGCACCTGTGGCATATGGAGGTTCCCAGGCTAGGGGTCGAATTGGAGCTGTAGCCACTGGCCTACACCACGGCCACAGCAACACCAGATCCGAGCCTCGTCTGCGACCTACACCACCACATGCACACTTTCAACCTGCTTAGCACACCTTCTTTTGGTATCTTCTTTGAGGAACTTTCAAGAACTGGCAACTCCTGGCAAGTAATGGCCTGATAAGGAGAACCTCTGCGGTGAGGTCAAGCCATAGACATGGGATATGGGAAAGAGAGGGAGGGGAGATCAGTTCTGAGCCTGTGGGAGGCACTGTTCAGGAACCGGTCCTCCTCTCCTCTAGTGGAAACTATGGAGGGGCCAGTCAGGACAGGGAGGGGAAATGTCCCTTCTTACAGAGCCTCTTATCCCAAAGAGAGCATATGGAGTCCATCTGGTTTCTCAAAGGCAGGCAGCCAATACCCTACAGGAAAGGGGGTCTTTGGTACCCTCATACCCCACTCCTGTGCCCTCCAGTACTGCTCCTAGGCAACAAGGGCAAATACATTAGAGCAAGGACAGCCTCCCAAGGTCTGTGAGGATACTTAAATCATAATACGATCCTTCTCCTGCAAGCTACATCCCCTTTCTGCCAGAAACACTTGTACAGACCCAGCTCACCAAGTGGAGCCACATGACTCTATTAGATGCATTCGTTTTTATGCAATATGCATTTATAAAAGTAATTTGTAGTGCGATTAGTGTGAATAAATTTCTAATGAGGCTATTCTTTCTACTACAGAATTTTATTTTTAAATATTTTTCATTAAATAAAATTATTACATTTTGATCACAGGCTATCTCGAATTTTTATAGTTTTTAGGTTACTAAGTAAGTTTTCAAGGAACTTGCCCTGGATACTTTTGAAACCTTTCCAATAAGGTTTGACTTTACATTTTTCTGTATCATGCAGAGCACGTAGGTCCCCAAGTAGTGCAGAACCACGCCTCAGAGGGTAAATACTACTTCTGTTACACCAATCATGGTGACTTGTTTAGGAATAAAATGCGTGAAAAACAGGTTCTTTCAGTTGCTGTCAGTTCTCCGTGAGACATACGGGGTTGTGGCAGCATCCTGGCACTATAACGAATGGAAGGGTGCAGAGAAATAGGGTCCTGGGACCTTCATTTCTCGTAATGGCCAGCTAGGTAATTAGGACCAACCCTCCCACTGATGAAAGTCTGTGGAGTTTATTTCTGAATCTTCTTAAAAGCATTGAAGAGCTAAACTACTAGGCCAAAACCTAGAAGAAGGTGAAAACCCAAAGAAGTTGGTTCAAAACACAAAGCAGCTTTTGCCCTGAGAGTATTTGACAATCTTCAAGAAATAGAGGCAAAAGTAAGCTGTGCTTTTGGCAGCCAGGGGAGCAGAGATTAAAAGTTCAGGGCCAGCCCAATGAAGGAACTCTAAAAATACCCCATTCTGAGCTAGGCTTCCTCCCAGAGGGAGGGCTTCATTCTCAAGGTAAAGGTAATCTAGAAACAAGCCAGCTTTCATGAAATCTTGAAGCACAGCTGCCTATAAACGGGGTCCAAGGAACTTCAAGCATTCAACTTGGGTTAAGGTGGACAAGGAGTCTGGCAAAAGAAAATGATCACTGTGGAAGAAAGTTACCATTCTAACCTTCAAATTACTCGCATAAAATCTTTTGTAAAAATAATGATTGGGAAACAATTAAAGGTAACCCAAGGAAAAAGACACCATGAGCAAGAACCATCAGAAACACAGACTACAGAAACAGACCCACAAAGAGTTCAGATATCGGAATTATCAAATAGAGACTATAAATCAAATATACTTAACTACTTTCAAAGAAATAGGAGACAAGTTTAAAAGATTTTCTATTAAACTTAAAACTTTTTTAAGTGGTTTAAAAAAGAATTACATAAGGATCCCAGCACTAAAAAATATAAGAAGTCAATGAACAAATTAAGTTGCAGATTAGACAGAGCTAAATAAAGAACTAACAAACTGGAAGAGAAATCAGAGGAAACTAGGATGCATCGTGGAGAGAAAATTATGAAAAATACAGAATTATAAGAAATATAGAAGATAGTGAGAAATTTCAACTTCAATCAATTCCAAAATGAGTTCAAACTCAAGAAATTTCTTCCTCCTTTTTTTTCTTAATGGCTGAAACCCATGGCATTTGGAAGTTCCCCAGGCCAGGAATTGCATCCAAGCCACAGCTGTGACCTTTGCTGCAGCTGTAACACCATGTCCTTTAATCCACTGCGCTGAGCTGCAGATCCAACCAGCACCTCTGCAGCAACCCGAGCCACTGCACTTGGATTCTTTTTTTTTTCTTTCTTTTTGCCTTACCTAGGGCCGCACCCGTGGCATATGGAGGTTCCCAGGTTAGGGGTCGAATCGGAGCTACAGCCGCCAGCCTACACTACAGCCACAGCAACACAGGATCCAAGCTGCATCTGCGACCTACTCCACAGCTCACGGCAACACCAGATCCCTGACCCACTGAGCAAGGCCAGGGATTGAACCTGCATCCTCAGTTGAACCCAAACTAGTCAGGTTCATTAACCACTGAGCCACGACGGGGAACTCTGAAATTTCCATTTTAATCAACTGGTATCCCAAAAAGAGAGAAGGGAAAGAAGAGAGATACTGGCTGAGAATTTTGCAAAACTGATGAAATGTAACACCCAGTAGATGTCAGAAATCTAATAAACCCAAGCAGAGTAAATAAGAGAGAATCTGATTATGATATTGAGCCTCCGATCTAATGGCCCAACTTCTGAGAAGCACAAAAAGAAGTAGGAAAAGAAGAAGAGGAGAATTACTTATTGCTTAAGCCATTTTGAATTTGAGTTCAGTTACCAGCAGCCAAAAGCAACCCAAATGATATTCATAGTCAAAATAAAGTATCCACCATTTATTGAATGCTTACTATGTAGCATGCACTGCATACAGATTTCAATTTTGTGTTATTCCAAACAAAGCCTTATAAAGTGGTACATATCAGTCAATACAGGCATGGTAGACTATGGATACAAACCACTTCAAAATCTCAGTAGCTTTACAGAAAAAATGATTATTTCTTGCTCATACTACATCTTCAAAATGATTTAGCACAGGGCTATGCTTGTAGTCACTCAGGGTCCCAGGCTCATGGCTTTAAAACCCAACATAGCTCCTACGATCAATAAAACAGTGGGAGAATAAAGTAAATAGTAGCTTACGTTTAAAGCTTCCATATGGAAATGAAACACCTGATTCTCTTCGCATTTCATTGGCCAAAGCAAGTCACATGGCCAAAGGTTTAGGGAAGTGCAAATCTTACCTTGTGCCTGGAAGGTGTACAGCTAGAAGTACTTAGTGAATGGCCCTGAGGACTGACACAGAGAGATATTACCCTAATTCTTCAAATGAGGAAGCTGAGGCTCAGAGAGGTATTTGATATATGTTAGACAGATAAATGGAGAATGTACTTACATTAATATATCTTCTGAAGGTGATGTTATGAACATGACTATCTGCCCTTTGGTAATGGGGTAGTGACAAGAGAAATGGAGCCGTGATCTGATCTCCAAGAAGACAAGCAGAGTCCCTTGTTGAGTCTCCTCACGGTCTATCCCAGAATCACCACCGTCGGGGCAGAGTATGGGACCAAGGCAGTCAGCGGGCAAATATTCTAGTTCTTCCTTTGTTCCTTGTGCTCACCAGAGCCTTCCCTACATGGATAAGACGGGGCCGAAACTAGCCAGAGAGAAAGTTTATATACATGCACTAAGGGTTCCCACTATCTTAGATATTCCAGGTGTTCAAGACATGGTGAGGAGGGGAAAAAAAATAAGCCCACATCATCCAGCTGGCTGTGCCAGGTTTCTTAACTTTGATCTGTGTAGTGTCAGAAAGCTTGTCAAGGCAAAGGAGATGCAAACTGAGAGAGCTCTCAACCCAGCATGTCCAAACACAGGAGAAGGGGCTACCTTGTTCTCTTAGGTCCTCAAGACCTTCCTGTGAGGTGGATTTTCCAGCCTGTAATGTGCAGAAAATTCCCCACCTCCTCCCATACCTACTGGCAGGCTAACTAGGCTGCCACGTGTGTCCTGCTTCTGCCAGCCCCATCCAGCTTCCTGCAGACACAGCAGCAGCATTGGTCTGAGATTCTCTCCATGTGGCAAGGAAGTGGTCGAAACTGGAGTTCTTAGGTATTTATGTACTGGTTTACTCCTTCCCAGGGATGAGGCATCAGTTAAGAGAAAGGGGAGGGAGGAGGGATGGGGAGGGAGAAGGCCCAGAAAAGAAGCTGTGGTGAGCCAGAGGCTGGCGGAAGAAATGTCTCTGTAATTTCAACTGCTTTCCAACCACATTGTCTCTAGCTGAGCCCCCCAGGGTGAAAGGTCTGTGTATTACTGGGGATAGGAGTTTGTAACCTTAATTACGCCTTGAAGCATTTGGCTGTATTCATCCTGAAACTTCCAGCAGGAAAAAAAAAAAAAAAATGTGGTTTCCATTACAGTGTCACTGAGGGACTTGTACCGGGGTTGGAATCATTAAAATGAAAACACTGATGAGTAAGCCATGGCATTTTGTCTCCAAGACTTACGTCCTTCCTCCACCCCTAGCCCTGTACTTTATTTTGAGACAGGCTTAAAATAGTCTATAAAATATGGAGCTCATTATCCCATCTAAGAGATTTCATTTGGCATAAATGTAGATTAAAAGCCCAATGCCAGTTCTTTCTTCTAGCCTGGGTTTATAAGGAAGACAGTCCTCTGCTTTTGCTCTGGGCTGGGTCCTTGGGAGCACGGTTCTGCAGTAAACCGGGAGAGCCAGGAGGTGCCACTTCCAACTCTACTCAGCTTATTTTTTCATGATAATAACAAGGGAGGATAAAGAAAGAAATGCAATCCTGCTTTGTGGGCTTCTTAGAAATTTTTCCTAGAAGCTTAAAAAGCCAGATCCAAACTAGACACCCCTCAAACCCCTGCATTCTCAAGTCTGCCCATTACTCCACATGCGATGACTCCATCAGTGCTGCTGAGCTTGTTAAAGGGGAAGAATGAGTTGAAAACACAGAGAATGTAATGAAAAGAGGCCTCACTGGGAGTTTTTGCATCCTTGCTTCAAATGTAGGCTCAGCCAACAACTAACAGTATGACTTTAGGAAGTAAAATCATCTCTTTGGGCTCAGTCTCCTTATCTCTTAAATAAGAGATCTCTTCCAACTCTGTCTCTTGTTTCTTTTGCTGGGGGTAAAATTATGGAGGCAAAGAGAATGAGAAATAAGAACCTCTTCTTACTCACCACAAATCTTTTTTGAACCAATACCATCTCTTGAACCAGTGAATTCACTTTTTATCTGATAAAGCATCAGCCTTCTCTGATTACACCTTTCCTCTGAATCACTGAAGTGTTTACACTGCATTTTCTCTCACCCTGAATGCCCTTTTCCCTTGCTCTCCCCAAATCCTTAAAAATCCAAAAACAAGGACAGTGCACTTGGTAGTAAGTACTAAGATGGCTTGATTTATCAGTTTTTAACACATTCCTTGCATAGGCATCACCTCTTCTCCAAGAGTCTCTGGCAGGGCCCAGTACAGGGCTTTGTATAATGGGAGGATGCAGGGCCTGATTGCTTAATGGCACTGGCATGCTCGTTAGCAATCCCCTCGGAGTTATTCAATGGCTGAGTATCCAGGCGATAGACCCACTCCTTGCCCTTTTACTTTCTAGCCACAGGTCCTGAATCCCCTCAGCCATCTCGCCTACACATAACACCGCCCTACACAGAATACTGTTGGAGGCTTGAATGAAGCAGGTAAAAACGCAGCCAAAGTCTTGAACTCCCCACCTCTCGTCTCAGCCCATGACACTGCCTACTCTTTTGCTAAGACCATCAAGGCCATCTCAATTGCATTTCCTCATTTTTCCCTCTTCCTACTTAAAAATAGCTCTCTAAGCACCCCCTTCTTCCTTCCTTCCAGCAAAGGAAGCATTCTCCCTCCTCCAGTCTTCCACTTCCATCTGTACGCTTTAGTCAACCCATCCCTACCTCCTCCGGGTCACTGCTGCACTTGACAGCATTTATCACAAGCTCTTCTTCTAAATTCAACTGTTGCTGGACTCGTGTGTTGTCTGCCTCACTCATCAATATGTAAACTTCATGAAGACTTCATGCCTTATTCATGCTGTATCCCCAGCACATAACACAGTACCTGGAAGACTGTTAGTGCTCAATGAATATTTCTTGAATGGATTGATAAATCCATTTCTGTTCATCATTTTCAAACCTCTGTCATTGGCCCCTCCCCCCACTTGGAACACATTCAAGCCCCACCTCCTTTTTTTTAATCAAAACCATCACTTGACCCTAATGTCGCACCAACCACCATTCTATTTTTACTTTGCATTTTCTGACATACTTCTCAAACAAACAATATGTGCTTGATGCTGCCTCATCTTCACCACCTCCTCCCACCGCAATCTGGTTTTTCTCATCGAGGCTGCTGAAACAATGCTGTGAGTAGTCACCAATGCCTTCTGTCACAAAACTCCTCACATTTCCCCCATGTCCCTGCAGGCTGGGACCACTAACTGTCCCTTTTCCTCTACTCCCATAAATGTATTATATCCTAGCTCTCTTCCTAGCCTTAGAAACCTGCTTCTCATCCCTCGGATGCAGTTTTCCCAAGTCTACACTTTCCAAGATCAATCTACTCTAGTCACATTTCCCCCTATACTGTCTCCTGAACTAATATCAATTTCACTATCACTTTGGGCCAGATGATACAAATTCATGCATCTCTTACCCTAATTCTAGAAACACAGGCATACTCCAATCACATGAAGGAAGTGGGCATTTTGTTATGCCGCTGTGTCATACCGTGATATGCTTTTCTGTATTCCCAGCATCTGGTCTACCACTGGGTACATGAAATTCGTCCGATGCATTTCAAAAAAGGTAAACAGTACTGTTGTGCCATTATTTGCCTTTAACCTGGTCTGCAAGCAAGAATGTTCACAAGGTGGCCCCAACCTGTCTCTCCAAACTTAACTCTTACCCCACAGAACAGAAGTTCTCCAACTTCTATCCTCATCATTAAGTACTGTTAAAGCTTAAGTCCATTCTCTCCTTTTTAATCTACTTGCCGTTGTATTATTTACTGTGTTGTTTGTTATTGTCTATGTTCCTCGCTAAATCCTAAAGCTTTATGAAGATGAGAACACTGTCTTCTTAAGCACTGCCTTCCTAGAGCCATGAATCGGACAAAGCATATAGCAGATCCTCAGAAGACACTTGTTGGAAGAAGTGAATATTTCCTCTTCCCCTCAGACCCAAATATTTCTCCCCCTTGTGACTTCGTAGCACTCATTTAGCAATTTAGCCTAATAGGTTGAACCTGTAGGTATCGCAGGTGTTGTCCAGACCGAACCACGGAACATTGCACCAAGAAGGGATCCTTCTTATAAGTAATCCATCATCTGATAGAAGAGCCAACAGAAACTCTGAGAGGTTACCTCTGGTTCTTAACCTTTCAAGAGTCTGAACTGTAAGTCACCTGAGGGCAGGTATCTTAATTCCTGTTCCTAAACATGCCCTGCTATACCTAGGGCCCTTAGCAGATACTAATACTACTGCCACTAATAACAACAATACTGTTGATTGCTTTGACAATTTCTTTGGTAACAAACCACCTTCATCCAGGTGAAGAGCAAACCCACCGCCTACACTGGGAAACCACAGCTGTTTTTCTGACCATCCAGGGACACAGCTGTCCCACTGCCTGTCGGCTGAGCAATCACTGAAAATGCTCCAAAAGAAGAACAGGGGCTGGGAGACCCTGCCACACCCAGGGAAGTACAGCTTTACTGTTCTCACATCACAGTTACCTCCACTGCCCCGGATAGAAACACCATACCAGGACCTCACAGCACAGCTATCAGTGTCCTTCCCCCAGGACCTGGCCTAGATAGACCTTGTCTAGTGATCTCACATCACAGACATGACATCCTGGTGATATACTCTACTCTCTGCTGACAGGGGAGGTAGGCAGACACCCTGGCTTAACATGTGTGCCAGAGAGACAGAAAGATGGGGCTTCCCCACCTCTTCGAGAGCAGGTAGAGGAAAGAACTCATCCCAGGTGACAGTCAGGGGTTCTGGATTTTGATTCTTCTTTTTCTTTCCATTTTTTAAATTTTTTACTGAAGTATTGTTGATTTACAATGTTGGGATCATTTCTGCTGTACAACAAAGTGATTTGGTTATACATACACACGCATCCATTTGCTTTCAGATTCTTCTCCCACAGAGATTATCAGAGAATATTGGGTAGAGTTCTCTGTGCTACACAGCAGATCCCTGCTGGCCAATCACCCCATATACCTCAGTGTGCATATGTCAACGCCAAACGCCCAGTCCATCCCTCCCCACCCCCAACCTGTTCCCTTTGGTAACCACAGTTTTTCAAAGTCTGTGAGTCTGTTTATGTTCTGCAAATAAGTTCACTTGTATCCTTTTTTTAAATATTCTACACAGAAGTGATATCATACGATGTTTGTCTTTCACTGCCTAACTTTCACTTAGTATGATGATCACTAGGTCCATCCATATGTCACTCTTTGTCATGGCTGAGTAATATTCCATTGCATATGATTCTGAACAGCTTGTGGCTTAGTGAAGTCTTTCACCTCTACAAGGCTATTTCCTACCTGTGAAACAGGAACTAAAGTAACTTCTCGCAGACAGACATAGTGAGGACCAAGGGGGATAAGATGGTGGAATTGTCAAATCATTACAGTCCTCCTTTCCCTCCTTGAACAATTCCAGGATAATCAGCACCTTCTCTGAGTTCCCTGGAGAGTTCAGATACATTATTCACTCTATTTATTGGGTTTCCTAGGAGGAAACAACCTTGAACCAGGTATCTGGGTGAGAATACAAACGGCTGGTAGGGCACGGACCTGCCCTCAGGGAAGCTCTACTCTCAGTGGAAGAGAAGGTAAGCTCCTGAAAGCAACAGAAATCTGGAGGACTGAACACTTCCTCGTAGCAGGCACTGGCCACACATATTAACTCTTTCAAGGCTCAAAACCACCCCAGGAGGTGTGTCCTATTACCACCCACAGGAGCACTTCCTGAATCACACAACACCAGCCTTGCACCTCAAGTGCCCACACGTCTCTGAACAGAATCAGCCATGATTCCTTAGGGGACATGAGGGTTACATGTTTTGGAAGAGGAAGGATGTGAATTAACTGTAAGAAGGGGAAGTTTTGGGCACTTCAAGTGGAAGCACAGGAAAATATGAAGGTTTCTGAGGAAGTTCTGGTGTGGAGCAATGGGGAATTGGCCAGCGATGGTGTTTCAAGGGGTAGCTGTGTTCAAACTATTTATCAAACAAGAGGCCTAGTGCCTTTAGGAAAGTGGTCTTGCGCCAAAAGCCAAGTGAATATGAGATATCCATTTGTGACTTAAAAACCAAGTGAAAGTAACCCCTTTATGTATAGTATGAATATTTCACTCAAATAAGGAACTGATTACAACCTAACCTCTTCTAATTAGAAAGTTCCCAGCACAGAAGAATAGCCTACATGTTTTTGTACACATGCTGTCATTTCCTTTTTCCCACCAACCATAGAAAGGGAGGGACAAGTCACAAAGACTGGCACAAAGAAGTTACCCATCATTCTGGGCACATACATGCAACAGGTAATAAGAACAGGACCAGCCAAACCAAGGTGGGTATCCTGCCATTCCTGTCCCTGGCAGGTCAGGAATGGACAAAGCAGAGACCCCAACTCTGACCCAGACGATGGCCAGAGCTGGGCAGACACTTCAGCAGCAAGCACACCAAAGTCAGAGCATCTGTCAGTGATGGGAAACCAAGGGCCAGGAAGCAGGCCGCAGGCACAGGAAGGGTGAGACAAAAGACAGGGTGCCCTGAGGGCCACGGCCATGAAGGTCAGCTGCCTCATGTCCTGCACTGCACCTGAGCAGAGTCAATGCTTGCACAGAATGTTTGGGAGACTCGAACCCTGTTGCAACAGAGAACGGCCACGCAGGGAGAGGTGTGCTTTAATAAGAGAGTCAAGTAGATTCCTGCCCGACGAAGAGTCCAACACCATGAAGGCATGAGCAAAGCTCCTGTCCTCACTGCCCAACTATCCGGAAGGGAGAAAGGGATTTTTCTTTCTCCAGTTCTAGCTGAATATGGGCAGTGCCCACTTTCTGGAGTTACAATAAACAAGTAAGGAAAGGTTTTTGACATCGGCAGTGACAAACCACCATCCCAATCTCCAGAGTCCTAGGCAGCCAGAACAGAGAGCCACAAACCCAAGGCGGACTGGAGCCAGACAACATCCCGGGGCACGGGTAAATTTTTTCCCTGGGAGTATGAAGGAAAGTCAAGATTTAGGTAGATAGTGATAGAATATTGTTGTCAATGCGTTCCTGAAGAAACTTGCATGAACTACATCCAAAATCGTGTTCTTTTAAATTTTGTTCCTTAGTATATTCCTATGTTTACCACTCTCACAGAGTGACTGGTTTTCTCATTTATTTTGTTAGTTTGCTAAAGAGTCATTTTTTGCCTTTACTCTCTGGCATCGATATGAAAGCATGACAATGACAGTTCTCAACTGCAGCTGTCATTAGAATCACCTGCAGACCTCCTAAAACATGCCCACATCCAGCCCCTTTCCAAGGACTTGAATTTAGTTGGCTTGGGGCCGGGGGGCAAGGAGGTAGAAAGGGAGGAAATGGACATCGTGCTTTCTAAGAGCTCCCAGCTAATTTTAGTATATACCCAGGGATGAGAACCGGTTGGTTTTCTGTCCCAGAATTCAAGGCACTTTGTGGTATCTACAGGAATGCAGATGAAGCACCAAAGAGAAATGAGCAGTCTATGACGTCAATTCAACAGATCACTTAAGTTTTCCACACATCAGTCATTTTTGTACTTCTGTCACTGTTTCATCATAGCCACATACCTCCTACAGTTGTTTCCTTGATATCATTTTAAATTGACTCCATCTTTTACTTAAGTCTGTTTTTAAAAGAAACTAGTGGATTAGAGGGAATCACGAGGTGACATAAAAGGGCAGGAATAAGAGCAAAAAAGACAGTGGCTCTGGAGAGGAAAAAGTGTTCAGAGTTAGAATCGGGGACGGGTAGGCCCGGGCCAGGAGATCCAAGATGTATGAGGCCAAGTTGGCCCAGGCACAGCACTGAGAAGGGACGAGGCCTTGGAACCTTGGCAATGGGTTAGAAAATCACAGAGGAGTGCTAGGGAGTGAGGTTATAGGTGGCACAGAGCTGTACCCTGAGGAATAGAGAGAGTGGACAGAAGGATCAGGGGGGCTGGAGGAGAGAGATATCTGGGGCCAGAAATTAAGGCAGGGCAGAGCACGAGTCCCAGGTAGGGCTGGTGGAAAGGTAAAAAGGAGCCTCGAGCTGGGAATGAGGGGAGATCCGAGGGGTGGGTGGGGCTAAGGAGGGTCTGTGCTGGATGGGTGGGGACAGGGAGTGGACAGCACAGCAGAAGGAGACACTGAACAAAACAAGTTGTCCTCCAGACAGTTACCAGCAAGAAAACCTCCAGGGACACCTGCAAATTGCCTGTAATCATTTCAAGTGCTACCAGTGCTAGTCATCCCCACACACTGGGAAACGTGGCCTGATGCTCTATGAATGGAGAGCATCAGTCTTGTCACTCTTCCCCTTTCACTACCAAAAACAATCAGATGGAAACAAGAAATGTAAGCCCCCACCTCACGTGTCACGGACACACCAAAATCCAATGACAAAATGCAATGTTATCTCTCTTCTCTTAGACACACACTCCTGTTTCATATATCTGCACAAGCACCTGCCTTTGGATGGACAGTCCCCACCGCAGGAACCATCTCCTTAGTCACCGTCTGAAAGCAAAGAACACAATCAGCAGAGTTGACGTACGCACATGAACCAACACCATAAAAACAGCATCTGCTATTAACGAAAGAAATCATCAAAACAATCGTGTCTGAGCAAACTGGCAGTTCATTACCTCATAAATCCTCACATATAGTTAAGTACAGCCCTAGACTATAACCGCTTTTATTTTCTTGAATCCATAACCTTAACGAACAGAGAAGGGGCAGAGAAAAGATTCATGTGCAGTTGCCGAGCACACACTGGCGCTGCTTCGAAAAGTTTACTTCCGCTCCATGGCATGTTCCAATGTTCCCCCTTTTCCTAGGGGTGTCAGATCACACATCCATTTATCCCCCAGTCACAGCCAAGAGAATGACTCAGGCGGGCACACAGCTTGTCGGTTATTTCAATTTCCTGGGCTAAACTCATCATTTCCCACCTCTCACTGATTATTCCCTCTTCACTTTCTTGAGGCCTGTTACTTTTAAGGTGACATGAGGCATGACAGTGATAAGGCTGAAATGACATAAAATCCTAAAAGAGATGAAGGGAGCTAAACTCTATTACACTAAAGAGAGATCCAAGAGAATTTCGCTCACTGCCCGGAAGGACAGGTTCATCATTCATCCATTCACTGAACAAATATTTACTGAGCATCTCCCAGAGCTAGCTCAGCCCGGCACACCACGTTAAAGCTCACCGTTGTCCAGAGAAAGGAGCTAACATTCATTGACAGAGGGAAGTTGCTTTCTGCAAAAATTCTGCTGGAACATGGGTGTGGACATGCAACATGGGTAATACTGCCAAACCCATTAATCCAAACTGGGTAACATCATCAACACGCAACCCCCAAAACCTGGAGATAAGGTGCCCGACACAGAAGTTGCGAAAGCCTCACATTAAAGAAAATCTTAGAGACACTGTTTAGGAAAGACCATAAACTTTCCAATTAAAGCTATACAGGTTGACAAAACATGCACAGAAGAACAGACAATTCTGGCAACCAGTGTTTGCTATCCAAGACAACAGGTTAATCCATCAAGCTATAAATTCATTAATAGGACATTTCTAAGAAGGCCTGGCCCTTTAACATGCACTAATACAATAAATTTCCCCCAAATTCTATAAGTATTGGTTTTTATTAACATTCCCATTTTCCAGATTAGCCAGCTGAGGGTCAGTGTGAGGGAAAATCATTTATTCAAGGGCATTTAGAAAGTAAAGAAGCCAGAACTTGAACTTAAGTTTGCAACGCAAGGATTCAAGCATTTTCTTAAAACTAAAACCAAATTATTATTAATAAAGCTTACAATTAACATCTAGTTCTTTTATAATTAGCATCATCTGTTATTTTGAATCTTGTTTTAATTTACCTAAGTATAAATTAGCTCTAAGCCTCTAACAACACTTAATTGGACTTTTCTCAACTCCTGGTTATTATCTACCACTGTTCCTGTCTTTCCTAAGATGTCTGTAAGACAGTGAGAAATAACCGTCTTGGTAATGAAAACCAGCATTTAAAAGACACTTTCTTCATGCCAGGCACTGGGAAAAGTTATTTCACTTGGAGTTTTTCACTGAACCCTACAGCAACCTTCTGAGTTGGTGCTACTGTTGTCATTATCATTCCCTTTTACAACGCAGGAGGCACAGAGAGGTTAGGTAACTTGCCTAAGGTCACACAGATAAGGAGCATTCACACCTGTGGTCTCCTCCTGCTTCCCGGGTCTATGATCTCCACCAGTAACAAGTTCTGGCTCTCTTCCTAACACTCTCATCTCATCGCAATTCTGGGCTCCCACTGGCCTGCTTCTCACTGCTCGTGGAAGACTGCTTTCCCAAGGTACAGGCTTGGCTTCCTCCATCTTTGATTTCTCCTGATAACAGCCCTGGTTCACCTGCTGTGCGCAGCGCTCTGCCTCCACCTGGTACTGACCACCCGGCACACCTAAGCCTGCTGCCTGTGAAGACGAGCGCATCTTGGGCTGTGCGCAGCGCTTCCCTGGAGCCACCTTTTCAAAACATCAGGGGTTTGATCTCATTCTTGCCAAAGCCTCTTAAAGGAGCCGGAGCTTTTAAAAATAACATTCAACATTGTAAAAAAATAAATTAAATAAAATCAATTACTCAACCAAGTTAACAGTAGTTTTTCCTTACAACAGAATGTCTGGATTTGCATCACAGTATCAGAAGATTTAAATCACATGAATATTTGATGGGAATATGTATTAAGGTCAGATTACCTGAGGAATAAAACGGACTTTCCCTTCCCTTTCGACTGACGGCAAATTCTGTACTGGCTCTGCCTACAGATAACCCACAAAGGCAGCTGCCCTCCAGATGGGCACTAGAGCTCCAGATGCTGAGGGGCATCGTGAGGAGGAAGTGAACACCTACAGCACACCTACTATGCACCAGATAATATGCTGTGTGTTCCATAGGTAGGAAGTACACAGGAATTCCACAACAACCCCAGCAGACAGCTCTCACCAGGCCCATTTTACAGATGGGGAAACGAGCTCGGAAAGGTCACATAAATCAGCCCAGGGTCACAGAGCTGGTGGCCGGAGGGCTGAGATGGGAGCCTGTGTCCACCTTCCCCCAGCACCTTGCTCAGGGACCACTCTCCTTGCCGCACTGCTCACTGTTCCATCTAGAGCCCTGAAAGACAGGGCTTACCTCGTCTTTGACTCCAGTGCTGAGCTTGATGATCAGCCCAACAAGAAATGAGACCAGAGCTACAGATGCTCCCCAAATGGCCCGGTGCTCCCGAGTCCCAGCTGGGTCATGGATGTCCCCAGAAAAACAGTCTTTTTTGACTTTCCATGGGTTGGTTATTGGCCTGTCTCATTCCCTCTCCTCTCTCCTTGCTCTCTGCTCCCTTCTCTGCCGTGTTTGTGTGTCTCTTTTACTGTCTCTCTCCGTGTCCGTGTGTGCGTATCTCCCTCTGTCTCTCTCTCTCACACACACACACACACACACACACTCATCACACTCATATTCATTCTCCCTCGCTCCCCCAGGAATACCTCGATCCAGCAGCCGAAGCAAGCGGAGATACCAAAGATACCACTGGTCCCAGAAGCGGTCCGTCATCCCACCCTGAACTCATCCTTCACAGCCAGTCCCCTCAGCAGAGCCTTGTCCCACCACCGCCGACTCGAGGAGGCCGGAATTACTTGACGCCGGGCTCGCACGCAGCCTGCTCTAAGCAAACGCCTGCCTGAGAAGACAGCCACCAGTCCTCCCACACAGAGGCTGACGGTGCCGGGAGCCCGTTTCACGGCAACAAAGGAACAAGTGCAGAACACTGCCGCCTTGTGCAGACCGAGCCTGCATGGGCCCAAGGGGAGGTCAGAGAGGCAGGGGAGGGCGGCCGTGGAGCCCGTTCACAAAGAAGCGAGGAGGCGGGTGGTCTTGGGGGTGAAAACTCCCAGTTGAGGCCACATCTTGAATGTCATTCCAGGACCTCCTGCTATCCTGGCTTCCCTGGCCTCGCAGTCCCCCTAACAGGACAGGGGTGAGAAGCCAGGAGTTCAGCTGGCCCAGAAGAGTCAGAGCCTCACTGCCTTATTCCACAAGGACCGCAGGCACCCCTGGCCCAAGGCTGTTGGACCCACAAGGCCAGAAAAAGGCCACAGACCCCCATCTCCCTTCGTGGATCCTCTATTAAAGTGGAGATGGCATGGGCTCTGGAGTCCCACGGTCAAGGATCCAAATCCTACCACCACTTAACAGTTGCCCAGCCTTGATCAAGTTATTTCAACTTGCTAAGCCCCAGCTTCCTCCTCTGCAAAGGGAGAGAACAACCTTTGTCTCTCTGAGCTACTGTGAGGCCCCAGGGAAAGGAAGAACCTGCCGTTTGTGGTTCAGCACTTGGTGAACACTGGTCCTCAAGTGCTCGCTCCCCTTCCCCTCCAGCCCCTCTTCCTCCCACCAGATTCTCAGCTCCTTGAACCCTTACATCTCATGCTTTCCTAACCCTGTGCTTTTGCTCCTGCTCTTCCTGCCTGCAGCAGGTCCACCCTACCACTCTCCCACTTCATCATGGCCAAGTCCTCCTGGTTTTTCCAACATATAGCTCAAATGCTACAGAATCAGGCAGCCTTCCTTGGTCCCCCCACCCCCTGCAGTGCACCTCTCTCTCTCCCCTGTACTGGACTCTGCTCCTCTACTGACCAAGGACTCTGTGAAGACGGGAGCTGCTCTGTAATCATCACCGCATCCCCCGAAGTACCTTGAACTTCGCAAGTGCTTTAGTATTTACTAACTGAATGAGTGGACAGGCAAATGGGTCTGTGCACCCCACATGGTTTCATTTTTAAGTCAGGAAGAGGAGTGGAATGCAAGGGTCTCAGGTCTCTGGCACTGCCTAAGGCCCATAGGAGGATGACAGGGAGCCCATTTTACAGGGCACTGGCCACCCACGTGCTGAGGCTGTGCCCCCAGCTGACGGCAAGTCCTGCTCACAGAAATGAAACCCAGGTCTGAAACAATTTTGGACTCTAAGCCTAAAAACTACCCAGCGGCCATGTGCACTTTCATTACCACTCTCATTTCAGCCTAGGCCATGCCTGCAGTGCCTTCTCACTGTCCTAACAGAAATCTGGGTGTCCCAAGGCTTCCTGGTCTCCATGGGGCAGCTGGCAGGAACAGGTCTCCTCAGCATCAGCGCTTCCTGGGGCCTTAGGCTTCCAAGACGGCACAGACTGCAGGTTCTGATGGAATTTATTTATTTATTTATTTCTGTCAGGGTTTTTTTTTTTTTTTTTGCCTTATCTAGGGCCGCACCAATGGTATATGGAGGTTCCCAGGCTAGGGATCTAACAGGAGCTGCAGCCGCTGGCCTACGCCACAGCCACAGCAATGCGGGATCCGAGCTGCGTCTGCAACCTACACCACAGCTCACGGCAATGCCGAATCCTTAACCCACTGAGCAAGGCCAGGGATCGAGCCCGCAATCTCATGGTTCCTAGTTGGATTCGTTAACCACTAAGCCACGACAGAAACTCCCGACAGAACTTAGACTGAGGAGCGGGCATGTCCTGGGGCAGGAGCTGGGAGGGAGAGAAAGTGAGCAGAGCCACAGTCTGCACCAGCCTGCCCAGGCCCCAGCACCCCCACCACATCATGCTTCCTTCTTAAAGGGCAGCATTGGGAGTGAGCAGACACTGCTGCCCAAAAGCTACCTCGCAGGCTCTGACAGTATTATTTTATTATTACCTTAAATGGACAAGACTCTGGCGTGTAGCTAACACAAGAATGCAAAGCCCTCCTCCTCTCTCTGGGAGAGAAGTGCACTGACCCTTAGCCTCCCCCTTCCTTCATGAATAACAAGCTCCATCATTCAGGTGTGGCCAGTACTTTTTAGCTTACAAAAAATACTTGCAACTCCATTATCTCCCTTGGGTCTCTCAACAGCCCTGCAAGGTCTGTAGGATGGGACTCACTTTCCACACTCTACAGAAGGGAAAACCCAGGTTCCAAAAGGTTAAATAACTTGCTTATGGTCGAATACTTAGCAGCTGGGCTGCTACTTATGGCTTATGGCTGGGCTGAGGAAGATATATGTGCATCTGTCTCCTACTGAAGAGTTTCTGGGGCTCTGGATTGTTCCCTGTGGAATTGTGACGGCTCTCACAGAGAGACAAGGCCCTCATAGTAGGACAGGGCCCCCAGTGCAGTGCTGACCTTCCAGGAGCACATGCTGAGGAGGGGGCCTGTGCACGGCCTCCTACTGAGGGACAGCCTTTTATCTTCTTCCTTGTCTCCAAGTAAGAATGCCAGAGGTTGGAGTTCCCATCGTGCCTCAGGGGAAACGAACATGACTAGTATCCATGAGGATGCAGGTTCAATCCCTGGCCTCGCTCAGTGGGTTAAGGATCCAGCGTTGCTGTGAGCTGTGGTGTAGATTGCAGATGCAGCTCAAATCTGGTGTTCCTGTGGCCATGGTGTAGGCCAGCAGCCATAGCCTGGGAACCTCCATATGCTGCAGCTGAGGGTGTGACCTTAAAAAAAAAAAGAATGGCAGAGGTGGCTCTGTCTGACCCAGCTGGGAGGGAGGCATAGACGGCCCCCATCACGCAGGAGACCTAGACAGAGATGGGCTTTGGGAAGAGCATCTGTGTGTGAAGCGGAAGGTCCCAGTGACTGTGTGGGCCAGTGGGAACCAGAATGCTCTGACAGGGCTAATACTACAGTTTGATATCAAACTCTTGGGCCTGGAGAAGCAAGCTGGCCCTGTTCCCTTCTTTCTAATGATCAAATGCCAAACATTCCACACAACTTCATTTTCAGAGAGAAAGGGGATAAAGATGTTAAAGAACAACATGGGTGCAAGCATTTCCCCCACACACTGTGAGCCTAAGAACATAAACATAAAGCTACCGGGTCAGCCCAGGATGAACCCATTCAACCAGCACTTTTGCTAAAGACTGGCTCTAGCCCATCAAGCTGGGCTCCCGGGAGCGCCCCAGCCCACTGCTGCTCATTTCTCCAACTCCCACAGAGCCTCATAAGCCATACTTTCAAAGCAGCCCCTCCAGAAGTTGAAGAAAATGTTCCAAGAGACTGTCAGAGTTGCCATTTAGCTGCAGTGCAATTAGAATGGAGGGGATATGGGCCAGGAAGGGGCTTTATTAGGTTTCTGTTGTCGTTGTTTTGTCTTAATACTCCCACAGCGGCTCTTTCATGGTGGTCAAAGCAGGCATGGCCATTCCCTTTGAACCTGTTCTCCAGGGACAAGCAGCATCTCCAGGTCAGCACCCGCCCGCCCATTCCAGAGGGCTGGTGCCCATCTGGATGATCACGGGTTACTTGGTGTCGCAACATAGCTGTGTTGCCTGTTCTTTGCTGTTCCTTCTTCTTACTTGGCACTGTTCTTTCTCCCTCTCCCCGCCCTCCACAACATGGAAACACTGTGTTCTCGATCAGATAAACCCAGCACAAGTGTATGGAGCAGAAGGCAAGCAGCACAGAGGGAGCAGAGAAGCACTCATGTCCCAAATCTTTTCCACTCATCTGGGGCAGTGACCACTGTTGCCGCAGTGGCACCGGCCGGCTTCTCGGACACCCAGGGCTGTCCGGCCAGGGAAGGCCGCACAGGAGGCGGGAGAGTTGCTAGTCTGTGGAGAAGAGTGAAGACTATCCCCGCCCGGCCTCGCCCCAGGAACTGGGCTCCAGCAGGCTGTTATTTTGCTTGGCAAGCTGTGCTTCGGTTGCAACATGTGTCACACACTCCAGCAGACACCATCCTCAGCCACCTCCCACACCACTTCTGTCCCCTTGGCAATTAGCGCTCAAGTGGTGAAGGGAAGCCCTGGGGTGACACGTTCTAAGTGACACCACCCAAGGACGGGATGGCCACGGCCAGTCTCTCCTGTGAGCACCAGGTGTCCCCAGGGGAACAGGCTCCTGAGGGCCACACCTGAAGCCAGCACCTAAGACAGGTATCACCTGTCCCACTGAAATTCAAGTCAGCTTCTCCCAAGAGGTCTTCTCCGGCTAAGCTCATTCATTCTCCCTCTCAGAGGTTCTCAAACTTTAATGGGTGGCAGAATCACCTTAGAGGGTTGCTTTTCCATGCAGATAACCAGGCCTCACTCCTGGAGGCCTGCATTTTTAACAAGCTCCCCCGATGAGTCTGAAACGGTGATCTTTCTGCTTCTGCCCCTGCTCTCCTCCGCTTACCTCACTGAACTATTCTGGCTGAATTCTAGAGTGTACCCACTTCCCACACCCCCAGAGTCCAGGAGGGAGGAGGCTCCTGAGTCCAGAACAAACGAGACTCCGGGCAGGTGGAGGGAGGTCCCACCTGCCCACAAGGCCCAGGGGCTGACGAGCCGCCAGCCAGGAGGCCGAGAATCAGCCTCGTCCCTCCACAGGCTCCAGAAAGCATTCGTCTGTACAATGGCTTAAATGTCACCTCAAATACCAGGCTGGGCTGCGCGGCAGGAGGGAAAGGCCGAAGCTAATTAGCCTGCCTCACCCTGGCTTTTGTGTCACTTTCATGCTTGTTCACCTCTGATCTTCACTGGGATCTTTAACCCTCCCTTGGCTGGGGGAGCCCCAGCTCACAGAGACAGCACACAACCCTTCCCCACACGGGGCTCTAAACCAAACCGTTAAGTGGGGTAAGGCAATCCCTCCCCAGCCCCTCCCCTGAGCATCAATTCCTCCCCCGCCAATCGCTAGAACCCCCATGTTGTCTGTATCTCCACCCACAGCACACCACCCCCACACCCCCACCGTGTGCCCCAAGTGCCAGACACCTCTTCCCCCTCAGCCACCACCCTCCGCCACGCTCTGCCTTTTCAAAGCTCACCCATCCTGGGACTGAGAAAAGCATTATGATAATCTCAACCCCTCTTAAGATTTTCCTTTTTCGTTCTTTTGTATGGCTGTACCTGCAGCATAAGGTAGTTCCCAGGTTAGGGGTCGAATCAGAGCTGCAGCTGCCAACCTACACCACAGCCACAGCAATGCCAGATCTGAGCTGCATCTGGGACCTATGCAGCAGCTTGCTGCAATGCCGAATCCTTAACTCACTGAGCGAGGCCAGGGATTGAACTCGCATCCTCCCAGTCACTATGCCGGGTTCTTAACCCACTGAGCCATAGCAGGAACTCCTCCTCTAAGGTTTTCAAGATGAGAGCTTGATATTTAGATCCTTGGGGAATAATCACATTTTGGCAAAAGATGTCAAAGGAAGGAAAACAAAGAACAAAAACAAAATTAAGCTCAAAGACATAGAGAACAGACCAGTGGTTGCCAGAGGTAGGCAGTGAAGGGTGGGTCAAAGGGTACAAACTTCCAGTGATAAAATAAATAGGTCTTGGGGAATATAATGTACAGCATGGTGACTACAGTTAATAATACTGTACTTGAAAGTTGCTAAAACACTAGATCTTCAAAGTTCTCATCTAGGAAATGAAATCTGTAACTATGTATGATGATGGATGTTAACTAGACTTATAGTGGTGATCATTTCACAATATATACAAGTCATCGTGTTGTATACCTCAAACTAACACAGTGTTGTATGTCAACTATACATCATTTTTTTAAAGGGAAATGGGGAAAAAATAGTATGGTATGTTTCTACCATCAGGAATGAGAAGTTAACATTTTGAGGATTTTTGTACACATATGTGTATTCTTAAGTGAAAGAGCTTAATTTGTGCAAGTTCTGGAATGAAATTTATTCAGTGGTTAAAAAGGAAGGTCAGTGGAAGTCCAGGACTTTGATAAACAGTAGGGTCGTGGTGGGGTGGGGGGTGTATTGAGGGCAGGGAGAAGGAACCTCGCTTCCCTAACCTTTGTAGGCATTTCCTGTCGGGCAGCCTGATGACAGGAGCTCAAGGGACCGGGTGCCTCCTCTGCCTCCCACCGCACTCGCTCGCCTGCCCTCACACTTCCTACCCAGAACATGGCTAGTTGCCCTCTCTGAACACCTAGATTACAAAGTAGTTCTTTTTGAAGAAAAAATAAATAAATAAACAAACAAAGAGAGAGAACACCTTAGAATCTGACCCAACAGGCCTCGCAACCCCGAGCTCATCATTGCCTCCTGTTCCTCCCACCTCCACTGACAGTTCCTCACCGTCAAAGGAGGCGGGCTGACTCAATCACCTAAAGGCCCCTCAAGTCTGGAGGCTTGAGGCCATTTACACCCCCTCCCAAGGTTTGTTAGGTTTCTCTTAACTGTCCCATCTCTCTGTTCCCACAGTTCACCAACTTAGAATCAGGAAAACTTAAGTTGTCAGTCACCACAGCTGAAACCTCATGCCACGAGCAGCCTGTGGGGAGCCCTACCGTGGAGATTTCTGCCCCCTCTTCCTCCCAAGCCTTCTCCATCTCCTCTGACACCCTTTCCTAACAGCCCCCTCAGCACATCTGTCCAGGAAAAGCAGGCACCAGATGATCACAGCTGGGGCTAAAAATCACGAATGTGAAGTTCAATAAGGTAAAAAAGAGCCCACTGTATACAACCAAGAAATACTAACCTTAGCTAGCATATACCTAGAACTAAACGTTTTTTTCCTATATTCTGTTGAGGGTTTTGTGTGTGTTCCACAGAGCAATCCACTCTTACATCAGACTCACCTGAATGCCCTGATATCCCCACACCACACACACACACCACACACCCACATACCACACAAACCACACAACACACCACACACCTACATACCACACAAACCATATAATACACCACACACGCTATACAACACACCACAAATACATACCACATACCCACATACCACACACACACCACACATACACCACACACACCAAACATACACACAACACATATCACTCACATATCCACATACACCACACACCACATACACATCATACCACACATACCACACACACACACACACACACACACAACACACAAACCCCAGATCAGCACACTAACCAATTTGAATTCTCTCTTCTTTGACTTTTATTTTTAAGAAGAAAATAAGCAGTTGCCATAACCACTTTACTTTTCAGCAAATGAATTCTGCTCATGGTTCTTAAAAATAATGGAGTTCCATAAATTCTACGGCTAATCTTTCTACGATCTGTTTTATACTGTTAATCTGAAGTCTTTTAGGTGTTGGGAAAGGCCCTGAGCTGAATCAGATCAAGTCCCAAATCCTTTTCTAGTTGAGTAACTTGAGGCAGATCACTTAACTCCCTTGAATCTCAGTTTCTTCAACTTTTGGATGAAGATAAGGCTGATCTTACAAAATCTGAACAACCTCCATGATGAAAAAACAAAGTAACAAGAAAAAATACTAAGCACTGTACCTAACACAGCAGGTGCTTCATACGGTGAGTGCATTCTCCTGCAACAGAGAACAAGCCTATGCCAGGCTGAAACTGTCAATTCATGGGACCTAAGTGAACAGATACGCCAGTAAAACAACAGTGTCAGCTTTGCCGCTGAGGTAAGGCAAGTGGCCCTTGTAAAGTCCTGAGTTAGGGATAAGTCATGACTCCAAGTGCCCCAGCTTCTCTAGCTGCCCTTCAGGCGGGGGCAGGATCTCACATCTTACTTGCCCAACTGCCCCCACTCATCTGGCTTCTTCCCTCTGCCCTAACACAGGCTGCAGAGTTCCAGGAGAGATTCAGTTATCAGAAGTCCTCCGACGATACCCACAAGGACCATGTGGATGGCCCGCAGTACTGAGGACGTGGAAGACTCTCTGGAGTTCCCTGACGGAGTTCCCCTTTAGTCCGTGAGGAAACACCGATGGTTTGGCTTCCCTAAAAGTCTATGGGTCCTGGCCTCATAGCATGCTCGCAGGAAAGCCTAGTTAATGACATCCGCGTGAAAAAGCCAACCACAAAACTGGGAGAAGAAAAACGTTTATAGTCCTAGGGTGGGAAGATTTTCCTAAGCAAGACACAAAGCCCAGTGTACTGGCATGCACGTGCGTTTTCCAACCTCTGGAGGGAGGTACCAATCACCTAAGGAGAACAGCGGATGGACAACAGCAGTGAAATTTCTCACTACTATGTTTTTACACCTTTCAAATTTTGACCCTTGGACTGTACCACCAAACTTTTTAAAGGACATTTTAAGATGATGGTGTTAAGAATAAATAAAACTAACTGCCATGCTGTGAGAGGGCCACGCCATGTGGAAAGACCCCACAAGGAGAACCAAGGACCTGGGCTGAGAAGCTGGGCTAGTCCCAGCCCCACCCACACCAACTGCCAGCCACGTGAGTGAGGCACTTTGGAGCTTCCAGCCATCCTAGCACCCCAGCAAGTACCAGGTGAAACACAACTGCCTGCTCTATCCTCACAATCACGAGAAATGGTAAAGTGTTGTTCTGGGCCGCTAAGGCTGGGGGTGGCTTGTCACAGGGTAATACATAAAGGAGATAGGGAATGCAGAGAAGGTGAATGCAGAGAAGTTAAAACCACAAGCTAGAGGAGCTCACAAGGAAATATTGAAAAGAACTGTATCTTATTTCATCTAGAAGCCCAAAACATGTCTTGTCTCAGGCCCTACCTGTCCATCTATCTACCTATCTTGGAATTTGAATTCAGAAGACGGGGTTGTCACAGGAGTGGCTACTTAACATGCTTGCTTGAATTTTAAAAAGAAGTCAAACTTTCTCTGACAGGAAGTAAATCTATATCTAATTTGGCTGCTTGCTTTGACATTGAGAGCTCCCTTTTCCAATTCATTAAAGTTGCAGTCCAAGATTTTTAAGAAAATACATTTAAAGCATATATATATAATATAAACATGCTAGAAAATATTTTATTTGCAACCACTTAAACTTATGGTAAAAGAAAAAGTTTAACGTCAACTTAGATGTGTAAGGAGAGCATTTAGTTTTCAATATTCTTTTAGGGCAAACATAAGCAAAAATTTCTGAAGCCCACTGAACTGTGTATGGTATGCTACAAATGAAATACTATGCAGGTTTTAAAAATGTTAAGGCTTTCTGCAAATAAATATGAAAAGATCTTCCAAAATGAATCTGACTAGGAACCATGAGGCTGCAAGTTCGATCCCTGGCCTTGCTCAGTGGGTTAAGGATATGACATTGCCGTGAACTGTGGTATAGGTCACAGACGCAGCTCAGATATGGCATTGCTGTGACCACGGTGTAAGCCAGCAGCTATAGCTTTATTCGACCCCTAGCCTGGGAACCGCCCTATGCCGTGGGTGCAGCCCCCCCCAAAAAAAAAGCAAAAAAAAAAAAAATCTTCCAGACATACTATTGGGCCAAAAATGCAAGGCATTGAACAATAAAGTCAGTATTCACTCACTTTTGAAAATAAAGTGGTAAAATAAGTATGGATTCAGATTTGCCTATATTTTCAAAAAGAGACACTAGAAGGATTCACAAGAAAATAACATGATAGCCACCTATAGGGGAAGTGGCTGGGTCATATAAGGAACTTTTTATATTGCATTAATTTTTGAACAATGTAAATGTATTACGTTTGTGGATTTTTAAATTCTCAGAGAAAAAATACATAAGTGCAAAAAAAGATGAACATTAAAAGATAATCTATTAGACAAATATTTGCTATACTGCAACAAAAAAAATCATACAAAGGAATAATATCTCTAATTTATAAAGAGCTCCTAAAAAAACACTAAGAAAAAGCTAAACAACCCTGTATAAAAATGAGTCGAGAATATGAACAGGTAAATCACAGAAGAAACACAAATGACTGATAAAAAGTAAAAAGATCCATAGTTTCTGCTGAGGCTCAGTGGGTCAAGAATCCACAAATGAGCCTATCTACAAAACAGAAACAGACCCAGGATACAGGGAACAAACTTGTGATTGCCAAGGGGGAGGGAGGAGCGAGTGAGATGGACTGGGGGTTTGGGACTAGTAGATGCAAACTATTACATTTAGAATGGATAAGCAATGAGGTCCTACTGCATAGCATGGGGAACTATATTAAGTCTCTTGTAATAGACCATGATGGAAGATAATGTAAGAAAGGGAATATATATATGACTTACAGGGCTTACATATGACTGGATCACTTTGCTGTACAGCAGAAATTGGCACAATGCTGTAAATCAACTATACTTCAATTAAAAGAAAAAAAGAATCCAACTGCAGTGGCTCAGATCACTGTGGAGGTACAGGTCCCATCCTTGGCCCTGGCACAGTGGGTTAAAGAATCCAGCATTGCTGCAGCTGTGGTGGAGGGCAAAGCTGCAGCTTAGATTCAATTTCTGGCCTGAGAACTTCCATATGCCACTGGTGCAGTCATTAAAAAAAAAAAAAAATAGTAAGAAATGCTAAGCTTTACTAATGATCAAAATGCAAATTAAATGCACAACAGCAAGCCATACTTTACCTATCGGAATGGAAAATATATATACACATAACCTGGCAGGAAAGTATACTGACATAACATTTTAAGAAATCAATTTGGTAGTACCTATCACCATTTCTAAAGTGCATAGCCTTCAATCCAGAAATTCTACTTATAAAACCCTCAACTACACTTACACAAACATTTCAGTGTATTCTGTAACAGCAAAAAACTGGACACTGGAGATAACCTAAAAATACAACAAGGGACTAGTAAAATACATTACGACACAATTATGATACAATCTACATAATGCTTTGAAATGACTAAAAGGACAAGCAGTTTTATATGTAGTGACATTTAAGGAGGTTCACCATATACTGCTGGGTAGGAGAATACAGCTTGCAAGATGATTTGAATTAATTTGTAGTATCCCTTTTTTTGGTAAGAATAGATATGCAATATAAATACACACGTGAGTATGTATTTCAATGTGCACAAAAAAGGAGGAAGTAGGTATACACCAGGCTGTTAATAGCGGTTATCGCTAGGGCACAGGGGTAGAGAATCATATTTTATAAAATTCTATGTTGTTATAATTTTTTTTACCATAAGCATTCATTACATTGGTAACTTTCAAAGTGTTTAGGTCTACAGGCTGACTGAAGTAGCAACTCATAGCCCTTTTCTGAAAAGTGGGGGATCCCTTGGGGCCAGGATGGCTCCTTCCTTCTCCACCTCCCACTCGGAGGAGCTGGAATGTGAGATGGTTTCCAGAGAACCCGCAGGTCCCCATAGCCAAGTCCCTGGACTCATGCACCTGGCCACTGGCCCCCTCTTCGCTCCACTCCCTTGCTTCCACAGGACTGGGCGGCTGCTTCAAGGCCTCAAGGAGCACTCAGCACAACCCAGCTCTTCTCAGCCCAGTCACTCCTCAGACTTTTAGACACCTTGGGGGACTTCGGTCAGAGGTGGCAACAGTGTTTCATCTCAAGTTCTAGCTCTAGGCAGGGGTAGTGACTGTCCAAAGCTTTGTATTAAATAGTTACTTTCTTTCCCTTTGTATTAATGTCTTTGTGGAGGAAAAAAATGAACCCCTGAGGCAACAGGCACTATGGATGTGGAAAGAGAGGCACGGGTCAGTTAGTGACGGCTGCCAAGACCAGGCTGGAAGCGCCGTAACACACAGGCTGGCAAGTCTGCCCGTCCCTGCCCTGGAACAGTGGGCTCTGACTCACCAACACAGACACTCTCAAATCCGCAGTCTCTACTGAGAGTGATATTTCTTCGGGGGGTGGGAACTGAAGGGGGAGGGGGGAGGGTGCAGAGGGTGACAGCTGACTGTGGCTGTCACAACGCTATGACCATCAGAAGACAGGAGAGTCCGAGGAAGCAGAAGGAGCGTCGACAGGTGGACACGTGGCCCCAGGCAGCCACAGTGGAAGTCTCTGAACACCCAGGTATAGGGCAAGCCTTAGGCAGGCCCCAAACCTTGGTCATCTGTCAGGTCTTACCAAGCTACTCAACCCGAGGACACGCAGTTGTGCCCTCACAGGAACAACCCCTTCGCAATTTTCAATGTCAAGTGCCCTGTTCCCCGGGAATTCACTCATCTACCCTATCCCCGCAACCAAAACCAGAAAAAAAAAAAAAAAACCCAAAACCAGAAGAATTTCAGAACTTCACGTGTTGTAACTAAAAACACTCAATAAACAAAGCCAGTCTTTGGGCTCCCTTGGGGAGTAATTGTCTAAGAATGCTTCTTTCTTTCAGCTGGTGAGAGAGAGTCAGACGTGCTAAGACTGCATGGAGCTCATCTTGAAAGCATTAATTTTTCCAAACACCAACGTGCAGCTCCTGCGCTCTTCCTGAGCAAGTGGCAGCGGGCTGTGAGGAGGCTGCCAGGACAACCCTCCAAGCAGGGTCTGCCTGAGGGAGCTCAGAGGATAGTCGTGACTTGCAAGGGGAAGGGCTGCCCAGGGCCTGTGAGGACACTGACGTTGGGGTGGATCACTCATTTCCAAAATGGGAAGAGGGAAACCAGAACCAATACCTCCACCCCTTCTCAGGCCCACTCTCTAGGGGCCGGTGGCAGTCAATCAAAAGCTTCTCCTCTACCCACCCCTCACCACTGGTGCCCTGACAATCACACACAGTGGTGGTCTAGCACTGGGAGAGGGTGTCCAGACTTGGGGGTTGAAGTCATCAACCATTTCGCCTTCTCCTCCCCAGTTAGGGATGGAAGTTCCCAGTGGAGACTGCAAACTCGTCATGCACAGTTTAACTGTTCTTTGTGGTCCCAAGTCTATTCTCCCTAGGAGGTTGGAGACACTCTGCAGGCTGTTCACAGAGGACCAGACACAACAAACCATCCACAGCGGCAAGGGAAAGTCTCATTACCTGCCTGATGGAGGCAGACATGACAATTAGGGTCGACCAGAGGCCCTGATAGTCTTCACTAGACATTCTCCAAGTGGATTGCTGCCTCAGGGGCCAATCCATATCCAGCAGCAGGTCAGGACTCCCCTGGGAATCAGTGGTACGCCCCACATAGGCTTAAATGCTGTATCCCCACGAAGACTTCATATACCAGCTCGACCAGGACCAGTTGTGCGAAACTGCTCAAGTTACTTAATCTTCCATGCTTCCATTTTCTTATCTATATAACAAGGATGATAACGGCAGTATTTAAATAACTTAACAAATACAAAAGGCTTAAAATAATACCTGGCTCACAGTGAGTACTATACATGGGATGATGATGATGATGGTGGTAATGATTATCTGTCCAGCCTTCAGTCTCCATGCTCAGCTAGCTATTTCTTTTGGTCATTTTTTTCTAAGGGCTGCACCTGCAGCATATGGAAGTTCCCAGGCTAGGGGTCGAATAGGAAATTGGAGCCACAGCTGCCAGCCTTCACCACAGCCACAGCAGGGTGCTTTGTCCAGGGTAAAGGGACATTGCAGAATGCAAAGGGAGAACAGCCCACTCACTTTGTATCACTGTTTCCCTTCGCATTTCTCACTATGTTTTTTTAATGTTTGTTTTGTTTATTAGCTTAAGGGAAAAGAAAAAAGAAACATCAGGAGTTGAAGGAAAATTTGTTGTTCCTTCTTTATTTCTCTTCTGAAGCAGAACTGACACCACCATCATTCCACCCCACAAATAAAACTGGCTGTGGGATTTTGGAGATCTACTTGGCTGTAACTTCACCAGAAGCCTCTGATAGCACAGGCTCACTGAAGGAAAAAAAGGAAACAGAACTTCTACTTATAGTAAGAAAAAGCCAGAGCAATTTTTCCCTTGGAGATTACATCATAGATACTTGAGGTTATGTTTTCCATGCTGAATGCCCTAAAAATGAGGCAAGGGAGGTTTTATTCCTCAATGAAAAGCCCAAGCCTGGCCACCTCCAGAAGGGCAAGAGAACTCCCAAATCCCAGCCTGGGGAACAGGGGACTCTGGAGGACCGACACCCTCTGTGGCTACAGCAATGCAACTGCACATCCATCCAGAGGAGGGCTTTGGGAACACTGAGATGCCTTCACCCTACATCACCCACTCCAGGACTCTCGTTCCACCACCCCTATTGTTTCGAGGGTCATCTGTGGCACATCATACTGTGAATTTCAGAGCCACGTAAAAGTGAGCTGGAAACTATCTGCCCCATCATTTTCTTCCTTCTTATGGATAATGCAGCATAAGCTAATAGGGCCTGTGACCCAGAAAAATGTCCTTTTACCACAAGAATCAGAGAAAACATGTGCCCAGGGCCATGTGTTCAGGCACCTACGCCTGTGGGTGTAGCCAGGGGAATATATCTCTATATATCAGAAATCAGCCTGAATAACACTGGAAATGTAACCTGAGGCACTGAGCTTATCACTAAGGCTGCTGTGTCTCTGTCACCATACAGTCTCTCTGGGAGACCCACTGCTTTGGGAACACAGAGGTAAGAAGGGTAATTTGAGAACAGATAGTTTATTTTTCCCTAACATCTCTGAGCTGGAATGCGCTCTTCCATGGAGGTACATAAAGCACTGCTCATCAAACTGGTACCTGGATCTACTTTAAATGACACTCATCCAGGGCGCTGTGTGTCATCCTCATTTCCCTCTGTGACAGGCCCACAAGGGTGTGTAGGCACGAGAACATCATATAGTATGTCTGGATTTATGGTAAATCTTTAGCAAATGTCCTCCATAATATTCTTGCAGATACGATAGTGAAAAATGAACAGAACAAGAGTAGAGTTGGGTGGAATTGCTGCAGACAAACTGCAGGACCCAAAAAGTTTTATGAGGACAATATATGAGCTTTACGTGGGATGCAGAACTCTGGTCATAGCCATAAAGCTCTCCCCCATTGTGTTCGACTTTTTAAAAAATTAGTTCCCGAGATGACAAGATGAAAGATATGCTTATAGCATAGAAAGATGACAGAAAATTGGTTGGTGCGGGCTTAAAATTATAAGAAATGACCAAAATCAATATGTAAATTTATCTCAGCAGACTTGAACACTAGGTCAGAATTAACAAGGGCAAACATTATGCCTGAGATCCACATTTTAAAATAAAACATGTACCTATCACTCACTTAGCAACTCTTGTCCTTCGTATCTGTCCTAGAGAAAACTTGTGTATGTGCATGCTTGTTCACGAATATTCACTACAGCACTGTTTATAATGGTTTAAAAAAAGGAAAAAAAAACAGAAACAATAGAAGAACTGCTAAGACCACTGGAATAGCTACAATGAGAAATACTGTGCAGAAGATTTTCAAGATGTCACCGCATGAAAAAAGTTGCAAAATGATATGAAAGTTTAGTATGTTAACCTTACACATAGAGATATGTACACATTTATATATATATATGTGTGTGTGTGTGTGTGTGTATGCACATATATACACACACACAGACATGCATATATACATACGGATATACATATATGTAAATGCATGAAAGTTCTGAAAGACCCCTAACATCTGCTACCAGGATCTACTTCCAGGGAGAAATTAAGATGGTATGAAGTCAAAATGGCTTTGGCTTTACCTGTAACATCTAAAATGCAGAATGTATTGTGTTAAACTGTATAATTCAACTTTTGTTTTAAAGTGAAGTCTTGCTTCCAGCTTTAAAAAAAAAAGTTCAAAAACATGGGGAAAGACACAAATTCTTGGGCTATCCATTATCACAAACCTAAGAGGTGTTAGCATTGTGGAAAGACAGTAAAAAGCTAATTCCTACTATACTACACTACTCCAAGAGCATCTGAAGTCTGGTGTCCAGGTAGCCTGCAGGTATCTGGAAACACTTAGCTGATCACTTCTGCAGCACTATGTTAGACTGAAGCCTGGTAGTACAATTAAGCAAAGACACCAGCAAAGTAGAACGTAGCTACAGTAAAAAATTGCCTATGGGGGAGTTCCCACTGTGGCTCAGCAGATTACAAACCCAAATAGCATCCATGAGGATGTGGGTTCGATCCCTGTCCTTATTCAGTGGGTTAAGGATCTGGCGTTGCCTGTGAGCTGTGGTATAAGTCACAGACGAGGCTGGGATCTGGGTTGCTGTAGCTGTGGCGAAGGCCGGCAACTTCAGCTCTGATTTGACCCCTAGCCTGGGAACTTCCATATGCCTTAGGTGCAGTCCCAAAATCAAGCAAGCAAGCAAGAAGTGCTTAAGCATGACTTAATAAATACTGAAGGAATCACAGCTGTTTAACCTCAAAACAAGAAGCTCATGGGGAGATAGAGAGGTTCCTTCAAATATTTGAAGGATTATAATGTAGATAACACAGTAAACTTATTTGGGGTTTCTCTAGAGGTAAAAACTAGGATAAATAAAAACAAGTAATTCTTCCTGTTAAAAACAGGAGTACCCACTGTGGCACAGTGAGTAAAGAATCCAACTGCAGCAGCTTGGGTCACTGTGGAGGTACAGGTTTATTCCCCAGTCCAGCACAGAGGGTTAAAGGATCCAGCATTGCTGCAGCACAGTGTAGGTCGCAAGTGTGGCTCAAATTCAGTCCCTGGCCCAGGAACTTCAATATGACACAAGTGCAGCCTTTTTTTTTATATATATAAATAAATAAATAGGAGTTTAGGAGTTCCTGTAGTGGCTCAGCGGTTAGCGAACCCGACTAGCATCCATGAGGATGTGAGTTTGATCCCTGGCCTCGCTCAGTGGATTAAGGATCCATCGTTGCTGTGAGCTGTGGTGTAGGTCGCAGATACAGCTTGGATCCAGCATTGCTGTGGCTCTGGCGTAGGCCAGCAGCTACAGTTCCAATTAGACCCTGGCCTGGGAACATCCATGTGCCACGGGTGTGCCCCTAAAAAGACAAAAAGACCAAAAAAATTAAAAAGTTAAAAAATAAAAAATAAATAAAAGGAATGTTCTGATAGAATGAATGACAACAGAATAGTCTGGCAAAATCACGAGCTTCCCGTTATTGGAGGCATTCAAGTAAGAGATTCTATATAAAAAGATACTGGATTTCATTAGAAGCAAAACTATGTGATCTTTAAGATATCTAAGAATTCTAATATTTTATGATTCCATAATTTGGTTGCGAAATCAATTTTCAATCAGTGTACCCCCATCAACTTCAAATCCCACAGGTGGTGTACTCTGCCACCAGGTGGCAGCAGATGCCTTGGACGCTGGGTCCTAAATGTGATGAAAAGGAAATTAGCAGTTTTATATTTTTTTAATAAAATTTTAAAAAGAACAGATGCAAGCATTAAGTCCAAAAGTTGCCATTTCCAAGTAACATGTAAGTAGAATTCATAATTTTTCTGATTATTCCATCACAATGATTCTTAATTACTTGCTTTCCTCTCGTACGTTTTCTTTGTACAGGGTCTACAAAGAGAATCTTATCTTCTTCTGTGGCCTCCTCTTTTTGGTGTCAAGTTTCCTGACTTAGAGTTCCAGATCCCTATGTCTCCTCTCAATGCAAAAAAATCTCTGCTTCCTCCACAGCTGCAGACCATGTCTGCTACTACAGTCTTTCTTCACGACCCAAGCAGAAGACCCAATAAGGAGGGTCAGAGAAACACCCCAGCCATTTCCTGCTTCTAGCTTTCCTGCCCCTGCATCCACACAGCTGAAGCTACAAAACAAGCAAGCAACAAAAAGAGAATAGACCGAGTAGCTGAAGCTCCATACACTGACAGCATGAAAGTATATGATTATCTTTTCCCAATTAGAAGAAAATAATCTCCCACCCAACTCTTAAAGAAAGGAGAAACTTTGCTTCTCTAGCCACAGCTGTCAGCTTGGATGTTGCTTAAAATTTGAATACAATCAACAACCCTTTTCCCAGTTACTAGCAACCTAAAACTATGACATTGCCTTGGTTACAGATCACTTCAGGAAACCTGATGCTCAGAAAGTATTTCTATAAAAACTCGTGAGTGAATGGAAACAAAGCCAGATTTTCTTAAAACTAAGATTTAAAGCAGTTTCATCACAATAAACCATGTATCTGCGTCAAGGTCTTATACATCCTTCTAGTCTCAGGTGAAGCACTTCTTCCAGGAAGCTCTCAGGAGGCTATTAGGATTGTGTTGGTTGCCCCTGGTATGTGCACCAATAGCACCCTGTACCTGCTTGTCACAGCCCTGCCCCTGCCCCTGCCACCAACCTTACCACACTCACTTCAATGGCCTCTGCACCAGGCATTGCCTGGTTACACTGCAGGATTCATAAAGACCTAGACTGTATCTATTTCTTTTACAACTGAATCCCCTGAACACAGTAGGGCTCAATAAATATTTATGAAACTATTATAAATACACACATTAATTAATGTGGAGCCCAACTAATTAATGTGGAGCCCAAGTCCAGACAGCTGTTCAATTGAGGATACTATTCATCCATTCTAGAAACATTTCCTGAGCATCTTTTGTGCCAGAGTGGTACAGGATGTGTCAAAGCCAGGCTCTGCCCTCAAAGAGCACACAGTGGAGGAAGGAAGTCAAGACAAGTACACAAATACCTATGCTACAAAGTAGACAAGCAAAACTTAAAAAAAAGGACGGCTACTAGACTAGAGAATGAGAAAATGGCCAGGCGCTGGAATCACCAAGCAGTTCAAAACAGCTGGCACTAAGGCTATGACACAGGTAATACTGGGACCAGAGCCTGGAGGTCCTGGACACCCTCAAGTAAATAATCAGTATGTGTCAGGCTAAGTGCTTTACGTTCATGATTTCATTTATTGAAGCAATCCTATGTAAAAATCCTATGTAAAATCCAATGAGAAGGAAACAGGCTCCGAAAATTCAAGAAAATTGCCCAAGTTGGCACAGCCAGTAAGTGACAGAGCTGGGGTCCACACCTCGGGCCAACTGACAACTATGGCAACAATACCATAGGGCTTTGGAGCCTGAAATGCCAAGTTAAGGAGCTGTTACTTTATCCAATGGGCAATGCAGAGCCACTTTGAGTAGAAACACGCCAAGGTCAAAGCTTGTACTTGGGAAGATTTACCAGACAGTGATGGGAGAATAGGTTGGGCACAGCCCACTGCAATGGTCCCAATGTTGTACTGTGACACTCTTGAACTGGGAGAGCAGCAGCCAGACTGGAAAGGCAGTTCCAAGCTGAGGAATCCAGAGCAAGACTAGGAGAAATCTAGGAGGGCCCCAAGGTGTACACCTGAGTGACAGAGGGTGGGGATTCGGAACTGGCATATGCATCCTTCTCCAGAGCCACTGCATGTGTGCACGTGTGTGCAGGGTCTGTGGGGAAAGGAAGCCAGTGCCCCTGCAGAAGACTAGGAATGACAGTAGGCATGGCTAGAAGCTCCAAAACAGGGCAGCTTAAACCCTCCCCACCTCACTATGCACTGTTGCTACCAGCAAAAGACCCTGAATTCCCCCAACCATCCCACCAGCTTAGAATATCTGAGCCCCAGCGACTCACAAAAGTGCAGGGGCACTAAGGTGGCACGAGGCAACACACAATTGTGTCCACCCAGGTGTACTCTCCTCTGGCCAGCTTGCCCAGCACCGAGACTGCCCAGTCCCAAATCAAACCAAGAAGCAGGAGTTCCCGCCGTGGCGCAGTGGTTAACGAATCCGACTAGGAACCATGAGGTTGCGGGTTCGATCCCTGCCCTTGCTCAGTGGGTTAACGATCCGGCGTTGCCGTGAGCTGTGGTGTAGGTTGCAGACGCGGCTCGGATCCTGCGTTGCTGTGGCTGCGGCGCAGGCCAGTGGCTACAGCTCCGATTAGACCCCTAGCCTGGGAACCTC
>PVHT021183693.1:54252591-54288819 GCA_004024745.2 Catagonus wagneri
AAAAAAAAAAAAAAAAAAAAAAAAGAACCAAGAAGCAGAAGAGAGCCAGGCAGAGTTGCAAGCCCCAGGCAGTAATCCTGACTCACTGTAACCCTGGGCCAAAGTCTTAACCTTTGGATCTCAGTTTCCTCATCTGTAAGACAAGCAATTTGGACCCGAGCCATAAATTGCACAGTAGAGATCCACAGGCCAAACTCATCCTGCTAATGGCCTTTTGTTTGACCAACACAATGTCTTAATTGAATTAGTTTCAACATTTAAAAATCAGGCTATTTTACAAAGAAAATATATATTTGAATCCTCTCTGAAACAAAAAGATCTGGCAACAAGGAGCGCACATTCCCACATGGCATCAATCAGCTGGAGTTGAGTAGCTGCTGCTCCCCTTGACATCAGTCTCCAGTTTGCCACAGTCCTCACCACTTCCTACTATCCCCAGAAGTCTCCACTCACCATCTACACTTACCCCATTTCAATCGTTCAGGTTAATGTTCTGGCTCCTTTTAGGCATCTGAGTTCACAGCCCCTAAGAAGAAGATGATCTAAAACATCATCACTCTGAGGCTCAGAAACTAAGGAAAATAAACAGAAGCACTGAGGAGCTGGCAGTGACCTCCCCACAGTGGCAGACATGGCCCTCTCAGAGGAGCAGGGGCTTGCTACAGCTGATGAAGGTTTATTAAAACGTGTGTCAGGCCTGCCCACACCCCCCAGCCACACCCCATCCAGGAGGAACTCACGGATGACATCAGCCTTGGACAGAGAGAAACCCCATCATGGAGCAATTTGCTTCCCCAGCCACTCTAATTTAACAATTAGCTTAACAGCCCTGGTCAGGCACTTGCTGCTGGAGCAGAGAAGGGATTCTGACCAGCAGCAGCTTTGGCCTGGAAGCTTCGGGAATTTCTTTCCTACCTGCCCTCGCTTCATCTAGGTCTGTTTCTCTGCTCACACAGACAGATCTTCTCAATCTCTCCAGAGAGGTTCCACCTTCTCCTTGAGCTCCCACTCGAGCTCCTTAGAAATTCTCCCCTGTATCCAAAATCAGTTTCTCCTGCTTCACCGTTAGCCTATTCTGTATTAGTCTGTCCTGCAGAGATTCTGGCCCCATCCACGGGAAGCATGCCAAGTCGGAATGCTCCAGTCAATTACTTCTCTGGCTCTTTGGGAGCTGGAGTGTGGAAGGGAAACCTGAACATAGTCCATGCTGCAGGGAGAAGGGTATATTCACAAGGCTGGCAGCTTTGGCATATCCTGGGCACAGATCTTGACTCAGAACAGGTCTCAGGAGTTGGACTTGCCCTGACCTGGACGGCACGCTCAGTCCCTGTGTGCATCGCCAAAGGGCCTCTTGGTAGAATGCATAGGACCTCCCTTGCCCAGCTCATCCTGCTCCTGCCTCCAAGTCCTTTCTCAAGCAGTACCCTAAATTCCAAATGCCAAATTTCAGAGAGAAAGGGAGATGCACATGCTTTGGTAAGGGGAGACTGAAGACTTCATAAAGTCACAAGTTCACAGAAATCTCGAGGTTACTTTTTTCTTTTTAAGGCCACACCTGCAGCATATGCAATTGCCTGGACTAGCGGTGTAATCAGAGCTGCAGCTGCTGACCTACGCCACAGGCACAGCAACACCAGATCTGAGTTGCATCTGTGACATATGCTGCAGCTTGCAGCAACACCGGATCCTTAACCCACTGAGCAAGGCCAGGGATCAAACCCACATACTCACAGAGGCAATGCCAGGTTTTTAACCCACTGAGCCACAACAGGAACTCCATGGAGGCTATTTTAACACATAGTATTAGAATTTTCAGGACAGATTGGATGAGGCCAGGGACCACAACAGCAGATCCTCAAAGAGGAAATCATCCCTGCATGACTAGGGAGAAATTTCCAAGATGCCACGGAGGAAGAAATGGCATGTAATCACAAAACAGGCCAGGAAATTAAGCCAAAAATAAAATTGAGGAATGCCAATGTCAAAGTCAATCACAGAGCTTATTTTTGTTCCCCTTACAGGAGAGGATGAGATGGAGAATCAGGGGGACCAGCTGGTGAAGCTCCTGGTATAAGAAGAATTCTCAAGAGAGAAAGCCCTTTCCAAATTGCCCTCCTCCACTGGTAGGAGTGAGGTCAGGGTTGACAATGCAGCTAAGTGCTCAGGAACCTGACTGACAAATGAGATATAAATAAGTTACCAGGACCATATGGCATCCACCTGGAAGTCCTAAAGGAATTCAAGGGTGAAATTGTAGAGCTGCTGGCCAAAATGTGTAACTTCTTATTACAAAGTGACTTGTGCCCTAGAACTGCCAAAGTACTCACGTAGCCTCCATTCATAAGAAAATTCTAGACACAATTTTCATTTCCAGACCAGGAAAGTCGGCAAAAAAAAAAAAAAATCGTATGTGAAGAACTAAGTATGTAGCAAGCATGACCAATCAGAGTAAAAGATAGGCAGTTCTTATAACAGTAAAGCATGCACATAAGAATTTCTGAAAGAGGAAATATGAATGTGAATTTAAAGAGAATCTGTGGATGTAACTTACGTAAATTTCCAAGAAATTGCTAGCAAGGGATTATAGTCAAAACATTTTTAATTGAATAATGATGCAATAAGGAAAACAATTTTTCAGGGAACTGACTTAGAGACCAGAAACAAAGTGAAAAAAATAAAGACGCATCTTCAAAGCAAGAAATTAAAAAGTGGAATTCTTAAGGCATGAACAGTAGAATCGGTCTTATATAACATTCTTATAAATAACCTGTTGGAGTTAGCGGTGAGCTACGCCACAGGTCTACACTCTTCCAAGCAAGAAAAAGAACTGCTGATCCAGAGAAATGATAGGAAGGTCTTTTCAGGTTCTAAGAGCCGATGTAAGTGAGGTGACTAGGTTTCAGTGCGATGGGATCTATCTCTCGGTGACAGTTCCTTAGTCTCTCTTGATAAGATGAATTCTGGGCTCCATTCTCGACCTTATGATTGTGGGCTCCAGAACCTACACTGGCCTGGGAAATAGGAACAAAGCCAGACTGAACTCATAGAAAATGCTTCTGGCTAGACTAACAATGAGACAGACTGTCTGCTGCATTTCATTCACCAGGGGCCGGCCCTTCTCCCCTACCTGCAGTGTCCATTCGATACACAGAACTTCAGGTTATAAACCCAAGGCAGACATCCATAGGAAAGCCATTCTAATGCCAGAGACTAGAACTTCTAAAACAAAGAGTATGATTGGATTTACCTATTCCTTTGACTTAATTTTTGTTATTGCATTTCCATATGGGGCATATAGCAGAGAGCTGACCATACGAATGCAAATCTGGTTAAGTTCAGCATCTTTTTACCGGCCCCACTATTCCTTGTGACCCATCTCATCTGCCTATCCTGCTTCCTCTACTGCTTCTAACATGAGTGACTACCACACGGTAAGAGGCTGTGCCACACTTTCTCAGCCTCCATCTCTGCTTATCCAAGTCCATTTGTCCCTTCAACTAGGACAAAACAACTTCTCCCAACAGTCATCCCCTAGCACCATGGGAGCTTAAAACTTACTCTGTCATTCTGGGCTTGAGGTCAGAGCTTTGCTGAAGAAGGCAGAAACAAAAGAGTTCTATGTTATGTCGCCTGCTAAAGCATGTTCTAATATAATACAGTGGCTACACAGATAGGTTCCAGCGCTGGCTCTAATCACTAGTTGAGTAAACTCAAGAGCCCAACATCCTCGTTTGTCAAATGGATGCAATAATGTTTACGTACTTCAAAGGGCAGCTCTGGGGATCAATTTGGGTCATGCCTAAAGAGCTTGGTACAGTAGCTGGTACATAATAAGTATTAAAAAAAGACTTCAGCTAGACGTGAAATAAGTCAGAGAAAAACAAATACTGTAAGCAATCACTTACATGTGGAATCTAAAAATACAACAAACTAGTGACTATAACAAGGAAAAAAAGCAGATTCACAGAGAGATAACGAACTAGTGGTTATCACTGAGGAGAGGGAAGAGGGAGGGGCAGGATGGGGGCAGGGGATTAAGAAGTACAAACTATTAAGTATAAAACAAGCTACAAGGACATACTGTACAATACAGGGAATACAGCCAATATTTATAGTAACTATAAGTGGAGTATAACCTTTAAAAATTGTGACTCGCCACAGTGTACACCTGTAACATAATATTGTGCACTAACTATACTTCAGTTTTTAAAAAAGAAAAGAAATTTAATGAATACTAGCAATGTTTTCCTTTCCTCTAGATCTAACAGATCAATTCCTTTCTTGACTTTCTCCCCAATCTAAACGTGGCTTTTAAAAGACTGCTTTTTCAAAAGATGACTGGTTCTAGCTGCCTCTGTTGCACAGCCCCTCAGGGTTCAGCCGTCCCTTCGCTATCTTCTTGTGCAGTATTTGCTTGGACCTGCTTGTACATTGCTTTATAAATTGTGAAGTGTCTACCACATGCCAATGTCATTGCTGCCTGTTCTTGGGTAAAGTCTGCATGGAAACAGGCAGCAAGCCTAGTTTTACTAGCAATAGGCCACTAGCTTCTTCCGAGAGAGTCCACATATGACACTGTTTCTGATAATCTGTCAAGGCAAAGGGGATGCACTCTGAAACTAGACATTGTCAGCACTTTGAGTGGATCCACTGTTGGTGAAGACTCACGAGCCAAGCTCACAAAGCTGATGTATAAGCCAGAAGTTCCATTTACTGTGTGCCAAAAACAACAACAAAATACAACTGCCACAGGACCTGAAGTGCTCGGGTCAGCACGGTCAGTGTAGGCTGATGGACTGGGGACACCAAACCATCACCCAAAGTTGCTTAGTGAGCATGTAAAAGCAAGGCTAGAGGAGTCTGCAGAGTAATTCATGGCCCAAAGGCAGCAGACCATGATGGGCTAGTGTACATAGCCCAAGATTAGAACTAGACCTGCCAAAGAAGGAAAGCTTCCTTGTCTGTGGACACTACAGAACCTCAGTGGGTGCTACCAGCTTCTGCCTCTTTAACTTGCCTTTCAGAAGTGCCTAGAGCTACTTCTGTACACACTTTTCCCCCAGGCTGCACTTGGTGCAATTAATTAAGCTTCAGATTACTAAGTGGCAGACACATTTCAGCCCAGCATCCCTGAGATTATTTCCACTTCAAACTGATAGAGTCTCTTCCTTCACACATTTGCAGACCGTCTCCCACCCCCAGCTGCAGATGATGGCTCACATCCACATGGGATGGAGAGATGGACCTAATTTAACCCTCAGAGGCAGCTTCATTTCTATCATTTCCAGGTTCCTGAGAGACCTCACTGTTACCTCCACGAATATGACCCAAATTCCCTCAAGCCGGGAACCTCATCTTCTATTTTATTTCATAGTTCTTTAGTGAGTAGAACTGGAATTCATTAGCAGTAGGCACCTCATCAATGGCATTGATTGACATGTTAGGTGAAACCGGAGACATTTGCTTTCCTTAACAGGAAGGGACCGCTTTTCAAGCACTGGTGAGAGAGCACAGATTCAGGGAGCAGATCGGAACAGAACAAGGCCAGGAAGAGGGTGCACTGAGCTGCTGTCTCTACTGTCTTTACAGGGACTTGCAGAAGGAAGTATAACATGTCCCCGGGCTGTATTTAGAAAACTGATACCCACTACTTAGAAAGAAACAGCTCGTCTTTCACCACATTTATCCTGGCCAAATCCTCTTTTCTTTCCCTAATATCTTAACAGCCCATGGAAGAACATTCCGCTTTAGTTCGCAGAAGAAAGAAACTCGGAGCCTGGGAAAGAAATACATCTTATTCCACAAATCACTGACTTGTTATGCTGGGGAAAATCTTTAAGAGGTCTTTCAGGAATCCATCAGGCTCAAGGACTGACGTGCCTGAGGGAAACGCTAACACCTTGCCAGACAGGGGACTCTCGCCTTCCTGTGGACTGTGGCATGGATGTCTTCTGCTCTCTTCTTCTGGGTTCAAGTGAGTTGCAAGGTAACATTGATGAAAAAAGCCCACGTTTGAAGCCAGGAAGCCTTGGGCAAGATCCTGCTTTTGACAATCTCTGGCAAATCCCTCAAGCTCTTTGAGCCTGTTCTCTCAGAGTACAGGAGTAACTACTCCCTTTCAGAGTTGGGGGAGGACCAGAGACGACATCTGAAAAGTGCCTAGTCAAAGGCTGGACTTCTGTCTAACTTAGCACCTGCAAAGACACCACCGTTAGAGAAATCACCACCACGTGAACACCTGACTGGTTCACAACACCAAACGTCCCAGCACACCTTAAACAGGCAGGAACACCATGCCACCCACATCATCCAACCAAGCACAAGGCTGCCTCCCTCCCCCTCTTGGTCATCCTTCACTTGGAAATGCTACCTTCCCGAGTCCAGAGTTTTAAGTAAGAATAAAAAAACCTACAATGACAAACATCAGCACACATACAAAGGTAACGTGGAGAGAGCAAGACAGGGCGGAAAATAACCCTAATTATGGTCATTTCAATCACACAATTATAAATGTAGAAGGGACCCTAGCAGTCATTCAGTGCAACCCTCACATTTTACAGGTGGGAAAACCGAGACCTTAAAAGGACAAGAGACAGATCCAGATCAATGTAGATCAATAGCCAAGGCAATGACAGATCAATATCCAAGGCAATGACAGATCAATATCCAAGGCAATGGCAGATCAATCCTAAAACCAAGACCTCCTGACTAGGTCAAGGGCTTTATTCACAAAGCAAGATACCAGAGGAAGGGAATGTCAAGCTTGTATTTATTTAGCTTCTACTACATAAATAACACTGGTATAGGCACGAAGACTTTCCAAAAATTTCCCAGCTGTGCTCCAGGAACTTAACATCTGTCAAACTGGGGAAAAAACACCTGGCATGTGCAATAGCAATAATGAAAAGTTTGTGATGACAGGTTTTGGAATGTATTCAAGGAGATCAGAGATGGGAACAGAGTGATGTCACAGAAGACTTCTTCCCCACCTGGAGTGGAAAAATGCTGGAGCCTCACAAAAATGGACAGACTATGAATAGACCATGGCTAGGATGGAAAGAACATTCAAGCAGAGGCTCCATCAGGAGGAGAGTCTTGGAGTCTAGCCGGAGTATAGTGTGTTACCAAGCTAGTACAGAGAGAGCCTCCAGCAGGTTCTCCAAGAACCTGGAAATTATTACCTGGCTGCTTCCTGGATCTCCTACCATAAAGCACGGATCTCAGTGCTCAGAGCAGAGACCTTAAGGATTCCAAGTTTCTCAGCAATCTGCTTTACACTGAGGACACACACACACACACACACACACACACACACACACACACACACACACGGCTATGAAGTTAGCTGCTCAGATTTCTCTCTTCCTACATGATCCACTGTTCTCATTCGGGCTCCACCAGGTTCTGAGCAGCCCCTCACTGAAGCAGCCATCCTCTCTGCTCTGCACAAAGATTTGTCCAACTACCCTCAGTGCTGCCCACAGGGCTGAAGTGTATGTTACCACTGACTCTTATGGCCTCTACCTTTGTTCCACACAGTCTGCCTTTATAGCTGTCTCTGTCCATGAGCTTTGAAGAGATGTCCCCCCAACATAGGGAACAGATCCAGCCAATGGTGCTAACCTCAATGCTACCTCCCTTTCACTTTTCTTCCCTTAATTTCCCCTCTGCGCCTATTTTATCACCTCCTTATTTTATCTGTTGTGATACATATTCTTTATAAGCTGCTGTAACTCCTTTTTCAAGCAAGGTGGTATCTAAATGCATGCCTGCTCAGAGTTCCCGTCGTGGCGCAGTGGTTAACGAATCCGACTAGGAACCATGAGGTTGCGGGTTCGATCCCTGCCCTTGCTCAGTGGGTTAACGATCCGGCGTTGCCGTGAGCTGTAGTGTAGGTTGCAGACGCAGCTTGGATCCTGCGTTGCTGTGGCTGCGGCGCAGGCCAGTGGCCACAGCTCCGATTAGACCCCTAGCCTGGGAACCTCCACATGCCGCGGGTGTGGCCATAAAATGACAAAAGGCAAAAAAAATAAAAATAAAAATAAATGCATGCCTGCTAGTCTAGTCCATTTGCACAGCAGCCTGAAAAGAGAAACTCTCCAATCTCTCCTCCAAAGGACAGACACTGTGGCACCCACATCACAGACTCTCCAAATTTATCCTCCCAGGCCTAAGCCAAATGTCACCTTTCCTACAAACCATTATCTAAAAACCACCACCACCAACCCTATAAAGCTCACTTCCCTTTGCTCTGAGCTTCAACTGCACCTGCTGTCTACCCCTTTATAACACTTACCTTATTCCACACTGTAACCTCCTCTAAACACTGATAAAAAAAAAACAATATAAATATAATTTTCCTGAAGCAAAACAGCCCTATGATGTCATCTCCTCACTCAAAAATCCTCAATGGCTCCTCATGCACAGTGAAGCAACCCATCACTTTACCAATAGTATATACCTATAGTTTGGTTTCCTATTTTCCATCCTACAGACCTGCTGATCCAAACTGCCCCCTCTTCCTTGAGCATGCCCTGCTCTTTGCTACACGTGAAGGAGGAGCAGTAGATGCCATGCCCTTCTCTCCAGTGCTGTCCTTGGTCTGTACACTAGATACGGGCACACACATGTAGACTCAGCTCTGGGAGATCCCTGGCCTCTTAGTCTTTTTAGCTCTATTCCCTCAGTATTTCTTTCTCCTCTTCCTCCTAGGTCTCCATGAATTGATTTTCCCCCGGGGTGGTACAATACAAAGAACAAGGACTGTGGAAGTAGACTATCCTAGCTCCAAATCCTAGCTCTGCCACTTAACAGCTGTGTGATTTTAGGCAAGTTCCTAGCTTCTCTGAGTGTCTGTTCCTTATCTTTAAAATGAGAACCACAAAGGGTTATTTCATTTCTTTATTTTTTCATAACCTTCTCCATTATGGTTTATTACAAGATACTGAATACAATGCCCTGTGCAATACAGTAGGACCTTGTTGTTTACCATTTTATATACAGTAGTTTGTATCTGCTAATCCCAAACTCCTAACCTATCCCACCCCTCTTTCCCCTTTGGTAACTATAGGTTTGTCTGTTAGTCTATTTCTGTTTTATAAATGAATTCATTTGTATCATATTTTAGATTCCACATATAAGAGATATAGTATGTTATCTGTCTTTTTCTTTCTAACTTACTTGACTTAATATGATAATCTATAGGTCCATCCCTGTGGCTGCAAATGGTATTATTTCACTTTTTATGGCTGAGTAGTATTCCATTATATATAAGTACCATAGCTTCTTTATCCATTCACCTGTCAATGGACATATGGGTTGTTTCCATGTCTTGGCTACTGTGAATAGTGTTGAAATAGTGAACATTGGGGTGTGTGTACTTTTTGAATCAGTTTTCATTGTTTCTTGATACAGGAGTGGGATTGCTGGATCACATGGTAACTTTATTTTTAAAGGATTTTTTAGTTATGTTTTTTTTTTTCTTTTTCAACCACACACACAGCATATGGAAGTTCCCAGGCCAGGGACTGTATCTGAGTAGCAGCTGTGACCTACACCACAGCTGCAGCTACACCAGATCCTTAACCCACTGTGCTAGACCAGGGATCAATTTCCCAGCCTCAGCAGCAACCCTGAGCCACCACAGAGACAATGCTGGATCCTTAGCCCACTGTGCCACAGCAAGAACGCCTTTATTTAATTTTTTAAGGAACCTCTCCATACTGTTTTCCATAGTGATTGTACCAATTTACATTCCCAACAACAGTGAAGAAGAGTTTCCTTTTCCCCATACCCTCTCCAGATTTATTATCTGTAGACTTTTTAATGATGGCCATTCTGACCAGTGTGGGGTGATGGCTCACTGTAATTCTGATTTGCATTTCTCTAATAATTAGCGATGCTAAGCATCTTTTCATGTACTTTTTGGCCACCTGTATGTCTCTTTTGGAGAAATGTCTGTTTAGGTCTTCTGCTCAATTTTTTTTTAAAGAGTTAGAGGTTTTTTGTTTTTTGTTTTTGCTGCACCCATGACATATGGAGTTTGAGGGCCAGGGATCAGATCTGAGCCACAGTTGTAACTACTCCACAGCTGTGGCAACACTAGGTCCTTAATTCACTGTGCCAGGCAAGAGATCAAACCTGCATCCCAGTGCTCCAGAGACACTACCACAGCGGGAACTACTGCTCATTTTTTTATTGGGTTGGGGTTTTTTGCTGTTATTGAGTTGTACGAGTTGTTTGTATATTTTAGAAAGTAAGCCCTTGCCAGTTACATCATCCAAAAACGTTATTTTAAAGATCAGATGAGAGATTTGTGAAAATTCCCAGCCTTATCCCAAACATTGGAAGCTGCTTAACCAATAGTAATAAGATCACTGATGATTACTGTCCTTATTATTATACGTGCTTCTATGCCATGAGAGACAAACGCAGGAAGTCAGATTCCCATGTCAAGGCCTCAATCTTTGGTCTGCAACAGGCACTGCTTGCACAAATCATATTGCTTCCTCATGTATTAAGTGGAAAATTCCACACTGAACCTTCCTCAGACCACCAGTCAGTGAAAGCTCCTCTCTGCCCCTTACCAACTCCTCCAAGCTCCATGATTTTTTTTTCCTTTTGTAAAAATAGTATGTCCCAAATACTTCTATCAAGAAGCATTATTCAACTCTTGGGGAGGGAAAGGTCAAATCAATAAATACGTAAAATCCACAGCATTTCTATCACCTCCAGACTTGCCAGGGCAGGAGGTAGGTTTCCTGATATTCAAAGGAAAAATGAAGTTAGTGTCAGATGGAGGTGGCCAGGGGAGGGGGTTTACTCTTGCTACCTCTCATTTGTATCTCTGGGCTGAACACAGATGTTGAGCACGTTCGATAGAAACAAGAGGGTCGTACTAGACGGGCATTAAAGGTTAAATCTTACTCTGTAGCATGCTCGGCAAAAGAGCCTTCCAGGGACTCAACACATGAGTGTACTTTGGGGCTGTCAGTGGTGTCACTGAGCCAACTAGCCCTTCTGGTTTTTGTCCTAATTTCACAAAGTGATGTGGACACCAGAGCTGTGACCTGGCATGATGTCATTAGCTGCTACCTGCTGAAAGGCAGGTTACACTAGGTGGAGGCTGACAAAGGACCATGCAGAGCCCCTGAGTTTCACAGATGGAAATGGGTGGTGTCCTTCCCGAAGGGGGACCATGCCCCGTCCCCGACTTCTAGTCGACCCTAGAACTGGGATCTGGTTGAGTTATCTAAACTTTGTCATCCTGCCTCCTTGGTGAAGGGACTGTCAGAATAGTGACCCAAGGTTAACGGAGGCACCAATTATGAAGGGGAAGCCATGGTTTTCTCTGTGCAACACTAGCTGGACCCTATCAGGATCAGACCTATGGGCCACCCTCCTCAGGTCCTCTGTCAACCAGCTGAGCTAACACAACATGTGCAGATAATATACATGCAAGACATCAGGAGGCAGACGGGTGGTGAGGAGATCATGTGAGGAGACTCTAGACTGTCTTCACGCGTAGTAATTAGTTGGAGATAATGTAATGATCCAATTCTAAGAGCCATGAGGTTTAGCAAAGGTGGGTGATTTCAATAGAGAAAAAGTCACTTGACGGTCCTCTTGCTCTTTTTATCTTTGGAAATTAAACACAGGACCTTGGATTCTTTTTTTAACCTCCAAAGCCTAGAAACTGAGGTATAAATATAAACATTCAGCCTAAATATATGGAGAGTGTAATGTGTATTTGCTCCATTATTTAAGAATGTTCAATTCTCTACAGAAAAAGAAACAAAATGAAGATAGATAAAACACAGGCAGTAAGTAAGCAAGTAGTTCAAGAGGCCTGTTAGACGTCGATAAACTAAGAGCACGCATATGCTGAAGAGAAGCTAGGAAGGGAAGAAAGAACCAAGTAGACATCTAACACTCATGCCAGACACTGACTGCTCTTTTGTGACACCCATTCAGGCCCCAGGAGTCCTCTGCCCACACAAGATCCTGTTCATCAGGGCTGCTCCGGCCAGGCTTACCTGCACCAGTGCTTCTCAAAAACAAAAGAAAAAAATATGTGTGGGCCACAGGCACCTTCTGCCTACTGTGCCCTCTCATTTGCCTCTCAAGTCTGGTTTCATAACCATAGCATCAGTGGGGAAGGCTGACCTGGCAGAGAGACGGACAGAACCTCTGACCCTCTATAACACAGAAGCCACGGATATGGCCTTTCCACCCACCGTACCCTATCCTGAGTGTATAAATCCACCCGTGTCTTTGGCTGCGAGCTTTCAGTTCCATGACCTCAGGACAGAGTGCCCACTACGTGTGAAGCACACTGAAGATGCCACCATTGCATCAAGGTAATTTCCTACCACAAGAGGGGCAGGTGGGATGGTGACCCTGAAGAGTGAAGGTCAGGAAAGGAACCAGTTTCACGTCTGAAGTCAGAGTAGAATTAGTCCTCGAGGAAAGACCATTTCACTGAGAACCAGGATATGAGTGTCCTCTTTCTGGCTCCGCCATGAGGCAGCTGTGGACAAATCACTTTGCCTCTCAGAAACTGTTTTCTTCGAGTTCCCGTCGTGGCGCAGCAGTTAACAAATCCAACTAGGAACCATGAGGTTGCGGGTTCGATCCCTGGCCTTGCTCAGTGGGTTAAGGATCTGGTGTTGCTGTGAGCTGTGGTGTAGGTTGCAGATGCGACTTGGATCCCGCGTTGCTGTGGCTGTGGTGAAGGCCAGAGGCTACAGCTCCAATTAGACCCCTAGCCTGGGAACCTCCACATGCCGCGGGTGTAGTCCTAAAACGACAAAAGGCGAAAAAAAAAAAAAAAAGAAACTGTTTTCTTATCTGTAGGCATGAGGCAGTTTGGCCAAATTATCTCTCATATCACTTCCGGAGCTCCCGTTTGGGGATTTAAAGTCTGCTTCCAGCCTGCACACCACAGCTACTAGTGCATCCTTCCTGGTTACTGTGCTTACCTAGTATAAAGATTACCTGACTCCTCTGCATACTAGCAATGCAGAAGTAACAAAGAGTGCGGTCAGAAAAAAAAAAGCTTTTCCCAAAAAGCTTAATATTCTCCTATCAGACCAGATGAAGATGCCCAGATCCACCATCCCCCACTCTGAACCCTGTACTAGGTACAGCCTCCCTCCTTCTCCAGCCTGCTCTGGACCCTGGGAGGCTGACCCATGTGGACCTGCCCTCTGGTGCCTTGCTGAGTTCAGCCACTGGAAAGTCCCAGCAGAAGATCAGGAGAAGCAAGGAGAGTGAGGCTGGGATACCCCCCACCTTTCCACAACCTCCCCGTGGGGCCCTGATGGGGTGGCTGTGTCCCTAGACTTTTTGAGGTAGCCTTCAACACAAACTCTCTGTCCCCAAGTTCTGGTACCAGTCCTTCCTCATTCCATTAGGTCTAGGGAAACCGACCTCCTCATTACTAGTCCCTGCCCACACCTACGTAGAGTCTCTTCATCGGACTTTCCTCAGATGACCCAGCACGGCTGGGCCATCTGTTTCCTGCTGGATCCCTGACTGGTGTACGTAATAAACCCACGTTCTCTCTACTCCCATCTTTGAGTGACTGATCCAGTCTGCACTATGCAGTGCACATTCCAGACTTCCTCTGGTGTAAGCGAATTCCCAGACAGAAGCTGATTGCCTCTTTTCTCTGTAGCCCTTTTCCCGCCTACCTGCAAAATTTCCTGTTCCACCTGAAAAGAAAAAAAAGTATCGCAACGGCTTAAAAGGCTTCAGTTCTGTTCGTGGATAAGCAGCACAACATTCAGGTCACTGTCCAATGAGCTCTTCTATCTGGTGACTCAACATCTCTCCTTGGAGATGGCCTTGATGCCCCTCACATCATCAGTGTCATGCTATTTATAAGCCTCTCCCTGACAACACCCAGCCCACCCTGCCGGGAAAAAGGACGTCATCAGGGATCCTGGATCTCCATCAAACCCAGCTCCACCTCTGCCCCCTGGACTCACCACAACCTGGAAGGCGACCCACACTGCATTCCTTTGTCTGGCCTCTAGAGAAGTTTGTTTTCTTTTTTTTTTTTTCAAATTTTGGCTTTATTGATGTGTAATTCACATACAAAATTATAAAACATTTAAAGTGTACACCATGGTGATTTGATATATATATATATATACACATACATACATACATTGTAAAAGGATTCCCCACATTGAGTGGACACAGCTATCACCTCACATATTTATCTTTTTTTTTTAATGAGAACATTTAAGTTCTCCTCTCTTAGCAAACACATTTCAATTATACAAACAATACAGTGTTGTTAGCTATAATCACCATGATGCACAGTAGATCCTCAGACCTTTATTCACCTTAGAGCTGAAAGTTTATACCCTTTTACCAACCTCTCCCTATTGCCTCCACCCCCACCCCAAACCACCAATTCTCTACTTTCCATTTCTATGAGTTTTATTTTTTTTTTTTTGGATTCCTCATAAAAGTGATACCATGCAGTATCTGTCTTCCTCTGGATGACTTACCTCACTTAGACTTGTGTCCTCAAGGTCCACTCACGCCGTCATGGAGAGATGGCAGAATTTCCTTCAGTCTCTGGAGATATTCTGTTCTCTCTCAGTCTCAGTCTAAGTTTAACATCTCTGCTTCTTGAGACGGCTTCTTTTTAATGATACCAGTATACTGAGTATCTGTGTACTGGACCTGGATCTAAGTATTTTATGTGTTATACGATTCAGTCTTCACACAGCCCCATGCAGCAGGTTCCTTTATCATCCACCCCATTTCGAGGAAGAGAAAATGGCACAAAGGTCAGACCACACACCAGGATTCAGGCCCATGAGGTCTGGCTCTAGAGCCTTTACTCTTCATTTTTTTAATGTTTTGTTATAAAATGTTTCAACCATATCAAAGAGTACAAAAAAGTAGTATGATTAGTCCTCATATACTCACCACCTAAATTTAATAATTATGACTTGATGCCAGACTTGCCTCCTAATTTTTACAGAACTATTTTGAAGTAAATTACAGACATCATGACATTTATTTCACCCACAAATAAGATAAAAGGCATCTTTTAAATGTGAAAGTATTTTCTGATCCACAGTACTATGAATCACACCTAACAAAATTAACAATCATTTCTTAATATCATAGAACAACCAGTCTATAATCAAATTTCCCAAACCGTCCTCACAAAATGTAGAACTATTCGTAAGTTTGCATGTTGTCCTCACACAGGGCCAGTTGGATTGCGTCTGAATTATTCCAGTTTTAGTTCATATGCTGCACCCCATCACCACTATGCTCTCTGCTCTTGCTGTGCTTTTCCTCCTTAAATAGTCTTTTAAAAATGAAAAATCTTCTCTATTACGCTATTTCTCCTTCCACTCAGTTCTAATCTAAATCTAGTGCAAACCAGTCTTTCCTGGTGGAAAAGACTAACCTCCCCAATTTAGCTATTGCCCCACTGCAGCCACAACCTTGTAAGAGCCACAAAGGACAGCACACATAAAACAGAGCGCTACTTCTGTCACTCTGAGCAACTCGAAGAGATTACAATAGGGAGGCTCCTGACGAGATGGAGCCAGTTTGGGGGGGGTGGGTGTCTCTCTCTGGCCAAGAGGGGAGAAACTGGCAACTTTTGCTCCAGGTCATTTCCTCTGTCACTCTTCTTCTGAAAACAATGTGTGTGCAGCTCAAGTGGTGTCAGGTGGAAAGGCAAGGCAAGGCTGGGTCATTCCAGGACCAGAGAGCCACGTCCATGGGTCTAGACCCCAAACCAAAAGCGGTCTGAATATACACACCATGTTCTTTTCTTCGGGGCCCAACAAAGTAGCCCTTAATCAGATGTCATCTCTGGGCCCCTCTCACAAAGCTTAAGATCTTCTCCCACCCCGGGGTGTGCAGTCTATGTGGTGGGGGGATTGACAAGGAGAACGGGTCCTCATTACTGTTGCTTCCAGCCTCGCTGATGAAGGAGAAAGATCATGGAAAGAGAAATGGAGGAAGAAGCATGCACAGAAGACATCATCTAAGTCTGCCCTGCCTACCGTTGAGGAGCTGAAGTCCCTAACAAAAATCTCGAAATACCAAAACCGTACTTCCTACCTCTAAAGGGCTGCTGGAGCAATCATAGTATTTCATTCGCCGACTTTAAAAAAAAAAAAATGTAAAAGCCTCTTAACAGCGCTTAGCAGTTTAAACTCCTCCTCTTTCTTTAATACTTAATCAAAATCACCTCCAGTGTGAGGTCCTCATCTCTGCTCCTTAGCATCCACTGGTCACCCAAGTGCAGGATGTGTCAGGACGGTGCAGCTATGTAATTAGCTGTTTCTTCGGTTGTCTCCCCAGTTAGACTTCAAGGCCAAAATCACGTCTTCTTTATCTCTGAGCCCTCAACCCTTACCACAAGGCCTGTCATACATCAGTCACTTAACACGTGTTGGTCAAAATGCACTGGATTCTAGCACTTCTCCCAAAACTACCTTCTGTATCTTACTAAAGGCACTGGACTGTTTTTCTTTATTTTTTATTCATTTAAAAAATATCCCCAGTTGGAACTATATCTAATTACATGTGACAAATCCATATATGTACATGTAATCGGGTCACCACATGGTGCAGTTGGAAAATGTGACAGAAATCTGTAAACCAGCTATAATGCAAAAATAAAAATAAATAAATAAATAAATAAATAAAAGATGGTAACAGTCGAAAAATAAAAAAAATAAAATAAAAATAAATAAATAAATAAAAAATATCCCCAGTTACTTCTCAGTAGCTCACTTGATAACCAAAATAACTGGAAAACACCACGCATCCCAAAAACTTGAATCTATGTATGCAGAGAAGTCAGTCTGCCCCTTATTAGAGTTTTGTATATCAATCCTTTTATGCCACGACTCCTGAAGGTTTGGCCCAGTCTTTTTCCATCCTGACTACACCAAAGTCAGTGCTTTACATATGGCACACTCTCGAGAAATGCCTGTTGAATTGACCTGATGGTGTTCATGATCTGAGCTCCCTGGAGAAGTTGACCATCTGCCAAATACAGCTACAGTGTGTCTGAATTATGTTAAGCAGCCAAAGAAGTTCAGGCAAGGAAGAAAATTACCAATTCCTCCTGGAAGTGAGCAGAGAGAAGGGCTTTCTTGCTTCCAAAACGTCCAAACATCTTGTTCTAAATACTGACATCTGTTTGCCTCCAGCTTGCTGCTCCCAATGTTTGCCAACTGGCCGAGAATATTTGTTTCTCCACCAACCATCTTCCCCCATCGCATCCACATCACTTCCTCCCTGAACTGGCAACTTTTCAGGCACTATGGTATAAGCACTACTGCAGGCACCAAGGGCAATACCCACTCCCGCCAAGGAGGTGAGGCCACCGCTTCTGCACCCTGGACAAGCCTGTGATCAAAGTGGCCCAGTGGTTCATCCCCGTACAAAAGTGCCAGCAGTGCAATTACCCCAACCCGGGCCCAACTGCCACAGTGCCCTCTTAAATCGCATATGATCTAGATGCCATGATGCCATTAAAGACACTAAACCCTCATTCCAAACGCATGAGCCCTTCTGGGAACAGAATGACCAGCCTCCAGTGTTTGGTGACCACTCTTCTCCCCTGTAAGCCTTCCCCTGAGCCATCTTGGCTCTCCTTCTGCCTCTCCAATTCTCCCTGGATGTCTCATGGACTCCTCGATACCTCCCACCCTCTAAACCTGAGCTGTCCTCAAAGTGGAACCTGTCTGTGAGCTCTCTGCTCACACGCCACCAGCACTCCTACTCCTGGGAAGGCTCCACTGTCTTGCACAGAAACACCTCCTCACACTTAAATGCACAGCAGCCTTTTTCCTTTACATCCCTCGGTGTCCCAGTGCTGCATCAGGCACTCCTAAAAGCAGGGCTCAACCCTCTTATTGCTCATAGACTTTCAGCCCTACAGCCTCCTATGTGTTCTAGACAGGTGCATTTTAACTAATGCTGTCACCACACATTCAGTGCCATCCCTCCCCAAATCAGCTCCCTTTCCCAGCGTCCCCCTTTCTTCCATTGTGCCTCCATTTTTCCAAGGCTCCAAGGAAGTGGACGATGTCCAGAAGAGAAAGAATAATCAGAGAACCGGTGGAGACTTTTGTACTTGGAAAGTAGTGCAGAAGTGACCTACACTGGAACACGGAAGTTCAAGATGTGATTTCTAGGACCCATGCCTGAAAATTCCACTTAGGAAGTCTGGGCTGGGGCTCAGGAATCTGAATTTTACCAGTGTCTTCAAGTGATTCTGATAAAAATAGTTATAAGTCACTTTCTAGGGAAAATTGGGTTTTAGCAGTTGGGTACAGAAAAAAGAAGACAGGGCTAAAAAATGTGTAAATGCCCAAAGGTGGCTTTAAATAGAAGCAATAAACTGTTACAAAGCTCTGTTGCGTAGGGATTTCTACTAAAACCATAGGACCAGGATAGACTACAAAAATTATCTGGTCTCACTCCTTCATTTAACAAAGAAAAACTGAAACACAGAGGAGGTTGGTTACCTGCCCAGGGCCGCACAGGTCCACAGCAGAGTGTTTAACCTTAAATGACAAAGAATGTCTTTTTTCCATAGAAGTAAACAAAATAAGCACGCCCACGCACCCACAAGCTTGAAACAGTACTTCCCAAATTTTAATGTGCAAATAAATTACATGAGGCTCTTTTAAATATGCAGAATATGATTCACTAAGGCTGGAGACCTGAGATCCTGCATTTCTAACAAGCCCCAGGAGATGCTGATGCTGCTGGTTCACGACCCACCTTTTGAGTCGCAAGGTCTTAGGAGGTAAAATAACTGCCCTTCTGTTGTTCTAAATAAATGGTCCGTTTCTTTACAGTAAGCTCTTGTGCCAGAGAGCCACGCACCTCCAATTTCCTCAGTCCCAGTAGGTGAAGTAAGTGGACCTGACTTGCTACATGCCACCTCCAGATTCAGGCCGCTAATCACCTGTGGAGAGCCAGCAGGGGTGGTGCTCAGAACAAAGAGGGGCTAACAAACCTTCAGCTTTCGCCCTGTTACTGAAACATCCATGCTGAAAAGTGTGGTGAGTCTTAAAAAGTCTTAAAAAGGACTTTAAAAGATGTAGCCATGTTCTTTTCTTGAAAATATATTTAGAAAATGAGGAGATTATTTAATTTTGAAGAAAACTTTCAAATTCAAAACAAACATCCTTGTCTGGAAATATATGTAGAACCAAACAAAAGGTTTTGTTTGAAATCAGAAAATAAAGATGCACTTAAGTGCCATTACTAGGAACAAAACCTGATGACACCCAGAAGGAGAATGGCCTCCTGGATCAGAGGTGGGCTCAAGCACCACACAATCTGGCTTCAAAACTTGGCTCCACCACTTACATACCATGGGAGGTTGAAGTCATCTGACCTCAGTTTCCTCATCTGTAAAATGGAGTTATTATGAACATTTAATGACTTCCTACAGGAAAGAAAGAACAGTAAAGCACTTAGCATGATGCCAGAGACATGGTGGGCATATGATACAAACTGGCTCTAAATATTTCCAGAGATGTGAGCACAACCAATGAACCACCACAGTTTAGCAAATTCCTCAACTACTGAGAAATTCAACTTGCTCAGTCCGTCACAAGGTAGACTTGTCTACTGTACCTGCCTCTCCAAGGCTTAGAGGCCTCCTCTGGAGAAAGAAAGACACACACACACACACACACACACACACACACACACGTTATTGGCTCATTCTTTTCACACATCCACCTTAGGGCATTGCAACTGCAGGCAGCGTGGCTTGTGATGGGGACAAATGTCATCGGTGGCTATGTCTAGGTACTTGTTACTCTTACTTCGGAATCCTACCACTGGCAGGGCCAGCTTGGGTGGGGGCGGGGTGGGTCACCCAGGGTCCCACACTGAAAAGGCTCTGTACTTGGGATTTAATGCTCTGTGGTCACGGTCTCAAAATTATTAATAATTCAGTCTTTGTATATGTGTTTTGTAAAGGAAAGATGATGGGAAAATGGAGTATGTACCAGGAGGCTGTGGCCCAGGCTTACCTTTGGAAGGTACCTCCAGCCACATTGCAAAGATGGATTCTCAGGGCCCCATTCCTGCACCTTCCGAGGCTCTGGTACTTGTCTGGTCTTTCCATCCCTGTTCCCTAGCAAAAGCCTGGACATATATATGGTGGGGGTGGGGGTCAAGGTGAGGCACACACACCCCACAAGGTGTTAAGGCAGAGTGGGGCAGCCATCCCTTCCCTGGGCTGGCCATACCACAGCATGCTTAGAGGGGTACTCGGGGGAGCAGACATCTCTCCCACCTACAATCCAGGTGGCTAGAAAGCCCCTTTGCTTGCAATATGCTTGGTAGTTTCCTGTCCATTCTGGGTTGAAGTAGTGGGCCCATGGGAAGGGGAGACACCTGGCTCAACCTCTCTGCCCCTGGCCAAGGATCAGTCCTGTAGCTGGTGGATGGAGGAGGCTGTTCCAGCGGTCCAAAGGCCACGTGCTCCAAATCACAAGGCAGGAGGAGGCCAAGCATCTTTAAGGCTCTGCACTGGCCCCCTGAATACCCTGTGCAAATTTAAAACACCATGACAGGTCAAGAGAGGGACCATGAGGAAAAAGAAGGGCTTTATATTTTAACAACTGTAACAGCACTTTCTCCCTGTTCTCGAATAAGAGGCCTCGAATTTTAATTTTGCATTTGCAAATGATATAGCTGGTCCTGACTATCAGCCTCCAGCCCCACCCCAACTCCCCTATTTATACTGCTTTTACCTCTTCCTCATCTCATGAGGGAACAAGACCTAGCCCTTTCTCATGAAAGGAATCTGTGATAAGTACAGTCAGCCTCAAGGATGGTCAGCACAGCTAATGGAAAATAGAAAAGAAGAGTCCCTTGAGAATCAAGGCCACCTGGAAGCAAAGGAATTCTCTGGAGAATGTCTGGCAACCTAGAAAATGGCAACCAGGCTGTGAGAATAAAGCCATGAAAATCACCCCCAGAAAAAATTTCTCAACATTTATGCTGCTATTCCCATTGCTCCCAAGCTATACATCCAAGGTACCCTGGGGTGCATCAGCAAATTCATAGGGGTTCCATGAGGTATTTAAATTTTTGAGGGAAATACATCAATGCTTGACATCCATCAGATACCACATGATCTACCAACACAAGATAGTTCTCAGGTGCAGCATTAAGTCACACTTCATTCCTTTCGATGACATCATATCTTTGCAAAACTAGATTTGGGGCAGTTGCTATGAAAAAAGCAAGCAAAACACAAAAATAAATATGGAACAGGAAATGAAGAAAGTAATATCCAAACTGATTCCAAGTTCTGAGAAGTTGTGCAGTGCCCAACTGGGACATCCGTCTCAGTAGTAAATAGCCACGGTTATTTGAGAATGAAATAAAAATACTTCTCTTTCAGTTTATCTGTATTACTTTATCGAACGGCTACTACATTGTGAGGACCTAAGTACATTATAAGCCTTTTGGACCTAAATACTTAATGAACAGATCTGTGAAGTGCTTACTTGGCCTAAGGGTGCCATGGAAAAATTAGTGAGACATTAAAGAAGTGTGAGCTGAGAAAGTCTGGGAATCTCTGCACTATATAATCCTTTTCTTTTATAAAATAAGGTCTCTGGAAGAGGAGGTCAAGGAAGAGGAGTATGCAGAACCAGAGCCAGAGGAACCAGGGCCACGTTTATACTAACAATTGACACAGTGACATTTCCCATGTTACATTTAAAGAAGCTACTCCCAAATTTCAAACTTTAACCTGGATGTTACAAAAACAATAACATGGGGACCTGCTATATAGCACAGGGAACTCTACCCAATATTCTATGATAATCCATATGGGGACACAACCTGAAAAAGAATGGATGTGTATATATGCATTATAAATCACTTTGTTGTATAGCAGAAATCATCACAGCATTGTAAATCAGTTATACCGCAGTAAAACTTTGTTGTTGTTGTTTTTTAGGGCTACACCTGCAGCATATGGAACTTCCCAGACTAGGGGTCAAATCTGAGTTTCAGCTGCCGGCCTGCAGCAATGCGGATCCAAGCCTTGTCTGCAACCTACCCCATAGTTCACAGCAATGCCAGATACTTAACCCACTGAGCAAGACCAGCGATCAAACCCACATTCCTATGGTTACAAGTCAGGTTCATTACCAATGAGCCACAACAGGGACTCCAGTAAAACTTTAAAAATGAAAAAAATAAAAATAAAACAACAACAAGATCATAAATCTAGATGCATTCATCTTCGGCCTGGAGAATGGGTACTCCAACTTGGAAAAGGTTGAAGATGTTAAATCCATGAGTGAAGGATGCAAAGACAGAAACTAGAGGGACGCCTCATTGATTTAATTGGGCTGGATCAATTCCAAGAAGAAATCACAGAAAAATCCAACTGGGCTTTCATAGGTCAAGGCTATAAAGCCTGCAGTGCTGGGCCAGGCCACAGATAAGGCTGAAGCTCTCTGGCACCATAGGGAGATGGGTAACTTCAAAACTTTCAAGCTTGAGAGGGAAGGAAAACAAAAAACTGAGAGGAGAGTTTGGATCAAAAAGCAATTAGGGGTGAATGTTAAAGAAAAAACTATAGGGCATGGATTAACAAAGGAAGATAGCATAAATATGGTGGAATAGACGGACTGGAGCTCACCTTCTCTCATAAAAACAACAAAATTACTACCAAAGGCTCAACAACCTTCAAACAAACTGACTGGAAACTCTCAAAAAGATATCCTACTCTAGAAGACAAAGAGGAGGCCACATCAAGAAGTAGGAGGGGAGATTACACAATATAACCAACACCATACCTGCCAGGTGGGAAGCCCACGGACTAGAAAGTTACTGAATCACAGAGACTCACCCACAGGAGTGAGAGGTCTGAGCCCCATGCCTGGGGATCTGACAATGGGAGAAAGAGCCCCTGGAGCATCTGGCATTGAAAGCCATTGGGGCTTGTGCACAGCAGCTCCACAGCACTGGGGGAAATGAAGGCCCCATTCATGAAAGGCACACACAGGCTTTCATGTTCACTGGGTCCCAGGGCAAAGTAGAGGCTCCACAGGAATATGGGTTGGAGCTGACTGCAGTTCTTGGGGGATCTCCTGGGAAAACAGAGGTGACTGTGGCTTATGTGGGGGAAGGACACTGCAGGCAAAGTTCTCGGGAATATTCATCAATGTGTGTTCCTCCAGAGGTGGCCATTTTGGGAAAATCTGGCCCAATCCATTAGCACTGAGAAGCCCCAGGCCAAACAATAATCCAGGTGGGATCATAGCCCTATCCATCAGTAAACAGGCTGCCTAAAGACCACCCCTCCAGGCACACAGCCATCTCTAATCTCACCCAGAGACAAAGCCCCACCCACCAGAGGGATAGGAATCAGCCACACCTACCAGTGGGCATGCACCAGTCCCTCCCATCAGGAAACTGACTGCAAGCCCCACACCAACTTCAGCCACAAGGGGGCAGACACCAGAAGTAAGAGAGGCTACAACTCTACTGCCTGCAAAAAGGATACCACACCAAAACCCCATAAAAATGAAAAGACAGAGAACTATAACTCAGATAAGGGAGAAAGAAAAAAAAAAAGAAACAGAAAAACAGCTAAGTAATCTGGAGATTATCGGCCTCCAGGAAAAAGACATTAGACTGATGATGCTGCAGATGATGCAAGACATTGGAAATAACCTGGAGGCAAAGACTGATAATTTACAGCAAACAATGAGCAAAGAAGTACAAGACTTAAAACTTAAGAAGAGATGCTAAATACAATAACTGAAATAAAAAAATTCATTAGAAGCAACCAACAGCAGAATACAGGAAGCACAAGAATGAATAAGTGAGGTGGAGGATAGACTAGTGGAAATCACTGATGAAGAACAGAAAAGAGAAAAAAGATTGAAAAGAAATGAAAGAGTTCCCATCGTGGCTCAGTGGTTAACGAGTCTGACTAGGAACCATGAGGTTGCGGGTTCGATCCCTGGCCTTGCTCAGTGAGTTAAGGATCTGGTGTTGCCGTGAGCTGTGGTGTGGGTTGCAGACATGGCTCGGATCCCACGTTGTTATGCCTGTGGTGAAGGCCGGAAGCTACAGCTCCTGTTAGATCCCTAGCCTGGGAACCTCCATATGCCACAGGTGCAGTCCTAGATAAGGCAAAAAGACAAAAAGAAAAGAAATGAAGACAGTCTCAGAGAACTCTGGGACAACATTAAATGCATCAACATCTGTATTATAGAGGTGCCAGGAAAAGAGAGAGAGAAAGGGACAGAAAAAATACTAGAAGAGATAATAGTGGAAAATTTCCCTAACATGGGAAAGGAACCACTCACTCAAATTCAGGAAGCACAAAAAGTACCATATAAAATAAATCCAAGGAGGAACACCCCCAAGACTCATATTAATCAAAATGACCAAATTTAAAGACAGAGAAAATATTGAAAGCAGCTAAGGAAAAGAAACAAATAACATACAAGGGAACCCCAATAAGGTAATCAGCAGATTTTTCAGCAGAAACTATGCAGACCAGAAATGAGTGGCACTATATATTTAATGTGATGAAAGGAAAAAAACCTTCAACCAAGATTACTTTACCCAGCAAGACTCTCATCCAGAAGTGAAGGAGAAATCAAAAGCTTTACAGTTAAGCAAAAGTTAAGAGAATTCAGGAACACTAAACCAGCTCTACAACAAATACTAAAGTAACTTCTCTAGGCAGAAAAGAAAAGGCCACAACTAGAAACAAAAACACCACAAATGACAACAAAATATATATAGTAAAGATAGGAAATCATCCATGCACAATTATGCTACCAAAATCAAAAGTCATGAGGAGGGTACAAATGCAGGACACTGGAGATGCACTTGCAATTAAGAGACCAACAGCATAAAATAATTTTGTATATATAGAGACTCTTATATCAAAACCTCAGGGTAACTGCAAACCAAAAATCTACAATTGATACACACACAAAGAAGAAAAATCAGCTCAAATACAACACTAAAGATAGTTATCAAAACACAAGAGGAGAAAACAAGAAGGAAAGAAAAAAGAGCAACAAAAACCCAAAACAGTTAATAAAATGGCAATAAGGTAATATGAATAATTACCTTAAATGTTAATGGACTGAATGCCCCAATCAAAAGACAGAGACCAGCTGAATGGATACAAAAACAAGACCCATATATATGCTGTCTTCGAGAGACTCATTTCATTTCTAGGGACACATACAAATTGAAAGTGAGAGGATGGAAGAAAATATTCCATGCAAATGGGAATCAAAAGAAAGCTGGAGTAGCAATACTTCTATCAGACAAAATAGACTTTAAAATGAGGAATATTTCAAGAGACAAGGAATGGCACTACATAATGATTAAAGGATCCATCCAAAAAGAAGATGTAACAATTTTAAATATCTATGCACCCAACATAGGATCACCACAATATGTAAGACAACTGCTAACAACCTTAAAAGGAAGAAATTGACAATAACACAATAATAGTGAGGGACTTTAACACCCCACTTACAGCAATGGACAGATCATCCAGACAGAAAATCAATAAAAAAACACAGGCCCTGAATGAAGCATTAGAGCAGATGGACTTATAGATATTTATAGGACATTCCATGCAAAAGCAACAGAATACACATTCTTCTCAAGTGCGCACGGAACATTCTCTAGGATTCATCACATTCTGGGTCACAAATCAAATCTCAGTAACTTTAAGAAAATCTAAATCATATCAAGCATCTTTTCTGACCACAACACTATAAGACTGGAAATCAACAAGAAAAAAACTACAAAAAACACAAACACGTGGAGACTAAACAACATGCTACTAAACAACCAATGGATCACTGAAGAAATCAAAGAGGAAATTAAAAAATACCTAGAAGCAAATGACAACAAAGATATGACACTCCAAAACCTCTGGGATGCAGCAAAAACAGTTCTAAGAGGAAAGTTTATAGCAATACAAGCCTACCTCAGGAAACAAGAAAAAGCTCAAATAAACAATCTAACTTTACATCTAAAGCAGCTAGAGAGAGAAGAACAGACAAGACCTGAAGTTAGTAGAAGGAAAGAAACCATAAAGATCATCGCAGAAATCAATGTTAATACAAACAAACAAAACCATGGAAAAGATCAATGAAACTTAAAACTAGTTCTTAGAAAAGATCAACAAAATTGATAAACCCTTAGTGAGACTTTTCAAGAAAAAAGAGAGGACTCAAATCAATAAAATTAGAAGTGAAAAAGGAGAAGTTACAATGGACATCACAGAAATACAAAGGATCCTGTAGGAGACTACTACATGCAATATATGCCAATAAAACAGAAAACCTAGAAGAAATGGACATATTCTTAGAAAAGTACAATCTTCCAAGATTAAACCAAGATGAAATAGAAAAGATGAGTGGACCGATCACAAGTTCTGAAATTGAAGCTGTGAATTAAAAAACTTCCACAAACAAAAGTCCAGGACCAGATGGCTCCACAGGTGAATTTTACCAAACATTTAGAGAAGAGCTAACACTTATCCTTCTGAAACTATTCCAAAAAAACTGCAATGAAGGAACACTCTCAAACTCATTCTATGAGGCCTCCAACGCCTGACACCAAAATCAGACAAAGATACCACAAAAAAGAAAGTTACAGGACAATCTCATTGATGAACACAGATGCAAAAATCCTCAACAAAATACTAGCAAACTGAATCCAACAATACATTAAAAAGATTGTATATCATGATCAAATGGGATTTACCCCAGGGATGCAAGGATTCTGCAATATCCACAAATCAAACAATGTGATACACCACATTAAACTGAATAAAAACTATATGATCCTCCCAATAGATGCAGAAAAAGCCTTTGACAAAATCCAACACTCATTTCTGATAAAAACCCTTCAGAAAGTGGGCACAGAGGGAACCTACCTCAACATAATAAAGGCCATATATAACAACTCAGAGATAACATCATTTTTGATGGTGAAAAGCTGAAAGAATTCCCACTGAGATCAGGAACAAGACAAGGATGTCCACTCTTGCCACTACTATTCAACATAGCTTTGGAAGTCCTAGCCACAGCAATCAGAGAAGTAAAAGAAATAAAAGGATTCCAAATCAGAAAGGAAGAAGTAAAACAATCACTATTTGTAGATGACATGATACTATATCTAGAGACTCCTACCAGAAAACTGTCAGTGCTCATCAATGAATTTGGCAAAATTGCAGGATATAAAATTAACACAAAGAAATCGACTGCATTTCTATATACTTAAAAAAGATCAGAAAGAAAAATTAGGGAATCCCATTTACCATCACATCGAAAAGAATCAAATACTTAGGAATAAACCTATCTAAAGAGACAAAAGACCTGTACTCTGAAAACTATAAGACACTCATGAAAGAAATCAAAGATGACACAAACAGCTGGAAAAACATACCATGCTCTTGGACTGGAAGAATCAATATTGTCAAAATGACTATACTACCCAAGGCCATCTACAGATTCAATGTGATCCCTATCAAATTATCAAGGACATTTTTCACAGAACTAGAACAAAATACTTAAAGTTTGTTTGGAAGCATAAAAGATCCAGAATAGCCAAAGACATCCTGAGAAAGAAAAATGGTGCTAGAGGAATCAGGCTCTCTGACTTCAGACTATACTATAAAGCTACAGTCATCAAAACCGTATGATACTGGCACAAAGACAGAAATACAGATCAGTGGAGCAGGATAGAAAGCCCAGAATTAAACCCATGCACCTACAGTCAACTAATCTATGACAAAGGAGGCAAGAATATACAATGGAGAAAAGACAGCCTGTTCAATAAGTGGTGCTGGGAAAACTGGACAGCCACATGTAAAAGAATGAAATTAGAACACTTCCTAACACCATGTACAAAAATAAATTCAAAACAGATTAAAGACCTAAATATGACAAGAGACTATAAAACTCTTAGAGGAAAGCATAGGCCAAACACTCTCCGACATAAACCATAGCAACATCTTCTCAGATCCACCTCCTAGAGTAATGACATTAAAAACAAAAATAAACAAATGGGACTTAAATTTAAAAGTTCCTGCACAGCAAAGGAAACCCTAAACAAAATGAAAAGACAACTCACAGAATGGGAGAAAATATTTGCAAATGAAGCAACTGACAAGGGATTAATCTCCAAAATTTATAAACACCTTCTGCAGCTCAATACTAAAAAAACAAACAAGCCCATCAAAACATGGGCAGAAGATCTAAACAGACAGTTCTCAAAAGAAGACATACAGATGGCCGAAAGACACATGTTCAACATCACTAATTATTAGAGAAATGTAAATCAAAACCACTATGAGGTACCACCTTACACTGGCCAGAATGACAATCATCTAAAAGTCTACCAACAATAAATGCTGGAGAGGGTGTGGCAAAAAGGGAACCCTATTACACTGTTGCTGGGAATGTAAATTGGTGCAACCACTGTGGAAAACAGTATGGAAATCCCTCAGAAAACTAAAAATAGAATTACCATTTGATCCAGCAATCCCACTCTTTGGCATCTATCCAGAGAAAACCATGACTCGAAAAGACACATGTACTCCAATGTTCATTGCAGCACTCTATACAATAGCCAAGATATGGAAACAACCTAAATGTCCATCAACAGAGGAGTAGATAAAGAAGATGTGGTACATATACACAATGGAATACTACTCAGCCATTAAAAGGAAAGAAATAATGGCATTTACAGCAACATGGATGGACCTAGAAATTATCATGCTAAGTGAAGTTAGTCAGATAATGAGACACCAACATCAAATGCTATCACTTACATGTGGAATCTAAAAACAAGGGACACAATGAACTTCTTTGCAGAACAGATACTGACTCACAGACTTTGAAAAACTTATGGTTTCCAAACGAGACAGGTTGGAGAGTAGGGGGATACACTGAGGGTTTGGGAAGGAAATGCTATAAAATTTGGTTGTGATGATCACTGTACAACTACAAATGTAATACAACTCAAAGAAAAAGAAAAAGCAATTAGGGCCTTCTATGTCAACAGAATAAAAACTTGAAAATAAATGGGCCCTTTGAGGTCACAACCTGTTTTATCTGTGGCCAGAAAGAGCATCTGGTCCACCTATCAAAATGAGTTAACCCCACCCAAAGCCTCAGGAACACAAAGGTGTAGCATCAGCCAAAGGGAGGAAGACAGACAGGCAGCTCAGCTACCACAAACTGAAGTGGCATTTACATATCTGCAGACCCTCTTACGCTAAAGGATAATGTTCGGTGGGGAACTCGGATGCCCAGTGTCTCACTTTCTTAATATCTCCAGGTAGTTTGAAGCTTGTAACCCCAGCCTTAGAGAACAAGCCTGGATGCTGGCAGGCTCACTGAATGGAGAGGCCATCCATGAGCAGCAGAAGCAGCAGAACCTCATGGGCTGACCCCAATGCAGAAAGAGAGTTATGGGAACAGTAGCTGATGACATCTAGGACCACACTCACCTGGGCACTCTCACTTGGCTCCTCCTACTTGAGAGCTGGTGCCTGCAGGTGCTGGGGACAGGCTGAAGCCAGGAGATTTCCCCTGTCAGTAAAGACTCACAACCATGTCCCTCTCTCCCACTGCCCCTTCAGCTTCTGCAGGTGCCCTGGATGCTAAGTGGATCTTTTAATACCTTCCTTGACTGACCTTGCTCCATTTCTACCTTCCTCGTCCCTGGCTCCTTGCTGTCCTGAATCTGGCTTGAGGGTCCACTCTGACCTGGTCACCCTCTCTGGTTCTGACTCTTGGTCATTCTGTAAACTTTGAGAAGGTCTTGACCTTTAAACCTATGTTTCCTCAAGTCCAGGTTCTCATCCTCAGCCCAGCTTCCAGAATAATACTCATATCTAAAGACAGAGTGGCAGAAGAAGGGGTGCAACTGGGGCAGCCCTAAGAAAAAGAACAGGACATGGCCCTGGAGGCTTAATCTAGAGTACCAGAGGAAAGGTCCTCTGAGGACGACCCCCACCCCCACCAGCTCACCTTGAAGCCAAACGTGGTAAAGGATACGTCAGTGGAAGTTACAGCCCCCTCGACTAGGGAGGGAAAAGATCTGGCAGGGCCAGCCAAGACACAACTTTCTGGGGAAGGAGATTTGCCAAATATCCAATTTAAAGAATTTACAGGCTCAGAAAATTCAAACAAAACGTTTCTCCTTTCAAAAATCCTCTTTACAGACCAGGAGATGAAACAAATCATGTTTAAGAGCAGTGTTATACATAGATTATGGTTATCCCAAAATTGTTGACTGCACTTTCTTGGGAAGCCTATAAATATTTGGTGGGTCCTATAAAAGTAAAAACTAAGGATACTAAAACTGGCCCAGAATTTATCTTGTATGGCTCACTAAGAGACTGGCAAACTGGGAGTTTGTCATTGCTGGATTTTCAATGGCTGGGGACAGACATCAGCCAAGGACAGTTTATTCTGAATTCTGTGCATCATGTGTGAAAACAGGGGTTCTCCCCACTCCCAAGCCAATTTTTATAGGATTGGCATTTTCTCAGAGCCAAGATAAGCATAGGATTCTCCCCTAAAGGACATTCTCAAAGAATTTGTAGACTTTCAAAATGACTTAGAGAGGGAAGGAACCTCAGCAAGTACCTTCACTTCCCAGTGAAGAAACTCAGGTCCAGGGAGGTGCAGTGTCCTGCCCAAGATCACAGAGGTGGCCAGCACACAACTCTTCCAATTCCAGAAGGGTACACAACCCTCTGTAACATGCTGTAGCCATAGCTGTGCCACTGGCTCCCGGAAGACTTGTGAGGGTCTCTACTGACATCCAAAGCAGGGCTGACTTCCACTGATTACATTTTTGGGGAGTCCTCCCTCCCCCTTAAAAAAGACAATCATGTTAAACTTCTTTCTTTTTTCAGCTGCACCTGTGGCATATGCAAGTTCCCAGGCCAGGAGTTGAATCTGAGCAGCTTGCAGCAACGCTGGATCCTTAACACATTAAGCCAGGCCAGGGATCAAACCCGCATCCTCACAGAGATAATGTCGTGTCCTTAACCCACTAAGCCACAATAGGCACTACTGTAAATTTCATTTCAAAGACTGAGCAGTGCCTGGAAAGTGCAGCCGCAACCACAGAATACACATGACATGCCAAGCAAGGAGTTGCAAAAGGTTAAACCACTCTGAAGGAGAGGATGAAAAACAAAGGGTTAAAAGTCCTGACACTTGAAGAGATAAATTGCCTCCTTTGTTCTTAACCTCCACAAAGGCTCTCCAGGAATTTGCAGGGCTCTCCCATTTAAGCTGATATATGGCAAGATCAAATTGAATCCAACAGCCCAGAAGTGGAAAAGTCCCAGAGAACAAAGCCTCAGGAGTGCATATATCGAGGGTCCTGGAAGGAACAAATAAAACTTGTACCCGGATGCAGAACCATTTAAATGCAGAAGAAATGAGTTCCTGGCATGGCAAAAATGTCACCTACCAGAGTACTTGACAGAGTCCTAACAGGATTAGTCTTCTGTTCTCCTTTAAGGAGATCCAGAGTTGGATTTCATGGTGCCACCTCTGCCTGCCATCACACCCTGCCAAATCTAGAGTTCCATGGCCCTGGGGCCTTGGAAGCCTAAGGTAGCAAATGATACTTTCACACACTTGGCCATGGATCTGTGAGAGAGGACCTTATCTGGAGACTTGCCTGGCTCTTAGTGGGGGGAAAACTAAAACCTAAGGAGGAAATCACAAACACACTTTTTCAGCGCCTACCATGGTACTAGATGGAATAATCAGGGTGGTCTGGAAAAAGTCTCAGACAGAGAATAACCTACACATAACAAATCAAATGTATACTTCTAAACAAACTAGGTAGAACAATTGCATAGCTAAGAGTTTAGCCACTGGGCCAGAGTAGAGAGAAGAAATTAGGCGATCTCCTTTTGGATTCAAGGAACATGCTCGGTGGCAGAGGAACATTCTGGCTAATAGTCGGCAGCCCTCTGTGAACGCTCCCCTCTCCAGCAGCCCAGCTGTCCTGGCTCGAACATCCCATTGTGGTTCAGTGGTAATGAACCCAACTAGTATCGGGTTCAATTCCTAACCTGGCTCAGTTGCTGTGAGCTGTGGTGTAGGTAACAGATGCAGCTTGGATCTGGCATTACTGTGGCTGTGACATAGGGCAACAGCTGCAGCTCCTATTTGACCCCTATCTGGGAACTTCCATATGCAGCTCTAAAAATCAAGGAGGGGAAAAAAAGACACTGCAGTCAGATTCTATGAGAATTACAGAGCACTACATTATATAACCAAGCCTTAAGTGATGCATTATGGAGTCTGCTGGGGAAAACTAAAAATCATTTCTGTTACCAATTTATTTAAGTGTTTTTGGCAAATAGAATTCAAATTCCACCTCCCTCCCCAAAAAGTAACTGTAGCACCAGATAATGTGGACGTTTAGCATTTTTTATCCTTTGGGATGAGGAATTCACCAGCTTTTTCCTTCAAGTTCCAAAGGTCCTGGGGTTAACAGTTAACTGAATGAACTAGGATATTTGACCTAACCCCGCTAATTAAAGAGCTACATTCAACTAGACTATAGACCATAAACTCTTAGAGAAACTTTGGTTAGAACTACTGATAATCATAAGCCACAAAGCTGAACCTAAAGCTACTAAGTGCTAATCAGGACAACCAGAATTCCAGGTTATAGGCAAAGAATACATAACCATTCTTAGGGAGACTTTATCATACTTCTCACTAAGCTCCTGCTGCCATGATACAAAGTATTCATTGGTGGACAGAACAGTCTAAACCACTCTGCTGTTCACAGGTCAGTAGATCAGTGGTTCCAACTGTGGGAAAGATAGCCTGAAGGTCCTTGGTCTCCTATCTGGAGTCAGGCACAATGTGGTGAGGCTGCCTTTCTGGCCACCATAAAGCTAGAGGCTACCTGTTAGGAAAGGCTTAAGGGATACATTCTGAGGGTCCACCAAAGCCTGCAGGAAAGCATCAGCATGGGGGCGGAAAGGACAACTATCCGAGAGCTCTCTGAAGCTTGCACATAGTCAGGAGGAGAATGATATCATGTTCTCCATTTGCTTCGAGGCTTCTGCAAACTTTTAAATAAAGGAGTAACAGTAGGATGGGGCATAGAAAAGGAAATGGTACCACAGCTAATGCTGAAAAGACCCAAGCTTCTAATATGCAGCCATCTCTACCCAGCCTCAAGTTTTCCTGTTATCTAGGAACAGCCACAAAGCATGCTGGGAAGGGTAGCTTAAGTATCCAGATGCAGGCCCTGCAGGTTCCCCAGACCAATTCTTTACCCAAGCCTGCCTCCTTATCTATCTACACTTGTATTTGGCTAGAGGCCTGGGGATTTCCCCATTTTGCATATGGCAGACATTCTCCCTGGGAAGGAAAAAAGTTAATTTGACACAAGCAATCAATCCTACTGGAATGTTTGTGCACATTGAGCCAAGCAGAAATGGATCCTAAAGGGAGCACTTCTGGGAGGTGATGAGAATTTTAATGCTGAAAAATGATACTGTGTCAAGAACTCTGTACGATGGAAGAAGCACATGCATTTGCATCCAAAGCATGAGCAACAGTACACACATGCACACATCTCTGCACAAAAGCATGCACACCCACCATCCTCATGAGAAAGGACATCTGGGTATATCACTGTCCAGGCTTCCAACACTCTATATTCAAAATGTTTTACGAGGCTGAAGGACACTGCAGTGTTAAACCCCTTTATAGGTAGAAAGCTAGAGTAGCTTGTGAAATATCCCTATGATTCCAACGTGATTCCTACGATGCCAGACCTGATGAAAGCACTCACAGCCTCTCATTCCCCATGATCTCGCACAACCCTCTCCCTTTTCCACCCTTCTCCCTCAGCCAGGAATTCTCTCCTTACCCTCTAGATAATGAGCACATCTTCCAAATGCCATTCAAGCAACTCCTACTCTATGACCACCACTACCTCTGCCGAAACAGGCTTCACCATTCCTCTGTTTACGTCCCTGAGTTCCACTAGCAGAGTCATATCATATACTTGGAATGTCTTAATGTACTTTTTGAAAAAAAATCTGTTTTCTTCTATCAAAACATGAGTTCTCCGAAGGTCTAAAGAAGATGAGGGAAAGGAGGTGGAGCTCTGGATAGAAGGAAATTGTAGAAAAAGCCAAGACAGCAGTTCAATTACCCAGTGCCTCCTTTTGAGATGATGTGGTTGGGCTGGGTTTGCACATGCCCTAGGAAATGAAGATTTTGGAGTGCTTTCACCATCTTCTCCATGTGACTCAAAAGAAGAAAAGTTCAAGGACATGAGCTGGCAGGAAGATCATTAAGTTAGTCCTCCTCGTGCTCTGAGTGAGCTGGCAGAGCAGCTCTGATGGAGCCCTGGTTGAGGGCATCCTCTAGGGTGTTTAGACACATTGCTAATGACAGACCAGGGGTGCAGAGGAACAGGCTGAGAGGTGTAGGCTTTTCAGCACAGGTCCAGAAATCCCACAAACCTGGCTCTTCTTCCAAAAGAATCTGAGGGCTCAAAATAGTTTGAAGCCACTGCTGACCATCCAGATGTCCTCCTCGAGGGAATTAGAGCCTGTGATGGCCAAGCAAGGATGTGGGGTCACCTGTCAGGCCAGCATCAGGGGTCCAAACAAGAAGTCTAGAGCTGCTGATACCAAAGTCCTCAGAAGGATGCAAAGTCTTCAGAGAGCCTGGGTATAAAGGTCCTAAAACCACTTGCCACCTGGATTCTATCCCTGCTGGCCTTCCTGTTGTCCAGTTGGCTCAGAATGCTGAATATGGAAGAGGCACTGGAGACCCCCAGCTCACCTCCCTCATTGGTCTCAGAGAGGGAAAGGGGCTTAACCAATCTCATCAGTCACAGTGTTGTGCTCCTGATACCCAGACCACCACTCTTTCCGCTTGAACCCAGCCACCTCGCACCACCATTTGCCTGCTTCTTTACTTCTGCACTGGCCTGGCCTGTCTGGTTTGCCAGTCTCCCAGTTTCTGCCACCTTCACAGTGAATAGAGTTTCCATTTTCCCTGGTCAAATGAGAAGCCCTGCCCATGACAACTTGGACTACACGAGCCCCAGAGCCCTGGAGTGAGAAGAGTGTGAAACACAGAAGTCTTCCTGTGTCCACAGAAGTGGAGGAATTTCGATTAAAAAACAACGGCAAACAACTCCACTGCAAAAGTAGCAGGGCAACAGCTCGCAGCTGGACTTCCTTTTTCTATTTATTTACTATCTATTTCAACTGATGTCATTTAACACATCCTTTCTACAGAATACATGCTCATGAAAACCTAGGCTGATGGTAAAGGAATTAGCTTTATTTGGAAAAGGCAAAAGTGACTGGAATTGGTCTTTTGAAGAGGCTGAGGAGACTCAGAAAGCAGATTCTACCTAGCAAGGCAAGAGGGACACCAGGCTCAGAAGAGGCCACTCATTCAAATGTGGGTCATATTCACCAGACAGACATGTGGGCGTCTGCAGTGCAGCCTTGAATGTGAACCTCCACTACCTATCACCCTCCGAAAGCTGGAGCTCCTTGAAGACAGACTGTACCATACTCCTCTCTGCAACACTGTGCATGGGGTTGTGAGAAGTGCTCACTAAAAGCTCGCTGGAGCTCAGAGGAAACCATGACTCGAAAAGACACATGTACTCCAGTGTTCATTGCAGCACTCTATGCAATAGCCAGGTCATGGAAACAACCTAAATGCCCATCGACAGAGGAGTGGATAGGGAAGATGTGGTACATACACACAATGGAATATTACTCAGCCATTAAAAGGAACGAAATAACAACATTTATAGCAACATAGATGGACCTAGAAATTATCGTGTGAAGTGAAACCAGTCAGACAACTAGACCGCAACACCCAATGCTACCGCTTACATGTGGAAACTAAAAAGACACAATGAACTTCTCTGCAGAACAGACAATGACTCATAGACTTTGGAAAACCTTTGGTTTTTCAAACAAGACAATCTGGGGGGCGGGGGGATGCACTGAGGGTTTGGGATGCAAATGCTATCAAACTGACTTGCAATGATTTTTGTACACCTGTAATTGAAATAAAATTCATTAAATAATGAAAAAATAAAAAATAAATAAATGAAACTCTTCAAAAAAAAAAAAAAAAG
>PVHT021183693.1:54288919-54351171 GCA_004024745.2 Catagonus wagneri
AGTTTTACACAGACCCATATCCATTCTTTTTCAGATTCTTTCCCTATATGAATTATCACAGAATGTTGCACAGAACTAGGGTAACACTGTTCTGTTTAAAATAGAATGTGTTTTTCTCTTTTGCATATCCTTACATATATTTAATCTCCCCTTACTCTGTCAGAGGCATCTATTTGCCTCAGGGAAGTTTAAGGTAGTTACAGTAGCAGGCAAAGAGAAAGCATCCTTGTTCAGCTGCTGCCATCCTGGATAGGATTTGCTCAGTGTGTAGCCTCAATTCTCAAGTCCCCGTTAACATATCAAGATCCCAACACGGTGAAGTGACTGTTGAGATCACTTTAACCAGAAGTAAAGAGTATTCAAGACGCTGCACAAGGGAGACCCTTGCCTCGAGGGAAGAAGGGGAAGCCCATGCCTCAAGCATCAGGGGAACGTGGTGTCTAGGAGATCAGACACCAGCGCTTCAGCCTCTTCCTACACATCACCCCTCAAGCCCTAGCCAGGCAGCTTTAGAAAACAACATCCCGATGGGTGTGAACATACCTGAGAACCCTAGGGCCACGCCTGCAGAGGCTACAGGCCTCTCAAACAATGCCTGCTACCCAGTTATGCGTGGAGGTGGCAGGGTGAAAACACAGCACTCACCAAGTGGGTATCTAGTGAAGTGAGCCAGGCCTAGAGGTTATCTTTTTCACTGTTGGCACTGAGTGAGACAGGGCTCCACACATTTCTTTCTGGGCATTCAGAGGTGCCCAGAGAGCCAGCGACCAGGCAGAGGCCTTGGATTAGGACTAGGAGGCTGCCATATGCAGGGACTCTGACCCTTATAGGCAAATAGTCAGGATATGAATGTTAGTGCCAGGTCTCAGCACAATACCCCAGCAAGCAAGACAGGTCTTGCAAACACCAGTACAGAGAGCAGATCAGACCAGACCAGCCCCCACGAAGCAATGACCAGGGGACTCCAACCATCCTGCCCCGGCTCCAATCACCCCTCTCTCCCTGTCCCCACCACCATCACCACAAGTTCGCAGGTGCACCTCTACACATCCAGACCCAGAGCAGTGGGAGAACAGGAGAAAATCCAAGTGAATGAAAAATTTACCTGAAAGAAAGAGTCATCCAAAAAGGCTGATCCAGGAAAAAAAAAAAAAAAACCCACATAACATTCTATAAACTAGCCAAGTTGGGGTGGATGAAGATTAGCTCCACACTGGAAAATTATAAGAGCTACACATTTTTTGCATGTCTGGGTGATAAGGAGTATGCAACTGAGCTGCAGTGTCACCCATCAGAGAGCAGCCTCAGCCGCTCTGGGCAGTTCAATGTGCCATTCTTCCACTCTCATACACACGTCTCTTTTCCAAAAGTAAATGGAACATATCATGAAACATTTTACTCCATCTCTAGTGCTGCCAGTTTCCTACCAGACACGAAAAAATGTACAATCCTCAGACGCAACACGGCTGTCACTCCCATCTGAGCCCCCTAGCTCAGCTTTCAACCACACTCAAACCAAAGGAGCCCCTGGAGAAAGGCCACTGGCTCTTTGCGCTGAGTCAGCAGTTTTGTTCCTCCAAAGCCTTCTCCTTCTATTATCTCACTTTATCTCGTACTACTCCTATGAGGAATAGCAGGGCACATATGTTTACCTCCCTCTCCAGATGAGGAAAGACAGGTCCCATCTGTAAAAACAGATATTTTATCTGGCTTGGCCAAGTCACAGAGAGAATCAGTGGTGGGCAGAATTGGAAACCAAGGTCTCCGAATCACATCCTTGGATTCTTCTGGCCAAACACAGACCACCACTTTGCACACAAAATCTAAAGCATTTCCATACCTGTGGCATTGGAATTAACTTCCACTCAAGGGCACAAAACATATGTGGCATTTTTTAGGGTTTTTTTATTTGTTTTTTGTTAGTTTGTTTGTTTTTTTGGCTGTGACTCTAAAGTTGGCTCCTAAGTCACTTAAAGGCACACAGCCGAAGAAGCCAAGAACGGCCTCTACCATTTATTTAAATGTCATTAATAAAAGTGTCCGTAAACACGACACAGAAAGTCAGCCCGCAGAGAACAGGGACTGGCTGTTCTCCCTCTTTCCTGGAGATAAAAGCAGAAGAAACATCCTGATCCTATGGTTGTCCCACGGTCACCTTTGAAAGGAATCAAATAATGGGTGACTCTTCTTGCTACTAATTTTGGACCAAATAATGTTCCAGAACAAACACTGGTCCACAGAAAAGCTAGGTATAAATGTCCATCATGGAGTTCCTGTTGCGGTGCAGTGGTAACAAATCCGACTAGCATCCATGAGGATGCAGGTTCGATCCCCAGCCTCGCTCAGTGGGTCAGCGATCCACTGTTGCCCGTGAGCTGTGGTGTAGGTTGCAGATGTGGCTCAGATCCCGCATTGCTGTGGCTGTGGTGTAGGCCGGTAGCTGTAGCTCCAATTCAACCCCTAGCCTGGAACTTCCACATGCTGCAGGAGCGGCCCTAAGAAGAAAAAAAAAAAAAGTCCATCATTAGGAGAATGGTTAAATAAAATACGGCACATTCACACAACAGAATGTAATACAACTCTTAAAACAAATGAGTTAGAGCATATATACCGACATGGAAAAATGTTCATGATTATAAGGTGATAAAAACTGCAGAATAACAGATAAAGGAAATACTCTTTTTTTGTTAAAATATGAAAGGGCTATGCACTTGTACAAACACATACTTGTATATGTAACAGGTACATACATCTGTTGAATATATCTTAATATCAAGGAAAAGGAGGGAGAAAGAGCATTCACTTTTAACCATAGATCCTGTACTCTTGTTTTGTGTAATTATTCCTTAGAACATCAAGTGTCAATCCCTTTACCCACTCCCAACAACCAAGGGATCCCCTGTCTTCTCACGTTACCCTCATATAAATGTTAATTGGCTCATGAATGCACCACTTTGCTCAATACGTGTATACTGACACATCACACATTTAAATTAATTGGGGGAAACGGCTTCATTTAGGAAAAAGCCTGGCCCTCCCATTTGTTTTTCACCATAATTCAATAATCGAAAAACAAACCTGAATCAAGGAAGAGAACACACATATAGGAAACAAGATCAGAAGGAAATAGCTCAAATTAACAAACAGGGGTTATCTTTGGGTAATGGCACTACAGTGGCTTTTCTATCCTTTATGCTTCATATTTTCCAAATGCTCTACAGTGAGCCAGCATTATCTTTATAATAAAAAATAACTTTGGGAGAAAAAATAAATGTTGTATGGCAGTATGTGGAAAATCAAATCCCTCTAAATGAAACACTGTTTACCCCTTAAATTATCTTTTAGTGTACAGACAATAAATACGCATTAAATGAATTCATGAATGAGTGAAATTCCCCATTTTGACTGACCTCCAATTAGCCATTTTTTCCTATACCAGTCTCTCCCCAACCCAAGAAGACCACAAACTCTTTGGGGACAAGAACTATTTGTTACCCACCTTTAGCAACCCCCTTGGTACCCGGCAATATACTGGGCACAGGGCAGACACTCACTCAATACTGCTTAGTTGATGCATTTATATGTTTGAACTTCCCTATGTGAGTTTTTCTGAAAGAAGAGTGCTTTTTTAGTTTTCCAGTGCTATGGAATATTTGTAAGCAAGTGATAAAAGAGGTCCCCTCTAATTAATCCAGAATAAACAAGAGTTGTTCACTACATTTCACAGTAAATATCGATTTCATAGGTCTTTTTGTTTAAAGGTAGATTGCCTGTCCTCAAAAAAAAAAAAAAGATTCATTTCCTTAGCACAATGTTTCATTATAAAACTCCCAAATGACCTACACAGCAATAAACAGCTCTTTTAAAAAAAAAAAAAAAAAAAAAAACAAGCCAACAAATACTAATCAAGCAGGTATTATCTGCAAGGCACTGAACTGGTTGTTGAGAAGAATACAGACAAGTCCAAAGCAAACCTGGGGAAACCAGACATGACCATTTTCCAGGATAGGGGTTCCACAAGGCCTTGGAATCATCAACGTCCAGCAAGGTTCTGGAAAGATACTAGTGTACAAACAAGTCTAATGCATACCTCACCCCCACTTTGGACATCTCATCCAAGTCACCAGCCAAGGACTCAAGAATCCTCTGTTTTCACCTCTGTGCCAGAGGCTCCTGGGCTGAGCAAGATGCAAAAGTGTGCATACCTGGCTCGTTCTGAACTCACTGGACAGACCAGTCTTTAATGCCATTCTCATTCATTCACCAGAGACTGGATCCCATCCATCTCCTTTCTTTAGAGGCTCACAGTACCCCCTCGGTCTTTCAGGTGACCTTGGCTCCCGTTCACAGAGAACACTGAGGTCAGTCTTAGTAAGAGCTAATGTGTACACCTGACCTGGAAAACTACCTGGTCTTTTCCCACAGCCACAGAAGAATAAGTGTCCCTTCTATTCCAAATATAACCTCTTTGCCTGGTACCCTTTTCTGACTTTTGAAGAAGCCAGTACCCAACCTGGTAGCCCATATACACACACACCACTTTCTACCACCGTCTCCTCCTGTGATTTTTTTTCAAACATTCAAAGATTTTTCTCTCTTAAAAAAAAATTAACTGGACATGATAAGCTTTAAAAAAATTACTGAAGTGTAATTTGCATTCATAAAATTGCACATATTAAGTCTACAGCTCACTGAAAGCTCACAAAAGGATCACACCTATGATCAAGCAACAGAAGACTGCTAGTGCTCCCAAAATACTCCTTCAATTACTATTTTATTATTCTGCTTGATTTTATCACCAAACCTCTTGAACAGTGATCCATCTTCATTTGTACCACCTCCTCATCTAACTTTAGTATAAGCATCCCTTCCTCGATGTCTCCTCCCTACACCGATGCAGGTGAGGTACTGACCTTTCCTCTTTATTCTCAGTGTATAGCATGCAAGCCTCTTCATGGCACTTCTCACACTACAATACAATCATTGCTCATGTGTCAGGCCACCCCACTAGACTATTACCTTCGGTGTGCAAAGGGTGATTTCTAACTTGGTTATGGAGTACCAATGCCTGGTACTTGCAAGGTGCACAGCTGGTGTTTGACACCTGAATGAATGGAGGCAAGAATGAATGAAGAGATCCACTCACTGAAATCTAGTGTTTGCTGAAATGGATCAATCTTTGTCCAGGTCTCATCAAAAGTTATCATGATATTGAGCCATCAAAACTCAGTGGTTAGGATCACGAAGAATGACTAGAAAATTACAGTGTTCCAACAGTTGGTTAAGCATTCATTTTATATCCAAGTAACTGAGCCTGTTATGTGCCAATGGACTGCGGTACAGAGAAGAGACACCATCCTGCACCTACCCTACAAGTTAAAGCCATGACACCACTCCCAGTAGCACTCTGTCCTTCCATGGTCCCATGGCCAGCGTGGAGTCCTGCCAATCTTTCCCCCTAACTGCTCCTGAGCTGCTCTTCCCTCTTCCCGCAATCTCCTTCCCAGGACAGTAAGAAGTCAGAGACAGAAATCCCCCAGGAGCCCCAGACCCCTCCTCCCAGCCCCCTTTTGTCACATCCAATTAACCATCTGCCAGTCTCCTGGGTCTCCCTCTAGGCCCAGTGTCCAGCTGCCAACTGAACACTGTGTTTCCCCACCCCCCATTCCTCAGAGATGCCCATTGTCCCTGGGCTGCAGAGTAAGAGTGTAAAAAGGTGGGGGGGGGGGTAGCTACATTCCCAGTCCCTGCCTGCCAAGCCCTAAATAACTGTAACTGCAAGCTGAAAAAAATCACAGCCCCACTGCTCTATGCGGAAGGAAGGAAGGAAGGAAGGAAGGAAGGAAGGAAGGGAGGGAGGGAGGATGGATGGATTACATGGGAGGGGAGAGGAGGAAGGAAGCTATTGAAGCATAATTTTTATGATTTAGAAAATCTAACCAGTAATATAATTATACATGTGTAACCTAGTTATACTAGTAATAGAATATATAATATATTGTATTACTAGTAACATAATCCAATTTCTATCACTATTTACAATATGAATGTAACTATCACAATACATATCTACCCACGCTGAGCAATCCTGACAGGTAAGGGTTTTTTTTACCCATTTTACACATGAGGAAACTGAAGCTCAGAGAGGCTGTACCTTGCACAAGGCCACATAGCTAGAAACTTCCACACCTAAGGAAACTTCCACCTCCTGCTACTCTAGGAAATATAAAGCCAGTCCCCCATAGCCCACCTTTTGGCAATTGCAGCCCCTGGATTCCTGCTCTCCACCCACCCCTCCAGAGGGCCACATAAGATGCCTCACTTGATGACAATTCTTGGGCTTGTCCCTAAAATGAGAGAGGAAAGGGGTGCTTTGGGTTCCAAAGGAATGGGTGTGCTTATTGCCATCTTCCCTGTGGTGTGAAGGATTCCTCTTCTAGGAAAAACATGAGCAAGAGGCTCTTCCATGACCCCTGCTCTACTTCCTATTTCTTCCGGAACCTCTAGAGGCATTAAGGAAACTGAAAATTCAAGATCAGGTCCGCCCCTGCCAGAGACAATACCCGAAGGCCAGGCACGGGTAGGTCCTCGGGAGGCTGCGCCAACACCTCCCTGCAGGAGTCCTCCTCCTTCTGTCCTCTCCTCATTCACCCTCCACTCACCCCACCCCTCATGCTGCCTTTCTGACTCACACTCTGTAGGAAGTGAGTCTGTGGACTGCTAGAGTCTGGAGCAAATCCCACCTGAGCCTGTAAAAGGAAGCCACCAGCACTTCTAAAAGGCCTGCTATTTTAGGGTCTCCCAGACTTGTTTCTAGTTTCTCTGTCCAAGAGGCCTTCTAGAGCCGTACCAGCCCAGCTCACCCAGCTCACAGCTGCCCTCGACTTGCACTTCCCTCCCCAAGCACAGCACCAGGAGCCTCTGAGTCTCCAAGCTGCCAGTGCTCTCTACTGAGGCAGATGATCAAGCGCATGGTGCCTGCAGCAGAGCTCCTGGCCAGCCTGCTCCGTTACTGAGGTAGGTCTGCCTTCCCCCAGTCTCCTCCTCTGGCCCAAGGCTCACCCCTCAGCTAACCTTGAGAGCTATCCCTATAGGCTCACCCAGGATCGGTTCCTTCTTCCTTCAACTGCTCCTCCTTTTCTGAATATTCATTCCCTTCCCCAAGCCTGCCCTTCTCCCTCCTCCCCAACCCTAGGTATTCACATATCCTCCCCTACCTAAAAAAAAAGCCTCCCCTCAACTCTGCTCCCCATCTCCAGCTACCTTACTATTTTTAACCTTCCCTTCACAGCCAAACCTTTCCAAAGAGTCATCTATATGCACTCCCACCACTTCCTCCCCATCCACTCACTCCCCACTCCCCGTGAAATCTGAATTCCACCTCCCATACACAAGTGAAACTGTTATTTCAAAGGTTACCAGTGATCTCCCAATTTCCAGAAACCCAGGAGGGGGTTCGCTCAGGCACCCTCTCCCTCAGCTTCTCTGCAGCATCAGACCCTGTTGAAGACCTGACGGATCCCAAGCTCTGCTCTCCCCTGGTTCTCCTCCAGCCCTTCACTTGGGTCTGTAGCTCTGTCCCTGGCCCTCTGCCCCTAAGTCTGTACATGATTTTCATTTATTATCTCATCTATTCTGATAGCTCCAGCCACAACTTCTTACTGATATCTCCCAAATCTATATTTCCATCTTTGGCCTCCGTCCAAAGCTCCAGACTCCCTTCACTATCCGCCTACTGAATCAACACCTCCCTAAGCTATTTCACTGACACCTGAAAAGCAACATGTCCCAAAGTAAATTCCTGAATCTTCCCTCTCCTCCTACCTCCCCACAGCTGATCCTCCTTTTCCTTAACTCTTGGTTTTCATGTAGGGTTCTTTCATCCTCCCCAGTCACACAGACTCAAAAAGCTTGGGAGTTATCTTTGAGCCCTGCCTCGTCCTTGACATCTCTACATCCAAGTTGTCAAGTCCTATAGACTCTATATCCATGAGCTCCCTCACACTCATCTCCTCCTCCCCATTTTCATTGTGGCATCTTAAGTTCAGACCCTCCCAGCTTATCACAGTGTTCTCCTAACCCAGCCCTGGCCAGCAGTTCCTACCCCATTCCAATCGACCCTCTGTAGGGCTACCAGATTAATTGTTCTGATCATGTCACTACCCCATTCAGGAATTTCTAGTGGCTGCTGAAAGCCACCTGCAGAAGGATCAAACTCCTTGGCCTGCCATTCAAAGTCCTTTTTTATCTAGGAGTCCAGCAAATGTTTGATAGATGAAGCAGTCAATCAACTTGGTCCACACACTCTTCTGAGTTTTATCTCCCATTGATCCTCCACCTGAATCTTCCAAGTCACATAAACTAGACCACTTACTGCCCCCAGTATGCCATAGATGGTCTAACACTGTCTGACTTTTTTCTAACACTGTTCCAACACCTTCTGTCTTCCCCATCCAAATCCAACCCATCCTTCGAGTCTCGGCTTGAGAAGTAACTACTTCCTTGAGAACACAGTTCATTTGCCACTTTTCACACCTCTACTTGTTTATCCCTCGTATCTGCTAACATCTGATTCCTTTCTGATAATGGAATGGGACAGAGGGGAAGGAGACAAGCTAATTCCCCAACAGTTTCTTCTTTACTTCCCTGAATTGATCCCTCTGTCCTCCCAGCTAATTCCTCCTGTTCTCTCATTCCTTAGCAGACACGATGTCAAGCAGCTCTGTTGATCCAATAGTCCTGAGACTGTCAATCATTTCCTAGTTATTTTGCTGCCTGTCATTCACACTCAAAGGAGTGGCAAGAGTAGTCTGAACTGCACTCAGATGGAGAAGGAGCAGGAAGGGACTGATTCACTGCACCCACCTGAGGCTCAGCAGAAGCAAGAACTCCATTCTCACCAGGCTGCTCCAGATGGCACAGGGCCATGTGGCCCAGGGCCTGAGGGGTTGGCATTTTTATACTTTTGTGGAGGACAGAACAGGAATGCCCTGATCTGTTGTAAGGAGGGTGCCCCATCCAGTCCCCTTGGGAAACCAAATTAGGAAGGACTGGAAAAGGTCCCATGGAGGTCAGATTAAATAAGATAATACTTGTCAGAAGGGTACTTAGAGTAATAGAATGTTCAATTTGGAAGGAACTGTCTACATATGTTTGACTACAACTGTACAACTTACAAAGACCTTTCACATACAGTATCTTGTTGGAACCTCTTAGCAGCCCTATATGGGAACTGGGGGTGTGGGTTGGGGGGAGATGGCATTACCCTCAGCTTGCACAGATGTCACTCACTCACCCAAGTTGTCAGATAAGTAGAGAGCAAAGGGAAAGGATCACCTCTTCCTCTCTTGCCTGAACTTCTCAGCCTCTTTCACTGGCTTTTTCTCCCTTTCCCACCCCTTAAATTCAAGTGCTCCCTGAGGAGGGGTGGGGGGTATAGTAATTATATTCATTTCCCTTTCTGCTCCATAGTCTTTCCTGCAGTGATTTTATGCACTCCCAGAGCACAGGACATGGCTGCACTAGGCACTCGATAAATGTCTGTCAAACAAATGATTAAATGAATTAAATGAATGAATGAAAAAGAGTAGAGGCCCAAACTCTAGCCTTCTAATTCCACTCAGGCCTCTGCATGCTCTCGGCACCCGCTCCCACCCATGTCAAAGGCCCAGCACTGTACCCCTTCCCGAGAATCCCTCAGCCTCTGTGCCATCATGGTCACTTAATATGGAAACAGCACGAACAGCTAGGATTTCTCATGCACCTAACGTGTGTCAGAAACCAGCCTCCAGTCGAGACTATACCATATAGCCTGCCACCAGAAGTCAACTACCAAGTTCCAGAACCAGAAAGAACCTGGTAAAAAGTTCATTCTCCAACATCTAAAAATGACCCCTAGTTCACCCGTTCTAATCTTTTACTGATCTCGACAGTCAGGAAGATTTTTTTAACTTTTCACCTAATTTCTTTCTGGAGCTTCAGTTTATTGCAACACCACTTCCAAGCCCCAAAGGATTATCAAATACAAATGGATAGAATGTGCCAATAATTGAGTTATTGATGATTGGCGGCACAAGGATAAAGCCAAGCCTCCCAAATCTTCTGGAGATGTGCCTAGATGTCACTGACATGTTCTAAAATATATTAATGTAGAAACAACCTATATAAATACAATATTAGAAGTATGAACCACATTCCCTCTTCAGAACAACAAAGTCCTCTCAATACGCCCCCAGAAGTTCCTGGAAAGTGATGTCGACAAAAACCCAAATCATGACGGCTGGAAGTGGAGGAGAATCAGGAAGGAATGGTAAACACCAAATTAGGCACCATATTTACATTCTGGAGCATCAAACACAACATCAAAAAGAGATGTTTTCCTTTGCTCCAAAGAGAGTCCAGGAGGTCAGAGACTTCTCCCCGTTTAGGTGCCTGGCAATGCACAGGCAGGGTAGTGATATTTACTCAAAGAACTGCACACAAACAGAGGCTGTTATTCCAAAACCCCCCTCCCTATGATCTGAACCTCACAATGTCCAGTTCCATGTCTGGGTTGGATGGGTTTATTATCTGAAAGAAAAGTCTAAAGAATCACACAATAAATATCAATATATCACCACCTAGATTCAGCAGCTGCTTATATTTTGCCATGTTTGCTTTATCTCTATTGGGGGGGCAGATAGTTTGTTTTGGTTTGGTTTTGAGGAATCACAAACTTTTTCAAAGATCAAAGGTGGTTCAAGGAACACATCGCTTCAGTGTATGAAAAGGCTAAAAAACGATATAATACCTCTGATGAAGTGAGAAAATGAGTGTTTTAGGAATTTGGAGGAGAGAGTTGGTCTTTAGGGGCTGTGAAAGCTTCCAGAAGAATGTGGGACTCAAGAATGAGTTGCATTTGTTGCGGCTGGGGCGGGGTGGGGGGTGGGGGGATGATTCAAAGCACCCTTTGGATGGTGAGAAGATCAGTCTGGCTGGTGCTGAGGTGTGAGTGAGGTACTTGACCCTGAAGGCACTAGGGAGTCACCGTAGGTTCATAAATCAGGTTTGATGAAAGTAGTGCAATCTACTTTAGGATTGAATCTGTCTGCAGATGCCAATTTGGAGTAGAGGTGAGAGAGCAGATCCCTAGGGCCAAGAATAAAGTCTGCTAACAGAGTCCATGGGTGCCGTAATGGGTCTCCTGGCTTAGGACATCAGCCCTGAGGGTGAACCGCATGGGCTAACCATGAAAGACAATTCAATAGTTTGTTAGAAGAAAGAGGTTCCTCGGAGATCCTAACACCAGGTTTTTAAATATGATGTCTAAGAGAATGAAAATGCCACCTACAGAATTAAGGAAGACAAGAGGAGAAGCTACTTTAGGGGGTTGGAAAGACAGAGTTGAGGTTTGAGGCTGGCCAAAGTCCAAGTAACAGCAAACACTCCAGTTAAAAATGTCTGGACTCACAGGACCAAAGCTCAACAGAAAGACAGAGGTAGAAGATATTTCCACATCAATCCCATTAAATTTATCCTCTGAGTTTTTTTTCCTTTTGAGTCTTAAAGAAAAAGGTTTCATCCTCTGCTCACCAAAGCCAAGCTTCTACTCTTGTTAGGGAACCTCCTCTTGTCTCGCCTCTTCAGTATCTAAATCAACAACCAATCTGCCATTTTCACTTCTTCCTGCCCACAAGCTCCCTCCTTCTAGGTCCAAACCTGTTCTGACTCTCAACAAAAAAAAATGAAAACTCCTTTTCTTATCCCCCTGACTAGCACCCAAACTCTTTTCCTTTCACCACAGTCAACTCTGCAAGTAACTGATTCCTACCCACCACCCCTATCCTGATGGCTCCTCTAAGACTGTCCTCCCAAGAGCTGGCAGCGGCCTTCTTTTTATCATATCCACTGACACATAGCAGTGTTCCTCTTGTTCAACATGTCTGCAGCCTGTCATCACATCAGAACCCACACTGACTCCCTGGGGTCTCCAGGATCAAGTCTCATTTGCTGCGACTTCCTAAATAAGGGTTTCTCCCCCAAATTCTAACTTTAGCCCTCTCCTCTTTCCTGCACCCCCTCCCTCTGAGAGCTGATGCATTTACAAGCTTCAGCTGCGCCAGCCTTGATGCAGAAGGCTTCCTCGCCCACACCACCAGCCCTAACACCCTGCCAGCACTCCTGCCTAGGGTCGCACGTCTCCCACAAAACAACTTCACCGGGATGTTCCTCTCAAGCACCTTTAATTTTCCATGTCCAAAGTTAATAGCATTCTCTGCCCCGCAAAACCTGATCCTGTCCTTAATTAGAGCATGTCGGTTAGGACATGGTTAGTCCTCTATGCTTTCAACCCAGCTTCTCCCATTTTCTTGTCGGCTTAATTTTCTTTTCCCCCATGACTAGTTTGTCAACAACTCACCACATCTCTGCCTTTGAAAATGTCTCAGAGCAGTCCATGACTCCCCATCCTTTCTGCCACCAACGCTCCCCCTCAGTTCCAGATCACTTTTGCATCTCCCTGGGTTCTTTCTCTCTCTTCTCCACTTCATCAATCACATTAATCCCAGATTAACCTTTCCGAATAACACTTTCTTCAGGATGTGCCCTTGTTTTAGAAGCTAAAGTGACTCCCTACCAATCTCGGATCAAATCTAAACTCCTCTCTTGGGCTTCCAAGACCCTCCCTATCTGACCTTGCTCTACTTAACCCTGTTTCCCACTCCTCCTTACCCTACAATTTCCGCTAAGTCCTGGTCCTCCGGGAATCTTCAATGTCAATGCCTTAACCACCCCTCACCCCCCACCACCGCTGAGTTTTGCCCATGTGTCTCTTCCCAACCCCCATCTCCCCTTCAAAGGCTACCCTCAGTTCTACTCCTCTGTTGTTCTGCCAACTTTTTATCTTATAGCACCATAATGTTCAGCAATTAATTAATCTCTAATTGAGCAGTAATTGCTAATCTTCTTTTAAAAGCTCTTCGAGGGTAGAACAACTTTGAATATTTCTTTTGTATCCCACAGCACCCTGGACAGCAGAAGGCTCCTAGTAGGAAGAGAAAAGTCCTTGTTGGTTTCTATTCCAATTGATTTCTGTTCCCAGTTCTGAGTTTCCATATTTCTCCTCCTCTGCCTCATAACCATAATCAATAAAATTACTGTAACACACTTTCCCAGGCTTGGACCAGAGAATTCCCAGAAAGATGATATAGAATCCAGCCGTCTATAAGAATAACAATCTTGGCTGTGTGTGTGTGTGTGTGTGTGTGTGTGTGTGTGTGTGTGTGTGTCTGTCTGTCTGTCTGTCTGTCTCTGCATCTGCATTCAGGGAAGTAAGACTTAGGGAATCTAGATTAGTCAGTGGTCAAAAGAACTGAAATACCAAAAACTGGAAAAGGACAAGTTAGGAACCAAAATGACAGAATTATTTGAAACATGCCTTATTAAAGACACAGTACACCAGAGTTTTCACAAAGCAGTTGCCAGTCTGGCCTTTGTGTGTGCAAAATTTTTCCACCAGAAAGTAGGGGGTAACCCAGACACTAGGGACTTTGAAAATGTGTTTGGATCTTTCTCAGTTGTTCAACTAAATAAATTTATAATCTGTCCAGCCTACCAGGGATAGTGCTATTGTCCATAAAGATGGAGAATCAGAAGGGAGACAGTTAAAAAAATATGGCCTTTTTTAGGCTTAAAAATCCCCAAGAAGAGCCCAGGCTAGAGACTGCAAGGGGGTATGAGCAGGAAGCAGAGCACAGAGGGCCATTCAGGGTGGGCGGAGATCTTAGACTCTACTACCTGCAGTCGGCACCCCCTCTTACAACTTGTTCCAGGTCATCGGCCATTTCCAGCATTATGCATCGACCTTCTCTGATTCTAAGTGCACATGAAACCTAGTCCCCCCAACAAGCTGCAGGAGGAGGAAGGAGAATATCCCCAACATGATTCCACAGGAGACAGACTCAGTCTGCTATCTACTCTGTGATTTGAGCCAGGGCTAGACAATGTAAGCCCCATGTTGTGTTTTGAAAAGCCCTGGGAAAAGTAACACATTGGACCATTATAGGCCATTAACACCATTAACACTGTGTGAATTCATTTGTCAGAAATTAGCAAGTCTCCAGAAACTGAGATCTGCTCCAAGGGCCTGGGACAGAGCATGGACAGGATCTCCTGTTCGGATGGTAGGAAAGGGGGAGGAGGAGTGGATGCCAAAGGATGAAAGTGAATCCAGAAAGGGAAGGTGGGAGAGCTCACACATCAAGAGTTTTCCTGGCAGCTACGAAAAGGCAGACTTTTGCGCCAGATGGGAGGCAAAGGGTAGGGATTGGGGTGGGGGGGTTTCAGGAAAGACATCCTGGTGAACATTTACAGGTCTCACTTAGCCCCCAGAGTCTCTCCCCTAGATTATAAACTAAGGTTATAAACTCAGGTCAAGCACCTCTTTAGAATCCATGCTTTGGTTCCTGGGCAGTGTATGTATGTATACATGTATGTATGTATCTGTGTGTGTGTGTAGTGTGTGTGTGTGTGTGTGTGTGTGTGTGTGGGGTGTGTGTGTGTGTGTGTGTGTGTGTGTGTGTGTGTGTGTGGTGTGTGCATGGCGGGAGGAGGTGTATATGAGCCCTGGGGAGTAGGATAGATAACAAGGTCTCTCTCTGCATTTTCCCAGCCCTGGCATCAATTCCTATCTTCCAGCTCTTTCCTTTCCAGACCAACTAGAAAATGAACATATGGGCCAACCAAGTCTTGACTTCTAAAACCACGAGTCTCCCCAACAAAGCACCCCACCTCTTCCCTTAGATGACCTCCAGGGCAAAGCAATGAGGTTAGGAAACAGATGGGTGTGCAGGGAGTCTTCAGAGCTAACCTGATCCTTGACCCCACCAGTTCACATCCTCTAATCCAATTTACAGAGAGAGGGCAGGTGCCCAGGGTTCTTAAAACTTACTGGACTCTTTGGGACAAAGACTCCACACAAAATGGTTCCAAACATGGAAGATGGGCTGCTCTACCTCCCTGAGTTGATGGAAGCTACAGGTAAAGAGGAGATGGAGAAGCCCTGGTCAGCAGAGAAACGTGGCCACAGGTGGTAGGAAAAAGGCTGGTCCGCGTCTTTTCTGGGAAAGGCGCTCTGTAGCCAAGGAACATGGGTAGCCACAGAGCCGGGGGCTGGGAGGTGGCAGGGGCCGAAAACAGCCAGAAAGGCAGATGGGGGTGGGGGGTAGGTACCAGAGGCAAGCAAAGATTCAGTGGGTGTGTATGAGGGGGACGCTAACTCACACTTCCAGGAATGAGTGATTCTTATGAAAAGCTGGTCCGTTCCCAGAACTGGAGAAGAGGAGGACAAGGAGGTGGTCCCAGGCGCCCGCCCAGCCGGGTCTCCCTCTCAAGTCTGAGATGCTGGCCCCACACGCACCAGGCACGACCGTCCTAGGTCCGCCCCGCTCCCGACTGTCAGTCTGCAGCCTGCCTGACTCCCGCTCCCCAGTGCCCCTCTTTGCACATCAGGGCCCAGGGCCACCGGCCGGAGAAGGGGTGCGGGCGCAGGGCGGCCGGAGAAAGCCCGGCTGACAGGCGCTGGGGGGAGGGGGAAGCCCAGGGAGGGGTGGGGGACGCCGGTAGCGGGAGCCGCGCGCTGCAAAGTGATCCAACATCGCCCCATCCCTGCGCTCCGGCGGGAGGCGGTCCCCTCCCGCCTCCCCAACACAGACTCGCGCAAGTGGGGTGAACGCCGAGGGGCGCCGAGCTCCCAGCCCCCACCCCTCCCCAAAACGCAACCAGCATTGCCATAACGACAAAAATCTCAGCAACTCCAGCCCCGACGACGAGAGGGACTGCCCCCCAACACACACACCCCAGCAGCAGCCCCGCGTCCCCAAACTTGTCCGAGACGCCGCGTCCAGGGCAGCAGCCCCCTCCCCAGCTCCCCGCGCCCCTGCCCAGCTTACCTGTCCGGAAAAAGGCGTCCACGTCCGAGTCGGCGGCTCCTCCTTCCTCCGCTGCCGCCTCCGGGGGGTTCATGACTGGGGGGAGGGCGTCCGCAGGCAGCCGGGGGCCGGCGAAGCCTGCGGCCGAGGGCTGCTCGGCGCCCTGTGGGCTGGGGGCGCGGGGCGCAGCGGCCACGGCCGCAGACCCGGCGGACACCGGGCTTCGAGGGCGTGCGGCCGGGGCGGCGAGGCTGGGGCAGAGGACGCCGAGGCTCCCTCAGACGGAGGAGCGCGGCGGGCTGGGGGCGCCTGCCGCCGGCTCCCCCATGGTCCCCCTTCCCTGGGGGCGCTGGCCGCCTGCGGTCTGGCCCGGGCAGGGGTCCGGGCTGCCTGGACGCCCGCTCTCCCCCAGCAGCGGCAGCTGGCTCTCCTCCTCGCCCGTCTGCCTGTCTCTATTGTTCAGCCCTGCTCGGCTCTCCTCTTTATTTTTCCTCCTCCCTCCCACCCTCCCTGTCTCTCTACCTCCTCCCTCCCTCGCCCGCTCGCCCGCTCGCTCGGTCTCCCTCCCTCGCTCGCTCTCTGGCTCCCCCTCTGGCTCCCTCAGCCGCCGCCGCCGCCTAGCAGCTCCTCCCCCGGCTCCCGCTCCTCAGTCCCGGCCAACAATGACCGGGGTAGCGCCGAGCTCAACCGAAGCTCCGGCCCGGCCGGGGGCTCGCCGCGGGCCCCCCGGCGGCGCGGACGCCTCCCTTCCGCGCTGCCCCGCGCCGGCCTCACCGGGAGCCAAGCCCGGGCCCCGAGCTATTGTTTGCAGCTGTGCTAGGCGGGCTTCCTGAGCCCCGCAGGAAAAGCCACGGAGAAGGAGGGGGCGGGGCCGCCGGGCGAGTCCCAGGCCGCCGGGCGCACGCCCCGCTCGCCCCGCGGGCTCTGCCGCCCCAGCCGCGCGCGCTCAGCCTCGCCCCTCTCGCCGTCCGCGCTCCCGGCCCAGCGGCCGCGGTCTCCGCCCCACCCCGCTCCCAGGTGTGTGAGGGGCCTCCCAAGCTGCCAGTCCCCCAAGCCGGACTGATCTGTCCCTAGAGGCTGGACTTTTTCCTTCTCCTTCCTGACAAGCTCTCTCCTGTCTCCTTCCCTTCCTGAGCGTTTCGCATTTTCTTCACTAACTCTCCTTAGTTCCTCTCTTTTTTAGCTTTTCTCTTCCTTTTCCCCCCTTTCAGCGCCCCTTTAAACATCTCTGCCTGTCTGTGTGACTCTTTGTCCAGTTCATTCCTCTTGCGATGTGTCCCTGCCTATCTTTCCCTCCGTGACTCTCTTCTGTCTCTCGTTTGTCTCTGTCCTACCTAGGTTCTTGGCCCGTATCTCAGCGCTCCTCTTGGACAGCTGTCAAAACTCCCTAATCCCCGGGGCCTTCTGTTTTGTTCTCCTCCCTCGTGTGAACGGAGAGATCCAGTTGGCCAGGAGAAAGGAGGTGTTACAGCAAGCTGAATTTCAATTAAAGTGGGGAGAGGGGCTGAAGTGGGGTGGGGGTGGATGGGGAAGACGGCAAAAAAAAAAAAAAGAAAGCAGATGCTGTATGGGGTAATTAATGCAGTGATTGTATTCTGCCAATTGGTTTTTAAGCAATAATTAAACAATAATTAGCCAGTATTCTGTTTATAGTCCTAGTGACTGCAGAGCCTACAAAACAGGCTCTTTAAGACCTGAGTACTTAATGTGGTATGTTGGGGGCTATTGCTGCTGTCTCATCCAGACAGATGGAGAGGCGGTGGCCCGACCTAATGTGTTAAAACACACCTAATAAGAAAGCCAGGTCCTAGTATAATGTTGATGGCCTGCTGCCCACCAGCCAGAATCTCCTGGATCTGTTTGTCTCTGGGAATCTACTCAGTTCCACCTTTCTCCAAGTCAAAGCACCTGGAACCTTTCCAGATCTATCAACTGGGTAACTCAGCAAATACAATGAATTAAATAAGTTTTTAGTGAACCCTTTCTGGTTCCCTGGACTCCTTACTTTCTTTACTGAATGCCACAATTTTTTTTTCACTGGTTGAAAAAGTAAGTACAGTTGCCTGTCTTCAATCTTCAGTACATCTATCAGACCCCATTTCTTTAAAATCATTTTATTTTTTTGGCCGCACTTGCAGCATGCAGAAGTTCCTGGGCCAGGGATGGAACCTGAGCCACAGCAGTGACAATGCCAGGTCCTCAGCTGGTAGGCCACTAGGGAACTCCTTAAAAATTATTAATAGTAACTCTGACATCACAAGTTTACTGCCACGAAATCTAATTCATCCGGCCCTGATATCTTAAACTTCCTTAAAGCAGCCAGATGTCCCTACTTACCACCTTCTCTGATAATGAAAGTACTTCTCATTTGTCTTTACTGTTTTGCCTTCCCCCTAATCCTCTGCCTAAACCCTGGCCTGCACTCCCACACCTGTACAGGATTGCAGAGCTGCTATTAACTGCTACCATTGTGCAGATAGAGAACCAGAGGTATGGCAGAGCATTAGCTCATCCCAAATTCAGAAGAAACATTAAATGTTTAGAGAAAGGTTCATATCAAGTTCTCAGTAGATGTGGACCAGAATGGGGGAAAACTTTGTAATGACACAGACTTTTTTTGAGAGGAAATTTGGTAATTTGTATTAAGATTTTAAATGTTCAAAGCTATATTAATATCAGACAACAAAGATTTCAGAGCAAAGACTCTTACCAGAGATAAAGAGAAACATTTCAGTTCACCAATTAGATATAACATGCCTAAAAGATTTTGCATCTAAGGGAGTTTCAGAATATATGAAGCAAAACTGACTGGACAAAACAAAGAAATAGATAAATTCATAATTATAGTCAGAGATCTTAACATCTGTCTTACTCAATAATTGATAAGGAAACAGATCATCAGTATGAATATGGAAGACTTGAACAATGCTATCAACCAACTTAACAGACATTTATATAATACTTCACTTAACAACAACAAATATACATTTTTTTTAAGCACACCGGTATCCAGTTAGCACAAGATAAACTATATGCTAAACCATAAAACAAGTTTTGATAAATGTAAGAGGGTAAATATCATTCAAAGTAATATGCAAATTACACCTGTGTTCTCTGAGCACGATGAATTAAATTAGAAATCAATAACAGGAGTTCCCATTGTGGCTCAGCAGTAGTGAACTCAACTAGTGTCCGTGAGGATGTGGGTTCCATCCCTGGCTCTGCTCAGTGGATTAAGGATCCAGCATGGCTTTGAGCTGTGGTGTAGGTCACTCACATGGCTCGGATTTGCAGTTGCTGTGGCTTAGGGCTGCAGCTGCAGCCGATTAGATTCCTAGCCTGGGAACTTCCACAGGGTGGGGCCCTAAAAAGACGAAAGAAAGAAAGAAAGGGGGGAAGGAAGGAAGGGAGGGAGGAAGGAAATAAATATGAAAACTCCCCCAGATATTTGAAAACTAAATAAATACTTCTAAGTAACCCATGATCAACTAGGAACTCAAAGAGGATATTAGAAAGAATTTTTTAAGTGTTTAAAAATGAAAACATGGAGTTCTTGTTGTGGCACAGGAGAAATGAATCCAACTAGTCACTGTGAGGTTGGGTTCAGTCCCTGGCCTCACTCAGTGGGTTAAAGATCCCGCATTGCTGTGATCTGTGGTGTAGGTTGCAGATGCGTCTCAGATCCTGTGTTGCTGTGGCTATGGCACAGGCTGGCAGCTGTAGCTCCAATTCAACCCCTAGCCTGGGAAATTCCATATGTGGTGCAGGTGTGGCCCTAAAAAAAAAAACAAACCAACAACAAAGAAAGCACATCATACAAAAATCTATGGAATAAGCCAAAACAGTACTTATAGGGAAATTTCTAGTACTAAAATACTTATTTTGAAAAGTCTCAAATCAATGGTCTCTGGTTCTACCTTAAGAGCAAATGAAATCCAAAGCAGAAGAAAAGAAAGTTTAAAGGATTAGAACAGAAAGCAATGAAATAGGTAACAGAAAAACCAAGGAGAAAAACCAATGAAACTAAAAGTGACTTCTTTAACAAGATTGATAAAATTGATAAATCTCTAGCCAGACTGCAATAAGGAAACAGAGAGAAGACTCAAATTAGTATTAGCAGAAACAAGAAAAATGACATCACTATAGAGTATAGATAGGTGAGAAAAATAGTAAGGGAATATTATGAACAATGTTATGCCAACAAATTTGACAACTTACATAAAATGAACAATTTCCTTGAAAGATACAAACTACTAAAGCTCTCTCAAGAAGAAATAATTTCAATAGCCATATATCAATTAAATAAATTAAATGTATAGTTTAAAACTTCCCACAAGGAAAACATGAGACCCATCTATCTTTAACGGTGAATTCTACGAAACATTTAAGGAACAAATAATACCAATTCCACACACACTCTTCCAGAAAAACTGAAGAAAGAAAATATTTCCAGGTTATTTCTATTAGGCCAGCATTACTGTCATGCCAAAAACCAAACGAAGACCATATAAAAGAAAAACATACTACATACTGCTATCCTTCAGGAACACAGATGTAAAATTCTTAGTAAAATTTTAGCAAATCAAGGAGCTCCCGCTGTGGCACAATGGAATTGGTAGCATCTTGGGAGTGCTGGGACATGGGTTTAAGCCCGGGCCTGGTACGGTGCTTAGGTCACAACTGCTCGGATCTGGTCCCTGGCCCCAGGAGCTCCACATGACTTGGGGCAGCCAAAAATGCAAAAAAAAACAAAAAAACAAAAAAACAAAAAAAAAACTTTAGCATATCAAATCCAAAATCCAATATAATATATAAAGCAGATAATACAACATGACCAAGTAAACGGGTTTATACCAAGGAGGCAAGATTGATTTAACCTTTGAAAATTTATCAGTGTAATTACCACATGTAATGGATTGAATTGTGTATCCCCAAAAGATAGGCTGATGTCCTAATCCAAGTTATCTGTGAATTTGGAAATAAAGTCTTTGTAGATGTAATCGACTTTGGGTGAGGTCTTTAGGGTGGGCCCTAATATACTATGACTGCTGGCTTCATAAGAAGAGAAAGACTCCATGTGAAGACAGAGACATGAAGAGAACACCATGTGACAACAGAGGTAGCGACTGGAATGATGCAACTGCAAGGCAAGGATCACCATGAATTGATGGCCACCACCAGAAGCTAGGAAGAGACAAGGAAGGATTCCACCCAGAGTCTCAGAGGGAGCATAGCCCTGCTTACACTTACACTTCAGACTTCCGGGCATCCAGAACTGGGAAAGAATAAATTTCTGTTCTTTAAGCCACCCAACTTCTGGTACTTTGTTATGGTAGCCCTAGAAAATTCATAAAACTTATCTAAAAAGAAAAACCATATGATCGTTTCAATAGATGCAGGAAATGAAGATGTATTTGACAAAATACATCTATTTCTGATCTAAACTCATAGCAAACTAAGAACTAAAAGAACTTCCTCAACTTAATAAATGGCATCTACAAAAAAACCCTACATTATACTGAAAGGCAAAAAACTAAATGCTTCCTCCTAAGATCAGAACAAAGCAAGAATATCCACTCTCACTCCTATTCAAAATTGTACTAGATGTTCTAACCAGTACAATAAGGTAGGGGAAAAAAAGTAAAGGCATCCAAATTGAAAAGGAGGTAAAACTGTCTTTAGTCATAGACAACATGTTTGCTTATTTAGAAAATGCATGAAATCCATCAAAACGCCACTAGAACTAATAATGTGTTTAACAAAATTTCAGGATATGAGACCAACTTCAAAAAATAAATTGTATTTTTATACACTAGCAAAGAAGCTTGTAAATGGAAGTTTAAATACCTCACCATATTAGCTTGGAAAAATCTGAAATATGAAAGCTAAATCTGATCAAAGATATGCAAGACCAATGCCTTGTAAACTACAATATATTACTGAAAGAAATTTAAAAAGACAAATAAATGGAGAGATACATTGTGTTATGATCAGAAGACTCAAACAAACTACTTAAGGCATCAGTTTTCTCCAAATTGATCAGCAGATTCAATGTAATCCCAATCAAGATTCCAGAAGGGTTTTTTGTTGTTGTTGCTGTTTTGTTTGTTTGTTTGTTTGTTTGTTTTTGCAAATATTGGCAAACTGACTCAATGCAAAAAAAAAGCAAAAAATAAAACAAAACAAAATCTTAGAAAAGCCAGAACAGCCAAGGAAAGAGGAAAAAAGTTGGAGAGCTTAAACTATCCAATTTCAAGTCTTATTATAAAGTTACAGTAATCAAGACAATGTGGTGTTGGTGTAAAGTAGACAAAGATCAATGGAGTAGAACGGAGTCCAGAAACAGACCCACACATTTTTTGTCAATTGCTTTGCAACAAAGATCAGAGTGAATTCAATGTAAGAAGGATAGTATTTAAAAATGGTGCTTGAAAAACTGAAAATCTGTATTAGTCTTCTATGGCTGCTATAACAAACTACCACAAACTTAATGGCTTAAAACAAAACAGATTTTATCAACTTACAGTTCTGGAAGTCAGAAACCCAAAATAGCTCTCACTATGCTAAAACCAGAGTGTTAGCTGGACTGTGTTCTTGCTGGAGGTTCTAGGAGAGAATCTGTTTCCTTGCTTTTTCCAGCTTTCAGAAGCCACCTGTTATTTCTGGCTTTTGTCCTCCTTCCTCCATTTTCAAAACCACCTATGGGCCTAGTACATCTCTGGACTAGGTTCTTTCTGGTTCTCTCTTTAGCCTCCCTTTCTCCCTTTTAAGGGTCCTTGTGATTACACTGGGCCTGCTCAGAATAATCTAGGATAATCTCCCTATTTTGGGGAGTTCCCATCTTGGCGCAGAGGAAACAATCCAACTAGGAACCATGAGGTTGCGGGTTTGATCCCTGGCCTTGCTCAGTGGGTTAACGATCTGGCGTTGCCGTGAGCTGTGGTATAGTCACAGATACAGCTCAGATAACATGTTGCTGTGGCTGTGGTGTAGGCCGGCGGCTGTAGCTGCGATTAGACCCCTAGCCTGGGAACCTTCACATACTGCAAGTGCAGCCCTTAAAAAAAAAAAAAAGACAAAAAAGCCCTCCCTATTTTAAGGTCATCTGATTAGCATCCTTAATTCTATCTGAAACCTTAATTCCCACGTAACTTGCTACTTGCTACATAAACTAACATAATTACATGTTCTGGGGATTGGGATGGGGATTTCTTTGGGGAAGTGCATTATTCTGCCTATCACAATATCTATATTTAAAAAAAGATTATTTGGACCAATATTTCACACCATATACAAAAATTAACTCAAGATGGATCATAGACCTAATGTGTACATAAAACTATAACATTTCTAGCAGATATTGAAGAAAATCTTACCCTGGTAGGCAAAGATTTCTTAGCTATGACAACAAAAGTATAATTCTTAAAAGGAATAGTGATAAACTCGATGTCATCAAAATTAAGAGGTTCTGCTCTTTAAAAGACGTTGTTAAGAAAATGAAAAGACAAGCCATCAGGGGAAAATACTTGAGACTCACATATCTGATGAAGGGCTCTATCCTGAATATATAAAGAACTCTCAAACTCTCAAAACAAAAAAAAACAAACAAGCTGAGTTTTTTAAATTGGGCAAAAGATTTGAACAGACACTCACTTTGGCAGGTATATGGATGGCAAGCAGGCACTTGAGAAGATGCTCAAAATCATTAGTCATTAGGGAAATGCAACTTAAAATCATAATGAGATAACCACAATCTATTAGAATATCTAAAATAAAAAGACTTGTTCATATCAAGTGTTGGTGAAGATGTAGAATAACTGGGACTCTCCTGCACTTCTGGTGGGATTGTAAAACTGTACAGCCACTTTAGGAAAGAATTTGGCAGATTCTTAAATAAATATGCCCCTATGATATAATCCAGCCATTCTTGGTATTTACCTAAGAGAAATAAAAGCATGTATCCTTGCAAAAATCTGTATACAGATATTTACAGTAGCTTTATTTATAATAGCCAAAAACAGCAAAAATCCCCAAATCCATCAAGTGATGAGATAAACAAATTGCAAAATATTCATAATGGAATACTACTCCATATTAAAAAGGAGTGAACTTTTGAAATACCAATGATACACAGATAAAATAATTATGCTTAATGAAGAAAAATCAGACAAAAATAGAATCCATATTAAGTCATTCTGTTTATATAGAATTACAGGAAATGCAAGGTAATCTGTACTGATAGAAAAGTGGATCTGTGGTTTTCTGGAGATGACCAGAGCAGGAGTCTGGGGGAACAGGGACAGGAGGGTAGGATTACGAAGTGGAACAAGGAAGCTTCTGGAGGTGATGGTTATGTTCTTGATTGTGATGGTGGTTTCATGGGTGTATGCTTATGTCACAGCTGGTCAAATTGTGCACTTTAAATACATGCGATTTATCAAATGTTAATTGTATGTCAATAAAGCTATTTTTTAAACAATCATTTTTAAAAGAATAGAGTAGGGTAATGCTATACATCTTACAAGGAAATAGTTTACCTGAGGAGGTCATATGGGATTTTTATGGACTATAATATACACATAAATATTAAATTTTTCATAGTATGGATTTTTTCCAGTGAGGAAAGAAAGAGAACTATGGCCTGAGGACATTTTTTCACATGGTGCCTAAGAATATAGGGTAGAGGAAGGAAGAAAGATGTTTGAGTCCAAGTATTTAAGAAAAACTCTCAGATAATTTTGATAGACACCCCTTCTCTCCATCTGTCTTTGAAGATTTAAAAAGGAAGGGGACAGGATGATACTGAAGAACGGCAGAAGAATGATGTAGAAGTGTATGTGCCCAGAAGACTCCAGAGTGTTACAAACCTTGGTTCTTGAAATCTTTAATCAATCGAAAATAAGAGACCAGAGGAGGAATTCAGGTGAGGCTTTACTGAGGCTCATGCTCAGGGAGTGAGAACAAGTAGCAGGTACACTTGCTAGATCCATGAGGGTGTGTAAGCTGGCTACGAGGTAAGGGTAGGGGCAGATGGGTGGCTTGGGTGGTGTGCCTATCTCCTTGGTGGTGCTATGTGCAGGGATCATGCATAGTACCCTACTTCTGTTCTTGGCACCTCAAAAGTAGCAGTTGAATTTGGGCCTTTTTGTATCTTTTTGTTCATAATTTGCCCCAACTGTGAATGCATGTGGTTATGTCTAGTCCCTTGTAGTTTCTTTGTGTTTGGTTGCTTGAGGAGACATTGGTTTAGGTACAAGCACTGCAGTATAGGGTCCCAGGTCCCAGGTCCCAAATCCCAAGTGTCTCAAGAGGAGTTCAAAGTTCACAGAAATAATTGAGGAATGAGGTGGTAAGCACCTCCAGGAGCATGTGAATGTGGGAGGAGATGGAAAGCTGGAAAGTCAAGGAGAAGGGAAAGCAGTGGCATGTGCTGATGGCCTATATGTGGCGTGGAGCAAGTGTGAGCAGGAGAGAGGGAGGGGTAATGAGCTAGCGTTCAAGACACCTCTGGGCACTAGGTAACAGAGAATGGTAGCACAACTAACAGAAGGAAAAAAAATCAAGAGGAGAAACCAATCAAGGGAAAGATGGGAAAGGGATTCTGTAGGATATGACTTAATCTAAACCCTCATTTCACCACTGAGAAAATCAGAGGGTAAAATGACTGGTCCAGAGTCATACAACAGACCCTAGAACTCATGCCTCCTAGGCCAATTCTCCAGGCTGCTCTTTTCCCCTTCCCCAAGGATCTGAAGTGATGATGGGTATTAGGGGGTTATGTCCAATCAGCAATTAGAACTGTCAGCACAGAGCCTGGGAGGGTTGGGAGCTGGAAATATTGATTAAAGAGCTAGGAGCTGGCTGAAGCAGGAAGAGCAAAAGGTTTTCTATCCGTTTCCATTAACTTACCTTTTTAGACATATTATCCTCTTGTATATCCTGCTTTCCACTCAAATCAAACTTGCCTTAGCGCCTCTCCCCAGCTTTCTGACTTCATTACTCCGCTCTCACAGATTAGAAACCTGGGACACTTGCTTGGCCCCACCATGACTTCTTTCTTCTATTTTCAGTATCCAATCTGCTGTCATCAAGCCGAAGTTTTCCTGGGAGTTCCCTGGTGGTCTAGTGGTTAGGATTGGATGGTTTTACCACTGTGACCTGGGTCCAATCCCTGGTCTGGGAACTGAGATCCCACATCAAGTCACTGCACACTAAAAAAATTAAATAAATAAATAAATAAATAAATAAAATAATTTTTAAAAAAGCTGAAGTCTTCCATGGAGTTCCTGTTGTGGCTCAGCAGGTTACGAACCCAACTAGTATCCATGAGGACGCAGGTTTGATCCCTGGCCTCGCTCAGTGGGTTAAGGGTCTAGTGTAGGCCACAGATGCAGCTCGGATCTGGCCCTGCTGTGGCTGTGGTATAGGCCAGCAGCTGCAGCTCCACTTCGACCCCTAGCCTGGGAACTTCCATATGCTGCAGGTGTAGCCCCCCCCCAAAAAAAAGAAGTCAAGAGGAAAAAGAAAGAAATGTCGTCTGTTGTCCCCATTTCCCTCCAGTGCCATCCTAGCCCCAGCCTTCAGCTCTGTAATCTTGAATTTCTACAAGAGATTGTCAACTGGCTTTCCCAGGCAAGGTGGGGAAGTAAAGCCAGTGCCTGAAAGAAAAGACAGGCTAGAGAGATGACACATCACAGGAATATGTTGGCCACGGAGACGAGACAAGTGGGTGTTAGGAGGCAGACAGGGGTTAAAAATGGCAGATGCCACAGATTAAGTGCGGAGCAACCAAAACTGAGACATGGAGACAGAATGTGGGTAAGTGGTAGATTTCAAGGCATCTTTGAGAGAGAAAGAGGAAGCTGGAAGGAATTGCAAGAGATGTGGCGAGCGAGCAAGGCAAGAGTAGAACCCAGCTGGAGACAGGATGGGAGCCAGTGTGTGTCGAGAGAAGGGGAGGAGCAGAGCCAATCCATCTGTTCCTGAAGTTTGGGCAATGAAAAAGAAGAAGGAGAAGGAGAATGAGAAGGAGAAGAAGAAGACAGTAGCTAGACAGGATGGTCACATTTCTAAATATTTATTTCATTTTGTTTTTCAAAATGGAGCTGGCTCTACAGAGTTGAAAGACACAACTGAGAGAAGAAGAGAGGGGTAAAAATTCCAAAGCTGGGAAATGATCAGCATCACCGCAGAAACTGGAAGGGCAGGGGTGGGGGGTGGAGGCTACCGTGCTGCAGGGATTCGCCTGTGTCCTGAGGGCTGATCTGCGTAGAGGAAGCTGGGGCAAGACATTTGGGCCTCAAATCTTGATTCCCAGCCCTCAGTCCATACTGCACAGGAAATTTCTAACACAAAGCTGTTTCCTTTGTCACACTATTTTCTGTTTAGAGTGAGCATAGGAAGTAATCTGTCCTGTTCTTTCAACAATTCCAAGGGAACGCCAAAACATCCCCTGGTCTTCGCCTTGCTTGATACACAGTTGTGACAGAAACAAAGTTCCCCCCTGACCTCTACTCTTAATCTTTCCTGCTGCAACTGAGGCCCGTTCCCTCTCATCCTGTCTTTGGGGAAAGCACGCCGTGGCCAAAACGCCTGCCTGCAGGAGGAAATCTGCAGCAGGTAAAGTGTTATGGGTTTCCTCCTGACCCCGGGGAAGTTGCCCTCATCACTGCACACCCATGTTCCCGTCAGCCCTGCCTAGCCTGAAGAGAGGAGGGAGCTCAAAAAGACAAAAGAACATTCAAATCCACTTCAGTTTCCACTGACATTTTACGAGAAAGACCCTTTTAGACGTTGCAGAGATTCAGACCCAAAGGAAGCCCAAAGAAATTCCACAGCAAATAAACCAAAACGTATCTGAAGCTATCCAGCAAGAGTTACAGGTGCTTAAGAAGTGACCAGACATATAATCCGGTAGCCCAGGAGCCTCTCTGTGTCACTAAGTGGACTCAAGGAAGAGTCAAGTCTCCTCTCCGTTGACATCTCAGAGCCCAGGAGGACCCGCCAGTCATCCCTCAGGGATGTGTCTTGTAGCAAGTGACAAGAAAAGAAGCAAGTTGTAAAAAAAAGAAAGTGAGAAACAGAAAGATGGACAGGCAGAATGAAGACCAAAGTGGAAGAAAGACAATAAGAAGACAACAAAATAGGAGAGGAGGAGAGAGAGAGAAAGAGGGAGGCAGAAAGAGAGAGAGGTGGAAAGAGATGTAGAGAAAGGGAGAGAATGTCTTCCTGCTGTTCACTCAGAGCAGAGGTTTTGTAAATAAAGTTTTATTGGAATACAGCCATGCCCATTCTTTAACTTAGCATCTGTGGCTGCTTTGGTGCTACAACAGCAGAGCTGAATAGTTGTGACAGACACCATATGGCCCCAAAAGTCAAAAAGATTACTATCGGACCTTTACAAAAAAAAGATTTGCTAAGTCCTAACTTGGCATGATAATTTCATAACTTACTCTAATACTGGAAGCTCTTCCTGATTCTTCAACTGTTTTTTTTTTTGTTATTGTTGCGAGGGTGGAGGGGTACATCCGCGGCATATGGAGGTTCCCAGGCCAGGGGTCTAATTAGAGCTATAGTTGCCGGCCTACACCACAGCCACAGCAACTCCAGATCCGAGCCACATCCGCGACCTACACCACAGCTCACAGCAACGCTGGATTCTTAACCCACTGAATGAGACCAGGAATCGAACCCGCAACCTCATGGTTCCTAGTTGGATTCGTTTCCACTGCACCATGACAGGAACTCCTCTTCAACTATTCTTAACACTTACCATCATCTTCAAAAACTATTATCCCAAGAGAAACCAAGGCTAAAGTCAAGCAATGGGAAAATTATTCAGAGCTATAGCTTAGGGATTGACCAAAGCAAGATCTTTTTTTTTTTTTTTTTTTGTCTTTTGAGGGCCGCACCCGGTGGCATATGGAGGTTCCCAGGCTAGGGGTCCAATTGGAGCTACAGCTGCCGGCCTATACCACAGCCACAGCAATGCACCAGATCCGAGCTGCATCTGCGACCTATACCACAGCTCATGGCAACGCCAGACCCTTAACCCACTCAGCAAGGATAGGGATCGAACCCACAACTCATGGTTCCTAGTTGGATTTGTTTCTGCTCGCCACAACAGGAACTCCTAAAAGCAAGATCTTGATTGCACCAAGATATTAAAGAATTGCAAAGCTGAAGAATAAATCTGATTCTCAAAAAACACAGCCACAGATGAAACTATATATGTATATGCATGTAAAATACAATTTTAACATTACTAAATACTAATCAGAAATCTATATACAGAAATATATATTTCTGGTAAGCACTATGTTTCTGCATGTATTTTTTTCTGATTAGTATTTTAGCAATGCTTAAAATTGCATTTCGCACATTACTAAAATCAAAATTGTTTCATGGTAAAAAGGTTGACATCGTGCTCAAAGGAATCAAAGGAATTGGTCAATATATGAATAATAATGACGTAAAATTGAAATATGGGTAACACAGGAATTTAGCAAAAAACAGTGGTTTCAATATTTCCATTGTCTTGATATTAACGTGAGGGTACAAGGTTGAATGTTTTATTTTTTATATCATGTTTTTATAACATGAGACTGAGGAGGAAAAAGGCTGGGAGTAAAGGGTGAATTCCACACCATGAAATGTGAAACAGAGTCATTCGGTTTGTTCTGGAGATTCTGGAAGGAAATTAAAGAGCCAGATGTCTCCTACATTTTGGCTTATATTTTTCCAATTTTATCTTCTTCAGATTACTCCTCTGAAGCCATCCCTCTTTATCTTGTCCTGCCTAAACACACACACACACACACACACACACCTCCTTTCCAGCCTAGGTACCTACCCAAATCCATTCTCCTTAGTAAGACAACTGCAGTATTATCCAGGAGAGCATTCTGTTCAGCTCAAATGCTCACCTTCTCCAGCTCCTTTACAGCTAGAGGTGGCCATGTAACCTGTTCCTTATCGTGAGACATGACTCAGAGAAACCTAGGGATTTGGGGAAAGTGTTTGCTCTGCTCATATAGGTCCTGCCTTTCCCTCTGATATGTCTCTCTCCTTTCACCATTCTCCTCCCCTCCCTCGCTTCCTCCCTTCTTCCTTTCCTTCCCTTCCTTCCTTCTCTCCTTCCCTCCCTCCCTCTCTCCCTCCTTCCTTCCTTCTTTTTCCTACCTGGTCCACAAACAGGAGGCTTGAGGTAGAACAGTCATCTTTGGAGCATGAGATAGCAAAGCGACAAGCTAAGGATGGGAAGCCAAAGGAGGAAAGGAGCCTGGGGCCCTGATGACACCTTGCAGCTGCTGCATCAGCCTTGGAATTCTTGTCAAGTGAGAATAACACACCTCCATTTAACTAAGGCCCAATAGGCATGTTTAGGTATGAGTGGCCTAATGCAACTAATATTATTCCTTCCACCTGGCAAGTCACTCTCCCCATCCCATAGCCAGTTTTTTTTATACCACTATTTTATTTTTTTCCATTATAGCCAATTTTTGAAGACACATGCTTGTGACAAAGCCCACTTAAATCCTGCCTCTTTAAGAAGGCATTCCATAACATCTTAAGATTAATCTCCTTCTTTCACATAGTCACATAGGGCACAATTAAAATCATTAAAATAGCACACATATATCAAGCCTGCTTCATGTCATAAATATTTACAAAGGTTTATTCACATATAGCCCACTCCAGATTGAGAGCTGCTAAAGGCAAGGATCCTTTTCACTCATTTTGAAGGCCCTGCCGTCCCCAGCACCTTGCCCAGAGCAGTCATTCGACAAAGGATTGTTGAATTACTCTGACTGGTGAAACACTCCTCCCATCCCACATGTATAGCATGGATCACATTAAAACACCTGGCTTTGATGTATATAGTGTGGAAAAGTTACCAAATGGAAAATGGGCTTTAGAAATCCTAGTCATGTTTTGACCATATTTTGACAGTTTAGAAAGTGCACAGCCTATTGCTGACTAATGGCCCGATACATAAACTAAAGTCAAAAGAAGGGATAGAAATAAGATGGTATTTAAAGTCCAAGCCTGGAAGTTCCCGTCGTGGCTCAGTGGTTAATGAATCTGACTAGGAACCATGAGGTTGAGAGTTCCATCCCTGGCATCGCTAAGTGGGTTAAGGATCCCACGTTGCTGTGGCTGTGGCTTCGGCCGGTGGCAACAGCTCCGATTAGACCCCTAGCCTGGGAAACTCCATGTGCTGCGGGTGTGGCCCTGAAAAAAAAAAGCAAAAAACAAAAAAAACAAACAAAATAATACCATCAAAATAGTATTCTGGTTTCACCAAACTCAAACTCAAATCAGTATCTACTGAAGGTAAACACCTATCTATAGCAATTAATCCAACTAACTGCACTGTAATTCTAGTTACACTTTCCACTGCTTATTTATTTTCTCTGACAAAAATTGTGAGCACCTACTATGTGCCAGGCCTAGAGTGACCAATCATCCCAGTTTGCCTGTGACTGAGGGACTTTTGAGATGCAGGTTTTACTGCTAAAAAACCAGAGTCCTATGCAAACCAATATGGTAAGTTCCCCAAGAAGCTCTGTGCTTGATACTGACTATAAAGCCGTAAAAGAGACAAATATGCAGATTCCCTGGTGGCTCAACAGGTTAAGGATTTAGTGTTGTCACTGCTGTGGCTTGGGTCACTGCTGTGGCATGGGTTTGTGTTTGATCCCTGGCCCAGGAATTTCCACATGCTGCAGGTACAGCCATAAAAAAAGGGCAAATATGGTTGCTGCCCAGATGGATCTCTACAATCCAGTGGGCTCCTAGCAATTACAAATAGGTTTGCATCCTTTATATTTTCAAGTCATCCAAGTTAGAGGTCATTACACAGGAATCAAGTCCATCCAGCACTTCCAGGTGCTAACACCACAAATCTCTCAGCACAGCTGGCTGTCCATGTGGAGGGAAGATGAAGGACTTTGGAATAAGAGAGTAAGCAGAAGCTCAGTTCATGAATGTGGTCATTGTTCCGCCGGCTGTGAATTCCAACCAACTTTAATCACAGCCCGAGCCAGTCGTCTGTTGTTTTTGGATCAGCAGACAGACTCTATCTTCAGGTTCTCAGCCCTCTTTGTGACACAGAATTTTGACCTATTGGATGGAACAGTGCCTTCTTTGGAAAGTGCCAGGAGAAGTCAATCTTTCCTGAGGGAGTGTGGATGTAATCTGACTGTGGCATCTGCTGTTGGGGACATTGCACCTAGTGGGAACATGGCTTTTTCCCTGTCACTGTACCATATGCATTCCTCCGGTAGCTGGATACCGGATCAAAGAGAAAAACTCTCTCACTCGTGGGTCAAGGACATATGATGAGATTTCCCCTCTCAGAATCTCAACCCTTCTCCCAGATAGATAGAGTTGACTCTCCATATCAATGGAAAAGTCAAGGACAAAGTCTTTTAAAAAAAAGAAAAAACTTTTAAAAGAAGTTTTTTATAAAAAGAGCCTACATGGGACAAAAGGAGGCATAGTGTAGTATTTTATAAACAGTAAGGATCACCCCTCTAATAAGGTGTGAATAAATATTCTAATTAAGTAAATGACTTTTTAAACAAGCTTCAGCCACACTGCAAGGAAATATTTTTTTATACAGTCAGCCCTCTTTTTTTTGTTTGCTTCTTTTGTTTTGTTTGTCTTTTTAGGTCTGCACCTGCAGCGTAAGGTTTCCAGGCTAGAGGTCAAATCACTGGCCTACGCCACACCCACAGCAACGCCAGATCCAAGCAGCATCTGCGAGCCACACCACAGTTCATGGCAACACTGGATCCTTAACCCACTGAGCAAGGCCAGGATTGAACCTGCATCCTCATGGACACTAGCCAGATTAAATTCTGCTGAGCTACAATGGGAACTTCTAGTCAGCCCTCTTTATCCACGGGTTCTGCATCTGTGAATTCAACCAACTGCGGATCAAAAATATACCGAAAAACATTCCAGAAAGCAAAACTTGAATCGGTCACACGCTGGCAACGATTTACATCATACTTACATTATATTTATAGCTACTGAACATGGTATTTACATTGTATTTACAGCTATTTACATCATATTTACATTGTATTAGGTACTATAAGTAACCTAGAGATTGTTTAAAGTATACAAGAGGATATGCATAGGTTAAATGTAAATACTATGCCATTGTATATAAGGGACTTGAGCATCCCCAGATTTTGGTGCCTGTGAGGATCCTGGAACCACCTCCCCATAAATACCAAGGGACAACTGTAATGTGCTCTTCTGAGTTTAATAATCTGAAGGTCCTACCTTCCCTAGTAGCTACCAAAGCAGCAAAGGCTGATGGACCTGATTCCTCCATTCCAAAATTCAAAGGAAGACTTCTTACTTTATGGTGGACTTTTTCTCTTCAGTCTCCAGACCTCATTTCTGTTTGGTTTTGGTAACCACCAAAGGGTTTTCCACAATTGGCTGCACACTATGCTCGTTATTTTTTATATCCATTATCTTCTTTTAACTGCACAGCGACTCAAAGTTGATATTGTTACTCCCACTTCTAGATGAAGAAAGCAAGGCACAGAAAGGTTAGGGAACTCTCCCTGGGTCACATATTATAAATAGACAGTAGAATTTGAATCCCACGCTCTCAGATTCTTCTGAAATTTGGTTTGATGCTCTGAAAGGGAACAGATCGTGTACACTTAAAGATAAGTGTGAGAAGAACTTCAAAAAGAGAAGCGATTTTGTATCGGTTGACTTCTAAATTTTGCTCAGGGAGAGGATGGGTGGGATGGGGAACACTGCAAATCAGGGAGAAAGGTTGGACAAGAGCCTTGGTCTATTGCCCTGCACTAGATCAAATGTTAACTTAATTTATAACTATATGTGAGTTTGTGCTTTGAAGCAATAAGGAATTAATTTAAAAACCGCCTTAGAGGGTTTTTTTTAAAAGCATTTTTTTTTCAACAAACAAAACTAAAATGCTTGATTGTATTTCCGTGGAACTTTTTATGGCAAAGATGCTTTAAGCGGCCTAGAATTACCCTTGGGAAAGATACAGACCAGAAAAGTTACAGAGCCCTATCTTTGTTGTGCCTCCCAAAGGCAGCTTCATCATTGAGGCAGAACACTGGGGGTCTTGGGACCAGAACACGTCACTACCCACACTGTCCATCAGTACGATGGTGGGATGGTGCAGGGATCTCAGGGTAGCCTTTATTTATTTATTTTTTTAGGGTAGCATTTATAAACGAGGCAAGTGAAACCCAGAGCCAAGTATCCCCAGGGTCTTGCCAACAACCTGATTTGTAGCAGGTGCTCGATAATTTTATTGCATAAATGAATAAGTGAACAAGTAAATAAATACACTAAGTGATATTTTAGAAGGTCACACAGCAGGGACAAAAATCCAGCGTCCTAAATCTCAACTCCCATCCTTGAACTAGTTACATCATCCTCTGGGTGAGCCTGGCCAACTTTAAAATGGATATTTGGATGTCAGAATGAATAGGGCACTGTGCCTGACATAAGCAATATCAAAAATTTAATTAGAGATGTGGAAAAGATGGGGTTGGTGAAGACCTCCTGTTATCCAGATGCCAAGACCATTCGGTGTGGTTGGTTTGACTTCTAACGAGCATCTGCTCCAACCCACCAATCCCTTTACACTTTTATACAATGCCTGGCTCACATTACAAAGTCAACAATTCTTCATCATCTGCAGGGTCATTCACTCTTTTGTTGTCTCTTTCTGGTATTGTTTAATCTGGCTTCCCCTACCACGTTTCTTGGCTGCCTGCTCCCTCCTGCCTCTGTCAGTCGGGTTGTACTCAGGGAATGTAAAGGCACAGAGAGCATTCCAAAGTCAGTTATAACTGATTAGGTGTTTATCTGCTGCTCTGGATTGTCCCCATGCCCTGTATGGATACACAGCTTTGGCTGGTTGCACAACCATCCATGGATGGAGGAGCATTCTAAGACTTACACTCAGCCTTCCATTCTCTGTGCTAAGGGAGAGGACAAGGAGTGGGCATGCACAGCTGATACATGTTTAAAAAAATCAAGGTATAATTGACATCCATTTAGATTCTTCATGTATGAGTTTTTACAATGTTATAATGCTGTGCAAACGTCACCATAATTGAGACAAAGCACATTTCCAACATCACGGAAGTTCTCTTGTGCCCCATCTTGGTCCATCTTCCCTTCCTCTGGCCCAGGCAACCACCAGTCTTCTTTCTGTCACTCTAGATTAGATTTGCCTTTTCTAGGGTTTCATGTAAGTGGAATCAGAGAGTATGTACTCAGCGAAAGTTATTTTTTTCTTGACTTTGGAATAGCCTCTCTGATTTCCTCCCCGGTGATGTCTGGTTCAGGCTGAGATTAAAACGAGTTTATGTTCCCGGCACCCACACTGATTTGACAGGGTGGGCAGAGCTAGGACTTGGTGGAAACCTGAGAGGTAAGCAGCACAGGCTGATGAAAATAATTACTGGCAATGAGAAGAACGTTGGGTCTTCCCAGCATGGATAGACTATGACAAAGAATGTGTGCCCACTTTGTGTCCTGGACCTGTTTTCAGTGTCGTTCAATGTGGCCTCTCCAAAACCTAACTGCCTGGGAATTTTGCCTGCTTTGCCTTGAATGGACATTTCATTTGGAAACTCCAGCCTCCAGCCAGCCCCTCTCAGCCACAGAGCCATTGCACCCTCTGGTGTAAACACCGGGATCAGTCACCCCTGTGGCACGAGGCATTCCCACCTCCACAGCCCTGTCCTGGAGTGAAGGCTCCCTCCAGCTGCCCTCAGGTTCATGGGTCAGAGCCGAGCTTGTGAATACACGAACGAAGAGGAGCTTCAAGGGTTCAACTGCTTGAGAGAAGACAGGACCAAGGAAAAGGGAAACCCCAGAGAAGAAGAGCGAGCTAGACATGAAAGATGAAGAGGTGCAGGGCAGAGGCAGAGCCTGAAAAACAAAGCAAGAAACAATAGAGAGGTGGACTTTTTTTTTTTTTTATCTGAAAGAAATCTGAAAAATTGACTCCTCTGCTCAAATAAATAGATTCAGACCCAGGCTATGAGAATCCTTGAAAGGTGGGTTTTAACATGGAAATGCTGATAAATCTTTTCCACCACCTACACACCTCCAGGTGCTGCTGGACTTACTTAATCCCTTTAAACCTCCAGTAACTTCAGCTATGGTGTTTAAAGTCTCCTAAATCTGCCCAAGCTGAAAATAGGGAAATATAAATCATGTTCAGGAGTTTAGGGGTAGGAAAAGAAGATGGCCATCCCGATGCCATTTAAAACCACGGCACAGGCTTTTCATCAAGTGATTCCAAGAAAAGCTGAAATGAGAAATGCTCAGGTTTCTGAGCTGTGGTCCCATACATTCTCAATTTGTTCTTTTTCCTTTTTTCAGGGGAGTGTTAGGGACTGTTGACGGGCTATTTGGTTGGAGAGAAAAAATTGCCAAGACCTATCTCAGTCCTATTTTTACACAAAATAAAGCCAAAAACAAATGGCAACAATTAAAAACAAAACAAAACAAGCTACTGCCAGAAGTTATTAGAAAATAGCACTGGGAACTCCTGTTTGTTTCAGCGGGTTAAGTATCCGGTGTTGTCACTGCAGTGGCTCAGGTTGTTGCTGTGGCACAGGTTTAGGAACCTTTGCATGCCACAAGTGCAGCCAGAGAAAAAAGAAGAGAAAGAGAGAGAAAAAAAAGGAAAACAGCACTGTTTCCAGTAAAGTAACATCATGAATGATGTCTGGTTTTTGTTAATATAGCAATGCCAAAAAATAAAAGTGATGGATACTGTGCTACTAATAATAGTTAACTTTTCTTTGTCATCTCTACTATATGCCAGGCACCTCCCATGTGAAGAGCTTTAAGTATATTATCTAATTTCATCCTCACAGTGGCCTCCTGAGAACTATTATTCTCTCTGTCTTGCAGATGAGGAAATTAGGTTGATTGTTTAAGTAACTCACCTGAAGTCACACAGCTGACAAACAATAGAGCAAAAATTTAAACCCAGGCTTGGTTTTGAAAGCCCTGATCTTGGAATTCCAGGAGCACAGTGGGTTAAAGATTTGGCGTTGTCATTGCTGTGGCTCTGGTTAGATCCCTGGCCCAGGAACTTCTGCATGTGCCAGTGTGCCCCCCCCCCAAAAAAAAGAGAGAGAGAGAGAGAGAGAGAGAAAACCCTGATCTTATCCAGGGTGCCACCTACCTTCCATGCTGCAATGGAACCAGCCCACAGACCACCTGGAAGAATCCCATATATCATGCTCTGAGAACTGATGTGTGGTCCAGTGAGATCTGCAAACCCTAAAGTCTTAGAAAAATCTGCTATATTAATTGAAGCTTTACTCAAAATGCAGACAATTTAGAGAAAATAAGAGTCTCTCGCTTGAGATCGTTGCTTCAAATTGCAGTTTTCCTGCAACAATGTACTACCAAGTGATCCTGGGAAAACCTCTGAACTTTGGGTTCCTCACTTATTAAATAAAAATGTTTAAGCCCCACCTTTGTGGTTATTATGAGGATTAATGTGTGGGAAAGCAGTCTGGAGACTGCAAAGGCCAAGCAATTGTTGGGTCTTATAATGATTATGGTAGCATAACTATAATAAGGAGTAATAGCTCCTCTCTAAAGCTTAGCTTCACCAACAAGAGAAAAGGGAGAAGACGTTCTGGTCACTCAAATGGAGGCCAGATACGCACACTATTTTTTTTTTCCTTTTTAGGGTTGCACCTGTGGTGTATGGCGGTTCCCAGCGTAGGGGTCCAATCTGAGCTACAGCTGCTGGCCTACACCACAGCCACAGCAACATCAGATCTGAGCCACGTCTCAACCTATGCCACAGCTCATGGCAACGCCAGATTCTTAACCCATTGAGTGAGACCAGGGATCAAACCCACAACCTCATGGTTCCTAGTCTGATTTGTTTCCACTGCGCCACGATGGGAACTCCTATGTACACTATTATATATGGATTGGATGGTCAACAGGGACCTGCTGTATAGCACAGGGAACTCTACCCAACATTCTGTGATAACCTATATGGGAAAAGAATTGTAATAAGAATGTATATGTGTATTTGTATAACTGAATCCCCTTGTTATACAGCAGAAAAGATCACAGCATTGTAAACAACTATGTTTCAATAAAATTCTAAAAGAAACTTTTTTTTAAATGGAGGCCAGAACTCATTTCAAATACTCATGGCTGAAAAACATGGGAGAGGGAAAATATGTGTCCTTCTACCATCACTTCCCAAACTGCCTTCAATGGAGTATTGATAGATGTTTCCTCAAAAAGTCTATAGCCAGACAGACTTGGGAAACACTATATATGTGACCATTCCCTCAGAGAATCACAGGGTACTTTGTCTAATTAAAGGTCCTGAGAAGTCCTGCCATAAAACAGTCCCTGCTTGATCCAGCAGTTCTCAAACATTTGACCTTAGGCATTTTATTTGGGGGGTTTCCAACTTTTAAGCATCTCCCAGAACACCAGGGAATGCAGCATAGGGGATGCCACTCTCGATAAGGAGCTCCTCTCACTCCCACCCACCACCAGCACTGCATCCATCCACCTCCTTCCATTGTGACCCATGTACCTTCACCCAACATTCACATCACAAGGAGGAGACTCCCCCACATTCGTGAACACATTGTGACAATGCCAGACTCTTTACAGGGGAGAGTACACACAGGACACCTCACACTTGTCTGGGTACCAGCCTCAGTGCCTCAGATAAAAACAGAGGAATAAGAAGAGGAAGTGAGTTCCTGTCTCATTTATTGGCTCCTCAGCAGTGTGTGTTTAGTGATGCTAACTTACACTAGCAAATCATCCTCATTTGGGGTCTTTGAGAAGATGACCTTGAAACAAGGACTTGAGAGCAAGAAGTTTGTTTGGGAGTTAATCCAAGGAAATACCAGCAAGAGAGTGAGGAAGTGAGTCAAGAAGGGGAAGACAGCCAATAAAAAGTGAATTATTAAGCCAACTACACAGTGGACAACTATAGCTTAAGCCTGCAGGGAAACAGTGTAAAACACACACTTCAGAATTATCCCACCCAAGAGAGGAGGTTCCTGGGATATTTTTACATAATCTCCCATCACTCATTGGTTGAAGGATGCTGGGGGAAGTGGGGGGAAGGGCAGTTAATTTTCCAAAACTTCTGAGCTGCCATGTATCTTGGACCTAGTGACCTTCCGGAGTTCCAGATAAAGTCTTCAAACACCAATTTGGCAGATACTGGCAGTTGCAAGCACACTGAAAATGATAAAACGTAAGTCTCGCTGTGTCTCCTGCTTGCTTCAAATTTCCGGATGGGAAAACCAAGTTGGGAGGAAGTTAAATGTACCCCAACTTCCTGAGCAGCTGTTTCGGGTATTTTTGAGATGCGGGGTGGGCTGAACGTGACCCGGAGTCTATAATCCCAGGCCAAGAAGATAACTGAGCCAAGGACACAGGCAACCACCTCTCCTCTTCCCCTGACACAGTGAACATCAGACTTTTTTCTGACCCCACATCAGTAATAATTTCTCATTACAAGCAGTGGTTCTCAATAGCTGAAGGTGAGGGGAAGCCTCATTCCACCAGAGGTAACTCATGGGAATCCAAGGGGGCAGGGTTTATATTTAAAATATCTATTTACAGCTGCCTCCCTCCGGAGCCTAATGGTAGACCATTGTCATAGCGGTAATAGGAACATAGGATGTACTGATGCCTGACCAGATAAAGCAGGTCAATGTGGCTCTGAAACTAGCAACTCTTTCAGCTTAAAACGTTGCCTTTTTTTTCTAAACATTTAAGAAAAGTAACAGTGAGGCAGCAAATGAGGATTTTTCACTGTGATCCAAGGATATTTGAGTGTTTCAAAAAGTGGCTTAAGACCAAAGTTTGGGAGAAACTGCAAGCAAAATTGTAGTTGACTCAACTTATGGTGGTTAAACTTGAGACCATCATTCAGCATCCAGTTATGTTGAAAGTCAGAGCTTTCTTGTTCTGTTTCAAAAGATTATTGTTGTTGAGCTGTTGTTCCTTATATAGTCTGGATATTAATCCCTTATCAGATAAATGATTTTCAAATAATTTCTCCAATCCCACAGTTGCTTTTTCACCCTATCGAGTTTTAACTTGGATAGAGTCCAATTTATTTTTTCTTTTGTTGCCTGTTGGTGGTTACAAGAAACTTTGAAATTACACGAGACTCAGATTGTACCTCTGTTGGACAGTGCTGGCCTGAAAGTTTGATTAGATTCACTTTGGGCAAGAATATTTTATAGATGCTGTATGTACCGCATAAATCTTCCCAGCAGGAGGTATGTAATATAAGGTTGTCCCACTAGGGGCGGTGCGGAGTTGGATTGTCTGGTTAAAGTGGCCGCTTTCAGATATCTGGATTACAAAGTATGTTTTTGCTTTTGCAGTTTCCGAATAATTTCTAAAGTGATACTTTGATGCCAGAACTCTTTAAAAATTATCAGCCAACCTTCTTAGCCCTCTCAGAGAAACCAGCATCTACAGATCAACGCTAAGGATAATCATCAAGGAGTAAAATCCTGAACGCGTGACTCTCTTAGGGAGGGATATTCAGGTAATTCTTGACATTTTTTAGCCCTTGACTTCCTCATGGCTGCAACAGGCAGAACATGCCATGTCTGATTTTCCCCGGCCTCCTTCCCTAATGGCTGTAAGTAATCCATAGTGCTCACTTGGGCCAGTCATTTCCACTGTAGCTATCCCTAAATCTTACCCAGCTCTCCTTTCCTGTCTTGTTATTGGCAATAACCCTCGACTCCTACATTTTGGAGAGCTCCTCCTGGGAGTCTCTCATGCACTCAAGAACCTATCTCTTGTTTTTCATTCCTGTCCCCACTTTTTTCTGTGACCACACTGATACCTGTGCCAGGGCTGGTGGACCTCAGAGCTCCCAGAGCCTCAAACTCCCTTGGTGCCAAAGATGCCCTATACTTCCCAGGGTCTTCCCTGGTTAAAGACTTGCTGCATCCATGTGAGGTGGAGAAGAAGACCTCTGTAGGGCCATTTCCCCTGGGTTTCAATGTAGTACCTCTGTGTGTATTCCTCTGCCTTGCAACATCTGCTGTGAAGTCATATCCTGGTTTCTGTCTGAGTCTCAAAAACTTGGTTCATCATGAATATCCAGAATAGACACTTTCTCTCTCCTGATCCCCCTTGTCTCTCAAGGTGCCTGAGTGAAAACTCCTTCCCTATTCCTTTAGCCAAATCAGCACATGGCATTCCTGCCCACTTTTCTTTAGAGGGATGTGAAACTCATTTAGACTCCAGATGAGACAACTAGTCATATTCTTCATTCCAGCAGCTAATTAGGGGAGAAGCACTCAGTGAAATTTCTAAATTTTCTTCTATATGTTTGTGTGGCAGTGAGCCCATATGGCTGATGATATAGTGAAAGGACTCCAGCTAGGTCATAAGGTTTACTCCCATTACAGATAAAAAATATGCTACCGACCCTTCTAGGAAAGGCCCAGGGACCCAAGGATCTCAGATTGAAGATCCTTCCTCAGAGGAAGGAGTTAAGATCATGCACAAGCGGCATAAAATCTTAAATTATACAGTTTCTAAAAGAAAAAATAGAAAAATCTTTGCAACCTCAATATACACTAAGATTTCCTAACATGTACCAAAGATAAAACAGAGGTTAACTAATAAATTGGACCTAATCAAAAATTTTAAATGTTGAGCTTTGAAAGACACTGCTTATTTTTTAAATGATTTTTTCCATTATAGCTGGCTTATAGTGTTGTCAATTTTCTTTTTTCTTTTTTTTTTTTTTTGTCTTTTTGCCTTATGTAGGGCCGCACCCGCGGCATATGGAGGTTCCCAGGCTAGGGGTCTAACAGGAGCTGTAGCCACCGGCCGACACCACAGCCACAGCAATGCAGGATCCGAGCCGTGTCTGCAACCTACACCACAGCTCACGGCAACACCGGATCCTTAACCCACTGAGCAAGGCCAGGGGATGGAACCTGCACCCTCATGGTCCCCAGTCGCATTCATTAACCACTGAGCCACGACAGGAACTCCAGTGTTCTATCAATTTTCTACTATACAGCAAGGTGACCCAGTCACACCTACACATATACATTCTTTTTTCTCACGTTATCATGCTCCATCATAAGTGACTAGATAGAGTTCCCAGTGCTTTACGGCAGGATCTCGTTGCTTATCCATCCCAAAGGCAATAGTTTGCATTTACTAACCCCAAATTCCCAGTCCATCCCAAACCCTCCCCCTCCCCCTTGGCAACCACAGGTCTGTTCTCCATGTGCATGAGTTTCTTTTCTGTGGAAAGGTTCATTTGTGCCATATATTAGATTCCAGATATGTGATATCATATGGTATTTATCCTTCTCTTTCTGACTTACTTCACTTAGTATGAGAGTCTCTAGTTCTATCCATGTTGCTGCAAATGGCATTATTTTGTTCTTTTTTATGGCTGAGTAGTATTCCATTGTGTATATATACCACATCTTAATCCATTCATCTGTCAGTGGACATTTAGGTTGCTTCCATGTCTTGGATATTGTGAATAGCGCAGCAATGAACATATGGGTGCATGTGCTGAAAGACACTGTTTAAAAAATGAAAACTTATGCCAGAAAATGGGAGAAAATATTTGTAATACACCTATATCTAGAAACGGACTTATATCTAGAATATATAAAGATTCCTATAACTCAATAGTAAAAATAAAACACTGCAACTTTAAAATGGGCAAAAAAAAATGTGAAACAACACTTCATGAAAGTAGATACATGAATGGCCACTAAGTACGTGAAAAATGCTCCACATCATTGGTTGTGTGCTAATTAAAATCATAATGGTATTCCATTACACATCCATCAGAATAGAAAAAATTTAAAAGACTGATCATATTAACTCTTGACAAGGATATGGACTAACTGGAACTCTCCTACAATACTGTTGGGGATATGGAATGGTACAGCCACTTTGAAAGTTTGTGGTAGTTTTTTAAAATGTTAAACATACACCTGTTATTTGACCCAGTCGCTGAACTCCTATTTATCCAAGAGAATTAAAGCAAATGTGAAAGTTTGTACATGAATATTCCAAGAAGCTTTAATCATTAATAGCCCCAAACAGAAGGCAAATTAAATGTCTCTAAACAGATAAATAGATAAAATGTTGTATACTCATACAATGAAATACTACTCAGCAATAAAATAAGTTATTGATATGCCAACAAGATGGATGAATCTCAAAATAATTATGCTGAATGAAATCAGCCAGACACAAAACAGCATGTACTACAAAATTCTATTTATGCAGAATTCTGAAAAAATGCACTCTTCCCTATAGTGACAGAAAGGAGTTCAGCGGCTCTGTGAGGCTGGGGGCAGAGGGAAAAATGGGCTGCAATCATGTCCAAGGAAACTTTTGGGGGATGCTGGAAAAGTCCTATAGGTCGATTGCGATGGTGGTTTCCCATGAGGTATGCATCCGTAAAACACATCAAATTGTATAAGTTTGCAAAGTAGAAACGTTAAGAGTTAGGGAAGAGAGGGAGTTGGAAGCTGAGAGCTTCTCATATCCCCAGAAATTCAGAGAGGGCCTCTTTCCTTGGGTGGGAGGGTGATGGGAGGTTGGAAACAGGCTGGACTGAGTGCCAGATGACTACAGTGAGAAGAGATCATCTCTGCCCATGAGGACCACTCACCTGCAATTAGTCCAAGCCCATCTCTGAGTCCCACACACATCCTGCCTGGAAGTCTTTCCTCTTCCCAGTCACAGTTATCATTTCTTTAAGACTCTCTTCCTCCAAGAATCACTTTCTAATTTATCCCTGACCATTCTGCATTCACAGCATGATTTCCACTAAGTCACCTGTATTTCCTTTCACAGCTAGTTGTTGCCCATAGCTGTATGTGCTTTTTGAGTCAGATATTACTAAGCATTGGCGAGAAGGAGGGGAAATCGGACCCTTATCCGATAACTGGTGCATTCTTTTTTTTTTTTAGGGCCAAACCTGTGGCATATGGAAATTCCTTTTTTTTATTTTAGGGCCAAACCTGTGGCATATGGAAGTTCCCGGGTAGGAGTCTAATTGGAGCTACAGCTGCCAACCTGCACCACAGCCACAGCAACGCAGGTTCTGAGCTACATCTGTGACCCACACCACAGCTCACGGCAACACCAGATCCTTAACCCACTGAGCGAGGCCAGGAATCAAACCCGCAACCTCATGGAAACTAGCTGGTTCATTGCCACTGAGCTAAAACGGGAGCTCCTGGGGCAGCCATTCTTAAGGAGAATCGATCACCTTAAAATCTACCAAGCCCGAGTTCCCGTTGTGGCTCAGTGGTTAACGAATCCAACTAGGAACCTTGAGGTTGCGGGGTCGATCCCTGGCCTTGCTCAGTGGGTTAAGGATCCGGCGTTGCCGTGAGCTGTGGTGTAGGTTGCAGATGCGGCTTGGGTCCCGCATTGCTGTGGCTGTGGCGTCGGCCGGCAGCTACAGCTCCTGTTAGACCCCTAGCCTGGGAACCTCCATATGCCGCGAGTGCGGCCCTGGAAAAAGGCAAAAAGACAAAAAAAGAAAAAAAATCCACCAAGCCCACCACTAGGTAGACACCCAGGGGAATTCTTCCTAGGGAACAAAGGAGAGGTGCCTCGAGATGTTCATTGCCACACTGCTGGGGGCAACCTAGATGTCCATCTATATGGCACATGTCATAGGCAGACAGCAGGATAATGAACCAGATATACATGCAGCAACCTGGGTTGATCTCAAAAACAGAGTTAAGAGAAAAAAGTAAAAACAGAATGAGATTTTTTAGCCAATTCCATTTACGTATTTCACACCCACATAAAACAGGCTTGTATATTTTTGTAAGTGTGCTCATATATCTAAATAAAACATCTGTCAGATGGATAGGAAGGCCTATATTATATACACTAGAGTGGATGCCTGTGGGAGGAGGCCAGTGGGATTGGGAATGATGGATGAAGGGAAAAAAATCATTAAAATCAATTTTTTTTTCTTAATAGGAGAAGGTCATTCCTTGGATAGTGTTGATATTCCATGAACTGAGAGTAGGATTAAGTCAAGCATGTACACTTGAATCCCTAAGGATACAAAGAAGAAGAAAATTATAGATGGATAGACACTAGGTAAATAGACACATAGGTACATACATAGGTATGTACATGCATAGATACATGTACATGTATCTTTGTTTGTCTTTCACATTCAAAATGAATTAACTAACTGTTCCCAGGTGTGGTGTATTAGTTACCTAGTGCTGCCATGACTAATTTCCACAATTTTAGTAGCTTCAAACAGCATAAATTACTGTTGTACAGTCTACAGGTAAGAAGTCCACCACAGGTCTCACTGGGCTAAAATCAAGGTGTCAGCATGGCTTTGTTCTTTTCTGGAGGCTCTGGAAGAGAATCCATTTCCTGGCCTTTTCCAGCTTCTAGAGACTGCCCACGTTCCTTGACTTGTGGTCCTCTTTCTCTACCTTCAGAGCCAGCAAAGGCAGGTCTAGTTTTCCTTGGGTGTCCTTCTTTGACCTCTCGTGCCCCACTTTTCCACTTTTCAGGACCTTATGACAACCCTGAGTCCACTTGGCTAATCCAGGAATATCTCCCTATCTTAAGATCTTCTGACTGGGAATGCCCTGCTGACACAGCAGGTTAGGGACCTGGTGCTGTCACTGCTGTGGCTCAGGTCACTGCTGTGGCATGAGTTCGATCCCTGGCCAAAAAAAAAAATCGTCTGACTAATTCCCCAGTTCCTTGTAAGTGCACATAGTCACAGGATTCAGGGGTTAGGACATGGACATTTGGGATCAATTATTCTGTCTCCCATACCTGGGCTTAGGGCAAATTGAGGTGATAACAAAAACACACATTCTTTGCTATTGTAAATCAGCTATTTAGCCAAATAACAAAAACAAACAAAAAAAGAATATTGAGTCTTACTACATGCCAGATCCCTGTGGTAAGAGCTAAGGTTACAGTAGGGGTCAGGGATTGTGTGTGTGGGGGGGTGAGATTTCTTCTTCCTTTTCAGACAAAATCCCCATTCTGGCTTATTTTAGCTAAACGATAAATGAGAAGTAATCTGCTTAAACTATTCTCATTACAGTGTAAATGACTAGCCTATGAACACCTTCTAGAAAAGACATTTTCATTCTTTTTAAAGGAGCACCCTGACCCAGTGCTTCTTAACCTTTCATGAGTATGCAAATCACATGGGAATCTTGTTGAATGCAGTTTTGATCCAAAGGGTCTAGCACTGGGGCCTGAGACACCGCTTTTTTTTTTTTTTTTTTTGGTCTTTTTAGGGGCATACCCATGGCATGTGGAGGTTCCCAGGCTATAGTCAGAGCTATAGCCACCGGCCTGTGCCACACCCACAGCAATGCCAGATCTGAGCCATATCTGTGACCTACACCTCACAGCAACTCCAGATCCTTAACCCACTGAGCGAGGCCAGGGATTGAACCTGCCTCCTCCTGGATACTAGTCAGATTCATTTCCTCTGAGACTCTGCTTTTTTGACAAGCTCCTTCCCAAGAAATGCAAATGCTGCCAGTCCAGGAAGGACAGCTGGAGGAGCAAGGCCCAAACTCAAACAAGGCCCTACCCCTGAGCCATACTCAGACCCTGCCACCAATCTATTCTTGTGAGGGCTTTGCCTCCATCTAAGAGGTTATGGCAGCCAATAAGTTTGCCAAAACATCACATTTTGTCACTGACCAAAAACCTGCAGCAGAGGGGATAATCTGCCTATTAATGGCCTTGGTTTCCTGCCAAAGTTTCTGACCAAGATTCACATTTCTCCCCAGATATGGAGCCTACTATTTATAATCCTTGTCATAATAGTTAGTCACCTGTCTCCTAGGCCAGGACCTCCAATATCTAAGGCTTACACCCTCCCACCCCCAGTGACCCAGTAACTGGATTCATACCTATTGTTGGAAACTTATGAGGTTGGAACTATTTAAGGATTCCCTAGACAAGGAAATAAAGGCTAATTAAGAGTCAAAGTTGTCTGTCTAACGGGGATGAGCTGTTGCATACTAATTCCTTCAGGGAGGTGAGTAGGTGGAGAGAGGGAAGCAGGAAGGCTGAGCTGAAGCAACAGAATCTCTGCAGGTAACTTAGACAATCTTGAAAGGGACCTCTGGCCAATGAAAAGACCTTAGTAAAGTTCAGGGACCAATGAGAGGACAGATGATTGCATCAAGGTGAATTGATAATGTGATCTGTAAGGTAAGGGAATGCAGCATGTTCCTATAAACACCACTTGGCTGCTTCTGATCCTGAGCTTGGGCACTACTGCTTCAAAGAACACTTCTCAACACTGATGCACTTTGGTGTCCTCTGAACTATGACTTCCCCAAATCTTGGTTTTGGCCTCAGGAAGAGACCACTTTGGGAAAACAAAGCAGAACCAGACCTGCAATTTCACACCTTCTGTTTTCAAGATGGCTAGGTCCTTCTTGTCTCCTAAGCAGAGTGCTGGGGTATGGTCCCCCCCAAGGCCTCCTAAAGGAGCCTCTATTTTATGTTCTCTCTAGGCTTCCTTCCCACCTTACCCTGGATAGATAATTGCTAAAACTCTCTTGTATGGGCTACTCAAGCAGCACAGATCCACACTTGGCATGCCTACAACAGAGCTGGGAGAAGGCATGAATCTCTGCAATAGAAGAAGGAGACACACTCTGGCCTGACCAGGCTTATGGCTACCCATTCATCTAGCATCTGAGCTGGAGGTTACCTGGGAGAGCGGTCCCCTATTATAGGTCAAACTAAATCAGGGGTCACTCTTCTCTCCCACCCTATGCTTTGATCCAAGTACTAAAATTTTATTCCTGGCAACGGCTTTTAAGACACAGTCTAAGATCCATCACTCTATGGATAAAGGAAGTCTACAGAAGGGAAGTAAATAGATAAAGATCAAACACGAAGTTTGTGGCAGAGTCTCTACCCAAACCCAACTCCCAGAGGTCAGGTGACCTTTTTGAGGTCCTATGTTCAGGTGATGGCAACGCTGGGTCTGGAACTCAACTCTAATTCCAAAATTTTTTCCACTATATCCCACCTCGACCATAGCTAGAAGACTCTTCCCCATCCCTGATGGAAGGACATCCCATTATTGATTCACTATGCCTCTGAAGATATTCACCTTGAGGGCTGAAGGTGAAGGTCAGCTTTGGGAGAAAGAGTAAATGGAACTAGCTGGGACCGCCACTGATCAAGTGGGGTCTTTTTTCACAGTTTTATCAGCCTACCACCCACATTCATTTTTATGGTTTAAGCTTTCAAATTCTTTTACTAGCCCAATCCCTCTTCCTGGCCATGTGTGATTACAATCTTGCTGCTTCAACTTTCTCTCCAGCTAGGTAAATCTTCACTCTTCGTCCTAGCACGAAGTTTTTCTCTTTAATTTCATCTCCTCCGCCTAGGGGGCTGGATTACCTTCCCACCCCTCTGCTCACATCTCACTCACTTCTTCTCACCTTTCCTCTTTTCACCACTTTCCTCCCATTTCCTCTCTCCCTTCCACTTCTGGAATGATGGCTCCTGAATTTCTTGCCTCCACCAAAATGGATGGCTTTCCTCCCTCTGCTTAAGGGGGGAAAAGCCGTGAAAGCCTCAAATGCCATCTTTCATCTAGCCTATTTATAACTCTACCTCCTTCTTAGCAGATTGACACAGCACTCTGCTTGGTTCCCAGAATAAACGCAGTTCAAGAATGAGCGGCAAGTCCAGGCTCCCAGGATTCTTCTGTAGGCAGGCATTTGTTAGGAGCATTTCTGCCAGCATTTAAGAATCATCTCTGCTGGCATCTGTGCTCCTCTGAGCCCATCTTCCCCTGTCCTGGAAACTCCTCCCTACAGGATTTTCTTCCTAACAGATTTCCCTTCCTGATCATGACTGCATCAAGATTACATTAGAGGTGGTTTTTATTCCCCTAGCATACAGTGACTACCATAAAAGACACTTAAGAAATACTTGTTGGATGAATGGATGCTGACATATTATTAATAGGTCATAACTGAGTTTGTAGGAAGCCAATGTGGAATGATAGCTGATTCACAAAGTGAACAATCCATATTAAAATTCACATTTTAAAAATAAAAACCAGGAGTTCCTGTCATAGCTCAGTGGTTAACAAATCTGACTAGGAACCATAAGGTTGCAGGTTCGATCCCTGGCCTTGCTCTGTGGGTTAAGGATCCAGTGCTGCTGTGAGCTGTGGTGTAGGTTGCAGACGCGGCTCGGATCCCGCGTTGCTGTGGTTGTGGCTGTGTCATCGGCCGGAAGCTTCAGCTCCGATTAGACCCCTAGCCTGGGAACCTCCCTATGCCATGGGTGCAGCCCTAGAAAAGGCAAAAAGACAAATTAATTAATTAATTAATTAATTAAATAAATAAAAACCAATTTCATATTACACCTAATATCACTGATGTCCCCAAATTTGTATAAAACCTGAATGAAGGAGCACATTTACAGAGCAACTTTCACCATTAGGAATTGTACTTTGCTTAAATGATTTCCTCTCTTCCACAACCTTTATAATAGGTACTATTATCCCCATTTTGAGGTAACAAAGCAGGTGTTCACATTGTGGCACAGCAGGTTAAGGATCTGTGTTATCTTTGTGGCAGCACGGGTTCAATCCCCAGCCCGGAGCAGAAGGTCAAGGAGCTGGCAAGGCTGCAGCTGCATCATAGGTCACATTCAATCCCTGGCCTGGGTACTTCATTTCCCGCAGGTGCGGCAAAAACAAACAAACGAAAAACAGAAAACAGAAACAGACTCAGGTCGGTGAGCGGCTTGGCCTAGGAAACAGAAAGAGCAAGTGGATCCAACTCAAGTCTATCTGCCTTCAAAGCTCATTTTAAAAACACAGAGGCCTGGAGACTTTACATAGCATCCAACAGAGAACATGCTATGGCTCAGTCTGTGCCCCCTTATCTATCTCTTTCCTTCTTGGCACATAGTAGGTGCTCAAACAAATCTTCGTTGAATTGAATTACAGAATGTACCATTTGGGCTCAGTTTTTTTAACCTTCTATTTTATTCTAATTTTCCAGGTTTGACTTTAGAAGGAAACTCACATGGAGTTTTGGAGAGTTTTCAAATGGGAACACACAAGCCAAAGTTTTCTGTCTTCATTCAAGAAAAGAGATATGGGAGGAAACCCTAGCAGGCAGAATTTGGGTTAGATACCAGACCAGGCCACTGACAAAGACCAAATATTTTGTCTGCAAATCCCCAACTCTCTGGGATGAGCCAGATTCCTGCCTGCTGGGAAGGCTCTGCTTCTGAGAGTCTGCAGAGGCTCCAGAAGCTGCCCTTCTGCACTTGTGGCCACAGTAGGAAGAATCTGCTGCAGAAACTGCCCTCATTCAATAGCATCCTCTTCCCAGCAATGTGGAGTTGTTAGTTCCCTTGATTGCTCTCTGATGCGTAGCTTTAATTGTATGCTCGCTTTTATGTAGAGAATAGAATCATGTTCCCAAGAGGCGAGCTGGGAAAACCCACTGCTAGCCTGGAATACCAATAGGAACCTGCAGAGACTGCTGCTTCATTGGTGGGCACAGGAGAAAGGAGATGTGGGAGGGCAGCTGCCTCCAAAGGTTTGGGGTTTAGGAACAGAAGGATCCTCATTCCCCCTTGACCTCTTCTAGGACTATAACCAGCAGAATGTTATTCACAGGAAACTGCCTGGAAATTGCATAGGAAATTTCCTACGCACAGGAAATTGCCTATGGGGGAGGGTTTATGTGGTACTGAAAAGCCACCCCCCTCACCCTCAAGAAAAAGCTGTCCCTCACCCACACTGGAGCTTCCGTGGATTAATACCACTGTTGAGGTGATTATCTATTGCCTTCCTCAATTTCTATGCATGTTTCTATGTAATTGAGGTCACGTTGTATATATATTTTGCAGTCTGCCCTTTTCAGTTAACATTGTAGATTATAATAAGCCTGCAAAGGTGGGAGGGTTTGGTAAAATTCAGCCACTTTACAGTGGAGAGTGATATCAGGCAGACACAGCAACAACAACTAGTACTGCCGGATTGGCTCCTCAGACCTGGAAGTCCTGCCCCACCAGTGGCAGGGTTCACGCATTTCTACTCCATGAGGTAGTGGGCAGCACTGACTCTAGGAGTTAGGATTAAAAGGGTTTCTTTTTTTTTTTTACTCTTCTTTCAACTTCTTTTATTCCCCAAATTTCACAATAAACAAGGAGCACTTTTACAGTCAGAAAAAAAATTATTTTAAGTGTTTCTTGTTTGTGCTGCCAAGAAAGCAGCAAGGAAGGCATTAGAATCAGGATCAGTTGCAGAAGAGCAAGCCACCCAGGCTCATCTCACCCTGCCTCGGGCTCGCCATCTACAAAATGGGACAGTCATCCTGGATCATCCCAGAGTAGAGACTATAACACTATCAGTGTCATACTGAGAAGGTCTATGGGACAAGGTAAAGAAATAATCAACCCATATTTGGGAGGTGGCCAAGCTTCGTGGTCTGCGGCTGCCCAACTCTCCCGCGCCCCGAACCCAAGCCTCTCAGAAGGGGACATTCACTCACCTTATTGATGATCATAACTTCCCAATGGAAAGACGGGAAAATAGAATTTCTCATCATGGAGAACAGACTGGAACTCAGGTATCTTTAGAATCTGAGAAAAGGAATCAAGCTACTTTCTTTCCCATTGCTCACTGACAGGGCTGACTGATTCATTAGGCACAAGAGACACAGTGCCTAGGGACCAAAATACTTTTAGGGGTGCACAAAAATGTTTTAATATATTACATTAATGTATTTTCCACATGCCAACACAATTGTAAAAGACAAGTTTTGATTTTTTTTTTTCCTTGCTTGCGGCATGTGGAAGTTCCCCAGCCAGGGATCAAACCCACACCACAGCAGTGACAACACCAGATCCTTTGATCACTAGGCCACTGGGGAACTCCATAAGTGTTGATATTTTTCATGGTAGAAGGGGCCCACAAAAGCAAATGTGCCTAAGATCCATGAAAGTCATAATGTGGCCCCGCTCAGTCTATACCGGCTTCACTTTTTCCAGGCCCTTCTGTGAAATCATCAAGGAGGACTGTGGACCGGAATACCTACCACTCCTCTCTATTCATCTTTTTCATCCTTCTGGTACAAAGGAAACAGAACTTGGGTGTGGATTTTTGGCATGAAAAATAACCAGAACCATGAGGTTAGACGAAGACCCGCACAACAGAATTAGACAGATGGAGCCATATTTAGCAGTGAGCAGAAGAAATCGCTTTTTAAATTGCCCACACAAACAACCATTACAACACAGGAAGGACAAGAAGCAATAACTCTAGGAAATGAGTTGGCGTTTCCCCCTTTTCTTAGGGATGATTATCCCTCATTCCTTAGGAGACAGTTTCTGTAAAATGTGGACATTCCCTTCAATAACTCTGGTCTTTCTTTTCAAATGAGAGTTATAAATAAATAAGTACAACTTGCAAACCATTCGATTACATCCCTGTACTTTCCCAAGAATCCCTCAGGAGGCACTTACGCCAATTTTTACATCATTAAATATTTAAATAAATACTCGAACTGAATTGTGGGGCACAAAGACATTTACAAAGCACGTGTTTGGGCACAATGCAGCACAAGTTTTAGACTTAGGGAGCAAGTGAAACATGTGGTCCCTGCTGACCAACAATAGAAAAGTGAAGCAGAGTTCTGAAGGAAGAGAAGACTGGTTTCAAGGGAAGAAGCCAGGGCAGAAACTCCCAGTTTTACTTGGCGTCCCCTATTCAGCAGCCACAAGTACACAGAATGCCATCGGGAACCAGGAAGTAAGCAAAACAAAGCAGCTGAGCAGCCAACCTCAAGTCACAAAGCCCAAGGCAGTTTTAAAACATCGTGGAAATGTTACCGAGTTCCAATCACTCCAAATAGCTGTGGTCCAAAAGAAAATAAGTAACTTAAACTCAGAACATTTTGTTTATCAGATGAGGTGATTTTTCAGTATGTTTTATTGTAATTTTCATTGGTAAATATTTATAGAGCACGGCACAATGCCAAGAGGGCGTACTTGATGTGTTTAATAGCTCAACACACAGGGGTTTGCAATGCTTTTGGGAAACATGAGAAACACTATAGATGTAAACGGATCACAGCAGTATGGGGCGTACATGCGGAATGACATGGGAATGAATGGTTCTGACGCTAAGTTCTGTGTGGGAGCCAAGAGAAAGGCAAATCCTCAAGTGACGGACCTGTCATTGAGGATCCAGCAGGAAGCAGATGGCCCACTCAAAGGGTTTAACTGAGAGTTTCAAAAGATACTGACTGGGGCGTGGGCAGAGTTACGCCAAATAGTCCCAGCGGCAAATGGGGACTAGCAGCAGTGGGAAGCTGGTACCACTCTTGGGCTGAAGGGGCAACGTGAGGAAGGATGTCATGGAGCCCTGGGAAGAGGGGGTGCTCCATGGGAACTGAGGCCACAAGCCCAGGATGGGGTCTGGGCAGTGTATCTCCAACCTCTGGTCACCTGCTGATGCCTCCCACAGGTCCAACCAGAAACTGGAGGGCAAGGAGCTGGGAGATGCAGCCCTGGGACACAGATCAGGAGACACAGGACTGGAGAATGGACATATGGGACAAATAGAAACTAGCCCGATGCGCAGGCCGGACACCTTAGTATGGGGAGATTTCTTGTGATAGAAATGGAAGGGGAAGGCATCTTGGGCAGATGAAGATATGCATATGGAAATAATTTATTTTTCACCTGAGGGATGTGTAAAAGTGTATTTTCTTAAGAGAAGGCAGGCTGGAGTTCCCGTCATGGCTCAGTGGTTAACGAATCCAACTAAGAACCATGAGGTTGCGGGTTCAATCCCTGGCCTTGCTCAGTGGGTTAAGGATCTGGTGTTGCCGTGAGCTGTGGTGTAGGTTGCAGACGCGGCTCGGATCCCGCGTTGCTGTGGCTGTGGCAAAGGCCGGCGGCTACAGCTCCTGTTAGACCCCTAGCCTGGAACCCTCACATGCCGCGGGTGCAGCCCTAGATAAGGCAAAAAGACCAAAAAAAAAAGGAAGAAAGAAAAGGCAGGCTGTGACATCCAGGAAGCTTGTAGGAACAGACAGAGTGAATCCAGCCTCAGCACTACTGACCTTGGGGTGGATAATTCTTTGTTTTGAGGACTCTCCTGTTCTTGGTAGGATGTTTGGCAGCATGATTGGCCTCAATAGCACCCCATCCCCAAAAGTGTCTTCGAACTTTGTCAAATGTCCCCTAAGGGAGTATAAAATTGTCCCCAGTTGAGAACCACTGGGAAAAGAAAGAAAGGAGGCTGTAATCAGAAATCTCTTGAAACACAGGGCAGACAAGGGATTCTAAAGGCCTAGACCAACATGGGAAGGTAAGACTGACAAGAGAAGGACCAAATACACAGACCCTGGGAGAGAGGAGCAGGCAGGCTGCGTGAGGAGAGGGAGGGAGTGGTTGAAGGTAACTTTTAGGCTTGTAGTTTGGATGGCAAGGAGGATGTTGTCTCCACTGACAGGGATGCCTGAGGGTCATCTCAGGGGAAGATGATGTATCTTTTTGAATTTATCTGAAGGAAGCCAAGAGTGTTTGGACAGGGGACTGCACTAAGAAGGGAGACTGGGACTAGAGGTGTAAATTTGAGTCATCCACAAGAGACAGACTTCTATCCTCCTACAGATAAAAGGAAAAGTAGAGAAAACCAAGGACTAAGGTTTTTGGTTTTCCTTTGGCGGGGTGGGGGGGTTGGGGTGGAGAGGAATGGTATGCCTATTTAGAAGAAGAAGAAGAAGAAAATGTGGGATGGAAATAGAAGGCTCCAGAGACAAGAAAACCAGAGAGTTTTCTGAGGGGAACGAAGGGTTGAAGTCCAGCTCCTGTCCGACTTGCCAGTGCCTTTGTCCCAGGGACTGTGCCTGCCATGAGAGGCCACCTCCCCCTGATGTATACGAAGGTACCACGTAAGCTGGGGTGCTACTGAGGAGACTCAAAGTCACCTTGGAAGGGAGAAGCCTTACTGGCCCCATCTCCCCAGCAGTTAATGGTCCTCCCTCTCTTTCTCTTTTTTTAAATCATCCAAATCTGTAAAGAAGACTTTGATTAGATGGACATTTTTACTTACATGGAATAAACAGTTTGTTCTTCATAAGTGAATGCTACAGATGTATTGCTCCCCTAACTGTTCTGAAGGAAAGGTTACACGAAGATTTGGCAGGGGGACTGGGGATCCAGAAACACCAGCAACCGTGCTTGTCTGTTTCTGTGGTTCTCTCTGAAGAAAGATGATGGATCTTCTTGGTTTCTTTCCTCACAAAGATGCATTTTACGGCAGGCAGAACCCCAAGATGGCCCCCAAGATTTTGCGCCACTGCCACCCAGTGTATGAGCTCCATATAATCTCATCCCTGTGAGTGTGGGTAGGACCTCAATGGGTTATCACTCCCATGATGAACGTCATGTGGCAAAAGGGAATTTTCAGATGTAACTCAGGTCCCTAATTAGTTGACTTTGAGTCGATCAAAAGGGAGATGGCCTTGGATGGGCCTGACCTGATCAGGTGAGGTTTTAAACAGGCAGGAGGCAAAAGCAGATGCCCTCTGCTGGCTGGAGGAACGTAAATAGTCAGTGCTGTGAGAGGGCCTTGTAACTAGGACCTGAGGGTGGCTTCCAGGAGCTGAGAGTTGATAGGTTCCCAGGAGAATGGAAGAAGCCCCCTCCCTCCCTTGGAATGCAGCCTTCTGAGTGGGACCTCAAGAGACAATGGTCTATGGGAAACAACTGCCTGCAAAGATAAACCCCCTATAAAGATTAACTGCCCCCTGTACGTCTATTCCTGTTGCTGAACTTACCTGGTCTTGAGATTCCAGCCCCAACCATCCTCTCACATTGTGAAACTTTTCCCTTCCCCTATAATTATCTCTGCCACAATCACTTGGTCGCCCATCCCTTCCCCAAATTGTGTAACCTTCCTTTCATTGTCCTTTCCACAACTTCCCACCATAGATCCTCGCCACAGATTCCCACCATGACCCTTTATAAGACTAACTTCTCCTTGCACCTCAGGCCCCTCTCTCAGATGTAAATTTCTTACCATATCAATTTGGCCTCATGTGTTCCTCCTTTGGAGAACCTAGTAAGAGTGATCCCTGGCCAAAGGCCAGGAAGAAAACAGGGACTTTGGTGCTACAACCACAAGAAACTGAACTCATATATACCCTGTGGTATATGGAATGACTGGTCAATGGGGACCTGCTATATAGCACAGGGAACTCTATCCAAAATTCTGTGATAATCTATGTGGGAAAAAAAATCTGAAGGAAAATGGATGTTTGTACACATAGAGCTGAATCACTTTGTTGTATAGCAGAAATGATCACAACATTGTAAATCAAAGATACTTCAATAAAATGTTACAGAAGAAGGAAGGAAGGAAGGAAGGAAGGAAGGAAGGAAGGAAGGAAGGAAGGAAGGAAGAAAGAAAGAAAAGAAAGAAAGAAAGGAGAAACTGAACTCTGCTGACTACCAGTGAGCATGGAAAAGGACCCCAAGCTTTATACAAGATCCAACTGACACTTGAAGTGTAGCCTGTTGAGACTCTTAGCAAAGGACCTGGCTAGCCTTTTCTTGGACTCCTGCCCCATGAATACTGAGATCATAAATTCATCTTGTTTTAAGCTGCTAAGTTGGTGGTAATTTGTTATACAACAAAAGAAAATGAGGGAGTACCCGTCGTGGCTCAGTGGTTAATGAATCCAACTAGGAACCATGAGTTTGAAGGTTCTATCCCTGGCCTTGCTCAGTGGGTTAAGGATCTGGCATTGCCGTGAGCTGTGGTGTAGGTCACAGACACAGCTCAGATCCAGTGTGTTGTGGCTGTGGCATAGGCCAGCAGCTGCAGCTCTGATTCAACTCCTAGTCCGGGAACTTCCATATGCCACAGGTGCAGCTCTAAAAACAAATAAAAAGGAAAGAAAAAGAATGTCTTTGTGAAGAGAAATTACATCCACAGGAGGAACTGGCTCCTCAGGGAGAGCGACAACCACGCCACACAGCTGAGTCACAGAATTGCATGGGGCCCAGACTGCGGTGCAACTCTCATCACCCCTCAGTCCCAGCTTCACCATGACCTAATCAGTCTAACGGATGGAGTCCATCACATTTCCTCCTTGAAATGGCAAACTTAAACTTGCGATCTAGGGAAGCGAACCATGATATAAGCCACACAGAAGAGGCAGAACTGACTTTCAAGGCTGAGATGGCGACACAAGGCTGGTCAGAATTCCTTACTTGGCCAAATACAATGTTAGCCCCTAAGACACTGAGTTAGCAAGGCTGAAGGGCCACTGGAGCAGCACTTTTCAGGAGAGGCTATTGGAAGTAGGAAGGAGGAAGAAGAAAAGTGGAAGGAAATTCAATAAACAAGTATTTGTGGTGCCCATTACGTGTGCAGTCATAAGGCCCCAGAAATGCACATGAACAAAACAAAAACCGATGTACTCCAGTGAGAGAATATAGATAAAATGATAACACAAATCTTGAAATATATATAGCATGTAGTGAGAGTAAAGCAAAGGAGTTGGAAGAGCTGCTGATATTCAGTTTCAAATGAGGGGTCCTTGAAGGCTCCCCCAAAAGATGACATTTGAATACAGACCCAGAGGAGCTGAGAAGTGAACCAAGAGTCTTTCTGAGCAAATCAAGTTCCAGACAAAGGAAATACAAGTGCAAATGTCCTGGGGCAGGAAAGGGGCTTTGCCAAGGATTAGCAAGACACTCAGTGTGACTGGAGTGAAGTGAACAGGGCAAAAAGGAGGAAACGATGGGTTCAGAGAATTTAAGGCCTTGCAGGTCACTTTGTCTTTTGCTCTGAATAAGATGGGAGCCATTGAGGGCTCTGAACAGAAAAGCGACAAGATTGGTCAGGTTTTCAAAGGATATATCTGGCAGCTGTGCTGACAACAGGCTATAATGTGGCAACACCAGAAAGAGAGAATCGAGTTAGGAAGCCACTGCAGTGGTCCAGGTGAGAGATGAGGTTTACTCAAACCAGCATGTTGGTGGTAGAGGGTGAGAGAAGGGCTCAGATTCCGTATATCTTTTGAAGAGAGAGTCAACAGTATTTGCTCTGATTGGATGTAAGGTGTGAGAGAAGAAGCAGCCAGGGAGAATGCCAAGGTTTTTAGCCTGAGCAACTAGAAGGATGGAGTTGCCATTTGCTGATCTGGGGGAGACAAGAAGAGTTGGTTAGGAAAAGAGAGTCAGGAGTTTGGTGTCAGGCATATTAAGTTTGAGAAGCCTATGAGTGGCACTATCAAGTAGACAGTTGGATGTTCTAGTGTGGAGTTTAGGAAAGGACTAGAGTTGGAGATATAAACTTGGAATCTAAAGCATGAGGTTAGATGAGATTTTTAAAAAAGGGGGGTGGTGAGTGTGGATGGAGAAATCCAAGGATAAATCCTGGGATGCTCCAACATTAAGGTGTCAGGGTGGGGAGAAAGGACCACGGTCTTGGTTTGAGATGTGCGACATTGTGATTTATAATAAATACATATTTCATCTTTGTTGTTTCTGGCATAGAGTTCCTAAAACCTTTGGAATTTCCTAAGCAATAAGAATGACAAAGGTGATTTTTGCTATGTTAATAAAGTAGATTTTGGACCTCACCTAAGGATAGAGGCTGGTTGCCAGAAGAACTAGGGATGTGCGATATTTGGATTTATAATAAATACATATTTCATCTTTGTTGTTTCTGGCACAGAGTTCCTAAAACCTTTGAAATTTCCTAAGTGATAAGAATGACAAAGGTGATTATTTTTGCTGTGTTAATAAAGTAGCTTTTGGACCTCACCGAAGGATAGAGGCTGGTGTCATTAGAGGGTTAGAAATTTCAGTCCTACTCCCTTGCCCTCTGGGAAGGGGAGAGGGGCTGGAGGTTGAATCAGTCACTGGGGGTGGGTAATAATTTTATCAAATGTTCTTATGTAATAAAGACTTCATAAAGTCCCCAAAGGACAGAGTTCAGAGAACTTCCAGGTTGATGAACCAGGACCCATCCACATGTCAGGGAGCTGGGCCCCAACTACACAGGGACAGAAGCTTCTTTATTCTGGACCTAACCCTGTGAGGTGCATCTCTTCATCTGATGGTTTATTTATATCCCTTAATATCCTCTGTAATAATCCTGGTGATCTAATGGGTAAACTGGTTTCATGAGTTCTATGAGCCACTCTAGCAAATTAACTGAATTCAAGGAAGGGGTCATGGGAAATGTGACTTAATCACCAGTCAGTCAGAAGCACAGGTCACAACCTGGATTGGAAACTAGCATCTGAAGTGCAGGGCAGTCTGTGGGACTGAGCTCTTACCTGTGGAATCTGATGCTATTTCCAGGTTGACAGTATCAGAATTGAGTGGAATTGTAGGACACCCAGCTGGTGTCAGATTTGCTTGGTAGTGTGCTGGGAAAACTGTACACATTGGAACATATAACAATATATGCTAGACTGGGGGGCCTAAAAAGCAGAAAGTTATTTCTCACAGTTCTGGAGGCTGGGAAGTCTAAGATCAATGTTCTGGCAGATCTGCTTCCTATGAGAGTTCAAATCAAGGCTTAGAGACTGCAGCCTTCTTGCTGTGCCATCACACGGCAGAGAGAGCAAACTCTGGTGCCTCTCTCTTCCTTTTTTTTCCTTTTTTTTTTTGCCTTATCTAGGGCCGCACCCATGGCATGTGGAGGTTCCCAGGCTAGGGGTCTAACAGGAGCTGTAGCTGCCGGCCTACCCCACAGCCACAGCAACGTGGGATCCAAACCGCGTCTGCAACCTACACCACAGCTCACGGCAACGCCAGATCCTTAACCCACTGAGCAAGGCCAGGGATCGAACCCGCAACCTCATGGTTCCTAGTCGGATTCGTTAAGCACTGAGCCACGACAGGAACTCCGCCTCTTTCTTCTTAAAAGGGCACTAATCCTGTCATGGGGCTCCACTCTCATGACCTCATCTGAATCTCACCATCTTCCAAAGGCCTGCCTCCAAATACTATCACATTAGGGTTTAGGGCTTTAACATATGAATTTGGAAGGACACAAACCCTCATTCTAAGCAATTGAGAAGGATGAGCCAAAGAGGAAGGAGAAAGAATGTGATGTCCTAAAACCAAGGAAAGAGCTTCAAGGACAAGAGAGTGATCAACACAGAGTCAAATGCTATTGATAGTCTGAGTTGAGGCTAAGAGACAACTTTCAATACATCATGTTACTTGAAATCTTGACAAAAGTAGCTTCAGTGGAGTGATGAGGATGAAAGCCTGACTCAACTGGATTGAAGAGAGACAAGGAGAACAGAAATTAGAGGCAGCAAGTAGAGACAACCCTTTTAAATAAATTTGCAACAAAGGGGAGCAGAGAAACGGGCAAAGGTGGAGAAGAAATTAAAGAATATTTGTATGTTGACGAGAGGAAAACGAAATGATAAAAACAATAATCAATTCTCAATTACACAAGAAAACAGAGAGAAATAATGTGAACCTATTTGATGAGTTTAGTTTAAAAGATCTTATGGAATAATATCGGAAACATATCACAAACGCATATGTAAGTTCCAAAACATAAAGAACACCCCACAAAGGCGTCACTCACACCAAGAGCCAGAACACCAGCAATCACATCTACCTATGTCCTCTTTCCTCTTCCATCCCTTTGCCTGTCTCTTAGAAGAAAGCAACTTTCCTGAATTTTATGATTATCATTTCCTTGTAAAGTTGCATTCTCTTTACTAACACTCTTATATTTACTGACTGATGAGAACCTCAACCTGAAACTTATAGACATCACACCACTTTAGTCAAACAGTAACATGTGATGACTTTCGTACATTTAACACCCCCCACCATGAAGCTAACCTCCCGTTTTTCACCTTCTATCTCTAGCTCTGCCTGAAATACTCCTTCTTCTGCACAAAGATCATTATTATTCATTTTTCTCTGTTATCGTTTATCCTGCCTGAAAGCAGGAAGAGACCAGCATAGCTTCTTCCCTTGTGTTCACACAGAACAGACCCCAGTGGCCACAGCATTCTTTTTCTCCTGGAAGATGCACTTGCAGCCCTCCAACCTCCAGCTTCCCCATTGACTCCTAAGGTACACACTGATCGGCAGATGCCTACACCAGCAGGTAGCGGCCCCTCCACAGAGGGCTCACGAAGGTGGGTGATGGCCAGCGATTGATTCTTTTGTCCCCTCATCTTACTTGTGGACAAGTGGCCAGCCTCAGATCATCCAGAATTCTTCAGGTGTGCAAGACTGACAAATGCCAACCGACTGAGTCCTTTAGCAAATTGATGACAGTGGGCTCTGAAAGCTCTCTGCATACATAAACCTAAACCTCAGCTCCCCTACTTGCTCACTGATGCTTGAAATTGCTTTAAGGAGAGACAAGAGCTTTCATCTCACAACTACAGAAACCTTTGAAGGCCCTGGAAAAACTAACTCATTGATTTAGAACAGTGCACACTACTTTTGGAGCAAAAAATTAGATGACACAATGGGCACCTTAAAAATGGGTATAAAACGACAAGGGTTGTAGCAGACAAAGAAAGGGCTTTTTGGCTTCCTTGAAAGCTTAAAAAAGAAAAATCTTGAGAAATCTTGAAATCAGAAGATTTGTAGTCAAATTTGACCTCACTGCCAGCTGTCAGACGATAGGCAAGTTACTCAATGTTTTAAGCCTGTCTCATTCCTAAAATGAAGGTAAACACCTACCTCCAGAGTTACTATGAGAACTTGATGCCATTCTACATCTGAATGTTTTCTTTCTCTGTTCTCTTTCTATCCATAACTGGCTCAACCCCTCTTTCCTAGCACTGTAGAGGTTAAGAGTTAGTAATGTGGAACTAAAAAATGTGGGTTCCAAACCTAACCTAATCACTTGCTAACTCTTGTGAAGTTACTTGACTGCTCTGTGCTGCTTCCTCACCTACAAAAATGAAGATGATGGTACTTGCCTCATGCGGTGATATAAGGATTAAGCGGATTAACAGTGTCATGCACTTAGAAAAATTCCTAGTACTTAAAAAAAAAAAAAATCACTGCAAGAAGTGCTTGTTACAATTGTTCCCCAGGGCTTCTCCTCACTTGCCCACTTTCCACAAGCCAAAAGAGCATTGAAAGTTCCTCCACTTCCGCTCTCTAGCATGCAAAAGCCCACTGTAAATTGCTACACATTCCCCCGGGTTTCTCAAGGCCCCCAGCCCCATCCCTAAACCGCTA
>PVHT021183693.1:54351271-54365633 GCA_004024745.2 Catagonus wagneri
CCAAGGTGCGGGGCGCTGGATCTCTCCCCACATCTCCCGCCTGAGGCGCGAGGTGTCGCCCGGTGCCGGATAGCCCGTTCGGGAACGAACGTCAGGTAGCCACCCTGAGGGGAATTGGAGGGAGGAGAGCACCCTGAGCGCCCCGACGGCTGCTCTGGTCTGAGGGAAGAGTCTTGTCTGATGGCCCACCTAGATTCCGTCCTGTTCACAGAGCAAGAGGAGGGAACTGAGATCTTTAAGAGAACATAAATATGGGTGATTGTTGCCCTCTGCCCAAACTATATGTATATTTTGTGGCCAGGACTACCATTTTATGATTTTTTTTTTCCTTTTCTAGGGCCGCACCCCTGGGATATGGAGGTTCCCAGGCTAGAGGGCTAACAGGAGCTGGATCCTAGCCGCGTCTGCGACCTACACCACAGCTCACGGCAATGCCGGATCCTTCACCCACTGAGCAAGGCCAGGGATCAAACCCGCAACTTCGTGGTTCTTAGTCGGATTCTTTAACCACTGAGCCACGACGGGAACTCCATGATCTCTTTCATAGAGGACGGTGATTTGGAAACACAACAGAATCTGGGATCAGAGCCCCCCACTGACTAGAATACCAATGGGGGGAATGCCATGAGGACTAACGGGCATGACTAGTGTTTTATAAACTGCTATCAGTCCTTCATTTTCCTCCTACATATTGAGTACTGATATATTCAAGGCAGGAGGCTGGGCAAGGGAGATCTATAGTGAGTAGAAAATGATCATTCCTACCTTCAAGTTGACAGTGTATTGGGGGAGGTGGGTGTTAATCATAAAAATCACACAAAAAATGTAAAATTAGTGCTAAGTAATGGAACTGATAGGTCAGGGAAAGCTGATTCAAGACCTGAAAAACCTGTGAAAAGGTGAAGAGGCATCCAGGCAAGGGTAACCATGGGTCCAAAATGCATCTCCTATTCCAAGCCCAAACAAGAACTACAGCTGCCTGGTCCTAGTTTCCAAGAACTGTTTGAAGAAAATACCTCTGAGATTCTGGTGGCTGGAGCCTTTCATTCAATCACTGCAGGCTTATATAACTGAAACCCTGTTTAGCCCACACCAATAAAATCAAATGAGAAACTCCAGAAACTTATATTTCATATATGATAAGTCCTATATTCTTCAGCACTCAGCATGGATGTGCTGGCCTGCCATTCCACAGTGGGAGGGATGTAGGTGTCACAAAAAAAGTAAATATGTTGAATTTTAAGAGTTGAGGGGGGGCTGATATTGAAGGATAGTTGAGGAAAGCCCACCATACTAAGAACTTCAAAAATGGAAAAGAACTTCACAAAGCATTGGAATCTTGGAATGTTAAGATAGAATGGACGTACCTCCCCACCTCTTTTATCAGATGTGAACAAATGGTTCACATTGCCCTGAAAGAAAACATTGGTCTTTGGTGTCTTTCCAACTTAAAGAGTCTATGATTCTGTCTCTGTGGTTCAAAGGTGCATGGAAATCCCAAGAGTCCCATGGAGACATGGGAGGAGAATTTGACCTGTCCCTCCTTCAGAGTCCATCATTTCTACTGTGGTGCCTGGTCATAAAAGCTTGAAAAGTGGGGAGTCACCCTAAACTCTTCTCTCTTTTCATATATCTCCCCCATTGATTACCAAGTCCCGTAGCTCCTGCCTGTCCTATCCTCCCCCATTGCAATGGCTTTTCATGGCAGGGAAGCTCCCCAGAGTTGTTGCCAAAAGTGCTGCCATATTCTCCTAACCAGGCTCCAGGCGTGAAGCTTCACTCTACTCCCTTTCAGCCTACCTCCACAGCTTTCAGTTGATGCATGTTTCCAAATCCAGCAAAGAGAAAGAAACATATAACAATTTAACAAAGAAAGTTCAGTATAACAAATTTTTAACTATCATGGGTTGGGGTAATGGGAGATTGGTTAGCAAGTCATAAAGATCTAAAGTATACAAGAATCACAGACAGAAGAGGCAATCAGTACCCTTGAAATAGATCATCCAAGAAAGAGATGACCTCCAAAGTGCGTGTTTCAGAGGGTGTAGCTCAGCTCACTGGATGGCAGAGAAATAGCTGAGGTGCAAGGCAGCCAGAAATCCACTGTCTGATTTGCCAAAGAAGCCATTCATGAAAAGACAAATGTACACTGGCTGTACTCTGCTGCAAAACTTCCCCAGAGAGGTGCCAGGGAAAGCGGCTAGCCACCTGGCACTGCTGACTGCTGTGCATTGCAGCCATGGAACACTCAGGAGATCTCATACTGCAGATGCAGGATCCTAGCACTGGGGAAATTGCACTCTCCTGGAGCCCAGTAAGAAGAGCCTGTGGAATGGACAGAAGCCCCTTCCTCCTCCAGTATCCCTCCAGCGCCCTCTACTGACAAAGCTTAACATTATGCCCACTGGCAAAGAACTGTTGTTTAAAGGACCTAGTTCTATTTCTGGTGAGGAGGCGATGCAGAGTGAATTTGGAGCAAAGAGTCAATCAATCGATAACTGGAGCATTAAGCTGACACCAAAATCTAATGTGTGATTCTACTGCTTAAATCCTCTAGTGACTCCCTATCGCCTTAATATAAAGTTCAAGACCCTTGGTCTAGCATACCAGGCCTTTTATATTCGGGTCTTGGGCTGTATTTCCAGGCTTAGGTCCAACAATCCCCTTTCATCCATTCTAGTCCTCCGTAATTACTCACCATTTTCTGAACTCTCCATGTTCTCTGATACCTTCACACCTTTGTCTAAGTAGTCCTAGCCACAAAGAATCCACTTCTTGCTCTCATCAGGAAACAGATTGCTTATTGAGGGTCTGCTTTGTACCTGGCACTGTTCTAGGGCCTGGGAATACAGCAATGAGCAGACCAGGCTTCCTCAAGTCTTTGTTCAAATATCATCACTATTTGGAAGTATTTTATGACTACTTTCTGCTACCTCTAGATGAGTTTGATGCCTCATCTAGGAGTTTCTGTTCTCCTATATCTAGTGCAGACTTCTTGACACTTATTATACCCTATTTGGATCACTGATTTTCCTGTCAGCCTCTTCCACTTGCCTATGAGTTCTCTGAGGGCAGGAAGTATGACTCATTTATTTCTGTATCCCAGTAAGAAGGTTTTGTTGGATTGATTGTTTGCCCAGGATCACTTAATTAGTCAAATATAGGTCCAGGACCAGAGTCCTGGTCTCCTGTCTCAAAGTCAAGTGTTTCTAGGCTAGTCTAATGTTTCTAGACGAAGAAGGACAGCTGCTCTGCATTTTGGTTGGAAAAGCCAAGTGCAGTGTTGAACACCATCAGGAATGACAGCAGAAATAGGAGAGAAACATAGCCCTGAATTTTTGTTGAAAATGATGGTGCCTTCACCCTCAGAGTCCTTGTAGACTTTGAGTTCCTGGATCAGAGGAATGTTCTGTTCAAATCAAAAGTAGGGAGGACAAGTAAAAGGATGAAATGAAGTGGGGGACATTCTGACTCTTCACACTGAAGAAATGAAGACTTCCATATGCATATGAAGGATGAGGTTAAGGTGGCCCCCAGGTTTGTATGTCAGGTCCCAAGACCAGGGGATGTGTTGCACATCTTAGGGAGCACAGGTAACAGAGCAATCTGTAAATGGTATCCTTGGGCTTGTGGACCATGATATGAACATGGAGGAAATCTTTGAAATATGAATATGGCTAAGTTAATATACACCAAAAGAGGTAACTGATTGCTTGTTAAATAATAAATATGTGGAACTCATAACTTTCAAGAGGTGGTACTAGCATGATATATAAGTAATTTGGAGAAAAATACTAACAACAGAGCCAAAAACTAGGACAAGGTCATATAGGACTGCTCTTAGCAAGATTGTTGTTGGCATCCAAATGCTGGGTTGGCTTGATCCAGGGGTTGGCCCAGGGTAGAAAAAGATCCAGACTTTTGTGAAATTAAGTTGGAGAGGCAAGCTAATATGCTATAAGACAAATTTTGAAGAGCTTGAAAGTCAGGGCATCATTTTGATGAGAAAAGAAATGAAGATCCACTAAAGGTTTTAGAGAGTGATATGATAATATGAGTGGTTAAGACATGTTATCTGGGAAAACTAAACCTCAATTTCCTGGCTTTGGTAAATGATTACAATGTTAGAACCTATCTACCCACAGATTGCTGTGAGGATTAAATGAGATAAGGCATGTACGTGGACTCCCAAGGCTCTCTTGATACTGAGCACTCTTCCATTCTTAACACATGTATGGAATATGGTTCAAGAGATAATGCTCACTTTCAGGACAAAAAAAATCAGGACATACTCTGATAATTTTTGTTTCACTCCAAGTTACCAAAAATGGACTTTTCATGATTCAAATGGGAATATCCAGGATATTTCAGTGATTGATGGAAAGAGCATGGCATAATGTTTGAAACTAGGATTGTCCTAGAGAAAATCCATGACGTATAATTGCCTTATTCTGAGAGAGGCAGCGTGGCCGTTATAGTGTGGAAAGAGCAATGAAGTGGACCTGAATTCTTGATTTAGTGCCAACAGAAATTGTTAGCTTGTGCCAATCACATCAGTTCTCTCATTTGTAAATTGAAGATATTGAACTACAGTTTTAGTCAAATTAAGTCCCTTTTTTTTTGGAAAAGATGTTCCTTTTTATCTTCCAGACAGATTTTTTTTAAAAGTCTAGCAGTACTAAAGTGGGGAATGAAAGAAAAGAATGAATCAATTCTGGCCTCATTCTGGGTTAAGGATCTGGCATTGCTGTGAGCTGAGGTGTAGGCTGCAGATGTGTCTTGGATCTGACGTGGCTGTGGCTGGCAGCTGTAGCTCTGATTCGACTCCTAGCCTGGGAACTTCCACATGCTGCAGGTTTGGCCCTAAAAAGACCAAAAAAAAATGATATAACTGAGAGAGTGAAAAAATGATATATCAGACCAATATAACTGAGAGAGTAAAAGAATTTTGTTTTGGATGCTTTTAAGAGAAAGGGGAACTCTACAATAGGTAGCTGGTGGATGAGACCATGGTTGAGAGTTTAGGATTGGAGACTTATAAGCCATTGGCATACACTCTGGTTAAAGTCACCAAGTGAAAAAATCTGGAAAAATTATTTGTGAAAATATTATAAATACATCAAAGAGCTCTAGAGGCAATGAGAACTAGGTTAATTAAAATTCCAGGAGGGTGCCAAGCCCTTCCAAGGTGAACTCAGTGATTTTCTTCCCTGGGGAGATTTGCCAGCTTTGGATGTAGACTCAGGATTGTGCTTGGCCCTTGAAGAGAGGTTTTACTGGAGGGGGGAAGAGAAACCAGCAAGACTTGGTAGTCAAACACCACTGGTATGACAGATTAGAACTTTGGGCACCCCAAACACACTTTTCTTTTTACACAATGTCTGACATACAATTAAAAAATACTGGACATACATAGAAATAGGAAAATGTGTCTAGTAATCAAGACTAAAAATAGACATCAAAGAGAAAGTCCACAGGTAGATTCAACTCCTGGAGTTATCAGATAACTGAGTCTAAAATAACTCTAGATAATATGTTCAGGAAGATCAAGAAAAAGATGCATAAATGAATGAAAATGGAGAATTTGAACACATAAATTTATACATTAAAAACACTAGACATTCTAGAGCTCAGAATAATCTCTTGGAGTTTCCAGTATGGCACAGCAGTTTGAGAATCTGGCATTGTCTCTGCAGTAACATCGGTTCAATTCCTGGCCCAGCTCATGGGTTAAGGATCTGGTGTTGCTGCAGCTGTGGGATAGATCATAGCCATGGCTCAGATAAGATCTCTGGCCCTGGAACTCCTATATGGCCCCGGTGTGGCCAAATAATAAAAATAGTAATGATATCTCAAATAAAGAATTAATTAAATGGACTTAACAGCAGCCTGGATAGCAGAAGACATAGTGAGCTCAAAGGTCTATAGAAAATATCCAAACTAAATCACAGTTGGAAAAAACAGTGTATGGCTTGAGATACATATAATTAAAGTCTCTGAAGGTAAGGAGAAAGAGCCTCAGAAGGTAATGGCACAGTCAGGATTTGGAAAAGTCATACTCGAGAACTTTTCAAAATTGGTTAAGATATCAACTCACATGTCCAAGAAGTTCAGCTGACTCCAACCAGGAACACGCAGGCAAATCAACCAAACTACCGAAAATCAAAAAGATAAAGAAAAATCATAAAAACATCCAGGGCGGAAAAGGCACGTTACTTCCAAAGGAGCAACACAAAGATATCTGGCTTATTTTTAACAAACTACAGAGACCAAAAGACAATGGAATTACACACTTAACAGTGCTGAAAGTAAAAGCTGCTCACCTAGGAATTCTGTACTCAATGAATATATCTTTTAAAAAAAGGAACATGATAAACAAAATGTTCAGAGTGTATTTTTTAAGCTGTTTACAAAAGACACACTTTGAAGAAAAGGACACCAAAAAAAGTGAAGGTAAAATGTTGGGAAAATGTATAATCTTGAAAAATCAAAGGCAAAGTTGACTTTAAGGCAAATAAAACATGGAAATGCTATCAAACTGAGTTGTGATGATTTTTGTACACCTATAATTGTAATAAAATTCATTAAGTAATGGGAAAAAAGGAGACAAAACAGTGAGGCATTGCGTAATGATAACATCTCCAATCAAGAGGAAAAAATTTTGGGAGTTCGCTTTGTGGCGCAGTGGAACTAAAATGACTAGAATTCATAAGGATGCGGTTTTGATCCCTGGCCTCGCTCAGTGAGTGGGTCAGGGATCCGGTGTTGCCATGAGCTGTGGTGTAGGCCGGTGGCTGTAGCTCTGATTCAACCTGTAGCCTAGGAACTTCCATATGCAACAGGTGCAGCCCTAAAAAGCAAAAAGAAAAAAAAAAGGAAAAATTTTTAAAGTCTTAATATTTATACACCTAAAAATTTATCAAGCAAAAATTGACAGAACTAAAAGCATAGATAAAACCACCTCATAGGTGGAGATTTTAAACACACTTCTCTCATTTATTGATAGAATAAGGAGACGAAAAAAGTAAATAAAGATATAGAAGACTTGAACTACATGGTTAAACTTCTTGATATATATAAAACATTACTTCCAACAACTGCAGAGTAAACATTCTTTTCTGGTGAACGTGGAATATTTACCAAGGTTCTTTAAAACAAACTATTTGAGAGGGAAAAAAAAAACACGGATTAGAAAATACAAGCATCCAAGGGCTGAGCCTTAGGCAATACTTCTAAAAAGTGATGTTAAAGATAACAGAAATGAACAAGGAGTTGGGGCAAGCAAGACTCTATTATCTGATGGAGTGAGGTGTTTCATCAGAGAGGGATCAATTTCTCAAATGCAATACAGAAGCCAAGAAAATAAGTGTTGTGGAGGAAATCACTAGATTTAGCTTTCAAGGGGACTTCGGTGACATTTACATTAGTTTCAGGACAATAATCAGGATGGGAGTTTCTTAAGAGTTTAAAGGAAGAGGAATCACATCAAGAGCCAGGAGACTCAGATGCTAGTGCACTTTACAAGTTTGACAATGAAAAGAGAATTAGACCATTGGGAAAGATAGTAAAAACAACCCCTCCCCCCAAAAAAAGTCCAGACATTGCTGATTTGATGGAAGAGAAGGTGACAGAGAGGTGGAAAAAGATGTAACTTTCTGGAGAATGTAGAGGATCAAATGCTGGTTCCTCGGTCTTAGACAAGTCAGGAACTACAAGCTCAAGCAGTAGAGGAAAGAATGTGAGGTCAAAGCCATAGACCAGAATGGCAGAGGATGGTGGTGTGAATTCAGTCTGACATCCTTGATCTCATTCAGGTAGGAAATTACTTTGTCTGCTTAGAGTGAGGACAATAGTTGAGTGGGATGCAGGCTTGAGGGGAGTCATTTGCTGGAGATTAAATAAATAGAAATGTGTTCTTGGGGGATGGCAAAGATCAATGGAGAAGCTGGCATGAAGGAGCTGGAGAGTGGAGGAGGGATACAAGGCTGGAGGGTGCTGCACTGGATGATAGTGCAAAAATTACTTTTGTGATGTTATTGTTTTATAAAATTAAAATAAAGCAAGGCTAAAAGAAAAGCCAGTTGTTGGTTAGATTAAGCTTAACTTGATATCAGCCTACTTTTCTGGTGCTTTCAAATTCACTCAGCTTTGAATTTGAAAGCTTAGACTCACATGACCATCTTAAATTGTGTTCATGCTTTGGTGCTTTAGAGGTGTCAGAAATCTTAAAGACCCCCTCCCTCTACCAGCTTCAGAAAGCAACAATTCTCATGAGGGGATCCCAGCTCCTATTCATAAACTAGCAGTTACACAGCCTTATCTCACTGCCTCAGTAAGGGAGTTGCTGCCAGTGGTAGATGTTGCTATTTCTTTCCCTTGGATCCTCCTTTCTTTATAAAGCAGCAGATGTGTTTGGTCTTATTGACATTCTGGGAATTCTAGTTCTCTGCAATCAAAAGAAGTTTATACACATTACTAAGCATAAAATAGATAACCAACAAGGACCTTTTGTGTAGCACAGGGAACTCTACTCAATATTCTGTAATAGCCTATGTGAGAAAAGAATCTGAAAAAGAATGGATATGTGGATATGTATAACCAAATCACTTTGCTTCACACCTGAAACTAACACAACATTGGAAAGCAGTTATATTCCAATTTTAAAAAGTTTATCCGCATTGTTAATTTGTCTCAAACTTTCTTGCCAGCTTCTGATCAATACTTTAGTTGAGCAATTTAAATTAGAAGCTAATTGTTCCCTTAACGACCAGTATTTTTACTGTTAACTTTCAAATTACATTCTTTTTAAATTATATAAATATAATTTAAAGAGATATGTGAATCTGTTTTTACCAGAAATTGATTTCAATAATCACCAGGATCTCTTCTATAACACATTAAAATATTGAAACAAATAAAACTTAAAAGTTTTTCAGCAGAGGTACTTGAAACTTGACTTTACAACAGAGCTTCCCAACCTTTTTCATGTTGTGGCACACAAAAATCTTTGTAAAGCACACTGGGGTATACTGTAGGATTTGGAAAGGTCTATAGGGACCTTATGAAAAATTCCATATAGTTTTGAAATTTTTTATTATGGTTGATTTACGATGTATCAATTTCTGCTATACAGAGAAGTGACCCAGTCATATATGTATGTGAATATATATATGCATTCTTTTTCTCATATTGTCTTCTATCGTGTTCTATCACAAGAAACTGGATATAGTTCCTTGCGCTATACAATAAGACCTCATTGCTTATGCATTCTAAATGCAATAGTTTGCCACTACTAACTCCAAATTCCCAGTCTATATTCCCACTCCCTCCCCTTCGGCAACAAGTCTGTGATTCTCCATGTCTGTGAGTCTGTTTCCATTCTGTAGATAGGTTCATTTGTGCCATATTGTAGATTCCACATATAAGTAAATCCTATAGTATTTATCGTCCTCTGACTTCACTTACTATGAGAATCTCTAGTTTCATCCATGTTGCTGAAAATGGCATTATTTTGTTCTTTTTATGGCTGAGTAGTATTCCATTGTATATATGTACAGTATTTTCTTAATCCATTCATCTGTTGAGGGACATTTAGGTTGTTTTCACATCTTGGCTATTATGAACAGTGCTGCAATGAACATAGGGGCACATGTATCTTTTTGAGTGGTAGTTTTATCCAGATATATGCCCAGGAGTGGGATTGCTGGATTATATGGTAGCTCTATATTCAATATACTTTTACACATAATTTTTTTTTTGGCCTTTTGTCATTTTAGGGCCACACCTGCCACATGTGGAGGTTCCCAGGCTAGGGGTCTAATCGGAGCTGTAGCCACCGGCCTACACTGTAGCCACAGCAACGCAGGATCTGAGCCGCGTCTGCAACCTACACCAGAGCTCACAGCAATGCCAGATCCTTAACCCACTGAGCAAGGCCAGGGATCGAACACGCATCCTGAAGGATGCTGGTCGGGTTCATTACTGGTGAGCCATGATGGGAACTCCCCCACTGAACTACTCACATTTCCTTTGAATCTCTGGGCATTGTTGGTATACTTTACTATATTTTCACACCTTCATTGTGATTTTGATTAAATTCATTCTGGTGCTTGAAAATGTCAAGTAAGACAATTTTCTGAAGGCAATAAACACTCCTCAACAACTCTACAATAAGGATCATTGACATTTTTCAATTCTTCTTTTAGCTCCTAACCTCCAGGTGAAAAAAAAAAAAAAAAACTTTTCCTTCATTGGTAACTGAGTAGGAAACAGCTGATTGCTTCTTCATATAAAGCTGAAAACAGACAGAACCATAGCAGCCTGGCTTTTACTAGCGACAGGCTTTAATATGGAATTCACACGTACAGGCAAATGTACAGACAACAGCTTTAGGTGAACAATGTCTTATATCTCAGGTGTTCAGGAGAATAGATATGATGTAAAGCCTTTCCACCTCCCTTTCATCACAGCTTTCCCACCAGTACAGAAACCAACCATTGCACTTGCATAATAAAGAAACTGTTGTTTTATTTTTTTTTAAAGGGAGTTCCCGTTTGTGGCTCAGTGGGTTAAGAACCCGTTAGTGTCCATTAAGATGTGGATTCAACCACTGGACCCGATCAGTGGGTTAAGGATCTGGCATTGCCATGAACTGTGATGTAGTCTGCAGATGCAGTTTGAATCTGGCGTTGCCGTGGCTGTGGTGTAGGCTGGCAGCTGCAGCTCCAATTCAGCCCCTAGCCTGGGAACTCCCATATGCTGCAGGCATGCCTGTAAAAAGAAAAAAATGAAAAATAAAGTATCAGGTGTCTGTTTAGGTACTTTCTGGCAATCAATATTCTTCTAAATCTTCTCCAGGCATTCTAACTAGTGCTGTTAACTGAACATTGTTACCACCATCTGTAGATTCATCACCCTGCAAGCAAACACATTAATCGGTCTTGTTGTGAGAGTCATCAATGCATCTTCTAATAGTAATATTCAATGTTTATATTTCCTTTGCTTCATTTGGTCCCAAACATGCTCATTTCCCAGACAGGTTGGTAAAATGAGTGATTCTGTAATTGTGGGAGATATTTTGGCTTTAGTTCTTAATTATCTGACCTTTTACTTAGTTTCTTCAACCCAATCTGATATAAACTACCATTGTTGTTGCAAATACTGCTGTACACGACTTCATTAAACAGTGATTTTCAAAGTGGTTTCAAGGATGTCTGAGGATCCTTGAGATTTTAGGGGGCAGGAAACTATGAAGTTAAAACTATTTTTAGGAGTTCCCATTGTGGCTCAGAGGAAACAAATCTGACTAGTATCCATGAGGATGTGGGTTCAATCCCTGGCCTTGCTCAACCGTTTAAGGATCTGGCGTTGCCGTGAGCTGTGGTGTAGGATAATGGCTACAGCTCTGATTCTACCCCTAGCGTGGGAACTATCATATGCTGCCAGTGCAGCCCTAAAAAAAGCAAAAAAAAAAATTTTTTTTTATAATAGTACTAAGACATTATATGTCTTTCTCACTCTTCTCCTTAAAAATGTACAGTGGACTTTTCCAGAAGCTACTTGATGTGTGATTGAATTCAGTCAAACAGATTGAATGCAAAACAGATATGAGAATCTAGCTGTCTTCTATTAAACCAGACATTAGGAGTTCCCATTGTGGCTCAGTGGTTAACAAATCTGACTAGGAACCATGAGGTTGCCGGTTCAATCTCTGGCATCGCTCAGTGGGTTAAGGATCTGGCATCGCCGTGAACTGTGGTGTAAGTTGCAGACGTGGCTTGGATCCTGCATTGCTGTGGCTGTGGCATAGGCTGGCGGCTACAGCTCCGATTGCACCCCTAGCCTGGGAACCTCCATGTGCAGTGAGTGCGACCCTAGAAAAGACAAAAAAATAAAAATAAAAAAATAAACCAGACATTAAAAGATTTTCCAAAAAATGTAAAACAATGCCACACTTGTCATTAAAGATTTTGTTTCTGGAGAGTTCCCACTGTGGCTCAGTGGTAACGAACCCAACCAGTATTCATAAGGATTCCGTGTTGATTCCTGGCATCACTCACTGGGTTAAGGATCCAGCATTGATGCAAGCTGTGGTGTAGGTCACAGATGTGGCTTGGATCTGGTGGTGCTATGGCTGTGGCGTAGGCCAGCAGCTGCAGCTCTGATTCAACTCCTAGCCTGGAAACTTCCATATGCTGCAGGTGCAGCCCTAAAAAGACAAAAAAAAAAAGTGGATTTTGTTTCTGGAAACTATAGTTATATTTTCATAAAAATATATTACTCTTGTTAAGATGTAAAGGAATTATTTTTACTTTAAACTATTTTAAAATTTCTAAAATGATAAATGTCACAAGATATAAGCCACATTAACAAAATCTCTTTAGGGTGGGTTCTCAATAACTTTTAGGAATTAAGAATGCGGACAGCAAAAATTTTAAGAATTAATCTCTTGAGACTATCCATATAACATAGATTTTTTTCTATCTCTAGCATAATTTACATGGCACCATTTTTTTTCATTTGATAACTTTTCCATGAAAAGGTATTTGGACAGATGTTTAGGTAAAGAAAAAAACTATCAGGGCAAACAAATCCAAATTTGAAACAATCCTCATTTTATTGCCCAGTGACTTAAATTTATATTTTTGACTATTATATATGTCTGTGAATCTCTAAAAAGTATTAAACTATAATTAGATATTAATATTTAATTTTAAGTTACACTTGGTAGTGGGAAAATAAATCATATATTTAAAATATTTAAGGAGACCATATGCCTTTTTTACTACAATAAATCAGATTTCAGGGAAAATTGAGTTCTCCATTTTGTTAAGAATCATTTTTTTTTCCTTTTAGTGCTTCTCCTGTGGCATATGGAAGGTCCCAGGCTAGGTAGGGGCTGAACTGGCGCTAAAGCTGAGGGCTGTACCACAGCAGCACTGGATCCTTAACACACTGAGTGAGGCCAGGGATCAAACCCACATCTCCATGGACACGATGTCAGGTTCTTAATCTGCTGAGCCAAAACGGGAACTCCAGTACTTTTAAATGAATGTCAAAACTTAAAAAATTAAGCATTTGTTAAGGGGAAATTTTAGAAATATTACCATTGCTTTAGCAATTAAGATGCTAAATTTTCCAGAAAATACTAATATTATTTATACTCAAGTATAATTAATATATTTTATAGTCCCTTCACTGAACCAATTATTTTCCACAATTATTTGCTTTTAAAATCAAACATTTTAAAATTTCTATAAATAACATATTTATAAAATGCCATTAAGAATCAGACTTTGAATATTTTACAGAATATTTGAGAATAAACATAAATCAAGTCACAATTTAAAAAAAATGAACAAAATCAACTATGTTTTTATTACAGGCAAGTGATGATGATGTTGATGAGAAATGCGTCTTCTTTAAGACAATTTTAAAAATAAGAGCAAATTAAATCAAAGGAAGAATGAAGTATTTGAAATGTATATGGATAAAAGATTGTCACTGACAAATACGTTGCAACTAAAACAATAATCAGACTTACAGAGATGATTTTAAAATGGTGGTTAAAGGGGGAAATTCTATACAAGCATCTCTGCTGGCAGGTGCTCTGCATAAAACCTTAAGAACAAAAACAGTAATTACTGAAATCTGGAAGTTTACTGACTGAGTAAAACGGTACCCAAATATAATTTCAACTGTTACAAATTTGTGAACGGTTGTAAAATGGTTGTAAATTTTAGATCACTATGAAATATTTATAACCATCCATCTCTCATGGCACACCTGTCGCCCATTCCACCATGACCACTTGTGGAGATCTACAGAAGGCAGAATAGGATGAAATGGTAAAATATAGTAAAAAAAAAAATATTTGACGATACTCGAGTTTTGTAGGAAAGCTTAAGGCATAGTAGGGACACAAGATGAATCTTGATGGTTCACAGGATTTTGACAGCTGTCAGGAAAGAGGGAGGGCACCTCAAGTAAGCCAGACAGAATTAGCAACACACCAAGAGAAAGAGAAAAGCAGGATGGAGTACTGTTAACAGTGGATGAGAGAGCGTTAAGCTTTGAGTATATAATTTCCTGGAAAATGGCCAAAGTAGACTACGTGTTAGAAATTTGGTAAATACAGAGTTCCCATCGTGGCTCAGCAGGAACAAACCTGACTAGCATCCATGAAGATGTCTTTCAATCCCTGGCCTTGAGCAGTGAGCTGCAGCATAGGTTGCAGATGCAGCTCAGATCCCACGTTGCTGCAGCTATGTGTAGGCCAGCAGCTGCAGCTCCGATTTGACCCCTGGCCTGAGAACCTCCATATGCCATAGATGTGGCCCTAAAAAGCAAAAAAAAAAAAAAA
>PVHT021183693.1:54366633-54434248 GCA_004024745.2 Catagonus wagneri
TGACCCCTGGCCTGAGAACCTCCATATGCCATAGATGTGGCCCTAAAAAGCAAAAAAAAAAAAAAATTGGTGAATATTAGTAAAAATTTATAGTGTACAATTGTATGTACAAATCATGGACAACCTTGAAAGTCAGGATATGGTTATCATTTTGTGATCAGGGCTCTCCGACCTATTGACAGCATCATAGAAGACAGATTTGGACACACCAGCCAGAAGAGACCAGAGAATGACCTCACATAGGGTTACCCAGTAGGAGGCTGCACAATAGGTGACGAGAGGCTGAACCAAAGTAAAAGGAGTGGAAATAGAGGGGACGGGGTGAGTTGGAGACACATTCCAAAGGAAATACCAGTGGGACTCAGTGACATTCAACAGATTAAACGGCTTTGAGGCCAAATGATTGAGAAAAATGGTGGCATCATGTTCAGAAACAAATCTGGGGACTTAGGGGGAGATGGGGACTTAGCTGGGAGATGGAGAATGAGTTTTAGTGGGGCTATCTTGGAGGCAGTGGGAAACGTGAAATGGAGCACAGGTCGGAGGTTGGGGATGATGAACACGTAAAATCAACACCGTTTGCTGGTAGCTGGAGCAATGAGAGGATGTGAGCTGTATGAGAATGGCAGAGTGCAGGACTGAGCTTTGAAACCATAACTACTAAGTCTTGCTTAGCAAGGAAGAAGGGGAAAGAAGGATTATGGAGACAGAGGCAGAGTGAGGAAACTAGGAAAACAGGCATGATGTCTGTCATCAAAAAAAGAAAAAAGGTTCCCGTTGTGGCGCAGCAGTTAACAATTGCGACTAGGAACAATGAGATTGCAGGTTCGACACCTGGCCTCGCTCAGTGGGTTAACAATCCGGCGTTGCTGTGAGCTGTGGTGTAGGGTGCAGACGCAGCTTGGATCTGGCGTTGCTGTGGCTGTGGCATAGGCCGGCAATTGTAGCTCCGATTAGACCCCTAGCCTGGGAACCTCCATATGCTGCAGGTGTGGCCCTAAAAAGACAAAAAAGAAAAAGAAAAAGAAAAAAAATCCTGGCTTTCATTTATTAGGCATCATTTCAAAGCTTTTACCCTCTTTCTTAGTTTCATCATCAGTAAAATGGTGATAATATAATCTACATCATAGGGATATTTGTGAATTGAATGAAAAAATGCATACAGAGTACTTAGCACAGTGTCTGGCAGATAAGAAGTTCATAGACATAACTGAAGATTTTAAAGTGCTAATGGAATGGTGAGGACAGAAAAGATTGCAAGAGGTTAAAAAAAGACCACTTTCCCTATGTTTCATCCAACCCCTCCTTTCGTGCTTTCTTTTGGATAAATCAACTTATGTTGTTACTGTTTTTAATTCCTCTTCTCCTGTCCACTGGTGTGGTGGTTATAATACTTTTATAGTAATTATATTTTGCTATCCGTATTTGACTTTTTACAAAGTCTAAAATTTATATCCTTTAAACTCTTCTTTCTCTAAATAAAAGAATATAAAAGTAAAAGATAATGGAGCACCCCAAACTCGAGACTACTTTAACTTCTTGTCTTGGGGTTTCTCAGCCAGGTTGGTGATAGAAATTTAAAACTTAGACCTAGTTTGTGGCTGCAAATTCATGGGAAATTATTTCTCCTCCAAGAAGAAGCCACTTCCCCCTGCCAATAGGCAGATATTTTTGGTACCACCCTTTGACACTGAGTATGAGAACCTTGGAGGGTTTCAGGTATAGAGAAGTGAGAGAGTCCTTCCTTTGAGCTGTTTACTTTTTCACTCCTTGCCTGGCCATTTATCAAAAGTTCCTGGCATCTACCTCTGTCCCCAAGTCAGCCCTAATTTCTTCATTTGCTTTCCACTCTGGTTTCTGCTTTCCTCACTTATTTGGCACCCGAGGCTTTCTTCTCACTTTCTTGCAAGCTCAGCAAGGCAATTTGAAAGGTATGTTTGCTGAGATTTGCTTAGATCCACGTGTTTTGAAGAGATGGGGCTTTGCAGAATATCGAGTTTCTCTACGAAAAGCAAAGTCCTTTGATCTGTGGTTTATTTGTGCATAGTGTTGTATACCACCTATGGATTTTCATGTTTTGTTTCAGTTTATCCTGGAACTTTTTGAGTGACATATACAAGTTTTCTCTTTCACAATTAAAGTGGATGAGTACATGCAAATGTAAATAGAGATCTTTATCAAATGGCTTTTTAATGATAATTTTTAGTTGGAAATATGTAACCTAATGTCAAACAATAGAGGATTCACTGAGTAAAAGATGCCATGACTCTCGTCGGTCCAAATAAGAGTTGTGTGATATGGAAGATGATCATCATATGATGTTAAGTAAATAAGCTGTTTTGTATGACACCATTTTTATTTATACAAATATGTATTTACCTTGAAAAAATTCTGGAAGGAGACATTCAATATTTCCAGGTGATATCATCTGGAGTATCCTTACCTCTTGCTGATCTCTGCTTTTCTAATGGACAAGTAGTATTGTGTGTGTTTTTATGTGAATGACAAAAGTAATAACAACCAAGAGCAGGGATGAATAAAACACTTTCTAACCTTAGAGTTGTGTAACAGCACATCTGTCTTGTGGGGTAGTGAACTCCCCAATACTGAGCGAGCACGTTAGAGTCTGGGTGACTTCCTGTCCAGGATTCCTGTCATTTTACGATTAAAAAACTCCCATTTTGGTGTTCCCCTCCCCTCTGCCAATAGGTCAACCAATCAATGCCTCAGACAGACAAGCAGATATGCATCCCTCTGGAGCTGCCGGAATTGTTGAAGCAATTCACCAAAGCCGCCATTCGGACCCAGCCGCAGGATCTCATCCAGTGGGCTGCCGAGTACGTACTCCTGTGGAGGAGGGAAGGTCTCAGAAAACTGGGAGGAGGTTGTCATGGCTGCAGCCTGGGAGTCGGGCTTTACCAGCACAATCTTCATGCTGTGCAGCTCTCGCATTGCTTTGGTGCTTTAAAATCCATACACAAAATACAGCAAACTGGGCGAGGGTGGAAGACCACCCTCAAATGAACCAGACTGAGCTGAAGGACGCCAGGAGAATAGGCAAAGTGTCCTAGAGCAATCAGCAAGAGTTAGATTACCACGTCACATCACACACGCACACTCCATCGTGTCCCGGCACCCCTACCCCCATCACCTGTCCCAGTGGAAAGAAGGATTCCGAATCCCTGAGACCCTAGCGTGCCTTTCCCTGGTGTAAACCAGGGCCTCATTCTCAGGTCTCACCACTAGGTGGCAGCAGTGCGCCTTGGGGACCGATGCGACGAGCGGAGGGGCGGATTGTGTGGGATCTGTCCAAGCCAGTTCATTCCTGGGTTTACTCCTTTAATGAGACACCTTCCTCTGATGTTGTTAAAACTCATTCTTGCGCCCAGCCAGAAACACCTTGTATCTTGTCTTTGGGGAAATTGTTATTTTCTTGAGTGTTTGTTTAAACTGATTTCTTCCTTGTACATAAGGGGATGTCCACACAGTACATGTTGCACTCTGGAAAAGGAGGCAAGTGATGGGGGCTGGCGGAGCACACGCCTGGCTGCAAACACTGTGCCTCAAACACAGATGTCCTCTTTCAGCAGACACCTCCAGAGGCTGCTCAGTGGACGGAGCTTACACAATAGCTGTTGGCGGGGATTGAAACAGCTGCACACAGAAAGCCTCCCAGCTATGAAACCATCTCTTAGACAAACATGACTGCTTGAAACTGAGGCTTGGGGCAGGAGCTGGGAGCTGACCAGAACTCCCTGACCATTTTCCGGCTACTTTTAGTGTTTGGTGATGACTTCCTTAGTAGGGCTTCAGCGGGAGAGGGAGGTGAAGAGTTGAAAAGCTGTAGAGCAGAGCTGGTGGGTTGGAGGAGGGGAGAATGGCCTTAGCATGAGGTTGAGGTAGGTCACTTTCTATGTAGGAAAGAAGTGCATACACCTTTGAGAAGGGGCACAATGTAACCTGAGGAGCCTCACAGAGTCTCCCTGCCTGTGTGCTCGTGCTCCTGGGCTGGGCTAGAATGAAGCTTTTATAAATGGAAATAAGCCAGTGGTGCTCATAAAAAAAGACACAAATGGGGTTGCTTTGCCTGGTAATGAACCCTGTTTTGTTTCCCATTCTAAATTTTATAAATTACCTCTAAGATTGAACTTTTAATGTCAGAAGACTAATTTCTTTTGGCACACTCAGACAGACTTTGTTTTATACTATACAATAGTTTAAAACCCTATTTTTTTGTTCTTGCGCTGCTGCTTTAGAGCTAGAAAAATGACATTTCTTTGTATTGTCCCTGACATTTATGGGAGAAAACATTCCGCTGTTGTAGCCTGCTTGCTCCCATATTGTATCATGGTCTATAAATGTTTTAGATATCCATGAAGAATCAGTTTGTAGTTGAACTACAATGAAAAAAGAGAGCATGACCTAAGAGGACTCTCCATCTATTCAGATGCGAAAAGCAACTTGTCAGATGGTTTTATGTGACTTACTTACAAACCTGAAGCATTTTAGAGGTAAAATGCCACAAAGTATTTCCAAGACAAAATGTTTAATTCATCACAAGCAAAAAATTTCCCTGCATATGTGCTGTCCATGAAGAAACCACTTACCAGACATCAGCGGGACATAAACTAATTTGCCTTGTGGTGGGTATGTGTGACCACACAAATTTGAAGAACCATGGAATTGTTCACTGCAAATGAAGCTAAACAACCCAAAGAGAATGAAACCCATGGCTACAGCCTCATTTCCATGTTCTCATTTCCAACTTTGCTGAAAGGTCCAAAGCCACACCCATCCCAGCACTGACTGTCTCATGCACGCGGTTAGACCTGACCTCATGCATACTGTTAGAGGTGGCCTGGAAGGGTTTCTTCTGCCCCTCTCCACCCCCATGACCTCCAAGGGGGGCCTGGAAGATGTTTTAGTGCTGGCATCTGTAGCTGTGCATTGTGTGGTAACTTAGAGACAGACAGTGGTTTGCTCCCTCACTGTATGGCTTGACCCTAAAATGGGTTTTTATAAAATTCCCTCTGTATTCTTTTTATACCACCTGGATCTGGAGATTGTGACCCAGGGATAGTCAATAAGAGGGCTTCTGATGGAGACAGGCCCTTCCACGCAGCATTGGTGCCTCACGTCTCAACTGCTCATGTCCATTCCCTGCTTCGGGCAGCCCCTTTCCATCATACGTCAGTCCTGAAACCGGGCATAGAGTTTTTCCACACTGCACCAAACAAAATACATTCCACACAGCACCGATAGGCAGGCAGATGTTACTGAAATTTTTGACGGAAGATAGAGGAGTATTTGACTGCACGCACCCCATAGAAGTTCATCTCAAACCCTTTTTTGGCTTGGCTTCTCACCTAAGCCTCCGTTAGTGCCCTGCAACCTTCTCTCCCCTCCCCTTTGAAGCCCTAAGCATCACTGCTTCCCGCTAGAAACACTTTCTGGTTCACCCCCCAGAGGACTCCATCTTCTCCCCTTTCTTATGGAAACCATTTTTGTTCTCTTCCAACTTCTCCTTCCAAGATTTCATACCCCTCCCACTACCTAATACCCACTTTAAGCGTGTAGAGAGCCATTGTTTTGAGCATCAAGATCCTCCAGGTACTAGGATTCCTCCTTCAAAAAAAGAGAGTGAGGGATTTAAAATAATAATAATTAGGGTGTTCCCTGGTGGATCAGTGGGTTAAGGATAGAGCAATTGTCACTGTTGTGGCATTGGGTTGGATCCCTGGCACAAGAACTTCCACATGTGGCAGGTGCAGCCAAAAGAAAAATAAAGTATGCACTCTTTAAAAAATAATGAAAAATGGGAGTTCCCGTCGTGGCTCAGTGGTTAACAAATCTGACTAGGAACCTTGAGGTTGTGGTTTTGATTACTGGCCTTGCTCAGTGGGTTGAGGATCTGGCGTTGCCGTGAGCTGTGGTGTAGGTTGCAGACGTGGCTTGGATCCGGCATTGCTATGGCTCTGGCATAGGCCAGCAGCAATAGCTTCAATTAGACCCCTAGCCTGGGAACTTCCGTATGCCTCGGGTATGGCCCTAAAAAGCAAAAAAAAAAAAAAAAAAAAAAAAAAAAAAAGGTGATATCTACATTCAATTTCTGATAACATGACACAAGTTTGCTCATAGCTTTTGTACCCACCCCCCATCCCTTCTTCAAAGATCACCCTTAGGAGTTCCCGTCGTGGCTCAGTGGTTAACAAATCCGACTAAGAACCATGAGGTTGCGGGTTTGATCCCTGGCCTCGCTCAGTGGGTTAAGGATCTGGCGTTGCCCTGAGCTGTGGTGTAGGTTGCAGACGCGGCTTGGGTCCCGCGTTGCTGTGCCTGTGGTGAAGGCCGGCGGCTACAGCTCCTGTTAGACCCCTAGCCTGGGAACCTCCACATGCCGCGGGTGTGGCCCTGAAAAGACAAAAAAAGAAAAAAGAAAAGAGAAGAAAAATAAAACGACAATAATTTTCTCTCTCCTTTTATATACTTATATAATATGCATTTATATACATTAATATATTATAGATCTCATTATATTTATACACCTGTGTGTGTGTGTGTGTGTATGTGTGTGTGTTCATGTACATATACATGTGTATAAGACACTTACTAAAAGAATGACTGGAAAAAAAAACCAATATGCTTCCGGGAATTCCACACCAAATTTTTGTTTGTTATTGCTCATGCTTAGAGAAGACCAAATCTTTTTATTCCCTAAGCTATCTCTATACCTTAAATGTAAAATAACACATTCGGGCTTTTTCTGTACATAAATGAACTAAAAACAGTGTCTGGCATGTAGAAGCAAATGAGGTAAATGTTCTTTTCTTTACCCCTCCCCTCAAAAGAAAAAAAAAAAAAGAGAGAGAGAGAATAGAGGGGATTCCCAAAGCAGCCAGAGGGCCACTGGAATATAGGCTGCTCCCTCCAACCCCCTAACTATTTGTCTTGCAGTTATTTTGGGGCTATGGCCCGCGGAGATATTCCTCCAGTGAGGGAGCGGTCTGAGCGAGTGGCTTTGTCTAACTGGGCGGAGCTTACACCAGAGCTGTTAAAGATCCTGCATTCTAGGGTAAGTGTCATGCTGCCCGCCTTGGGGGAGGAGGGGGTGCGGGACGATGTCAAGGGTGAGTTCAGACAAAAGTCCCCTTGCCCATCAGCTGGCCACTCAACATTTCAACATTGTCTTTTTTTTTTTTAACAGTCAAGTTCTTTTATTTTCTTTATATGTGTCATGCCATGATTTCATAAGAAATGGGTTCCAACAGTTCAGGCTCCTTTCCATTGGTTCTCAGGGACTCAGCGTCTGAGTGGATCAAGCTGGAGCTTCAGCTGAACCCAATACCTTTCTCTTTGGCTTCCTTCTTTTTCTGATCGTTTTCCTTCACAGGTTTCAGGAAGCTGTCTCAGCTCTTAAAGTGCTCAGTATGCTCCACAGACACATTAATTCTCTTGGCAAGAATCTTGCCCTTAACTTGTTTCCAGCAATGCCAACAGTATGCTAGGTTACATTGTAGTCTCTTCCGTTTTGCCATGGTAGCATGTGTGTGGCATTCCTTTTTCAACAGTGCCCATTCCCTCCATGTCTACAATAACACCTTTCTTGTAGATTCACATGCATGTGGCCGAAAGACCAATTCCATGTTTTCCAAAAGGCCTGGAGAACACATGAGCAGGTGCCCTTCCTCCTTCCCTTTGTGTTGGTCATTTTGACGAATTACTGGAAGATGGTGGGTACCCGCCGAAAAGAAGCATTGTCTTAGCATTCACTAAACCATGCACTGAGAGTAAATCTGCTTTGGGGAAGTAGGAGTGACAGTGAAATAGGCGCTAAACTGTGTTGTCAACTGGGTCATCCCAGATTGCCCTGGAGCTGGCAGGATGTCCAGTGGCTCAAAGCAATGCTAATGCCTTCTCTCCAGAAAGTGCAGGTCCGCCTCCCTTGCCAGTGTCTCCTTTACTGACTAAGGCCATATATGATGCCACTCACAGTTTGGGGAGGGGCATATTATAGTTCCCCTGTTATCTCAGGTGCAGAGAGAGCCTGGCTTTTAAACTCTGGCTCTTTCAATAGCCACGTCATCCTGGGAGCTGTCCTGTGAACGGATGAGGATGGAGGATCTGTCTTGGAAAAACTTGCAGTTTGGCCAACTCCCAAGAAATTGGCTTAGCATGACCATACCTCACTTTAGGATCCACGACAAAAAGGTTTGGGGTTATTCAGGAGAGATTTGGCCAACTTCATTGGTTCCCAGAGGCATAGGATCTCACTGGAATCAGAGGACCATGAAAGGTGTAATAGCACTTCACTGGGGCACCTGCATCCTTATCACATTTTTGGCCAACAACTGGCCACGTGAGGCCTTCTCCTCTTGACCACCATGCACCTCGTGCAGTGGATATGGCAGAGATCCAAGAACCCAAGCAGTGCTAGGCGTTTAGACCATAGACTCCATATTATTCCTGGGAAAGTGTGAGAGATGCATTCAGGGTCTAGTGCAAAGAACTCAGTAGAGTCTAGAAGCCAGAGATTTAACACCTAGTTCTAGCTTCACCATTAATTAGTGATCTCAGACCAGGGCCCTGCCCCTTGGTTTCATTTTCAGACTGCCCTATCTGCCCCATAGGCACAACCTAGGGATGAAACAGCAGATAATAAAAGCATTAAAAAAAATTAAAGTATAATATACATGTTTGTTTCCCCTGTAACTCTGACACTGTTGAAATGATTAGATTATATATCAGAACACTCTTCAGTCGGGTGAATATTCCTCTGCCCTTGCAAAGAGAACTGCCAAACAGATTTCCTCATTGGCCCCCAGTATTCTTCCCCACCTCTTGCTGTTGCTGGGAAAAGAGGGTCTTTCCTGGGCAAGTGTTCTCAGGGCCTTCTCTCGTCCTGTCCCTCATCCCCTGTCTTGGTCTGTCCCCGGTCCCGCAGGTTGCTGGCAGACTGATCGTCCATGCAGAAGAGCTGGCCCAGATGTGGAAGGTGCTGAGTCTCCCGATGGATCTGTTTAATAGTGTGATGAATGTGGGCCGCTTCACGGAGGAGATTGAGTGGCTGAAGTTTCTAGCCCTTGCTTGCAGCTCTCTTGGAGTTGTAAGTTAGCTCGATTGCTCTTTGTTCCTCAAGGGAAAATCTCTCGGGGTCTGGAAGGGCAGTAGAATCTACAAATACAGTCAGCTCTCCAGGGTTGAGGAGGAGCATGCCTCCTCTTATCTACTTCTCCTCTCGGAATTAAGGTCATTTCACTGCTCACTGGCCAGAAGGAGGGATTAGGAGGAGAGAGAGGAAAACTGGCGTCAGACACCGGGGGACGTTGACTAAGAGGCAGCTTTTGGATTATTTATGAACTCAGTGACTGCACTTAGATTTGTTTCCGTTACCACTCCACTCCTTCCATTCGTATTCCTAAGGATAACCAAGAGCCAGCTGTAGAAGAAGACTGGCTTACACCTGGGTTTCACACACCCAGAAGAGATACCAATAGAGGTTTTTTAAAGGGATGCAGCCTTATAGAAAACCACTATTTGATAAGCATAACTGGATACAAAAATCAGAGATAAGGGAGTAGGAAAGGAGAATTGAGGCTATTTCCAGACTAGTCATGGCATCATCATGGATGCAGGACTCACATAACACATTCATGCCTTTTCCAAATTTGACTTGATTTACTATCAGAAGAGCCGTTTTCCTGTTTTAAAAAAAACAGTTCATATGCAGACTTCAAAGCTTTTGGTAGCATCTTATATGTGGACTCACTCTTGTTAAGCACGGTTATAATAACAAATGAAAATGCATCAGAAAAATTACTTTTTATAAATCTGTGAAATACATGCAAGTTTAAAAATGAATGCGAAAATGATTGCCTCTGCCAAAACCTAATGGTAAGAAAAAGGTGGTTTGACTCATTGACTATATCTAAACACAGTATTGTTCTTTCCTCTTAAATATCCTGGGGATGCATATTTGATACTTTCATTTGTGGGAAAAGTTACCAGGAATATTGTAGTCCAACTTTTCCTATAGTCCTGCTCAACTTTCGGCATAATTATGTCTTTAGAGAGAGGAGAGGAGAGGCCATTGGTGGGTTGCTTTTTTTCCTTCTTCGATATCTTTTCTAGCATCACTATGCAGTGAATAAACTACGCTCCACAGCAAAGGCAGATGAGTCGCCAATCAGCACTAGCCCACTCGTGTGGAAATAGCCCAAGGACTGGGGAAAAGCACAGAGGGAATATAAAAACTGACACATTTGATGAGATTCTCATAGGGTCACAGATTTACTTGCACCACATTCAGGGATATTTGAGGGGGAGAATGTATTTTTCTGAAGTTAAGCCTGATCTTGCCAATCTACCCCACCCAGGAAGGGTGGCGTAAGAGAAGAAGCAGATCCACCCCAAGCCAGGCATCTTCATCTGCTTCTGTAGCTGAAAACAGCTCTAAGGGGAATCGCTCAGTCTCTCAGTTTGCTCCTCTCTGAATTAGGGTGGCAGTGAATGTTTGAAGTAAGGGGTGACGCTGGGATCTGAGAGCAGCCAAGAGGAGATGTTCCTCATCCCTTGGTCCTCCCCAGCCCCTCTGATCTCTCAGAAACACTCTGTGTGGTTGCTGGCCATATAGCTGAAGACTTTGGTCTCTTCTCTCACAGCAGGACAGCCCACCACCAGCTCACCTCTGTTCTCACTGGTGCTCAGGGCTTCCTGTGTCGCTGCCCAAGTTGCCCTTCTCTGCGCCCTGCTCTTAGTCCTCTCCTTGTCCATATACCTCGCAGTAACCCAGAGTAACTTTGGAACACCAAATTCCTACTCTCCCTCTGCAGCTGCTAGGTTTACTTTGATACAGTTGCCACCCAGCCTGGGAAGGGGATACCACCCTGTGGGTCCTATCTTTCTACTCCCTGCTAAAACAGGGAGGTTGGATTAGACGGTTCATGAGGTTCTTTGATCTCTCACACCCTGCGATTCCATTCCACCTTCTCTGCTTCCACTGAGATACCCTCAGGCCTGGCTCTGACCCACAGTGGACCCCACCAGTTCTGATGTCCAACTTTGCCCCCCACCTCCATCACCCTTATGTCAGAGAACACCCAAAAGGGAGGGGATATCCCCTTGTGACTCAGCAGGTTAAGAACCCTACTAGTATCCTTGAGGATGCAGGTTCAATCCCTGGCTTCACTCCATGGGTTAAGGATCCAGCACTGCTGCAAGATGTGGCATAGTTTGCAGATGCGGCTTGGATCCTGTGTTGCTATGGCTGTAACATAGGACAGCAGCTGCAGCTGCAGCCCCCTCGCCTGAGAATTTCCATATGCCGAGCGTGCAGACCTAGAAAGAAAGAAAGAAAGAAAGAAAGAAAGAAAGAAAGAAAGAAAGAAAGAAAGAAAGAAAGAAAGAAGAAAGAAAGAAAGAGAAAGAGAAAGAAAAACAGCCAGAGGTAAAGTCAGCCTGAAGGTCCAGCCCATAAACAAGGGTGCCCTGTGAATCCTGAAGCCAGTCCCATTATCGCCGTTTGTTTAATGTTGGACTACTGCTGGGAACTTAAATGTGGAGGTGGTCAGGGTGTCAGCATCTGGAGGACACTGCATTCTTGCTAATCCATATATCTTTAGAGGCAAGCCCAGAAATTCCCTCCTTGCTTTGCCAGCTCACCAGCCAGTCCTGATCTCTGTGCCATTTAGAAAAATCCAGTCCCTCCTTAGAGAAGAACCAGTGGCAGAGCTTGTGGGAAGGAGGTGCATTTCCTCCAGCTTTGTGTTCTCTGAATCCACCCACAGGATTCAAAACACTCCAGAGCGCAGACCCACACTCCTCTTCCCTCTCAGCACTCCTTCCTCTAGAATGTCCTCTCCGCCTCCTGTTCCACTGAGGCCAATTATACACAAGAAGAGATTGTGTAATTATGTTCGCTGGAAGGAAGGGCATGTTTTGTAAGCAAATAATTCACTTTCTGAGCCTTTCACCTCTGAGTTTGAAAATGAGGCTTGTAAGATGCTTAAAGCCTATCTTTATGGGGAGTTCCTGTCGTGGCTCAGCACAAACAAATTTGACTAGTATCCATGGGGATGCAGGTTCAATCCCTGGCCTTGCTCAGTGGGTTAAGGATCCAGCATTGCTGTGAGCTGTGGTGTAGGTCACAGATTCGGTTCGGATCCTGTGTTGCTGTGGTGTAGGCTAGCAGCTGTAGCTCTGATTCAACCACTGGCCTAAGAACCTCCATATGCTGAGGGTGTGGCCCTAAAAAAAAGAAAAAGACAAAAAAAAAGGCTATCTTTATAAAGTGGATCCCCATCTGAACAAAAAACTTTGTGCAACAGAATGCAGATCTGTGTGTTGCTGTTTTGTTTGTTTGTTTGTTTGTTTGTTTTAATTTATGGCAGCCAAACCTGGAGCATATGGAAGTTCCTTGGCCAGGAATCAAACCCCCACCTCCACAATGACTTGCGCTGCTGCAGTCGGACTCTTAACCCACTGCACCACAGTGGGAACTCCAGATCTCTGTTTACTTTAGATTTGAATAAATTGACCAAAAAGCTCCAGTCCATAGAGTTCTTATCCATTCACCCATTTATCAAATCTTTTAAAATATTTAAAAATCTTATGAGGGCAATAGAATTTGTTATTCGAATGATAAATAAAAGTTAATAAAATACCACAGACTGAATGGCTTAAACAATAACAACTTTTTTTCCTCACCGTTTTGGAGGCTGGAAGGCTGGATCAAGGTGTCTGAGGCCTCCTTCTTGGCTTTTCTTTTTCTTTTTTGCCTTTGCTTTTTAGGGCCACACCCTCAGTATATGGAAGTTCCCAGTCTAGGGGTCCAGTCGAAGCTACAACTGCCAGTCTACACCACAGCAACAGCGACGTGGGATCCAAGCCGCATCTGTAAACTATACCACAGCTCATGGCAATGCCAGATCCTTAGCTCACTGAGTGAGGCCAGGGATCAAACCCTCAACCTTGTGGATACTAGTAGGGTTCATTACCACTGAGCCATGACGGGAACTTCCTCTCCTTGTCTTTTAATGGCTACCGTCATCTCCCTCTTTCTTCATATGATTGTCCCTCTCTGCATGCAAATCTGGTGCTTTTTTTTTCTCTCCCTGTCTCTCTTCGTCTCTGTCCCTGCCTCCCTCTCCCCACCCCCTCACTCCCACTCTCTCTGTATCCCAATCTCTTCTTCTTATAAGGACACCTATTGGATTAGAGCCCACTCTAGTGACTTCATTTTAACTTAATTAGTTCTTTGAAGGCCCTATCTCCAAGTTCAGCCACATTCTGAGGTTCTAGGGGTTAGGGCTTCAACATATGAATTTTGGGTACATAATTCATCCCAAAACAACACCCAAATTTGGATGAGACTGAAGCAAGAGGACCACAGAACAAAGCCAATAGGTCAGTAGGGCTTTTTAAGAAGCAGAGAGGATGAGCTATAGTGGAAATGATGAAGTTCAGGGCACACATGCTTGCACATCTACCTCAGGTCATGCACATGCCCTCCCACCCTCTCTGACAATCTTTTACCAGCTTCCTGTGTGCCCACGCTCCTGCTCTCCTCTATGGAGGTGCCTGGCACACTGCCTCACACAGTGCTTCATATCAGCTGCTGGGAGAGAACTCCCGAGGGCCTGAGAGAGTGAATGACAGTGGCCTGCTCCCTTTCTGTTGCAAGTGTCTCGCTGGGGTTTATAAGCTCCACTAATCTCCTCAGCCCTTTAGAGATAAGACTGGAGAGCAGCAAGGAGAAGCAGTCATTCCAATTTTATAAAAGTTAAAATCAAATTACCCTCCTTTAGTGAGATTATTCTTTCTTTTTCTTTTTTGGCCACCCCGAAGCATATGGAGTTCCCAGGCCAGGAGGGATCAGAACCAAGCCACATCTGCGTCCTACTGCCACAGCTTTCAGCAACACCAGATCCTTAACCCACTGTGCTGGGCTGCGGATGGAACCTACATCCCAGCGTTTCCAAGATGCTGCCCATCCCATTGTGCAACAGTGGAAACTCTTAGGTTATTGTGATTAAAGGAATAAATGTCTCAAGCCACTCAACTTATTCCTTGAGAGTATTCCCCGAGCCAAGAAAGTGAAGGGAAAAGAAAGATACCCAGTAGATACTCAATATTTTGAGATTGAATTAAATGACATTTGGGTATAAAAAAATCAAATTTGCCAATATAATATCATCCCCACTTGATTTTATGAGAGCAACATTTTTGTTTTCTTTGTTGTATCTAAAGTGATCTTAGGAACGTAGTCTGGTATCGTGACTTTCTCCCTATTTCACCTTATGGCTTTACAGACCATTGCCAAAACTCTCAAGATAGTGTGTGAAGTGTTATCCTCTGACCACGACGGTGGACCGCCCCGGATCCCTTTCAGCACCTTCCAGTTTCTCTACACATATATCGCTGAGGTGGATGGGGAGATCTCTGCATCACACGTCAGTCGAATGCTCAATTACATTGAACAGGAAGTGTAAGTCAACTTTTACCAGAGTGGAGAGGAAAGAATATGAGGAAAACAAATCTAGCAGGCCAGGGCGTAGTGAGGTTACTGTGCTATATACTGCTCTGGGGACAGAGGAATAGCGTGAAGAACAAGACATAAAGATTAGAAAGAGAACGGGGAAGGGGAAAGAAAGAATAGTATAGGACCGTGATTATTTTTTTATTACTTAATGAATTTTATTACATTTACTATTGTACAACTATCATCACAACCCAACTCTATAGCATTTCCATCCCAAACCTTCAGTGCACCCCCCCATCCCCCCAACGTGTCTCATTTGGAAACCACAAGTTTTTCAAAGTCTGTGAGTCAGTATCTGTTCTGCAGAGTTCATTGTGTTGTTTTTTAAATTTAGGACTGTGATTCTTATAGAGTGCTACCCAGATCAGCAGCAGCAGCAGCAGCAGCACCTGGGGACATGCTAGAAATGCAATTTCTCAGGCTGCTCCCTGAGCCTATCAAATAGGAAACTCTGGGGGCGGGGCCAGGCATCTGGGTCTCTGCAAGACCTGCAGGTTACTGTGGCTCAGGCTTGGTTTTGAGCAGTCAGGCAGGAAGGTAGCAGGAGGAACCGGCAGTGAAGAGGTCAGAGAAAAAGAGGGTGAGGAGGGCAGGAGCCACCGCAGAATTAATCTGGAGTGAGAGAATTGTCTATATGTATATAACCGTTCTTAATACTAATTGTTCAGTGAGCTAACCCCTAAACATACTTCTGTCCCAAACAGAATCGGTCCTGATGGTTTAATCAAGGTGAATGACTTTACCCAAAACCCGAGGGTTCGGCTGGAGTAAAAGCACAATTTTGGCGATTTTAAAGGAAGAAACAGAGATGATTGTGCTTCAGAATGACTGAACCACACACACCATCCAATGTCAATTTTCTGGTGCAACTGGTACACACCAATAAAAAATTAGGCAAACACATGAACTCAGAAATGTGTAGAATTAAAAAGTAAAATTGTTGGAACGAAAAACCTGCGTTAACAGAGGATTAGTATTCTTCCCACATGGACATTGAGTGAAAGTGGCTAACAAAGCGTGGATGAAAAATGCATCTCAAGTGAAAGCCAGGCTGTCAGATTTTCAGAAGTAGAATGTTATCCCGATACAGTTTTGATGTTTTGGGATTGTTAGGACTAACTTACGTATCTTTTACATGGCCAATCCACTTTTTCACTCATTTATTTCTCCATTCGTTGCCACGATGCTAGCCATTCATTTACTCATTCACCAATATTTTTTAAGGCTGGCTATATGCCGGGGATAGGATGACCAAATGAAATATAGAACACCCCGTTAAATTTGAATTTTGGATAAACAAATAATTTTTTAGTAATTTTTAATTTTGTCTTTTTGTTTGTTGTTTGTTTTATTTGCTAAAACTAGCAACCTGACCAGAGACTATGCTGGCTTCTGGGCATATACAAATAAATTATATCTAAATTCTGCCTTCAAGAAGGAACTCACAGTCTAATATGAAGATAAGACATGAACTTAAGTCCCTTTATTGTAAGTGGCCCTGAGAGGGCCACTTGATTTTGACCCCTTCTGTTCTGGCTCATGCTTCCTCCAAGCCATTGATTTGTTTGTTTTCTTTTAACAGATTTTTTTTTTCTCTTTATAGAAGTTCCTGGGCTAGGGGTCTAAATGGAGCTCCAGCTGCAGTCTATACCACAGCCAGAGCAACACCAGATCTGAGCTGCATCTGTGACCTATGCAGCAACCTTGCAACAATGCTGGATCCTTAACCCACTGAGCAAACCCAGGGATCAAACCCACATCTTCACAGACATTATGATGGGTTCTTAGCCCACTGAGCCACAACAGGAACTCTCTTCTAGGCCGTTGATATAGCTAATCCATAGATTCTCACCAGAGACACAGCCCCTACAGCACACCTCCCAAATCAACCTGCTTCAGCAGTCACCCCAAGGTTGAAAAACAGCTTTGCCCTCAACTGGAGTATGCTGTATCAATAATATTATGAATACTATATAAATGATAAGAGCCAACATTTATTAAGCACTTAATATGTGCACGTCACCATGGACAGTGCTTTATACACATTCTCATTTTTTTCTTTACAACCTGACCTTGTAAAGTCAGTGTGATTATCCCCAGTTTATAGAAGGAAATAAGAGAAAGAAATAGTGTTAGAGAAATTAAATTGTTCATTGTCCTTGGTGAGAATTTGAATCCAGGTCTGACTCCAAACTTGTGCTGCCCTGTATGCACATTGCCTACCTTAGTATGGAGTTTCCCGCCCAGAAACAGCCTTCGGGACAAGGATTTAAGTGTTAAGTATTAAGTTCATTTGGGAGGCAATCCCAGGAATAGCAGAAAGGGAGTAAGAAAAGTAAGATGGTGAAGGGAAGGAAGCAAATAGAGGTATATTATCAAGTCAGTTATCCCTGGAATCCAGTCCTGCTGAAGGACTCTAAGAAGTGGTGTACAACACTCACACCTCAGAGTTATTCCAACATGAGGGATGAGAAAGCTCCATCCATCACCGGCTAAGTGTTGCTTATTCACCATGTTCCCATCTCTCATCGACAGAGGGCTTCTTCCAGGGGCATTAACGTTCTGGCATTACCAACTTGACCAGCTCATTACCTGGCTTTCCCCTTTGGCTCAAAAAAAAAAAAAAAAAAAAAAGGCTCTTAGGTAGGAGGTCACAGATGTGCACAGTAGACAACTTTGAAGGCATGTGGATGGGGCACTGCCAACCTTTGCACAATGCGTTACAGAGTTTTTCATTTTTAGCACTTTAATCACTACTGTTACTCACCTTGGGTGAGGGACAAGTCCCTAGGGGCTGCAGGGCAATAAGTGACTGACACTGTACTGTTGTGAAATCACACTGACCCTCAGACCTGACACTATGACCCCAAACAGCTACCCTAGATGAGATCATGCCAAAGGGGCTCTCTTGGTCCTTACTGCCAATAGACCCATCCCACTGGCCTTCCTATCATGACCAGAAATAACTGAATCCTAGCATGACCCCAGATGAGTCGTCAGACTGAGACCCTGGTAACATATGTTTTGCATTTCTCCTTTAAAAAGAACAACACTCAGGAAGCAATCAAATCAGGATTTCTTGAAAGAAAAAGAAGTGGGCTCTTTCTTTCCTAAATTAAGCTATTTTGATTAAAGTGAAGACTGCAGATACATTTAAAGCTTCAGTTGGAAATGCAGAGATTATGGCTCAATTCCATTTTCTCTGTGCTCCATGACCTCTCTCTCCTTGATGCTGTTCAATCAGGCACCTCCCTATGCCCACTGAACCAACAACTTTCAAAATCTTCCACAATTGGGTGTCCAGAAGGTGGTTTGGAATTATGTAAGAAAAGAATTCTTAACCTGAAATTCTTGGAGAGGCTCCTGAATGCCTCTGATAAAACTGTAGACATAAGCATGTTTCATAAATGTGCACATTAGCATTTTTCTGAGGAAACAAATACAAAGCTTTTAGCAAATTCTCAAAATTGTAGAGGATCTCAGAAGGTTAAGAGCCCTTGGGTTAGAAATAATTCCAGAATATAACAAAAGGCTTGAGGCAGAGCAACAGGGCACTCCGAGCAGAACTGAGTTCATGTTCCTAACATTTAATTTATTAGCCAGTCCACAGCCTTTGTGAACTTATCTCCTGGCTATAAATCTTAAGTGTGTTTTTAATTTAGATTTTCTTTCTTTTTTTCCCCTTTTTTTGTCTTTTTTGCCTTTTCTTGGGCCGTACCCACGGCATATGGAGGTTCCCAGGCTATGGGTCTAATCGGAGCTGTAGCTGCTGGCCTTCGCCACAGCCACAGTAATGCAGCATCCGAGCTGCGTCTGCAACCTTCACCACAGCTCACGGCAACGCCAGATCTTTAACCCACTGAGCAAGGCCAGGGATCAAACCCACAACCTCATGTTTCCTAGTCGGATTCGTTAACCACTGAGCGATGACGGGAACTACTGGTTTAGATTTTCATGTACTTTGCAACTTTGGTGGTTTCCATGTTCCAAGCTGAAATGTGTGAACAGAGATGTTCACACTTTAGAGGTGGGCCAACTGGAAAAGCCATTGGTCCAATGCACCAAATTATAAAACACTGCCTAGAGCAAACAGAGTCATCAACCATGATACTAGGGGACCTAAACTTCCTTATCAGGCTCAGAGGGCTGAGTCCTGGATAATTCTGAGTCTTGGAACATTCAAGTGGCTGGCAGCCCCAATGCAACAAAGCAATCCAAAACCTAGGTAGTTCACTTCTTTACTCAACAATTTAAACATGTCTACTATGTGCAAGGCATTGTGCTAGGCACTAGGGATGCTACACTGAAAGATAAGTTCCTTGCTTTCATTGAGATTAAAGTTTACTTGGGAAGACTGACATGAAACAACTAACCACACAAGTGAAAAGTGATGCTGTAACATAATGGTATAGGGACATATGCACTAGCTTGTAGGAGTGGGACAGAGAGGAGGAAGGAAAGACTCTTTAGAATAGTAACCAGAGAGCAAACTCAGAAGCCTGTGACTTCAGTTACCACGGATGACTCAGACATGTGTTTCTGTAGCCCAGACTTCTCTACCAAGCTCCAGACTCTAATATCCAGTAGCCTAGTCTATATCATCTCTTGAATGACTCCAAGGCACTCCTAATCTATGTGCCTCTAAATGGAGCTCCCAGTTTGTATTTTTTCATAATAAAATGTTGGGTGAAAATGAGTTCATAAACTTCCCTGCAAAATATCAATCTCTCCCACCATCCATCCAGGTACAAAACCTAGAAACCAGGGTCAATGTCAATAATCCCCCTTTTGCCTAACTTCCCAAATTTATCACCAAGTCTTGTTCATTTTACCTCCTGTGCTTCCCTCCTATCTGTTCTCTTCATCTTCCCTCATACCACTCTCCACTCTGGCTACTAATGTATTTCCTCTGGAAAATATTGTGGCCATCTATGAGTCTGATCACGGTAGGAAACAGAAGACACTCTCAACAAAGATTTTAATGATAATGAAACCGTTTACAGAGATGATGAGGAAGACAAGAAGTATTGAGGCACTCGGAGACTATGTTTTTTGGGGAAGGCCTGTATTGCTATGAATTTCCCTCCGAGCACTGCTTTTGCAGCATCCCATAGAGTTGGAGTGGTTGTGTCTTCAGTATCATTTGTCTCAAGGTATTTTTTAATTTCCTTCTTGATTTCCTCATTGACCCATTCGTTTTTTAGTAGCAGGTTGTTTAGTCTCCATGCAGTGTGTTTTTTCTCATTTCTTTTCCTGTGGTTAATTTCTAGTTTCATGCCTTTGTGGTCAGAGGAGATACCTGAAATAATTTCTATACTCTTAAATTTGTTGAGGTTAGCTTTGTGACCCAGTATGTGATTTATTGAGAATGTTCCATGTGCACTTGAGAAGAGCACCTGGAGACTATCAAACCATTACGCATGTGGGGCATGTTTTATTGGAGCCTGTAGAGAACTAGAGCCCCAGGGGCTCCTCTGAGTTATAGTCTAAGAGACCTAAGGCATCAGCCAGAATTGTACTAAGATGAAGATGGGAGGAATACCCTAATCTAACTCTTTCCCCCTGAACTTCTGCCAGGTGATTCCTACTGAATAAACAAAACCTGAAGCTAAAAGGCAATTCTGACTGATGCTCTGCTTAAGAGGCAGTCTCCAGGGCATGAGAAGGGCAGAGAATGGATTGCCTTGAAAGGGGTGGGAGATCTACTCACATTTATGCTTCCCTTTTCTAATACATCCTCTATACTAGGGATTGGGAATCTTTCTGTAAAGCACAAGGCTGTAAATAGGCTTTTCAAGCTTTAAGAGTCTATGTTGTAGAGTTCCCATTGTGGCGCAGTGGTTAACGAATCCGACTAGGAACCATGAGGTTGCGGGTTCGATCCCTGGCCTTGCTCAGTGGGTTAAAAATCCGGCATTGCCGTGAGCTGTGGTGTAGTTCACAGACGTGGCTCGGATCCTGCGTTGCTGTGGCTGTGGCGTAGGCCAGTGACTACAGCTCTGATTAGACCCCTAGCCTGGGAACCTTTAGGGTGCGGCCCTAAAATAACAAAAGGCAAAAAAAGAAAAAAAAAAGAGTCTATGTTGTGACTACTCAATTCTGCAGCTGTAAGACAAAAGCAGCCATAGATGAAACATGAACAATGAGTGTGACTGTGTTCCAGTAAAATTTTATGACACTGAAGTATAATTTTCATGTAATTTTGCATGTCATGAAATACCATTCTTTTGATTTTTAAAAAAAAACAATTTAAAAATGTAAAAATTGCTCACAGTTGTATGAAAAAAGGATGGCAGTTTGGATTTGGCCAGGGGTTATGGACTGTGGACTCCTGTTCTACACCACAGTCAGTGATGTTTGTGAAACACCAGGCATTTCACCTTGCCCCCATCTTAAATTTTTACACATTCCTATGGCCCTTAGGATAACCCAGATCTTTAATGTGGCCTATGAGAACTGCATAGTCTGACCCCTCCACATAGTCCTATCCCTACTGTCAATACCTGAGCCACAAAATCTCTCTTACTCGGAATCATGGTGTTGGTGGGGAGATTCTGGAAATAGTATGGAATAGGACACACCAGGGATCTGTCTCTCCACCTGGACAACAATTACCCTGGCAGAATCTGTTGGACATAATTATTTTGGAAATCTGGAGTCTATTGAAAAGTTGAAATTTCTAGGGGAAGGCTTGAATAGTAAATTGTGGTTAATTTCAATTTCAGGTCTTAGCACAGTAGCAGCAACCCATCCCCCATTCCCAGTCCAATAACAGGCAGACATACACAAGTTCCAGGAACAGCTTGCACAGATTGTAGGAGTCAGGGTGGGCAAAATGCTCCCCGGCCTCCAAATGTTGGGTATTTGTGCTCCGATCACTGATCACTGACTGTTGCTTCTGATCACTGAGTGCAGACAAAAACCAGCTAGGTGGCCACTGTTGTTGCACCTCCCTCCACTGTCACAAGCCCATCCCCTTCTGGTTGAAGTGACAGGGGATTTAAAGGGCTGGCACCCTTTAATCCTCCTTTCATTTTTCTTTTTCTTCTTTTGAGAGCCAAACGTTAAAGACTGGGATATTCAAAAGAAACATTATATACAGGGAAAATTAGAACATGACCACACATGCCCAGGAAAAAGTGCAGACCCAGAAAAGACCTGAGGAAACCTTGACTTTACACCTCAGGGTGACCGTTGGCATAGAGAATGCTGAAAACAAACAAACAAATAAATCTAAGAGTGGCAGTTAGATTTGTTTGTTTATTTATTTTTAAATCAGAACACTCTACCCAACGAAAACATACACATTCTTCTCAAATGCACATGGACATTTTTCAAGAGACCATATGTTAGGCCACAAATTAGGTCTCAATAGATTTCAAAAGATAATCATAGAAAGTATCTTCTACAATCCAGCAAAATGAGGTTAGAAATCAATAACAAAAGTAAAAGTGGAAAAGTCACAAATGTGTGGAAATTAAACAACACACTTTTAATCAACCAATAGATCAAAGAAGAAATCATAAGGGAAATTAGAAAACACTTAAGAGATGAGTGAAAATGAAACCAAAAAAATACCAAAACTTATGGGATGCAGTGAAAGTAATGTTAAGGTTCCCCATTTATAGCCATAAATGTTTACATTTAAAAGTAAGAAATTGTGTGGTGACAAATGGTAACTAGACTTATCACAGCAATCATTCTGTAATGTATAAAAATATCAAATCACTACATTGTACATCTGAAACTAATATAATACTGTAGGTCAATTATACTTCAACTAAAAAAACAGAAAGCCCTAAACTCAAAGCCAGCAGAAGAAAAGAAATAATAAAGATTAGAGCAAAGGTAAATGAAATGGATAATAGAGAACAGTAGAGAAACATCAATGAAACCAAAAGTTGATTCTTCAAAGATAAACAAAATGGACAAAATTTTAGCTAGATGGACTAAGGGAAAAAAAAAACATGTTACTAAAATCAGAAATGAGACTGTGAATATTAATACTGATTCTACAGAAATAAAAAGTATAATAAGAGAGTACTGTGAACAAAGTGGGTAACCTACATGAAGTGTACAAACTCCTAGTAACACAAAACCTGCTAAAACTAAGTCATGAAGAAATAGAAAATCTGAAGAGTCTGCAACTAGTAAGAAGATTGAATCAGTAATCAAGAGCGAAAGAAAAATGCTGGACCTGAGGGAGTCACTACTAAATCCTACCAAATATTTAATAGTAGTTTCCCAAATTCACTCAGTATGAGCATGTAATATATTGGTGGACAGATTTTAGTTTCTGAGTTTTTATTTTGATTCTATTTGAGACTTTCTAAAGATAGCTCATTTTCCACTAAAAAAAAATGCCATCGAGTTGTTTTTTTTCCCCAACTTGATGTAAAACATCAAATTAAAACATAAATAAATGCAGCATATCACACGTTCTTGGATTAAAATAATATTTGAAGATGTCAGTATTAGCCAAAGTGATTCACAATTCCATCCCTATCACAATCCCAGTGCCAGTGTTTGCAGAGATGGAAAAATTCATCCTGAAATTCATATGGAATCTCAAGAGACACTGAATATTCAGCCAAAACAATCTTGAAAGAGAAGAGCAAAGCTGGAGGAGTCACATTTCCTGATTTCAAACTTACTGCAAAACTACCATAATAAAAACTACTGTGGTGCTGGCATGATGCAGATACATAAACCAATGGAAAAGAGAGCCCAGAACTATATCCTTACACATACAGTCAATAATTTTTGACAAGGGTGCCAGGACCATTCAATGGGGGAAAGGACAGCCTTTTCAACAAATGATGCTGGGGGAATTGGTTATCCACATGTAAAATGATGACATTAGACGCTTATCTACCATCATATCAAAAAATTAACTAAAAATGGATCAAAGGCCTAAACATAAGACTTAAAAGTATAGAAATCTTAGTAGAAAACATAGGGCAAATCTTCATGACATTGAAAGTGCCCATGACTTCTTGAATGTGTCACTAAAGACATAGGTAACAAAAGGAAAGAAAGCTGGCATTTCATTGCAGCGCTATTCACAATAGCCAAGACATGGAAACAACCCAAATGTCCACTGACAGATGACTGGATTAGGAAGATGTGGTATATATACACAATGGAATACTAGTCAGCCATAAAAAGGACAAAATAATGCCATTTGCAGCAACATGGGTGGAACTAAAGACTCTCATACTGAGTGAAGTAAGTCAGAAAGAGAAAGACAAATACCATATGATATCGCCTATATCTGGAATCTAATATATGGCACAAATGAACCTTTCCACAGAAAAGAAAATCATGGACTTGGAGAATAGACTTGTGGTTGCCAAGGGGGAGGGGGAGGGAGTGGATTGGACTGGGAACTTGGGGTTAATAGATGCAGACTATTGCCTTAGGGATGGATAAGCAATGAAATCCTCCTGTATAGCACTGGGAACTATACCTAGTCACTTATGATGGAGCATGATAATGTGAGAAAAAAAATGTATACATGCATGTGTAACTGGGTAACCATGATGTACAGTAGAAAATTGACAGAACACTGTAAACCAGCAATAATGAAAATTATACAGTCAAAAAAATCCTTGGTGAGACCATCATAAGTGGGGATTGTACACAGTTAGGAAAAGTCTAGAAGGGAATGCACCAAGCTTAGCTATCTTTTCCAAAATAAGCATGTACTAATCAAGCAAAATCAGTATAAGTTTTAAAAAGTTAAGTCAGCTAAAAAAATCTGTAACCTCAGGTGAATACGTTAAACACTTACAGGAGAGGGATGAAGGAAGAGATTTTTCACAGTTTAATCTAATTTAAAGCTAAATTTATTAAATGCTTAATTTCCCCAAATCGTTCAATATGAGTGTGCAATATATACGTGGACAGATTTCAGTTTTGCGGTTTTAATTTTAATTCTAATTAATACTTTCAAAAGGTAGCTCGCTTTTCTTAAAAAAAAAAAAGGGGGGGAGAGGTTCATTTCTCCCCAACTTGATTGAAAACATCAATTCAGGAGTTCCCGTGGTGGCTCAGGTAACGAACCCTAGTGGTATCCATGAGGATGCGGTTTTGATCCTTGGCCTCGCTCAGTGGGTTAAGGATCCTGCGTCCCTTTAGGTCTGAGACGTGACTCAGACCTGGCCATGCTGTGGCTATAGGGCAGTTTGGCAGCTGAAGGTCCGATTCCACCCCTAGCAAACATCAACTCAAAACTCAATGCCAGAGTTCCCCTTATGGTGCAATGAAACCCACTAGTATCCTATATGAGGATGCTGGTTGGATCCCTGGCCTCGCTCAGTGATTCAGCGACCAGGTATTACAATGAGCTGTGGTGTAGGTCGCAGTAGCGGCTGGGATCCCGCATTGCTGTTGGCTGTGACCGTCAGTTATAGCTCCCTTTGGACCCCTAGCCTGGGAACTTCCATATGCCGCAGGTGCGGCCCTAAACAAAACAAAGCGAAACCTCAATGTCTTAAACACAGACATTAAAATTTGTGCATTAAGAATACTGCGGTAAGAATACTGTGTTATTCTTTATTAACGGTAATTACCTCCGCTGAAGAGGTATGCTTGGAAGTAAAACCAAAATCCCAACTAATGAGCACTGTTCTGAAATCGAGTCACATAATGAAAGATTTGAAATTGCTCTCAGAATTACGCAATGATGAGGAAAATTGAGGGTTGATATTCATTGACCATCAAGAACAAAAACATTCACAATGGCAAACAAAAACACCGAACTAAAAATAGAGTCAAATCCCACAGTCAGCGTAATTCCATCTGAAACCTAACCGCCCTCTACTCCATTCCCTTCCTCTGGTCCTGGCGGGTCCCTGCCACCGCTTCCCACTGCTGATGCAGGGTTCTCCACCAGAAGCCCCTGCTGCAGGACGGAGAACGCCTTTCTCCCAGGTGACCTGGAATCCCGCTCAGCCCACCGCTCCAGCTCCTCGCCCCGCCCCTCCTTGCCCCGCCCAGCTCCGTCCCCTCCCCCCTCCCCACCCTTCGCTGGCCCCTCCGCGCTCGCCCGCGTTCTGTGAGCTTCTTTTACCCTCAGCCCAAGTGTGACGAGCCCGGGCTGGCAGAGGTCTATTGCGCAAGCCCAGGGAGTTGGGCTCAGATTAGGAGAGAAGCCTTAGTTGCGCTCCCACGACGATGAGGCGCGGCGTTCCGCGGGCTCTTTCCCGGAAGCGGAAGCTCGGGGGGCGGGCCGAGGGCCGCCGGGAGTGCGCGGCGGTTAATTCCTTTTACAGTGCCTCTTTGCTTCGCTCCGTCTGGACTTTTCTGAAGCTGCGAGGGATGGTTAGGTCGGGAACTCGGCCGGGCCAGGTGAGGTCTGCGGACCTGAGGTGTCCACTCTGGGCGTGGAGAGGGACTGAGGGAGTTCTCCGGCCGGGAGAAGTGCAAAACCCCATTTGAAAAAATAAAAACAAAGGCAGTGCTGCCATATAAAAAATGCTGGGTGAGGAGACGAGACTGGGGATTGGGGGTGGGTGGTGGCACCTGATCTTAATATGCGAACGCAGCCGCTCAGTCCACAAACCTATTTTCTGTTTTAATCGTTGTGGTCGTCCAGAGTGCTGGCCTTTGTATGGGGCCCGGGGTTCAAGTCCAACCTCGGCCGCAGGGTCGGGTGACTTAACGGCTCGGCTCCAAGCCTCGTTGTTGTATCAACTCCAGGTTCTCAGCTCTTCCAAGTGCCGCTGTTAGCTGATCTTCCGTCAGCTGGTATTTTACTACAGTAATAAAAAAATTAAAAAAAAAAAGAAAAATCTCCCAATTAGTGCCCCTGCATTAGTTCTTGCCCCTCTCTAAGGCATGACCCTCATCATTTCTCTTCTCTGGAACACTTCTCTCTCTCTCTCTCTCTCTCTCTCCCTTTTTTCAGGATGAATTCTCAGTTCTTTGGCCTGTCAACACAGCCATTTTTTTGATCTGGCCTGAGCATTCCTCACCAGCCACTACCCTCATTCCCGTTACATACAGCACTCTTCACCTATGTGTTCTACAGTGCCTTGGATGCTCGTGCTCTCTCAGGCCTCCATGCATTTGTGCTTTGTTCTGCCTAGAATGCCCTTCTTCTCCCTGATATCTCCGTTTTTCCTCTCCTGTCCCTCAGCTCAAGGACCACTTCTTGAAGCCTTGTCTAGCACTCTCCCATTTCTATTGTTTGGATGCCTCTCTACGCTCGTTTTGTGTGCTTACTAACCTTTATCAAATCACTTCAGGTTAGAGACATTGCTATTCTTCCTGAACTACTAAACAGCTTATCTCTATATTTTAAGGTGATCAATCAGTAAGAATCAGCTACTCCTCACATAGCCCTTCTACTTAGAGTGATCTTATTTCTCCTTAAGTATATATATACCACCACCACCCTTAAACTTTTTTTCAACACCTGGCTGAAAACTTTCTTCATGAGTTCTTTCAGACCAGCCCCACCCTTATCTTTTTTATTGAATGAACTCAGAATATGTGCAGTCAGAAAAGGGGGGAAATATGGTTTTTTGTAGTCACAGTCACCTGCAGATCCATATTCTAATTCTGCCACTACTATCATAGAGTAAGCAAAGTACATTTTACTTCTCTGAACCTCCTTTTCCTTATCTGTAAAATGGGTATAAAATTCTGCCACAAAGAATTGAGGAGATTAAAGGGAAGAACCTGGTAAAACATCTGTTTCACACTTGACATAAAATGAACAACATTATTTAGTCCTCTTATAAACGCTTAGTTTATTACTATCTTAAGGATAATAATAGCAGCTACCATTTACATAGCACTTATGTGACAGATTCTACTTTAAGTGCTTTTACACATTAGGTGTAATTTTTCATATCTTCACAGTAGCCTTAGGAAATAGATACTATTATCCTCGTTTTATAGATGAGAAAAGTGAGGGATGGAGTTCAGATAACTTCCCTGCAGTTAGGACAACTGATTAGCAGAGGAAACGGAATTCAGATTCACATATCTCACATATCTGGTACCAGAGTCCATTCTTTTATACCTTAGTCTGTACTTCATTAAATGTACAACTGAACAAGCTACATTATCTGAAATTTAGGCTTCTGCATCACAGAAGTAGTAACAGTCACGGGATGTAGATTAAGTGGTAATGATAGTCTTTAGTACACCCTAAATTATTGCACTAATGTAACCCTATCTTGCACTCGTTGATAGGAGATAATTGCGCCTAAGAAATACGTATATTTTTCTCAAATAGTGAAGTAAAAATTTTAATGATATTACCCAGTGGAAATAAATATGGGATTAAAAAACTGATTCTCTAATGCATTGCCATTTGGGGCCCTTCTTTTGGAAAGCAGTTTTGCAGTATGTATCTAGGGCCCTTAAATGACTGATAACCTCTTACCAAATAATTAAACTTTTAATTCTGAGTATGAAGGGCTATTTTCAGTGTATGAAAAGGTGCATTTCAGGTTTGTTTTTTAATTGTGAAGCATATGAAGCAAACCAAGGATATATTACTTCCACTCAAGGAAATACGATACAACCATTTAAAAAAGTCTGAAAAACACATTCAAAATTGCAGCAGTCTAGTCATGATGACTAAATAAATAATTCGTATGAAGCCCCAGTAGCAGAGCACATCTAGTGCCTAGATCTCCTCTGTGGATGCTAAAGCTGTTAGATAAAAGTTTGTTGGATAGTATGTTTGCATAATCTCAAAGTATCTCTCCACAAAATTCTTAATATTTGCAGCAGTAAAAATAGTAACCTTATAGTGAAAAATCTGGCAGGTACCATCCTAAATAATCAAAGTTTACATGACAGTAATGGGACAGACTGACATCGTATGCCCGCTTCTATTGTATTGAGGAGGATACAGCATCGCTTTTGCGGTATTCCTGCCAAAAAAGCACAACCTGAAACTAATCATGAGGAAGCAGATGAATCTAAATGCCCAGAGGGACACTGTGCTGAAGTAACTGCTCATATTCTTTCAATATGTCAAGGCTGTAAAAGACGATGAACGACAACCTGGGGACCTGTACCAGACTGAAGGAGACTGAGGACATAATGACAGTTTAAAAAGCAGCATATGATCCTGGGTTGAACATGGGCCAGATTTTATTTTTTTTTCTGTAAAGGACAGTATCAGGATAATTGGCAAACTGAGTATGATCTGTAGATTATAGTATGATTTCACTATTTTCCTGGTTTTGATCATTACACTTGCATTATATGAGAGAGTGACATTGTTCTTAGGAAATATTTAGGAGTAAATATTTAAATATAAAGGGTATCATATCTGTAACTTTGAAACGCTTCAGACAAAAAGTAGTACTATGCATTTTTTTGAGAGAGAACGTGACAGATGTAGTAAAATGTCAACAGCTGGGGAGCCGTGATGTGTATACATTTCTTTGTGCTATTATTTCAAAACAAAGAATACAGGAGCTCCCGTTGTGACTCAGGAGATTAAGAAACTGACTAGTATCTATGAGGATGCGGATTCGATCCTGTGACCTTGCTCAGTGGGTTGAGGATCCAGTATTGCTGCAAGCTGTAGTGTAGGTTGCTGCAAGCTGTAGTGTAGGTTGCTGCAAGCTGCAGTGTAGGTTGCAGATGTGGCTTGGATCTGGCCTTGCTATGGCTGTAGTGTGTAGGCTGGTAGCTGCAATTCTGATTCAAACCCTAGCCCGGGAACTTCCTTATGCCGCGGGTGTGGCCCTCAAAAGAAGAATGCAAAAAAAAAAATTTGAAAGAAATGTGCCTGTATGATACTGTTGCAGTGTGCTTTTATCCTGATTGATATTTTTTACCTGATTTTTTGTAATATCACCTTATATGATTTTGGGTTTGTTTGTTTTGAGAAATACTGTATACAATCTGACACTTAGGCCATTTGCCATACCTTTATCTTAGTATACTTTCTTAATTTTGAAAGACAATTATTATGGTAGTTATTCTTAGACTTAGCAGTACAGTAGTTTAGCTTTTGATTATGGTCCTGCCCAGGACACTTACACAGATATTGTGAAGGGAAGGACACCGAGGGGCCCATGCAGAGACCAGTGGAGCTGTGTTACATGGGATCTTATATCTTCCAACATGGGCTCTCACTGCTGCCTTCATGACTCCATCATATTCCAAGTTATCTTTAGGAGACGTGAACTGTATCAATCCAATTTAAAAAGTATGTTCTCAGTAGCATTTTTAGAAGGAGGGAGTACATATTCAAACAAATAATAGAATATAACTCCAGAAAGTTTAATAGTACCTAGCTGCTCAAAGCTATCTTAGGATGAAATTATGTGAACACGTCAAGAAAAATCATAAATAGGAGTTCCAGTTGTGGCTCAAAGGGTTATGAACCCAACCAGTATTCATGAGGATGGGGGATTGATCCCTGGCTTCGCTCAGTGGGTTAAGGATTTGGTGTTGCTGTGAGCTGTGGTGTAAATCACAGATGCAGCTTAGATCCTGTATTGCTGTGGCTGTGGTATAGGCCAGCAGCTGCAGCTCTGATTCAACCCCTAGCCTGGAAACTTCCATATGCCACAAGTACGGCCCTGAAAAATCATAAATGTAACTGCCAGCAGTGGCTGCACCTGAAGGATAAGATGAGGGAATGAGTAGGAAATTTAATTGTGTTTTTTAAATATTATATGTATACATACGTATATATATATTTTTTTGCCTTTTTTAGGGCTGCACCCGTGGCATATGGAGGTTCCCAGGCTAGGGGTCAAATTGGAGCTACAGCTGCCAGCCTATGTCACAGCTGCAGCAATAGGGGATCCGAGCCATGTCTGCGACCTACACCACAGCTCACAGCAATGCCAGATCATTAACCCACTGAGTGAGGCCAGGGATTGAATCCACAACCTCATGGTTCCTAGTCAGATTCGTTAACCGCTGTGCCACGACAGGAACTCCTTAAATATTGTATTTTTGAATAGAGATTATATTTATCTGATATAAAGTTGTTAAAATAGAGTTCCCACTGTGGCACAGTGGGTTAAGAATCCAACTGTAGCAACTGGGGTCATGGAGGTATGGGTTCAATCCTTGGCCCAAGGCAGAGGTTAAAGGACCCGGTGTTGCTGTAGCTATGGCAGTCCCTGACCTGGAAACTACCCTTATTATGGGTATGGCCACAGTAAAACATAAGTAGTTATTAAGTTATAAAAAGGTATACCATGGAACGTCTCACTTGCTTTGTCCCCCAGATTCTGTTTCTCTCTCTATAGGTAACTACAATTAGCTGTTTCTTGTGTAACTCTCAAGATACTGGGTACATGTATAAGCAAGTACATATTTTTCTTTATTTTACCAAAAGAAGCCCACTTAAGTTACTTTTAAAATTCAATATTAAAAACATAGCCATTTAGAAAGAAAGATTGAGAGAATGAGATGTAGGTAAAGAGGAATGGTAGAGTTTTCATGTCCTAGTCTTGTTAGGCATTCTAAAGAATGTGGATAAATAGAATCAGAGTTATGAACTCTGCCCCATATCTTGAATTAACTTATATGTTAAGAAGAATGGGGGAGTTCCCGTTGTGGCGCAGTGGAAACAAATCCGACTAGGAACCATGAGGGTGCGGGTTTGATCCCTGGCCTCTCTCAGTGTGTTAAGGATCCAGTGTTGTGGTGAGCTGTGGTGTAGGTCACAGACGCGGCTTGGATCCTGCATTGCTGTGGCTGTGGTGTAGGCTGGCAGCTGCAGCTCCGATTGGACCCCTAGCTTGGGAACCTCTATATGCCTCGGGTGCGGCCCTAAAAAGCCGAAAAAAAAAAAAAAAAGGGCAGGGAGTGTAGAACATGTGCAGAGAATGAATATAGTCCACACTTACTGTAGTAGGTACTCCTGGTTAAAATATCTCAACTTCATCTTCTGCCTAGATAGACTTAAGGAACAAATTGTATGTGTTGCTTGCTCAACATTTTGTATAGAACAAATTATTTATTTATAAGAGTTCAATTGTATTTGTGGGGTTCATTAAAAATTAATACAATGATACATACATAAAATGAAATGTTATTCAGCTTTAACAAGAAAGAAATTTTGCACATACTTCAACATGGATGAACCTTGATATTGTTATGCTAAGCAAAATAAGCCAGTCATAAAAGGACAAATACTGCATGATTCCACTTATTTAAGCTTCCTAGAGTAGTCATATTGATAGAGACAGAAAGTAAAAGGGCTGCCAGGGCTTAGAGGATGAGAGGTTAATGATTAATGGGTACAGAATTTCAGTTTGGGTAGATGAAAAAGTTCTGAAGATGGATGGTAGTGATAGTTGCAAAATAATGTGAGCGTAGTTAATGACACAGAGAACTGTGTATACACTTTAAAATGGCTAAACTCATATGTTTTATGTATGTTTTATCACAATAAAAAAAGGAAACAACAATAATATTTCAGGTTTGGTCAAAACAATGTACTGAGACTATAATAGAAAAATATTTGTATATCTACTACAACATAATGCATTATGTCGTAGGTATTACCTTCAGGAAAGCACACTGGACCTGCTAAGTTAACAAATGGAAAGAAAAGGTGAGTATCTAAAGAAGTTGACAACTTCAGGAAATCTGAAAAAGTGTTTTCGGATCTTTGGGCTGGACTAAATTTTGCCTGCCCCTGAGAACTAGATAGGTTCTCTATCTCAACACTCTGGAGAGGGACCTTTCTTATCTCCCCATATCGATCATTTTAGTATTTAATAAAATCCTGCATCTTTTCCAGGGTTGGACAAGCTTTCTTATCCAACCTTTGCTGGAAAGAAAATGACTATAATATATCTTGGGAAAAAAGTTTTTTGTGTGTTATTTGTAAAAATACTAACAAACTTGTATTCTAGGACTCATTTAAGAAAGATATCCCGTCTTAATGCAGATTCTGGCTATCCTACTCATTCTGACTCAGAAAGTCAGGTAAGATTAAACAATAGATACTACTTTAATTAGTTTTCAGGTAAAAGCTAAGAAGGGGGAATAAAAATTCAAAGGTGAAGTATTAAGTGCCTTAATGAAGAATGAAGACTTTATGGTGTTTCCATTGTGGCTCAGCAGTAACAAACCCAGGTGGTATCCATGAGGATGTGGGTTCTGTCCCGGGTCTTGCTCAGTGGGTTAAGGATCTGGCATGAGCTGTGGTATAGGTCATAGATGTGACTTGGATCCTGTGTTGCTGTGGCTGTGATGTAGGCTGGCAGTTGCAGCACGGATTTTACCCCTAGCCTAGGAACTTCCATATGCTACAGGTTTGGCCCTAAAAAGCAAAAAAAAAAGGAAAAAAAAGAAAGAAAGAAAAAGAATGAAGGCTTTTTGCTTTAAAATGTTTTCTACCAATAATAAATAAATTGCTTCTAAATAAGGAGATTTTAAAATTACACATTTTTTTTTGCTGTATTAAAATGTTATGTACAAATTTCTAAATGACTTTCTCCTTGCAGACTGAAACAGTACAGGGGCTTGATGGTTGTGCTTCTTTGCTACGGGACATTTTGAGAAATGAAGATTCAGGTTTTACTTTTTAAATGCTTCTTTGCTGATCATTTTTTCTCAATTAAGTAGTTCTATTAGGGCTAATGAATTTTTGTTTTAATTATTAATAGGTTCAGAAATAGCATATTCAGAAAATAGATATAACCCCAGACCTTTAGAAAGCAAAAGATATGGATCTAAAAAGAAAGGACGTGAAAAACATACTGTTCCTTCAGTAGTCCGGAAAGAAATTTGTAAGTATTTTTTCTCTTATTTATTTAAATATAATACTTAATCGTGGGGGTTTTGAGAAATTATTGGGGTTATGCAATTGGTCTTTCATTGTAATACATTGATTATTCAAGAGTGTGTGTTTACGCTTTTTGTCTCTATTCAGTTTCTAATTGCTGAGTAGTTACTTTTTTTACTATCATTTTCCCAAGAGGAAAGCAGAAAAAAAAAGGTAACTAGGTTTTGTAGGAGAGAAGATTCAAACTGACACTTGGGAGGTATTGGTTATCTCCTTGCCCCTTGTTTCTACTGATAATCACAAATTAGGTTTCATATGTGTACATATGGTTTTAAAGTATTTTATGTACCTGTATTTTGTTTATTTTTTATATACGTATATTCTAGGTAAGTTCTATAGCTCAGCTTTTTAAGCTGCACAGTTAGAAGACGTGGTACATAGGAAGATAAAATTCCAAGTTGGATGGATATGTAAGGAAAGAAGGCCACTAATTGTTAGTGAATGTAGCCAAGGGTATTTTACACCCTCACAGTTAACGTACTGACTTAATTGAGTGTAATAATTCAGTAAGCAGTTTGTCTGTTTGTTTTGCTTTACAGGGCCATACCTGCGGCATATGGAAGTTTCTAGGCTAGGAGTTGAATCAGAGTTGCAGCTGCCGGCCTACACCACAGCCACAGCAGTAAGGGATCTGAGCCGTGTCTGTAAGCTATTCTGCAGCTTGTGGCAATGCCAGATCCTTAACTCCCTGATTACTCTAAGGCCAGGGATTGAACCTGCATCCTCATGGATACTAGTCACGTTCATAATGCACTGAGCCACAACGGGAACTACACAGAAAGCAGTTTAGAATAAGCAAGTTTTGATTTCGTTGTTCCCTGGAGGCCTGTAGAACAAGATAGCCCAAAATGGAGATCGAAAAGTCCACACTGGGAATTCAGATGGCCAATAATGGAACTAGCTAGTTCCACAGCTCAGGTGTGCCTAAAACATTAGCACAACAGTACATGGTTAGATTCAGCTTAGCCAACCCTGGATATTAAGAGATAAGGATCCATGCAAAGAGACTGAGAAAATAAGAGTAGAACATTTGAAGGACTAGAGGCTGATGTTGCAGATGGTCCTGAGTCAGAGAAATGAAGCATAGGAAACAAATTAATGACTCATCTTGGAGGCCATTTAGCCTCTATTGTCTTGACCTGTACTGCTCAAGGTGGCGTTCTCTAGCCCCTTGTGGCCATTGAGCACTCCAAGGAGCTGAATTGTAAATGTTAACTTTATTTAAATTTAAATTTGAATAAATTTGATATGTGATCTAGTTATTAGAAAACTTTTAAGTATGTTTAGAATAACTTAGGTAAGTAAATCCACTTTTTTAACTAAATTTTATTAAATTTAAATACAGATCAAGGATTTCTGATGAAAATTTACCATCTAGATGGAGATATGCTTTGTAGTAAAATACACAGTATGGGAGTTCCCATCATGGCTCAGTGGTTAACAAATCCGACTAGGAACTATGAGGTTGCGGGTTCGATCCCTGGCCTTGCTCAGTGGGTTAAGGATCCGGCGTTGCCATGAGCTGTGGTGTAGGTTGCAGAGGCGGCTCGGATCCTGCATTGCTGTGGCTGTGGTGAAGGCCAGCAGCTACAGCTCCTGTTAGACCCCTAGCCTGGGAACCTCCATATGCCGCCGGTGTGGCCCTAGATAAGGCAAAAAGACAAAAAAAAAAATACAGTATGAAGATTTAATACAAAAAAAGCCCCAAATATCTCAGTGTTTAATGATAATTGCATGTTGAAATGTTAATATCTTGGCTATATTGATTTGAATAAACATAAAGATTAATTTTACCTGTTTTTTACTTTTTTAATATAGCTACTGGAAAATTTTAAGTTATTATTAGAAAACATTGGTCTAAACCAGGGGTCAGCATACTGTAGCCAGTTTTGTTTTATAAATAATGTTAGTTATCTATTTTGTAAATAAAATTTTGTCAGAGTACAGCCCTGTTAATTCATTTATGTATTTTCTATGTCTGCTTTTGTGCTGTAGTGGCGGAGCTGAGTAGTTTTGACAGAGACCATCTGGCCTGCTAGGCCTAAAGTATTTATTCTCCAGCCTGATAAGAAAAAGTATACTAACCCCGGTCTAATTCTTAAAATAGAGGCGTAGTTATTGGGGCTAATGAACAAAGAAATGAGTGGTAGCACCAATTGCCTCTTCCTCCAGTCTCCTACTTTTTTTTTTTTTTAATCAAGGCAGGTTATCTTTTGTCAAGGGCACCCTTTCTCAAGGCAGTCTCATTTGAAATGTACATGACTGACAGTGATGCTGTGGTAGCACCTTGTTGGATCCCAGCTTAACTGTTATCAGAGTTCCAATAGAAAATAGATGGCAGCACTCAAATTAAGATAACTTGAGGTTTATTTACAAAGAAACTCATTACACAGGTGTGACTGGGTTATAGGAAAACCACAAGGGATTGTGCTGTCTTGGTGCTAGCAGCAGCAGCAGCAGAGCTGTTATTATCATTACACCTTAAGAAATGAGGTGAGGAAGAGGCTACTGGGACTCAGAGATACTGCTGTTAGATTAGGCTGCCTTGAGAAGAACAGTGAGCTTCATGGAACAAAGCCGGCCCACGGTGGTCTCATAGAGAGGGAGCTGGGAATAAATACTCTGAATTCATGCTTCTTCCTTTCCTTGAAAATGCCAAGACTCCCTTTGGGTTGGACCCAACTGGAAAGTCTCTTAATGTATAACATATCTGGGATTTGAGTTTTATTCTTATAAGCTGGTAAGTTGGCCTTACTATGTCATTGCGTGTTGATAGACACAAGATTCTAGGGTCAGAGACAAAGGACTTTATTACTCGTAGCATAACAAGCAGCATGTACATCAGCATGTTTGTGTTGGTTCTTCCTTGCTGCCAGTTCCCATTGAAATAATGGGATGGACCCAGGTAGACGCTGCACATGCTGTAGGTTTAAGTTTCAGCTGAGGGTCACTGAGCTTGGGGACTCGTTTGCTTTGTTAGAGCAAGCAAGCCTATACTTGTCTCAGGGAGAAACATTACCTTATCCCTCAAGGTTGCATACTACAAACACAACCCTGAGAAATGACCTCAGTAAAGGGCTTAGGTCAAGGCCTTACTTCCTCAGTTGACTCAGCAACACATATAGGCGGAGAAGAGACTGATGAAGGAATGCCTCCTAACAATCGAATCTGTAAAGATCAGCATCCCAGAAAGAGGAGAGCAGGATGGAGACAGAGCATAGGTTTGGAGGAGCAAAATGAGAGAGATCTGGCATCTGGCCTCCCTATGAAATTTTTATTTGGATTAGAATCTGATCAACAGTTCTGGCCTGTGATCAGGATACAGAATTCTTGTCCTTTCCCCTTCACTTTCATCTTTAAAAAGAGTGACGTACTTCCCATAGGACAATCACCTTGTATTAGAAATTAGTTCTCATTGATTTATTCACTCCTAAGGTTGACCCATCAGAAGCAGAAGCCTCTTTCCATTTGGTTAAATTACTCTTTTTTAGTTTATCAAACTAGCACTATATATAGTTGATCATTTTTTTCCTCTTTTTTTGTGATTGGCAGCTGTTAAACAGTATTAAGTTTTTGCTCTGTTATCACAGCGCTCAAAATACACAGAACCGTGCTTAGCAATTGTTTTTCTTTTCTATCTCTGTACAAGTGAGATAAGCATAAATAGGACTTTAGGGAATCTATTAATGCATGTTAACTAGTATCTGTGTGTCACTTTAACACACATTGTCTTACTATTTTGTGTTAGCTATCTTCTGGGGCTTGGACTCTTTTTTTTTTTTTTTCCTTTTGTCTTTTTAGGGCCACACCTGCAGCATATGGAAATTCCCTGGCTAGGGGTTGAATCAGAGCTGTAGCTGCTGGCCTACACCACAGGTCATAGCAACACCAGATCCTTAACCCACTGAGCGAGACCAGGGATCGAACCTACATCCTCATGGACACTAGTTGGGTTCATTACTGCTGAACCACAACAGGAACTCCTTGGACTCCTTATGTATTTTCTTTCTTGGTCCTGCCTGATCATTGAGCACCTGTGGATCACACCCACCTACCCTGATGCATACTGGGAGGAAGAAGCAGAAAGGTGGTTCCAAAAGTCATTGAGAGCTTACTTGAGAGTGCTCCTGACATTTAAACAAAAAACCTTTTTTTTTCTCTTTTTAGGGCTGCACCCATGGCATATGGAAGTTCCCAGGCTAGGGATTAAAGCGGAGCTGTAGCCTCTGGCCTACATCACAGGTCACAGCAACGCCAGATCCTTAACCCACTGAGCGAGGCCAAGGATCAAACCCGCATCCTCGTGGTTCCTAGTCAGATTTGTTTCTGCTGAGCCACAAGGGTAATTCCCCCAAAAAACACTTTTAAGTAAGCAACATTTTACATTTGATAACTGTGTTGAATGCATGGGCACGTGGCTCTACTATCAGTGTCATACATACATTTCTGCCCTCACTTTGGGGGAAATAAACCACTACAGGCATGATATTTTGAGCACTGACTGCCCCCTTCAAGGTCAGGTGTTCTTTTACATATTTCAAGTTATAATAGGCATCCAGCAAATCTTCTATGTAGTAGATGTTTGTTGTATATTTGAGTAGCAGGAATTATCTTACCAGTCAGACAGTGATTGTACATCCAAGCAGCAGTGCTCTACAGCAGCTAGAATTCAAGGACAGAAAAAATTCTGTGGACTGGCTAAATGACTGTATACTTTTCATGAATTCTGCTTATCAACTGACACCAATTAGACACGCCACCCTAATTTGTTTGGTAAAATGTTTATGTCGGGTGCTTTGGTATAGTGAATGAGAGCAAGAAAGTATACTTCATTTGTATTTGTGTAGTAACAGGCTTATTTTGTTGTTGATTTGGGTTTTTTTTTTTAAACATTGAAATATACATGTATATCCATTTACGGATAACTTGGGATAATTTGTTTAAGATATTGTCTCTTAAATTCAAATATATAGTATTCTCAGTAGAGTTTCACATAGATTGAGTTAATAGAGGGGTAAAGTAAGCCATTTTAGTTCTGAAGCTTTGAATTTTGAGAAATGTTTGACGTTTATTAATTTATGTTGAATGACGACATCTGCTGGCAGAGGGATAATATTGTAGCTCAGCTTTATCAGAGATTGTGAAAATCACTCCTTGAAAAGAAGGTGAGTGAAAGCCAGTGCTTGGGACCTGTGAGTGTAAAATCTGAGAATTCCTCAAACCAGACAATTCTTATCTTATGGGACAAAAGAAATCCAAGATCAGTAGAGAAACTAGAAATCAGGAAAAGAAGAGTAATGTACTGGATGGCCAGCAATGTGTGTGCTGCCTATGATCTCACCCTTCATCATTTTAGATTTCAAAGTTAAAATGTTGTAGAGGATTCTTTCCCACTTGATTTATTATAAAATTGTGTTTCTAATAAGAAATTTTTTTTCACAGAAATGTTTATTAACCAATTTGTGGTAGCTTGTGTATTCAGGTAGTAAAGAATAACTGTTATTGCATGTCACCTCAGATGTCACCTCAGGGGATATGAATAGAGGTTTATTACTGTTATCAGGTGGGAAGATTTGTGAATATGAATTATTTAATTGTCTGTATTAAGACTTTGCAGCCATTTGGTAATAGTTGTAACATTTACTGAGTTCTTACTGTGCGATAGACGTTGATACTTTCCATGTACTATCTCAGTTACTTTTCACAACAATCTTATGAAATAGGTAATGCTCTTATTATCATCATCTCTCTGATGAGGAAGAGGAGACCAAGAGAGGGTAAATAATTTGCCAAAAGTTATTCAGCTAGTTAGTTAGAGCTCATATTTAGGCTGGGGAAATATGTTCACAGGAATAGATTTTCTCAAAAGGCAGTATAACCCCAGTTAAAATGGAAGCAACTCTTATCTCTAATGATTTTCATAGTCAAATATTAATTTAGCAGTCTTTAAATTATTTTTATTACAGTGTTTCATCTGCCTTTAAGTTTTTTTGTTTGTTTGTTTTGTTTTTTTTTACTCTTTTTTGGCCTCCCTGCAGCTTATGGAGTTCTTGGGCCAGGGCCAAGCAACACTGGATCTTTTAACTCACTGCCAAGCCAGGGACTGAACCTGTATCCTTGTGATGCAGAGACACTGCCGATCCCATTGTGCTACAACAGGAACCCCTGCCTTTAATTTTTTTATTTTTACTTAAATAAAAGTAAGAACAACAAAAAAGAAAACCATTGCTGTTATGGCTCAATGGAAACAAGTCTGACTAGTATCCATGAGGACCTGGGTTCGATCCCTGGCCTTGCTCGGTGAGTTATGGATCTGACATTGCCATGAGCTGTGGTGTGGTCACAGACACAGCTCGGATCTGCTATTGCAGTGGCTGTGGTGCAGGCCAGTGGCTACAGCTCCATTTCCACCCCCTAGCCTGGGAACCTCCATATGCCTTAGGTGCGGCCCTAAAGAGACACACACAAAAAAGAAAAGTGTAAAAGTAAGTTTTATGCTTTTAGCAGTGTTTTTTTGTTTTTGTTTTTTTGCTTTTTGTGTTTTAGGGCTGCACCTGCAGCATGTGGAGGTTCCCAGGCTAGGGGTCTAATCGGAGCTATAGTTGCCAGCCTACGCCACAGCCACAGCAACGCGGGATCCAAGCCTCGTCTGCAACCTACACCACAGCTCACTGCAATGCCGGATCCTTAACCCACTGAGCGAGGCCAGGGATTTGTTTCCACTGAGCCACTGCGGGAACTCCCAGTGTTTTTATTTTCAATAAATTGCATATTTATTCGGGGAATTCCATGCCATTTAAAAATTTTTTAACTATTTTCACTTTTTAAATAGTTAAAAGAAAGAACTTTCATAAAGCAAGTGCATAAATCTCAATACATTTTCGTGTATGCGTACAACCATATAGTCACCACCCAGATGAAAATATAGAACATTTTCAGTCCTTTTAGGCTCCCACCCATCAATATTCTCACCACCACATATCCTCATTCTTCGGTGACTGCTTTCCTGAATTGTATCTCCCTTGGATAGTTTTACTATCTTTGAACTTCATATTAATGCAGTTGTACACTATGTAGTTCCATATCTGACACACACGTCACCATGTCTATTAATTTCATGTTTGTAGTTTGAATATATCAGTAATTTATTCTTTTCCATTGCTCTATAGTGTTCCCATCATATGAGTATACCACAGTTGATCCATTTTTAGTTTTCATGGCTATCTTGAGTGTTTTCAGTTTTTGGCCATTATAATATAGCTGTTGTGAGCATTCTTGTATACATCTTTTAGTAGATATAAGCACTCACATCTGTTAGATATGTACCTGGATGTACAATTGCTGTATCATAGAATATGTGTTTAGCTTTGGTAGGTACTGCCAAAAACTATGTATTTCTCTAAATTTATTTTGTACCCTGATACCGAACTTAACCAAGAACACTCTCATATCTGTTAGCAGTCTTTAAAAAACACTTGGGAAGGGGATCTTACTAGACAAAGAAATAGATTTTGACAGTGACCTATAGAGTAGTGCTACGTAGAAAATGTTGTTGTTTTTCATGTTTTAGTTTATTAAAGTCAGATTTTTCTTTGTACATACATTCATATAAGACTATGGGAGAAAAAGAAAGCTATAGTTTAGTTGGTAGACAAGAGAATGAAAGATAACACAGTACAATGTGCAAGTAGGATATGATTTGTATAGACAGTATGTGCTCTGAGATGGTGAAGGGCAGTCACCAGACTGGGACCATTGGAAAAGGTTTCATGGAAGAGAGACCCCTTCAGATGAGCTTTGGTGAGTAGGTAGAATTGAATTTAAAGGAACGGTTCATGATGGGTCATGTCTTAGGATGGTGATAAGCTTATTTAAGGTCTAAACTGGCCTAACTGGAATGAAAAATTTCTTAGCTAAGGGTGATGGGAAGATGGTTGGAAAAGTATGGTGTGGTCAGTCTTTGGAGACTAAATGCTAGGTTAAGGTACTGTGTGAGGGTTCACTTTTATTCTTACTCTAAAAGCTCTGACTTACTATTTTTTATTATACAAGGTATTCTATCCTTTCTATTCCATTCCCCCTCTTAAGTAAGAGCATGAGCTGGACAAGGATCAGGGTGAAAGAGTTTTATTGGATTGTAGAGAGAAATAACACCCTTAAGAGGGGTCTTATAATTGAAGGAAAATTTTTGTGAATAGCACTGAATAGAGATTTTCAAGTTCCCAGGCCAGGAAATCAAAGCACACCACAACTGCAGCCTGAGCCACAGCAGTGACAACACTGGATCCTTACTTAACCTGCTGTGCCACCAGAGAACAACTCCCTAATAGATATTTTAAAGACATCGTGTAGTGTAATTTTTGACTGGAGAACCTAATTTATTACCTACTTAAAAAAAAAGAATTTGAGGTGATTTTCTTTAAGGGATGCTAATGGTAAAGCCCTTCTGTAAAGTATTTGATGAACTGAGTTGCTTCTGAGAGTCCATTTTCCCTTAATATCTATGGTAAAAGTTTTTAAAAAATCTTATTTCAAGAACGTTTTTTCCCTTCCACATTAGTATCTTCAGATATTAAAAAACAAATACCTAATGAAGCTTCTGCTGGCAGTGAAAGAGATTCATCAGATACACCACAGAACTGGTCACTACAACATCATTATAGGATGTATTCACCCATAATATACCAAGCCCTCTGTGAGCATGTGCAGACTCAAATGTCACTGATGAATAACTTGCCTTCAAAGAACAGTGCTAATGGAATTCCTCCTGTACCTTGCCACACTGTGTCTGGTTCTGGTCAGTATGAATGGTGTTTTAAAAAGCATGAATATAAGTTCGAATTAAGTTGCCTGGTATAAGCAGTATGAGATGTGAATATCTTTTTCTCCCTTTTACCTTTTAGAATCTCAGACAACTCCACATTCTAGTCATGGCTTATCTGCCTCCACGCCAGTCCAGTTCTCTCAGCAGCCACCCTGCCCTTCAATGGTTCATTCTGTGAGTACAGTTTATAGACTATACAAGTAATAATTTGCTTTTAGAAATTGTTATCTTAAGAGAGAAAATTGAATTTGCTTATTGTATCTTAATGCCCTAGGATATAAAGAACAATGATTTTTTTCAATTTTTTTTCTTTTTTAGAAAAATTTTACTAAAAAAACAAGCAAAAGATTAAAGACAATGGTGGAGGGGAGAGAGAAAGAGATTAGTGGGAAAAAGAAATCACCCATACTTACCACCCAGACAAAATTGCTGTTAACACATAGATAATGTTCCAGTCATTTAATTTTCTGTGTCGGTTTTGTTTTCTGGTTTAATATGTTGTTTGCTTTTTTTAAAAAATATTGCCACGATTAAATTTTATACTATTTTATATACTGCTTTTTTCCCTTAACATTTTATTATAATTTTTTGTAATTTTTTAATAAGTTGTTAATGCTCTGTTTAGTGGGTATACTGTAATCTGTGTAACTACTCTCCTATGGTTAGATATTTAAGTAGGTGTTTTACTACTGTAACATTTCTATAAATGTGTTTGTACAAAATCTTTTTTGTATATTTGGGCTTATTTTCTTACATTGTAATTTCCAAAAGTGGAAGTTTGTTTTAGTCCCAAAGTGGGCTAACTTTTGATGCCATTAAACTATTTGTGATATTTGTAAACAATCTGTTTTATTTATTTATTTACTGTTTAATTTTATTTTTTTTAGGGCTGCACCAGTGGCCTATGAAGGTTCTTAGGCTAGGAGTTGAATCAGAGCTGTAGCTGCTGGCCTACACCACAGCCACAGCAACATAGGCTCCGAGCCATGTCTGCAACCTTCACCACAGCATATGGCAACGCTGGATCCTTAACCCACTGAGCAAGGCCAGAGATCGAACCTGTGTCCTCATGGATGCTAGTCAGATTCATTAACCACTGAGCCACAACAGGAGCTCCTAAACAATCTATTTCAGTCATGGCTTTATAATGTTCCCATACTCTAGACTGAACTAATTATAATTAAGCTTTTAAAAACCGGAATGTTATGCTGGGGGGAAATTCAGCTTACTCACTGGTAATCTATAACTCCATCCTGCAAGTGTCCTTTTCTAACATTTTTCATTTGTTTATTATAGATAATGCTTACAAGTCAGTGCTCACATTTTTGAAGGCTTAACTTGTTTTTTTCTTCTTTAGGAAGTTCAGACTGATAGTGACAACCAGTTTGCCTCACAAGTTAAAACAACTTTTATGAGCGGTACAGATGATGTTCTAAGGAATTCCTTCAGTACTAGCCTTGGAGTTCCATGTAGCTTCCCCCAAACTGACAAACCAGCTCCTCCAGCATTCCAGCAGCTGGGTCTTGCTAATGGGATTCTGCCGCAGCAAAGAATTCCGAAGGAAACGGACCTACTAAAGTGTTTCCAGACATATATGAAACTGTTGCATTCTTATGCAGACAGTCAGACACACGGAACCACCCATCTGTTTCAGCCAGCTTCCTTGGCTACTAATGAAGACAAATGCACTAAAGAACAAGTAGGAGAGGTCAGAAGTGAAGAAAAGGATTTAAACATACATGTGCAAGATTCAAGAATAAAGGATGTACAGAAGGCAAAAAATGTGAACCAAAGTGCTGAAAAAGTGAGAACTGTAAAGTATCTGTTGGGAGAGCTCAAGGCCCTGGTAGCAGAACAAGGTAGATAAGTACTTTTTTTATAATTTTCAATGGCATGTCATCATTTAAATATAGAATAATGGACATGGAGTTTGTGATATTTTCCATAGAAATAGGGCTTGTGCTAAATAAGGAAATGAATTTTGTCTGTTTTATTCTTATTTTTTAGGTTTTGCTCCCTCTTGTTTCCTCTGGATTTGTAATGTGCTAGGGAATATCAAACAGTCTTTTACTTGGAAGCGTATATTCGTTCTACTTAATTCAAAGGGACCTTGAAAAGATTCAGCCAGGGAGTTCCCATCGTGGCTCAGTGGCTAACGAATCCGACTAGGAACCATGAGGTTGTGGGTTCGATCCCTGGCCTTGCTCAGTAGGTTAACGATCTGGCATTGCCGTGAGCTGTGGTGTAGTTCGCAGATGTGGCTCAGATCCTGCGTTGCTGTGGCTGTGGCATAGGCAGTGGCTACAGCTCCGATTAGACCCCTAGCCTGGGAGCCTCCACGTGCCGCACGTGCAGCCCTAAAATGACAAAAGGCAAAAAAAAGAAAAGAAAAAGAAAAGATTCAGCCAAAAAGAATTTGTAGAGATAAATTTTAAGGGGTTAGAGGACCCCTCAACATGATTAACTCCCTAGAATAGAATGACAATTTTTTCCTATTTTAAAAAGATGCAGAAATTTTCCTCTCATCATTTCTTTAATAACCACGTTATAATGTTTAACAAATCTCACTTTGAGAAGGACTTGAAACCTTTCTGTGCGCTTTGCATTTCACTTGGGATTTTTAATTAAATCAAGAAAAATGTCTTGGGTCGGGTTATGTGATATTTGAGCCAGGTTGTATTCATTTGTTTCCGCTATGTGTGTATATTCTAAACAATGGCTTTTGCTTGGAGTGAGTTACAGATTTGTCTTCTAGAAAACAGAGTAATTGATTCTGGAGGCACTGATTGAATACCTAATATTTGCAGGCCTGCAGAAAAATACCAAATCTTAAAATTTTTCTATAGGACTGTAGTACCATTAATCCAGTGGTTGAAGGTATTAAAATCTCTTGTGTTTTCATACCTTCAATGTATTACTATTCTTTTAACCAAATACTTAGTCATTGGTGACAATAATAATGTTAACAGTATTAGCTATCCTTTATTGAGCACTTACCATGTGCCCAGCACTGTGCTAAGTGTCTTATATGCATTATCTCATTTAATCCTCACAGCAAGCCTATGAGGTACTGTTAATGTCCCCATTTTACAGATGAGGAAACTGAGGCTTGAACAGTATTTCATTTAATCCTCTCAGCAACCCCATGAGGTACTGTTGTTATCTCCATTTAACCGTGAAGAATCCTAGGCTTCAGGAGTTCAGTAATTTGACTAAGGTGTATTGCTAGAAAATGGTGTAACCCAGGCCTCTGCCTCCAGTGCTTATGAATGAAACCACTCTAAGGAGGACTGGTAGAAGTCTGCTCAGTAACTGGGCGCAATTGTTTGCTGTGTGTATGTAAACTTGTCATCAGGGTATTAAAATACTCAGGGAATTGAATAAATTTTTGTAAAGTAGAATATACTTTACCTCTTTTGGATATCAGACAGTTAATATTATATTTATTAAATGTTTTCAGTTCACAGAAAATTTGAATAGAAATGAGGGGACAAAAATAAGAAGACAGAAGATCTAAAATCTAGCTCCCACCATCCACTCCCCACAATTAATAACAAAAATTATAGCACTTTTGATGCTACGTCAAATGATATGTGGCTGGTTGTGTTAAATCTGCTTTATAAAATTAAGTAATAAAACCTTACTTTAGTAGACCCTTTCTCAGTATTGTCCCACAGTGAATCACCTAAAGTGAATTATTTGCTTATGCCAGGGTCAAAGGTTGTGTTGTAAATGTTAATGCTATAATCAATTAGAGGAAACTCTTTAGCAATTAAAGGAGTCCAGGATAGTCTTTTGGTAAATGCGAACTAGGCGATATATGTAAGTCATTTTTCTACTAGACACTTTAACTGAAAAAAAAAATTGCCAGTAATAGTCCTGTGACTTATGATTAATCTTTAATTTACTGAACTTAATTTCTTTAGCATTTTTATGAATTAAGGAAGTACAAGCTGTAGGAGAGAGGAAAATAGGATTTGAATAATAATAAATAACTTAGTTGAGTTTGTTTATAGCAAGTATGTATATATCTGAAATGTTTTCTTTTTTTAGTAGTACTTATGAATATTCTTATCCGGAAACAATTTATAATATTGTCTTTACTCATCTCTTCTGCCTTTTATAGAAGATTCAGAAATTCAGAGGTTGATTACAGAATTGGAGTTGTGTATATCCCTGCTTCCAACAGTAAGTGGAAACACAAATTTTCAGGTTGAAATAGCACTGGCCATGCAACCCCTAAGAAGTGAAAATGCTCATTTACGCAGGTAAGAACTGTGCTTTGAATTTTTTTGGTCTCCATGCAGAGATGTTCCATGACCAGAACAAAAGTGTATAATGAGATATCTAGGGCTTAATAGAGAAAATAGATCTGTTGTCTTAAATGTGTTTCTACTTTTTCTTCCCCACGTTCCAAACATTGTCAGTATTTTCTAACTCTTCTATTACTTCTGCCCACTAGTGCATATTTTTTCCCCTCCTCTTTCACATATGTTCTAACTTGGTTAGTAATGAATAGAGAGGAAAATGAACTGCCTCAGAATATTTATCTAGCTAGTCTAGGTTATGCAGTCACAAACTCCAAAATCTCAGAGGCATAGCACAGAAAAACTTTATTTCTCCTTCACGCCAAGGCCAGCACGGGTCACATGAGACTCTCTTTCATCCTGTGGCTCAGGATTTAGGTTCCCTGTATCTCAGGAGCCATTGTCTCAGTGCATATTTTTCAAGAGAAAGAGAACATGGATATGACACACCAACTCTTAGATGCCCTGGCCCAGAAGTATGGCAGTCTCACTTCTCCTTAGATGTTACAGGCTAAAATGAGGCATAAGGCCCTACTTAACATAAAGATCAGTGACACAAAATTTTCTCATACTTCCCATACACTCCAGAGGGAAGGGAGAACCTGATATGGGTGAGCACCTATAGCCCCACAACATTCAGACATAGGCAAAAACTCATTAAATTTCTTAGGTAATTCTTTTTTTGGCTGTCATAACTTATGTTGAAATTATGGCCTTAATTTGTTTAGGAAAGATATAAACCATGTATCTAATCTTGAAATATAGAAATCACTTACATTTTATCAATAATATCTTAACTTGGAATGTTTCAGTGGTGATCACCAAGACCACTGCTCAGTGTCTGTGAATATACTTTGCAGAGAATTGGAGCACACTTTCAGGTGCTTCTGCAGCACTGCAGTGGGAGTGTCGCCTGAGAGGACATTGCAGTTGTGTGAGCTATAGACATTATACCAGATAGGAACTGCAAGGACCTTCATAAACATTTTAAGAAACTAGAAAGCAATAAAATAGGATTCCTAGTGGAAGAGTAGCTTAAATTCACGCATCTGGAATCTGCAGAGGCATGACACCTAGTGAGATTTACTTGTTTAGAGTTATTTCTCTAAAGATCATTAGTCTTTAGATACTACGATATATGCTGGGGTTGATGGCTTAAATTCTAATAATACTGTCTTTAGTCCTGACCTAAGAGATCCCTGTAATAGCGTTAGTTGTTCAAAATCAAAACCAAGTATTAAATAATAATAATGGTGGAGTTCCCATTGTGGTGCAGCAGAAATGAATCCGACTAGTAACCATGAGTTGTGGGTTAGATCCCTGGCTTTGTTCAGTGGGTTAAGGATCCTGCATTGCTATGAGCTGTGGTTTATGTTGCAGACATGGCTTAGATCCTGCATTGCTCTGGTTGTGGTGTAGTCCAGCAGCCATAGCTCCGTTTCGACCCCTAGCCTGGGAACCTCCATATGCCACGGGTGGGGCCCTAAAAAGCAAAAAAACATACATACATACATAAAATAGTAATACCCAGTACTTTACTAACATTTCTTATCTGCCAAGCTGTTATCCTTTATGTGTAATCTCTTTAAAGTCTTACAACAGCTCTATGAGGTACACGTTGTGTTATTCTTATTTACAGATGAGAAAATCAAAGCACAAAGAGGTTATATAACTTAACCCAAGATCACATACACAAGATGTAACAGACAAGACTCAGACCTGGGCAGTTTGATTTTAGAGTGCAGTTATCCTAATTTCTATGCTTCTCTGCAGCCTCTGCTAGGAAGTAGAGACTAACTTTTTATGCTTTAGCATAAGTGTATTTTGTGTAACAAAAGAATATACTGTAATTCATTAAAATGAAATAAACATGTATGTTTTTAAACATATAACTATCAAATAATTAGTTTCTTAAGCATACCAGAACCTAGTATTCAATATTATTTTAACATTTTGGCCATGGGAAATATCAATGGTTGCTATTTATTTGTATTCCTTATAATATGTTTAAATTGCTTTAGGAGCTAATTTATAAGCCACTTAAGAAAATGAGACTTACTACTCTTTTATCGGTCACTGCTTGTTTTTAATTTTTTTAAAAGGTATTTATTTGATGCCTAACCTAATTCTTCAGACTTGGCACCAAAGCTTTTTGGCTGTGTCCTTAGAGGACAAAGATTATATAGCATGCTCTGCCACTATTTACCTGACCTCCCAAAAATGAAATTATTGAAAAATGGAGAATTTGTGAGAGATGCTTTTTTTAGTAGAATGAATTTCTAGCACAAGTATAGGAATTTTTGTGCCTCTTTGGTAATCTTTATTTGGAAAGGCTTATCCATAATCTCCATTACAAATGAAAGTTGGAATGCACAGGCTTATTCAAAAGTGTTTTTCAGCACTTTCAATCAAAAAAATTTTTTTTTTCTTGTTTGGACATTTTGAAACTTTCTTTTTAGGCAGAAAACTGATCTTTCAGGACTTTCTTGGTGTTTATTGCCATCTTGTGGCTTTAAAAAAAATAACTAGGTGCATTGTTTCTTTGGCATTTGGGGCCAGACAGTTTTTTTGTGAGATCCCTGACACATTGCTCAACGTTTAGCCTTCCTCGTCCCTACCCACAAAGTGTCTGTAGTGCCGCATTCATTGTGACCCCCAAAAGCCCCTGCACATTTCAAAATTTCCTGGATGAAGGTTAAGCTAGAGAGTACCCTAATATTTAAGGGCACGTTAGAATTCATGACCATTTCCTGATTTTAAACTCAAATATGAGACCATTATGTACCCACGCAGAACAAAACAAAACAAAAAAAATTGGAAGTGAATGGGAGGAGTGAGGTGTGTCATTCAATCTTTTAGCCTGGTAATTTGACATGTAGTAACATAATTCTTCCAAGTGGAAGTTACTGGAGGAAGAATAGATTGTTTTTTATTTCCTTTTATTTTTGAGTTTGAAGATGTTAGGGAGAGCTAGTGAGTTAAGATCTAGACATGGTGAATGTATCATTTGGACCATCTGGAGACACGGATGGTGTGAGTGGAGCACACAAACAAGATCCAGGATAGAAACGTAGACCTGGGAGTTATTCACTGACCACATTTTTCTTGAATATTTACTATAGATCTGGCACTGTGTATGCACTGGAGATAATAATGATTAAAAACAAGTGATTTGTTATCAGTGTGCAAATGGTAAATTCACCAAGAAGGTGTAGAGCATGAACACAGCCGAGGGTGAATTGCTGGGGAATAACAGCTTTTTAAGGAGAGAACACAAGAAGAGGAGCTTGTGAAAGAAACCTGAGAAGAAGCAAGTATGGAAGTAGCAGAAAAACTGGGAGAGAGTGATGCTACAAAAGCCATTGGAAAAAAGAATTTATAACCTCCAAAATAAACAAAAAAAAAGAATTTATAACCTCCAAAATAAACAAATTCACAAGAGGGACAAAAATAGGTCAAGAATAACCCCCAAAAAACCAGAAAACTTGAGACAGTATTTGCTAATTTCAAAGACATTAAAGCTAATAGTCTCTCCTAGAAGCAGGAAGAGAGAGATTGGAAAGAGAGAGCACTTAAGAAAAGACAGTAAAAGGAGAAGTAGATTGAGTAAACTCAGTAAAATAAGAGAAAGCAAAAAAAAGAATTACAAAAATGAAAGCCCTTTTAGAAACAAACAAGCAAGAAATTAACACCAAACAAACATCAAGTCAGGGATATTATATATTCCATTAGAATCTAAGCAGTATGAAGGCTGAATTTTGTTGTTTTTTGTGTTTTGCTCCCTTTATCTTTGTTTTAATTGCTGCTAAATTCATAGATCAGTGTCTCCTATTAGCCTTAGCTTATTTCTCTTCACAAATCCTTTAAATATTTTTATTAATTTACTTTTATTGTAGTAAAATATATGACATATTTATCTTTTTAACCTTTTATAAGTGTACATTGCATTGGCTTTAAATACATTCACAATACTGTATACCCATAATCACTATCTGTACTCAAATCCTTTTCATCCTCAACATAAATCTTGTACCCATTAAACAGAAACTCCCCTCTCCCTTCCGCTTAGCCTCTGATAACCTCTATTTTCCTTTCTATTTCTATGAATTTGAGAAGACTGAATTTTTCATTTTTTTATTTTTTTTGTCTTTTGTCTTTTGTCTTTTTTAGGGCCGCACCCATGGCATATGGAGGTTCCCAGGCTAGGGGTTGAATTGGCGCTACAGCTGCTGGCCTACATCACAGCCACAGCAATACCAGATCAGAGCTGCATCTACGACCTACACTACTGCTCACAGCAACACTGGATCCTCAACCAACTGAGCGAGGTTGGGGATTGAACCCGCAACTTCATGGTTCCAAGTTGGGTTCATTTCCGCTGTGCCATGATGGGAACCCCAAGAAGACTGAATTTTTGTTTTTTTGTTTGCTGCTGTATTTCCAGTGCTGAGAATTGTGCCTAGCACTCACTCTAAGAAATACTTGTTGAATGACTGAATGCATGGTGGGAAAGCTTAAAGAAATCATATAAAACAAAATAGAAAAAGACCTAAAAATTATGATTAAGAACATGATACATGTGGAAGAGAAACACAAATGATATTAAATTGGCATAATTAGTGTTCCTGAGAAAGAGAATAAAGATAATATTAAAAGATATATAAAGAAAAACTTACTAAAGATCTATGTCAGCAGATCAGGGTATACGAGTTCTCAGAAAAACTATGCAAAACGAACACCAAGACAGACTGGTGAAGTTACTGCACCTTGAGGACAAAAAAATTTAACTTTTATAGACACTAAAGAAAATGCACGTCATAAAGAGAAAAATATCAAACTAGCCTCAGACTTTTCATAGTGATATTTATTATCAGAAGATTTTAGAACCTCATTTACAAAGTTTTAAGGGAAAAAAAGTATGCCCCAAGAATCTCACATGTAATCCAGTGAGATCCTTTTAGAGTAAAGGTGATAGTCATATTCTAAAATGCTCAAGAACTTGGGAAGTATAGCACCCTTGGACTCCTTTAAAAACAAAAAGATTCTGGAGTTTCCTAATGGCTCAGTGGGTTAAGGTTCCAGTGTTGTCACTGCTGTGGTTGGGGCACAGGTTTGATCCCTGGCCCAGGAACTTCCACATGCCATGGCAGAAAAAAAAATGTATATATTCTTGAATGGTAAAGTATACTTAACCAAGAGATGGGTTCAGATAAAGGAGTAGAATAGAGATGAATGTTGAATCTATACATAGACAGGTGTGAAATTATGTGCTCCGTGTAGAATCATCAGTGCTTTTCAAATCCTGTTTCTTTTATTTGAGGCTGTTTAGGAATAATATTTTTTGAAATAAAGAAATATTTGCCTAAAGTTTATTACTTCTACTTTCATTTGTTATCATTTTTTCATTTAAAATCATGAAATCCTAAATTCAGTAGATAATATTTTAAAATAGTATTTGTAGCATCGTCCCATGATTTTAAAATATTGTTTGGCTATTTTTTTCTCTCTGTATGTATTAGAAAAATGTCTGAATGATATCCATCAAATAATGATTATTATTTCTATTCAGTATTGTGCTAGAGGTTCTAACCAGTGCAATAAGACTAGGAGAAAAGCCAACCTACATTGGGAATGAAAACTGCCTCATTCGTAGATGACGATAATATTTGTAGAAAATCCTGTGGAATGTACAAAAAAGCTACTAGAATTAATAAATGAGCTTATTAGTAAGGTTGTAGGATATGAAATCAGTATACAAAAGGCACTTAATTATATTTCTGTATACTAACAATGAAGTTTGAAATGAAATTTAAAATCAATACTATTTATAGTAGCATCAAAAATGAACAACCTAAGGATAAATTTGATAAAGGATGTGTGAGATTTATACATTGAAGGCTACAAAACATTGCTGAGAGAAATTAAAGAAAACCTGTGTAAGTGATAGGTAAACCAGATCCATTGATTATAAGGTTTGGTATTGCTAAGATGTAGTTCTCCCCAAATTGATCTATAGAGTCTATGTAATTCTAGTGAAAACCCCAGCAGTGTTTTTATAGAAAGGAGATCTAACATAAGATTTATGTGGAAGTTCAAAGAGTGTAAAATAGCCAAAACATTTTTAGGAAAGGAGATAGAAATTTGTACTATCCTGTTTCAAGACAAGTTATAGTTTTTTGGGGTTTTTTAATTTTTTTTATATTTTTTGCCTTTTGTCATTTTAGGGCCACACCCGTGGCATATGGAGGTCCCCAGGCTTAGGGGTCTAATCGGAGCTACAGCTGCCAGCCTATGCCACAGCCACAGCAACGCGGAATCCGAGCTGCATCTGCAGCCTACACCACAGCTCACGGCAATGCCGGATCCTTAACCCACTGAGCGAGGCCAGGGATTGAACACGCAACCTCATGGTTCCTAGTCGGATTCGTTTCCACTGAGCCACAAAGGGAACTCCAAGACAAGTTATAGTTTATAAAGTTGTAGTAATCAAGACACTGTGGAATTGGCATAAAGATAGACCAACAGATCACTGAAACAGAATAGAGTCCAGAGACAAACTCATACATGGATAGCTGACAGTGATGCCAGGGAAATGCAATGGGGAAAGAATAATCTTTTCATTAAGTAGTGCTAAAGCAATTGGAGAACTGTGTACCCCTACCCCCCCCCAAAGAACCTCAAACTTTACCTTTATATCGTATGTAAAATCAGCTTGAAATGAATCACAGATTTAATATATAAGCTAAATCTACATAGTTTATAGAAGCAAACACAGGAGGAAATCTTAGTGACCTTGGGCTGGGAAAGATTTCTTAAATATAATAAAAAGTAAAACTAGAAAAGAAAATAATGAGAATTCATCAACATGTAAAACTTTTCTCTTCAAAAGACACTGTTACTAAAAATGAAGAAGTAAACAACAAACAAAATATTTACACTGCGTATATATAGAATGCTTAAAGGATGGTTACAACTTAGAATAAGACAGATACACAGTTTAAAAATGGACAAAATATTTGAATAGACACTTTACCAGAGAAGATAGATGGTTATCAAATAAGCACCTGAAAATATGCTCATCATCATCAGTCATTAGGAAAATGCAAATTAAAACCGTGTTGAGATATTCCTACATACCCACTAGAATGGGTAAAATTCAAAAGACCATCATAGTGAAGATGCTCGGAAACTGGAACTTTCATAATTTGCTGCTGAAAATATAAAATGATAGAACCACTTTGGAAAACAGTTCGGCAGATTCTTAGAAATAAAAATAAACCATACAATCTAGTCATTCTATTCCTAGGTATCCTCTTCACCCAAGATAAGTGAAAGCATATGTCCACACAAAAACTTGTTTGTGCATATTCATAGGAAACAATCCAAGTATCTGTGAACAGGAGAATGGATAAACAATGATGCATCCATACAGTAGAATACCACTCAAAAAGGGAAAAAGAACTCTTGGTACATACAGCATTATGGATGGATCTCAAAATCATTATGCTTTGTGAAGATGCTAGGCAAAATATATGCATTGTATAATTGTATAATATGAAATTCTAGAAAATGCAAACTAACCTATATATCAGTAGATGTCTGGGAAGGTAATGTTATGAAATGTGACCAGGGGAAATTTGGGGGCATGATAAATATCTTAACTGTGTTGATGGTTTCACACATCCTATGTCACATCTTATCAAAGTATACATTTTAAGTTTGTGCAATTGATTGTGTGTCAGTTGTGTCTCAAAGCTATATTTTAAAAGAATGAATGAATAGAACAAAGAAATAATTGCCTAAATATTAATAGTTCTTCCCTTCCTTTGGTAAAATCAAGTAAACACATATAATACATAATATTTTAAAATAGCATGTGTAACATTATCTATTTTTAAGACTTTTTTATCATGTATCATCTTTATAGAACAATCTTTTACATTTTTGCAGCTTTTTTCCATTTTCAGAAGTTTTACTGAAGTATAGTTGATTTACAATGTTGTGATTATTTCTGCTGAACAACAAAGTGATTCAGTTTTATACATACACATATCCATTCTTTTTTAGATTATTCTCCCACACAGGTTATCATAGAATATTGGGTAGAGTTCCCTGTGCTGTGTATATAGCAGGTCCCTATTGACCATCCACTCCGTAGGCAATAGTGTGCACGTTAGTCCCAAACTCCCAATCCATCCCTCCCCTTCACCTGTCCCCTTTGGTAACCATAAATTTGGTTTTGAAGTCTGTGAGTCTAGTTCTGTTTTGTAAATAAAGTTCATTTGTATCATTTTTGTTTGGGTTGCTTTTTCTTATTTATGTATCTATTGTAGATTTTTGGGTTTTGGTTACCATGAGGTTTTGATATAGCAGTCTATATATATATGCACACACACACACAAGATTGTTTTAAGTTGCTGCTCCCTTAATTCCGAATGCCTTTCCAGTATCCTGCAGTCGTGCTCTCTTCTTTGTGTGTAGATGATTTCCTACCTGTACTATATGTTTGTCTTTACCAGTGAACCTTCTCATTTGTAATTTTCTAGTTGTGACCTTTTCTGCCTAGAGAAATTCCTTTAGTATTTGTTGTAATGCTGGTTTCATGGTGGTGAGCTCTCTCAGTTTTTGCTTGTCTGTAAAACTTTTGATTTCTCAGTGGAATCTGAATGAGAGCCTTGCTGGATAGAGTAGTCTTGGCTATAAGCTTTTTCCTTTCATCACTTTAAGTGTATCCTTTCATTATTTTTTCTTTATTCTCGTCTGCATCAGTGATTTCTATCAGTCTGTCTTCCATCTCATGGATTCTGCTATTAATTTTTTCTATTATAGTTGATGGTTGCTAGATTTTGAGTCTTACTTAGGAATGCCTTTCCCACTTAAGATTACATAGATTTCATATAGTTTGGTTTTATTTATTTTTATATTTTATGTTTAGTTCTTTAATCCACCCTGAATTGATACATATAAGTGACGTGAGGTAAGATCTATCATTTTAGATTTCATATCAAAAATACTTTAGTGCAGAATATTTCCAGGTTAGTAATTCTGCAAAGATACTACAGGTAAACCGTTCTTTAGTGCTAACTTCTTAGAAGTAAAGAAAACACTTGTAGTTCCTTTTATATGTTCACATTTGTGAAGCAGATACATATTCTGAAGTTCATTGTGGGGCAAAGTTGCTGCTTGTTAGCATTCTCTTTACTTAAAAAAGCCATTAACTTTTATATCTAATAAAGAAATTAGTAGAAGCATAAATTTGTGTTTCCCAATTTTTATACTGCATGACAAGCCAAGCAGATAGATGTCTGATAGCAGTCAGTCCCTGTAAGCATTCTGGTTCACGGTTGTGACAGATCTTTTAAAAAGCAGATGATTACTACAATAATGAAAATACTTCCTGAGAAGGAAGATAGAAGAAAATAGTGAGAGGAGATAGAAATGAAAGAAACAGAAAAAAACAAGAAAATCACTGAAAAGAGAACAAAAAAGGGAAGAGGAAAAATAAGTTTTTTTCCTAGGAGGGAAGGTTTTATGCTGTCCTAGGCAATCTTTTAAACATTATCTCAAGCCTTTTAATAATAGCAGTAGTGTGGTTTTGTTGTTTTGTTTATATGGTTTATCTTTTGTTTGGGCATAGGACAGACTTGTGCTGTCGTGGGTACTGCTGTTTGTGTTGTCTATTTTAATAGGCTGTCAAATGTACACTGTTAAATGAGCTTGGGATTCTTGCACTCATGTTTCTTCGTTATTTCATTTAGGCAATTGAGAATTTTGAACCAGCAACTTAGAGAACGAGAAAAAACTCAAAAGGCATCTGGTTCTCTGGAATGCAGTCTTGAATGTAGGTAGAGCTTTAAGAACTGATGGTAAATTCTTTGTGGCTCTGGAAATGTTGATAAAGAATTAAGCTTTCTTAATTACTTTGTCTTAAGTGGATATTTATTTATTTATTTTTGCTTTTTAGGGCCACACCTGCGGCATAAGTGGATTTAAAAAAAAAATTAAAAAACAGTAATAGGAGTTCCTGGAGCACAGCAGGTAAAGGATCTGGCATTGTCACTGCAGCAGCCTGGGTTGCTGCTGTAGTGCATGTTCAGTCCCTAGCCCAGGAACTTCCACATGCAGTAGGTGTGGCCAAAAATAAAGAAATAAAAAGTAGGGATAATACTCATTACAATTTAAAATAATACAGAAATACAAAAAGAAGATTCTATCTCTTCCCAATAATACATCCCTATTTTTTCTAAAAAAAGGTTGTTTCCTTTCACGTATCTCCTGTTCATATATAGTTGATTTATTTCACAAATGCTGAGTATCTACTAGTAGATAGGCACTAATAGAAATATAAATGTACTTTTTTTCTTTTGTAAAATGAGATTACATTGTATATATTCTTTTGCATCTTAGGTTTATTCACTTAGTATGTAATGGACATTTTTCTCTATCAAAATAAATCCATTTCTTTCTGTTTAAGAACTATGTAGATATTCTGTTTATATAGTTCTATCATAATGTATTTAAAGTCCTCTGCTGATAGATATCTACGTAATTTCCCCATTTTCTCAGTACAAATAATCCTGTAACAAAAATCCTTGTACAGATGTCTTTTTGCACAGGGATGAGCATTTTTGTAGATGATAGAGAATTGCTGAGTCAAAGGGTATGTACTGTTGAAGTTTGACAGATATTGCCAAATTGTCCTTATGGATCATAGAGCTTAAAGTAAAATAAAAGAAAAAAATTAATAGGACTGGAGGAAATGATAAGAACTTTTTTTTGTATTCTTGGGAACTTTTGCTAAGCCTCCAAAATACTCACATGCTACAAAGGAAAGATTGATAAAATATGTCCCAGAATTTTCATTTTACACACAGCAAAATTGTAAATACATTCAAAAAGCATTAATCAAGTGGAGAAATTTTTTTGAAATACATGATATGACAAAAGCTTTAAGCTTTTTCTTAATATATAAAAATACCTCTTACAAAGGAATACAAAAAAAGTAAGTACCCAACAGACTCAAAATTTCATAAAAACATTCAGCTTCACCAGAATAATTTTAGAAAAGATCACTGTGGTTCCATTAAGTATAAACAGTGGGGATGGGTAGGAGAAAGGAGCCAAGATGGGAACCGAGATCAGTGTTTGCCACCCGTCTCTTTTTATTCTCTTTTGATAGCTTTTCTTTGCCATTTACCTTCTTGTTTCCTTGAGAACATGTATTATTATTCATAATTACTGGTTTGCTCTCAGCTCCAGGAGAGCAGGAACCACATTTCTGTTGTTCACCCACCCTGTGCCCAGATTCTAATATAGTGCTTTCCACATAGTAAGCTTTCACTCAAGGCTGCAGTTGTTGAATGAATAGTGCCATGTATTTTATAGCTATTAATGTAATAGATCCATGTGCTGGTACATAACAATCTTATAAGGGGAAAAGGCAAGGTTAAAAACTATGAATATAGTATGACTCATTTATGTTTAAGTATTTGTTATATGCAAAAGAATTTTCCAGAAAGATGGCAAAGTTAATGGTCATTGCTTCTGGGGGGAGGGTGGAGGTGGGATGGAAGGGACTTTTCATTAAGAATCATTTGATTGCATTGGTGTTTCATGATATTTGAATTTTTTTTTACTTTGTGTATACGTTATTCTTTCATAAAAGTAAAAAAAAAACTAATGTCTGAAATAACAATTGGAGAAGAAAGATAAGACTTTTGCCAGTTTTTTTAAAATACATTTACTATTTGTATAGAACTGCTCAAGCATGTAGTTACTAAGTAAAATCAGTCAATTCCAAGCCTTTTTTTTATCTTTTCCAGGTTTTTCCTTTTTTTTATTGTTGTTGTCTTTTTACGGCTGTACCCACGGCATATGGAGGATCCCAGTCTAGAGGCTGAATGGGAGCTACAGCTGCTGGCCTACACCACTGACATAGCAACGCCAGAACCAAGCCACGTCTGCGACCTACACCACAGCTCACGGCAATACCAAATCCTTAACCCACTGAGCAAGGCCAGGGATTGAACCCACGTCCTCGTGGATACTAGTCGGGTTTGTTAACCACTGAGCCACAACGGGAACTCCTCAGGTTTGTACTTTTTAAATTGGGAGTAACAATTGTTTGATCTGTTTTGTCTTACAGTGTTTTCTCTTCAATCGCTGAACCAGTCACTGCAAAATCAATTACAAGAGTCACTAAAGAGCCAGGAATTACTACAGAGTAAAAATGAAGAGCTTTTAAAAGTGATAGAAAATCAGAAAGATGAAAACAAAAAATTTGCTGATATATTTAAAGAGAAAGATCAAGCTTTTCTTGAAAATAAACAGCAATTTGACATTGAGACAACAAGAATGAAAATCGGTATGTGTTTGCATTGTGGTTATGATCACTTTTTAAAAACAGTAATAAGGAAACTAAAACTTTTTTTTGTTTTAGAGTTAGAAGAAGCCTTAGTCAATGTGAAAAGCTCCCGGTTTAAGTTAGAAACTGCTGAAAAGGAAAATCAGATATTGGGAATAACATTACGTCAACGTGATGCTGAGGTGACTCGACTGAGAGAATTAACGAGGTAATGTTGATATTGTTTGAATAACTTATGCCTTTGGTTAGATGTATTTATAAACTTCAAAATAATTTTGGACCTGCCCTCTTGCCCCATCCTTTTCTCATTGTTTTTGTTAATTTCTAATGATGTTGTCTTTGGTTCCAATTAAGTTAAATTCCAAACATGGCTACTTTTGGAAACCATGTTATTCCAGGAAAAGCTTCTGTGCTGAGGAGCTGAAGACCTGTTTAGCAAAATGGTGAAGAGCTCTCTGAAGCCAGAGAGACCAGAGTGGAATCCTAGCTCTTGCCATGACTAAGCAGGAGAGTTAGTTAACCTTTCTAAACCTTGGATATAAAGTAGGGAGATGATTAGAGTTGATGGGAGGACTGTGGAATCATTCATGAAAAGCATTTAGCACAATAAGCACTCATTCATATGATCTTGGGCAACTCATTTAGCCTCTTTGAGCCTCAATCATTTTATCAACAAAATGAGGGAGTTGGCAGCAACTCCTAAAATCTCTTTGCTCCTTAACATGTCTTAAGTAAATAAAACCACTTCACTCAATGTTAATATGATGTGAACTTATACAGTTCAGTTTTCTCTTGAGAAACTACACTAATTTTTAAAACCTAATTTTTAAAATCCTGGAGAAGTCAGTTATTTTAAGCCCGAATATCATCAGATCTGGCTATGCCTTTGGATGATCTTGGAAATTCATGGCTTTAAATAAAAATTCTGAATATAAAAGTCTTTTATTTTAAATAAGACCCATTTTGAATTACAACCTTTTTTTCCCACTTTGAATTATAAACTATTTAGAGAAACAGATTATATGTGTGTGTATGTATGTATATATAATATTAGTTTAGTTTTGTAAATGCATTTGGAATTACTTTATAGAAGCTATGTTAATACAGAAAAATTGCTTTTTTTCCACACTTATCTTTCACAGAATAATTTCACTCAAACTTTTATTGAATAGTGAAAAAAGCAAAATATACTTCTTGTATCCATGTAGTGTTATAGTTAGTTAGGCTCTAGTCAGCGTTCCTAAAAAGTTGGCTCATAGACTCTTGTTCTAGGTAAAATAATTAAGAGAATGTCCCTTCTTATGAAAGCCCTTATAAGGTGTCCAAAGAAAAGCATCTTCTCTTTTCTTTTTTTATTTATTTATTTTATTTATTTTTTAATTTTTTTTTCCATTATACCCAGCTGTACAGCGTGGTGACAGGGTTACACATACATATATGGATTCATCACAAGTGTTTAGACATAGTTCCCAGTGCTATACAGTAGGATCTCCTTGCTTTTCCAGCCCAGAGGCAACAGTCTAGAACTATTAACCTCAGACCCCCCTACGATCCCATTCCCTCCCCCACCCTTTTGGCAACTGCAAGTCTGTTCTCCAAGTCCTTGATTTTCTTTTCTGCATAAAGGTTCATTTGTGCAGTATATTAGATTCCAGTTATTAGTGATATCATATGGTATCTGTCTTTCTCCTTCTGACTTACTTCACTCAGTATGAGGATCTCTAATTCCATCCATGTTGCTGCAAATGACATTATTTTATTCTTTTTTATGGCTGAGTATTATTCCATTGTGTATATATACCATATTTTCCTAATCCAGTCATCTGTCGATGGACATTTGGGTTGTTTCCATGTCTTGGCTATTGTGCATCTTCTCTTTTCTAAGGAATAATTTGGGAGTAAAAACTATTATTTTCAAGAATTTATAGTAAAAGAAGCCAATCACAAAAAGCTATATCTCATATGATATTATTTATAAGAAATGTCTGGAATAGATAAAGCCATGGAACCAAAAGTAGATTAGTAATTGTCAAGGGCTGGGGGAAGAGGGGAAGAATAGGGAGTGACTGATAATGCATAGAGTTTCTTTTCAGGGTGATGAAAATGTTTTGAAACTAGGTAGAGGGTTATGGTTGTACAACTCTGTGAAACAATATAAACTCACTATGTTGTATACCTTAAAAGCGTTTATTTTATGGTTTATAAATTATATCTCAATAAACTTTTAAAGTATAGATGGTATACAGTCAGTTTGGAATGGAAAAACAGGACAGCAAGTCAACATGGTCAAGTTCCATGAGCAGCTGCTTAGGTGTCACTGGGAGCATCTCCTCATTCTGTTTAGCCCCAAGCAGAAAATGAATTAGAGGATCGAGTTTCCTGAAAGTTTTCTTCTCACAGTCTTTTTCTTCGTACTACTAAATTCAGCTCCTTTATGGTGTGAAATCAGTACCTGACGTTATCTTTTATGTATAAAGTACTTGGATTTTTTTCAGAGTCCTCTCTCTCTCTTTATTATTTGTCCTTATTTATGGAGGGAAGATTAAATATCTGCATTTTCATGGTTGGGGAAACAGGGGTCATGGAAGCTAAATGTTAGTAATTAGAGTTAATAACAAAGCAGAGTGTAAAACTCACATCTCTTAATTCCTAGCCATGTTTCCTTTCATTCTCATACATGGCATGGCCTTAGCTGAAACAGTCTATTCCTGGTTACAACTCCATGCTTAATCTAGTCTAAGTAAACCTTAATATTTTTTCAGCTGGGAGATGGAAGTATAAATGGATGGATTCCTTTATTCAACAGATTTTTATTGTATATTGTGGTCCAAATATATGTGTGAAACATACACAAAAATATTTCATCTTAGCTGCTAAATATCCACATTGTTAAGCAAAAAGCTTATTCTAGTTCTTTGGTGACATATATAGGGAAAAATATCTTTTTTAAAAGATAAACTGGACTAAATACAAAGATAGGTGGTACATTTGTTAAGCAAATTGATAACAAAAATGTAAGAACAGTTTTCAGAGTAGGTAATTCTAGAAATTAACATGAATGGAAGCCCCAAAAGTGAGAGCACTTACCTGACTTTCATACCTAGTTAGAACCTGACTGGGCCTGAGCCAAGACTTCAGATTCCCTCTTTGGTTTTGCTTCCTGTTTTGAAAAGGACGTCTTATCTCTGAGAGATGACCTGCTATTGAGAGATCTTTGTAAGATACCTTAGTATCTGCACATTCTTCCCAAATGACACACAGTCTGTCTTTTCCAGTATTTATTAGGGATGAAAAAGTATTTCTTGCCAATTGGAGCCTTTTCTTAACCTTTACCCTAACATAGGAACTGAGAAATGTCATTAATTCTTACATGTTATTTGTGTCTGAAATGTTAGAACTAGACGTTTTGTTCTCCTTTTCTTAAGACTCTCGAAAAGTTTCCTTTCAGTGTTTTTCCATTGTTGTTAAGGACATTTTATTTTTATACTGGGCATAAGTCCTGCCTTATGACTACTAGATCACTTATTAGACTAACTGGACTCTGAAACAGTTAGTGGGTAGGCTTAGCACAGTGTCTTATAGGGATAAATACTACCCTTACACTGAAGAGTCAGTAAAAGCTTCAAAATGCTATACATACACTCATTGATGGCAATTTTTGCTTAGTCCCTTAAATTAAAACCCAAACAAATACACCAAAAAATACTCTCTGAGCTCAGTTGTTACCCACATTGGTGGTTTAGAATGTTTGGTAGTACTCTATGCAATTCAATTAATTAGGAACCTCTCCAGTACTATAGCTGGGCTACTGTGACCATTTAAATTTTACTTTTGACATTAGAGAGTAAAGTAAGGACATCTGATGATACAGATGAATCTTCATGTTCATCTATACCATCTCTCTTCCCTTATAAACACCTTGGTCACATAGGCGTATGCTTTTTGTGTGTGTTAAATGGTCCCTTTGAGAGCTCACAAAATTTTTAAATGCCTTTCTCAGACTTCTGGGGAGAGATAATGAGAATAGAAGGTACACATACAAGTTCTAAATACATTTTCCAAACCATCTCTTTCTTCCCTAACCTTCAGTAATTTTGAAATACATCTTTATCATTTTTTTTTTTTAGATTTTACTATGGTACATGTCATAAAACCATTAAAATGAGAGGAAAACTGGTATATTTTCAGTAAACAAGTAGTAAATATTCTTATAATAGCTGCTAAGAGCACTCATAAGTGCTGATAGTTATTTATTAGTATATTTTTATAAGCCAGGAAAGAACCTTACATTTCTTATTGTGAAAATGTGCCAGTTTTCCAAGTATTAAAAAGTCAGTGTGTTTAGTTGGATCTCATATAATAGAAACACAAACATATTCATTTTGTATCTATCTAGGTGCTTGTATTGCTTCCTTTAAATTTTCTGGCATGTTCTTATCTCTTTACTTACAGAGATTTTTCTTTTAATTTCAAAGACAGTGGTGAGTCATATTTTGTTTACACATGAGAAGCTTAGTGATTGCTACTACTTTCCAGAGCTTAAACTCTTATTACATTGTCCCTTCCTTCCTTTCTGTGTTGCTGATTTTCTACATAGCAAAGGTAATATTTTTATTTAAGTACGGAAATGAACTTCAATATAAGGATTTCTTTTCTAAAAATAAATAAAAATAATTCCAGGATGCAGTCTGATTGAATGAAGTCACGCACCATTATTCATTACAGCGTTTCTTTAAAGATAGGTTCTTATAGTGTATTTTTTTATCTTTTTTTCCCCACACTTGTGGCATATGCAAGTTCCTGGGCCAGGAATCCAAGCTGTGGCTGCGACCTATGCCACAGCTGTAACAAATGCCAGATCTTTAACCCACAGCACCAGAATGGGGATCGAACCTGTGCTGCCACAGAGACAACACTGGATCCTTAATCCACTGTGCCACAGCTGGAACTACTTTTTATCTTTTAATTAGTAGGTCATTAGCTTCTTGAAAGAGGTGTGAGAAAAAGTGGCTGGGGCCATTACCATTCAAAGGGCAATCAGAACTCAAAATACAGTATATTTAAGATATCCTATTTTTGGTAGGAAAAAAAAATCACTCATTCTACATCCAAAGATATAATTACTGCTAACTATTTAGTGTAGAGATTTCCTTTTAGTATTTTATTTGGTTGTGTGTAACTGTTTTTTCAAAAATAGTAATGTTACTCTGTTATTTATGGCCTGTTCTTTTACATTTACCTTAATTAGTGGACATTTTTCCATCAATAAATATTCTTTACAACAAAACTATAAATGGCTGTGATTCAGTTATACAATAATTTATCGAAATCAGTGCACTGTATTTGAAGATAAAGGTATTATCCAGCTATTTTTAAATTACAAATTATATCTTTATAGATGTATCTTTGAGTTTAGCCTCTTAGGTATATAAGTAGGATAAATTTCTAAAAGTGCAAATTGATGGGTTAAAGGGTATGGGATATACAAATCTTTAAGGCTTCTGATATATTACTGGTTTGCTAGAAGAGTGTACCTTCCCACGAGTAGTACCTGCTTCTCCAAGCTTCTCTAATAATGGATATTTGTCTTACTTTACTCTGTTAGCTTGGCACGAAAAAAAAAGAGAAAAATCACATTAAGAAAATCTGAATTTCTCTCATTAAAAGTTTACCTTATAAAACATGCTTATTCGCTGGTTGTAATCTTTCAAAATCACCTGTTGGTGTTTGTATCTTTTAAAAAAATTTTGTGTTTCTTTTTTCTTGCCTATATTTAAGAACATATATGAGTCAACTCAAATAGATTAAAGTCTTGGTATAGAATGGTTTTAATAGGACTGCTAATGATACTACTACCAAATAAAAACCCACTTAGCCTGAAACTGTGCTAAGTTCTTTATCCTTATGTTTTATTATCGTGTCTTATTTAACGTTCATTCTAATTCTGAAGTAGTTATCTTCATTTTGCAATAGAGGCACTTGAGATTCAGAAAGGTTAAGTGACTTGCCCAAGATCACAGCTAGTAGTAGTGCTAGAATTTTCTATTTCTGTCTGACTTCAGACTCTGTGTGGTTATATCCCACTTCCTGGAGCCTGGATGTTGCTTATACTTCATTATACTAGGTAATTATCTTTAACCATCTTCCCTCCCCCCAGTATTGTTCCAGTGTCCTTTGCATATGTATTTTGAATGGACAGAAATAATTTAATTACTAACAGAATCCTCTAACAAATGAATAGTATATTTACCATTTTACAATGTTGCTTAAGAATAAAATCTTTATATCTTAAGCGAAAATTTTTTCTATCTCCTTTTTTAGATATTAGATTTGATGGAGACCAAGATATTTTATCATTTGTTATTTTAATCTACTCTTATATTCTGTGGTTTTGTGCTTTTTGTTGCTTTTTTCTATATTATGAAGCAGGTGCTTGCTTCAAATCCTTTCTTTTAAAGATGAAGTATATTTAAATAGATGAAAGAAATGGGTAAAAAGAAATAATTAGTGTACTAAATTCTTCTTAACAGAACATTACAGAGCAGTATGGCAAAGCTTCTCTCAGATCTTAGTATGGACAGTGCTCGCTGCAAGCCTGGAAATAATCTTACCAAATCACTTCTGAACATTTATGAAAAACAACCTCAGCACGACCCAATCCCTGCTCACACTTCCATAATGAGCTACTTAAATAAGTTAGAACCAAATCACACTATTATTACATGTTCAGAGCCACTTTCTACAATAAACAATGAGGAAAACATAGTGCCAGATAGACCGTATGAAAATGTTCTGCCCTCCAAAGGCCCTCAGCAGAGTAATGCTAGGAGCATGGAGGAAATACCAGCCCCCGGAATCATTTATGCCCTTTCAAAACAGGATTCTGATGAGGAGAGTGAAATTACGACATTAATAGAAGATGAGTGTAAATTGGATAAGACAATTTACATTCCGTTTGCTAGAAGCACTTATAAAAAGAAATCACCACTATTCGAGGGATTATCCCCCCAGCCACAGATCAGTGTTGCTTCACCACAGCTGGTCACCAACTGTGGACATGTTGCTGAAAAAGAAAATAAATTGTGTGCACCCGGAGTTTGTTCCTCTTCCAAAAAGGAAGAAGATGCACCTGAGAAACTTTCCAAAACAACCGATATGGAGGACAAGCAGCTTCTCAAGAAAATAAAGGAAGCCATTTGCAAGATCCCTGTTGCCACTGAGGAGCCAGAGAAACTGGCTGCGTGTCACGGCCCCTCCACTTGTCAGAGTAACAGCATTCAAGTGAAAAGCAGTGCTGTGCCCGATGGTAGCTTTTTAAATTCTGACTTGACCTCTGACTGGAGCATCTCTTCTTTTTCGACGTTCACTTCTTGTGATGAACAAGACTTCCGAAATGGGCTTGCAGCCCTGGATGCCAACATTGCTAGACTCCAGAAGTCCCTAAGGACTGGTCTTCTGGAGAAGTAAACTCAGAAGAAAATTCTTCTTAAGAATAGAACTTGGCTACATTGAATGTATATTTTAAATGTCTTTAGAGAAAAGTTTTATATTAATTATGTGTGAAACAAATTGTGTGAATAATAAATTTACTATTGGATTATATTGATACTGTGGCGCTTATAAAAACAAGTCCTTTTAAGAAACTGATATTTGCTAAGAGAATAAAGTTGTATGTAACTAGGAAAGTACTGTAAGTATTGTAAATAATATTTTATTTAATATTTAGCAATTAGAGTTTCTTCTTACTCTGCTGGGCTGAGGATGCAGGTTAGAAGGAGTCTCTGGTTGTCCTAAAGGATAACGGGAAGGGAGTCTCTTACAATTTACTGTATTAAAACTAGAGTTTCTTTTCTTTTTCAGGATTCCTGTTTGTATTTTAATGGCATTGTGTTTTTACATGGAATGCTCTGTGTTACAGGCTGATGTTGGTGAGACATATAAACATTTATTTTAAGAGAAAACATGCCAATATCTCCGACTTTTAAAAAACATTGATTGGTCTAAGAAAATGTGTATAACAGCCCAAGTTAGCATATGGTTTCTTAAAACTTTGACACATTATTTTAACCCTGAATGTATGTTTAAGACCATTAACAAGTAGAGCAGACTGATAAAGAAATGCTAGCAGATGGGAGTTCCCGTCGTGGCTCAGTGGTTAATGAATCCGACTAGGAACCATGAGGTTGCGGGTTCGATCCCTGGCCTTGCTCAGTGGGTTAAGGATCCGGTGTTGCCATGAGCTGTGGTGTAGGTTGCAGACGCAGCTCGGATCCCGCGTTGCTGTGGCTGTGGGGAAGGCGGGAAGGTACAGCTCCTGTTAGATCCCTAGCCTGGGAACCTCCACATGCCATGGGTGTGGCCCTAGATAAGGCAAAAAGACAAAAAAAAAGAGAGAAAAAGAAATACTAGCAGATGAGTTTTAGTTTTGGAAATTTGGTTGTTTAAATAAATAAGCGTTTGTCATTATATTTGAATGAGATGGATTTTATAAATCTTTTTTTTAATTTATTTTATTTTATTTTATTTTTTTACATTATAGCTGGTTTACAGATTTCTGTCAGATTTTCCAACTGCACTGCATGGTGACCCGGTTACATGTACATATATGGATTTGTCACATGTAATTAGATATAGTTCCCCGTGCAATACAGTTGGATCTCCTTGCTATTCCATCATTAAAGCACTAGTTATCCCCATTCCCTCCCACCCCTCCTCCACCCCTCCCCCGCCCCCTTGGCAACCACAAGTCTGTTCCCCAAGTTCGTGATTTTCTTTTCTGTTGAGATGT
>PVHT021183693.1:54435248-54489610 GCA_004024745.2 Catagonus wagneri
TTTTTTTTTTTTTTTCCACTTTAGCTGAAAACCATCTCTCTTCTGTAAATAATGTGACCTAAGTTGGTCTCTGCTTCTCTGTACTAACACTCTGTAGTATGCCTAGTGTATGCAGCACATCTCTTCGTTCTCAACGTTCACGTCTCATGATGAACGGGACTTCCAAAATGGTCTTGCAGCGCTGGACACCAACATTGCTGAACGATGATGCTAACCAGTCAGTGTCATTACCTTCTATGTAAGCAGCACATTTTGACTCTTAGAAAGCTGGGTGTTGTGCTATCACTGATACTTCATACAAGTCATCTGCCTGGTGTCATTATATTTAGTATTTGGGCAGGTTTTAGCATTAAAGAGTGTTCTGCCAGTCCTAGAACTTCTTCCTGCTGGTTTTGAAGTGTTGGGGCTACAACTTCCGAAGGACCCAGATGCAGTCTCTGACATGTTCAGATTTTGCAGAAAGAGGTTTTTTAAGTCTAAAAATCTTAAATGAATTCTAAGCTATTTTCACAGTATTGTCTATTAACATTTTTTATATTCCTTATTTCCAGTACTCATAAATTAATTCCTTGGTTTTGTGAAGGTAACAGGTTGCAACTCTTAAAGATATAAATTCAGAAGTACACTTCAGAAATTTAAAATAATAAAGCAAGGAAGAAAATTATGTCATTTGTCTATTCCCAGATATTCAATCGCTATTCTTACGCAAAAGTAAATTCTTAAGATTATTTAATGATAAAACAAGATCATCCTCTTTTGCCCATAATATGGAACAGACATCCTTATGTACAAAGAAACAATTTAAACATTTATAGGAGTTGATAGTTTGAAGAACAAATGAGACTGGAAAACCCTTGAGGGACCTTTACCAGGAGGTTACTGTTTGTTTGATATAAGACGTACACATGGTATAGAAACATGAACATTCAATTTTAAGATGAAATATGACCCTAAAAAATAGACGAGATAGACAGTTTCCCAGAGTTTAGAGTAGAAAGAAGCACAATAATGATAGAGAAAGACCCAGAAGAGAAGAAACTTCATTTGGATCTTTTTTTTTTTTCTTCCATTTTTTTTGGCTTTTTTAGGGCCACACCCATGGCTTATGGAGGTTCCTAGTCTAGGGATCAAATCAGAGCTATAGCTGCCAGCCTATACCACAGCTACAACAATGTGGGATCTGAGCTGAGTCTGCGACCTACACCACAGCTCATGGCAATGCTGGATCCCGGACCCACTGAGTGAGGCCAGGGATAGAACCCACATCCTCATGGATACTAATGGGATTCATTTCCACTGAGCCACAATGGGAACTCCCTCATTTAGATCTTAAAGAATGTGTAAGATTTGAATAATCCTGTTAATATCCTCAGAATGTTAATCCCATGGAAAGGTGAGTGTCATCAAAACATGGGGGTTGTGGTTTATTAAGACGATGATGATAGGTACACCTACCTGACTGAAATAGAAGGGTTGAAGCTACTATATGATAATGGTAATAGATGATAATACAGTTTAGAAGAGCTGAGGTCAGATTGTTGTATGTCTTGAGCTCCAGGCTGAGGAGTAACCATTACACCTTATGAAATCCTTGGGTGTAGGGTTATCTTTGGTGGTGTGTTTGTTTGTTTGTTTGTTTTAATTGAGGATCATCAGAGAAAACTAGAAAATGGCATAGAGTAATGGTAAATAAGAAGGATTAGAGGAGGGAGAGAGTAGAGACCACATATGAAGCTAGTAGTCCAGACATAAATTCATAAGATTTTGGCAGTAAAAGTGGAAAAGGAAAGGCAAACGGAAAATTTTTCAGCAGGCTTGACTTAATGGAAAATGAAAGAAGGAGAAATCAAAGATGACACCAGAGTATTTAATTTGTTCAGTACAAGTCATACTGAGCACCGTCTAAAATGAAAAATCAAGTTCTTGGTTAAGTTCAAAGTTAACAAATTCCAATTTAAGGCTTGATAATGGTGATAATGGGGAGTGGGCTAGAAAAGACAGAAAGAGTGCCCATTCTCATTAATTTGCTTTAGATCTTCACACTAGGAGTCATTGTTACAGCCTCATCATAGTCTCAGAAGGGTCATTCCAGTCCCAAATCCCAGCTCTCTCACAAAGCCTTTTCTGATGTCTCAGAATGTGAAAAGCACACTGAGTGTCCCCTCATCTCTGATAGGATGAATTCAGTATCTCCTGATAGATGCTGGGTGTAGAATGGGAAAGAACTGTCCTCTAGCATGTTGACACTATTCTGCTGCCCTTTCTTGGATCTGGAGTAATGAATAAACTGTTCATAGTGGATTTAGTATTTGTGAATACCAGTGAAGATGAAGGATCTGATTCCATGATTGAGTAGAGATCCTAGGCGCAGGGCTAGAGAAATCAAAAAAGTACTTGGTACACATTCTTCTATTCTTGTCACCCTTGGAGCTGATGAATAAATGAAGTGAAAGCTCCAATATGTGCCACTTACCCTTCTGGGCTCTTGAGAATATAACAGTGAGCAAGATAGGTATTCTCTGCCCCCAAGGAGCTTATATCACAGTGTGACACAAGCAAAGGATAAGTACTGTGAAGAAAAAAACAGTAAAGGAATAAAGAGTGACAAGATTGAAGGTTTTTTGTTTTTTTTGTTTGTTTTCTTTTTTTTTTTTATGGCCACGCCAGCGGCATGTGGAGGTTCCCAGGCTAGTGGTCGAATCAGAGCTGCATCTGTGACCTACAGTACAGCCACAGCAAAACTGGATCCTTAACCCACTGAGCGAGGCCAGGGATCGAGCCCGCATCCTCATGAATACTGGTCAGGTTTGTAACCCGCTGAGCCACAACAGGAACTCTGCTAAAGTTTTAATTATTAGAGTAAGAGGCCTCTCTTCAGAAATTATTTTTAGGGGAGTTCCCTTCGTGGCTCAGTGGTTAACGAATACGACTAAGAACCATGAGGTTGCGGTTTCGATCCCTGGCCTTGCTCAGTGGGTTAAGGATCCTGCGTTGCCGTGAGCTGTGGTGAAGGTTGCAGACGCGGCTTGGATCCCGCATTGCTGTGGCTGTGGCGTAGGCCAGCGGCTACAGCTCCTGTTAGACCTCTAGCCTGGGAACCTCCATATGGCGCGGGTGTGGCTCTATATAAAGGCAAAAAAGACAAAAAAAAATAATAAAATAAATTATTTTTAGGAGTCCAGAATGTAAGCATACCACTAGTTAAAGCTGCATTTGGCTTGTGATTGAACACTCCGTTAATCATTTTTTCAAATCTGTTAATTCTTGATTTCCTTCTGCTCAGAATTACTTAAACAAATGGGTTCTGTGACTATATCACACCTTATATTTTGATGTTTTAGTAAACTGTGTGTAGGGAACTGATGACTATTTAAAGCAGTTTGTCTGAGTAGCAGCTCCCATAGAATTATTATCAGAGATTGTAAGATCTTAGGGACTTCTTAGGGCTTAAATTGATTTTTGAAAGGACTTTAAAAGTCTTCTATCTCACTCTTATACCAAAAGATGGAATCAGTTTTATAGATATCTTTTACCTGGACCACCCTTTTGCCCAGGCTCCTGACAAATTCTTACTCATTTTTCAAACCCACAATATTACTTCTGTACCTTGTATATATTTCTATGGTGCATGTATCCGTTTACACACCAGCCTCTCCTACCCTCCCCGTATGCTTAAAGGCAGGGAACCAGGAGTTATTCATCTCTGACACCCCGTAACACTTGATGCCTATCATATAGTAGGCGGTTAATAACTGTTGATGGACTTAACTAAATCCCTGACAGATGGTCAACTAGGCTTCAGTTAATTTTCTCCTGGTGTTGACACGATTGTGCAACAGTTTGTTTATAGCTTGATTTACATACATCTAGGCTCCAAGTATTAACCTCCCTGTAACTTTTATTCTTTATACACATTATTAACTTCTGAAGCAAAATTCACTTGTTTAGCAAATATTTGCACACCACTGCTTGTGCTGTGAAAATCCACAGATTCTTACATCTTTAGGAGGGGAGATAGAGCAGAAACATTTTTATTTTTTAATGGCCATACCCAGGGCATATGGAAGTACCCCCGGGCCAGGGATTGAATCTGAGCCACACCTTCGACCAGCGCTGCCGTGGCGGCCATGCTGGATCCTTTAACCCACTACGCCAGGCTGGGGATTGAATCCTCACCTCTGCAGCCACCTGAGATGCTGCAGTCGGATTCTTAAGTCACTGTGCCATGGTGGGAACTCCCAGAAACATTTTTTTTTTTAATTCTGTCACCAGTGCAAGGATGATTTATCCCACCAGCCTACCTCACTGATTTGTGGGAGGAATAAATGTAGGCAAAGCACTTTTAAAACTGGAGTATGGTGTACAGGCTGTGCCCTGGGAGTATGGTGCACAGTCTGTGACTTAGGACAACATTTAAATAGCCCTCATCATGTGGAGAAAAGGGAACCCTCCCACACTGTTGGTGAGGATGTTAATTGGTGCAGCCACTATGGAAAACGATATGTATGTTCCTCAAAAAACTAAAAATTGAACTACCATATGATCTAGTGATTCCATGCCTGGGTAAATATCTGAAAAAAAAAATGAAAACACTAATTTGAAAAGATACGTGCACCTCAGTACTCATAGCACTATTTATAATAGCCAAGACACAAGCTTTCTGACATTTCCAGTACCCCAGCACTATCTACTGTTCAGCCAGGGAATAAGAGGGCTTATTTTCCATAGAGATCTCAAGGAGACATGCAGAGGTATCACAGACGATCTAGGAGGGAAATCTGGTTGCCTTTGGAGCGAGAGACTTACACATCTGATCGTATCTAAAACAAGGAATGTGGTCCACTGCTCAGTGGAGAGCACATATCCAAGGTACATATTTTCATCCCACCATCCTTTCCAGATTAGTTGGTGCTTGGCTGTGAGCTCTAGGACCACAATGGAGTAGAAGACCAGAATCAAGTACTTTAAAGCAGCAGCTCCAAAACAAGCAGAACAGACTCTTTTGGAGGGTAGTAGTTAGTGGTTTGGCAAGAAGAAAAGAGTAAAAGAAAAATAAAATGTTAAATCCAGAGCATCAGTTGATGGAGAGAAAATTAATCGCTTTTTTTCTTTTTAGGTCAATACTATTAGACTTGCTGTATTAGGATAGGGAGATGTATTGGTGGAAGATGGGACACACACTAGAACAAGTCAGTAAATAAATATTTGAGTAAGTAGGTCTTCACCATTTAGAGCAGTGACCTATATTGCTACCACTTCACTCTTCCCCCTGCCACAAAGCTAATGACCTTTTTTTTTTTTTTTTTTTTTTTTTTTGCAGAGACTCAGACCACTTGTCATCACCTCTTCCCTCCCCCCATCCAAGTGGTCTAAAAATCCATCTGGTCAGATTTTTATAATAATGGATGACCAATGCACAAAGCAACTCCTCTTGTTCCCTAACGTACCAGAAAAGGTAGGAGAATTTAAACTGTAGTTTTGTAGCTTTGGCCAAAGTTTGAGAAAAGATCGTGATAGATCACTGATGACTATTAGAGACTTAAACAGACAATGATAATTAAGTCTGTGGGGCAGTTCATTTTAATAACTGTGCCTTAGAAGAGAATGAGCCCTGGATTGGGATTCAGGTGACCAAGTGGCTGTCTTCATATTGTGTGTGACCTTCAACCATTTATAATTTATTAGCTGGTCTACCATGTGCCTCTGAGCATTTAAAGACAAGACAAAGTGTGCCTCCGAGGGACCTAGAGCCCCAGGACCTGCCAGGTGAGGAAATATGGTCTCAAAGACCCGCTCCAGCTTAAAATGCTGCAGTTTCCAAGGAGAAGTTTCCCAACAGAAAGGAACTAGGGACATAGTGCTAACACTCACGCCACGGTGGTATCCTGTAGCATTTTAGCTTTGGATTGCTGTTCTTTCTCTTTTCCTTTAACACTCGTGTCTTAGGTGCCCTCCACATTTATTTTTCTTCTAGAAAGCACTTTCAAAAAGCATCTTTGTATGGTGACCCTCTGAGGACTTGAATATTTTTATCTCACCTTCACATTTAAACTATAGCTTCCATTGGATTTCAGTGTGAAGATGGTAGCGTAAAGTTGTCCTTTCCTCTTTCTTTTGTAGAAATCAAAGCCAACAAGAGGAGTGCACACTCCATTTGTGGATAATACTAGGAGACAGCTCTAAAACCAAGCCATAAATGAGCTAGAAGAACTGTTAAAAGCAGTAGTTATCAAGCTGGGTACATATGAGAGGAAACAGAGAGGTGATGCTATGTCTCCAGGTAACAGAAATAGCTAGCAAAGTACATTTCTCAGTGGTGAACAACTCACCCAGAGGGAAATGTTGTAAATCCTTAGATTGTGACAATAGGAAGACTATCCATAGGCTTTACATTGGGGGAAAAATATAGATGCCAATTGTCATGTAGAGAAGTAAGGCTAAACAAATCACTGCACAAAACTCAAGATTAATGAAGATTCTAACCCTTTTTATGCACAAGCATTCTATAAATAACTGATTCAGGAAAAGCTTCCTTATCTGCTTCAAAAAACATTAGTCATCAAGAAGGACCAGCAGAGGATCTAGAATAGAATATTTTGAGAAAAACAGAAAGAAATTGTAATTGTAAATTAAAAACACTTAGAAAAAATATTGCCCTAGAGTTGATATGTTTTGACTAAATATCTGGCCATGAATTTTTAAAACTGATTTACACAATCATTTATTCAAGTCAAGAACATTGAACAGAGAAGCAAAACCTTTTTTTAAATTTTTTTTTTATTTTTTGGCCACACCATGGCATGTGTAAGTTCCCTGGCCAGGGATCCAATCCAAGCTACAGCTGCAACATACACACCACAGAGCCACAGCTGTGGCTGTGCTGGATCCTTAACCTAGTGCTCCAGGCCAGGGACTGAGCACACACTGCCACAGAGATAATGCTGGGTTCTTAACCCTCTGCCACAGTGGAAACTCCTTGTGTGTATAATTTTTGTCTAGTCCATTGATTCTGCTTTCTTTAGCATGGACTATTAAGCATGTCTGTATCATTCTCCCCCCCCCCCCAACCCCGGGTGAGCTCATATTACCTTGGGAATATTAGCTGCCTAGGCAGGTATCTAATCTTTGATCTTTGCTCTGTTTTCAAAAGTTTCCTCCTTGGGATTGGGATAGGAATTAGGACTGCTCAGGGGTCAAGATGTTGATCTGCACCTGTTGCTAACCACTCCCCACCAGCCAGATTCCAGCTCTGCCATAACATAGATACATCCAGTGGCACTGTGCTGGCATTCTTCTTCTGCCCCACCAAGGTGATGAGGTGAGCAGTGACTCACCCAGGACACGGTGGAGGAAGGAAGAAAATATAATGAAATTGTAGCCCTGCAACCCATCCTTCTGTTCCAGGCTGCCATTTCCCATTTGGAATGCCGCCGCTTCCTATCTTCCTGGAGTTTTCTTGGTTTTAATATTCTGTTATTCATTAACCTGCCTGTCCCTACCTTAGAATTTCTAGGGTAAGTTTTGAAAGGAGGCCAGCAACTCATGTTTGGTTGCTATCATGTCCTCCCCACTAATGTACAATGTCACCTCTGTCATTCAGCTGTTTCCTCAATATCTGGTGGGTGTATCTCCACTCTCTCTAGTCTGTTTCGGTTATGTATTATCTGCCTCTGTGCAATACCACACTGTTTTAATTATTGCAGACTCATACTATCTCGATGGGTGGTTCTTTCTCCTTATTCATCTTCTAAATTGTCTTGACTATTCTGGGCCTTTTACTCTTATGTGTAAATTCAGGGATCAATTTGTCAAGTTCTGTGAAAAATCCTTTTGAGTTATATGGGAATTGCTTTGAATTTATAGGTTATTTGGAGAATTTCTGTCTTTATTATACTGAAACCTCTAATCCATTAATATTGTATAATGCTCCATTTATTTACTCCATAAAAATCTTGTTACACTTTTGTGGAATTTATTCCTAGCTATCTTATAGCTTTTGTTACTATTGTAAGTCACTTGTTTTTTGCTTTTTTCTACAATGAAAATGACTTTTTTTCCCTGATCGATGAAAAAATGCTCATTGCAAATATTTATTATGTAAATATATAAAGAAGAAAATAAACCCCACCCATCATCCAGAGGTTAAAATGCTAGTTATTCTTTTAGGCACTCAGTACTGGTTATTCTTTTAAGCATTCATGCATACAATGTAAATGCCCAAATACATTTATGTATAGGATTATATCTTGCTTTTTTTTTTTTTTTTTTGGCTTTTTTCAGGGCTGCACCTGTGGCATATGGAGGTTCCCAGGCTGGGGTCCAGTCAGAGCTGTAGCTGCCGGCCACAGCCACAGCCACAGCAACGCATGATCCAAGCTGCATCTGCTACCTACACACCACAGCTCATGGCAATGCTGGATCCTTAACCCACTGAGCGAGGCCAAGGATCAAACCTGTGTCCTCATGGGTGCTAGTCAGGTTTGTTAACCGCTGAGCCACGATGGGAACTCCATCATGCTTATTTTTTCATCAGCACCTTTGTTCTCTACCTCCTCTCTCCATTTTAGCCCCTTTCCTATTCCCTAGCCGCACAGCTGTATTTATAACCAGCATTTTCTTTTTTCTTTTTATAATAAGCTTTATATTTAGTAGTAGTATTAGATTTACAGAAAAGCTTAGATTTTGCAGTGATAGTAAATAGAATTCGCATATGTCCTGGACTCAATTTCTCTTATTAGCAACATCTTACATTAGTGTGGGTACACTTGTTATAATTAATGAACGTTGATACATTATTGTTAACTAAAGTCTATACCTTAATCAGATTTTCTTTTTTGCTTTTTACCATCCAGTTTTATTGAGAAATAATTGATATGCAATATTGTATTACGTGTAAGGTGTATTGCGTGATGGTTTGATTTACATGTATTGTGAAATGATTATCATATAGGTTTAGTTAACATTTCATCTCATATAGATACAATTAAAAATTTTTTTAAAAAATTCTTTTTGATGAGAACTCTTAGGATCTACTGTCTTAACAATTTACCTATACATTATGTAGCGGTGTTTTTTTTTTAATTTTTATTATACTTGATTTACAGTGTTCTGTCAATTTCTGCTGTACAGCAAAGTGACCCAGTTATACATATATATATGTGTATATATACACACAGCATTCTTTTTTTCATATTATCCTCCATCATGTTCTATCACAAGTGATCAGATATAGTTCCCTGGGCTATACAGCAGGATCTCATTGCTTATCCATTCCAAATGCAATAGTTTGCATCTACTAATCCCAAACTCCGAGTCCCTCCCACTCCTTCCTATGAGAGTCTCTAGTTCCATCCATGTTGCTGCAAATGACATCATTTTGCTCTTTTTTATAACTGAGTAGTATTCCATTGTTTATTTTTACCACATCTTCTTAATCCATTCATCTGTCAGTGGACATTTAGGTTGTTTCTATGCCTTGGTTATTGTGAATAGTGCTGCTGTGAACATAAGGGTACATGTATCTTTTCAATGAAAGCTTTGTCTGGATATATGCCCAGGAGTGGGATTGCTGGATCATATGGTAGTTCTATGTCTAGTTTTCTGAGGTACCTCCATACTGTTTTCCATACATAACTAGTATTTCCTCAATGCTCATAAAATCCTGCGTGGATCTTTGTATTTATAGAGATTTCAGCGAGTTGATCATTGTTTTGCCAAAAAATGGGTCAATTATACCTATCTTTATGTATTTTGATTTTATCTCACTTAGAAGTACCTATAAAAATCTCTCCAGGAGTTCCCATTATGACTCAGTGGTTAACAAATCCGACTAGGAACCATGAGATTGCAAGTTCAATCCCTGGCCTTCCTCAGTGGGTTAAGGATCCTGCGTTGCCATGAGCTGTGGTGTAGGTTGCAGACGCGGCTGGGATCCCGCGTTGCTGTGGCTGCGGTGAAGGCTGGCAGCTATAGCTCCTGTTAGACCCCTAGCCTGGGAACCTCCATATGCCGTGGGTGCAGCCCTAGATAAGGCAAAAAGACCAAAAAAAAGGAAAGAAAATCTCTCCAGTTGACTAGTAAGTCATTTATATGGATCTCATTTATTCTTTTCAGTGGCTGCTTAATGTTCCATGATATGGAGATGTAATACTGTAATTCAACAATTTGGGTCAGCTGCATATAACACAAAGTATTATTTTAGGTAGAAAGCGATTTAATGTAGCAAATTTAGGACTTAAATTTAGGATCATTAGATGGACTCAGATAGCAGGCTCTAGGCTGGGCCTCCAGGATGACTCTCACAACAGTCCCACAGAACCCACCCCCCAGGGAACTGCAGCGTCCATCACAGGAAGTTGCGGTCCCAGCTACTGGTTCCAGAATCCTGCCACCCTTTTGACTCCAAACCTATCCTGCCTTTGTCAGAGCTGCACTAGTACATCTGACTGGTGGAATTAAATCAGTCTAAAACACAAAGACACACAAGAAAAGGGTTAAGTAGAGGGAGAGTGAATCAATCCTTGAACTCTGCTGTAGACTGTAGATGGCTGTAGATTGGGTTCCCCTGTGAATGTTTTCACAGTAAACATACCTGTTATGTGGCCTCATGGGTTTCTACTTCTATTCCCAGGAGTAGAATTTCTGGGACAAAGGATATATATAGGTATACACACACACATATTTAAGTGTATCTTGCCAAATTGCCTTCTGAAAAGGTTGTAACACTTTACATATCTGCCAGCAATGAGTGAGAATTGCCTTTACACATACCATGCAATCAGCAATAGGAACTATGGCTTGGGGTGTGTGTGTGTGTGTGTGTATTTGGTGTGTGTGTATGTTTGCTTTTTATTGTGGAGAATTTCAAGCATGCACAAAAATAGACACATATTATAATGAATTCTTGTGTTTCCATCAGGCAGCCTCAACCACCATCCACCCATGGCTGATTCTGTCCCATTCATTACCCCTTGTTACACATTATTTTAAATTCCAGACACTATAGTATTTCATTTATAAGTATAAGTATAAATGCATGTCTAAAGATAAAATAGCACAAAATCATTATCATATCTAAAAATGAACAATAATTATCCATTCAGTATTTACCCAGTGTTTACATTTTGTTTGAGTAGGGATTCAAATAAGCCCCATAATTTGTAACTTATTACACCTTTATGTCTTTTTTAATTTATAAGCTCTCCCTCCCTCTTAATATTTCTTACATTGTATTTGTTGGAAGAATTAGGTTGTCAGAGCCATGAATTTCGCATGGTCTGAATTTTGCATATTGTATTCATATGTTGTAACAGAATGTTTTCTTCAGTGTGGTTATTTCCTGTGAATTGTTAGTGTAGTCTAGAAGCTTGATCAGATTCAGGTTTGACCTTTATAGCAAAAATAATTTATAGATGGTGTCTGTTCCTCCACTGGGCCTCACATAATGTCTGGTTGTCTCTCCCTTTGTAATGTTAGTAACAACTGATGCTCAGTGTCTGGATCCATTAGGGTTACAAAATGCTGACTGTCCAACTCGATCCTATTTCGTTATGACATAGACTACATCTGTAAAGAAAAACTTAACTCACTTCTGCTGTTTGGATATCCAATGGTATAATTTATTTATATAGGACAAGAAAAATACTTGGTTCTTTCCAGTTATTTATCAGTTTTCAAAATAAATTGGTTCCCTCACATCCTTTAATGGTGACTTGTTTTCTATTATCACTATGAATTCATGGATTAAATTATTTGGTGTGTTTCAATCTATTGTAATTATGATTCTTATTGATACTTAAATTGTCCCACATTTGATCAGTTGAAGCTTTGTTATGGCTGTTTTTTGTGTTTGCCAGTGCAATGGGTGTCAAACAATTTTATATTACTTTCATTTTTTTTCCTCTGATTTCTAGTGAGTTTGACCACGTTCATATGTTTCTTGGGCCTTTTGGCTTTACTCACTAGGGAATTGTTTATTTGTATCCTTTGCACAATTTTCTATTCAGTTTGTCTAATCAGTTTTTAAGAGTGCTTTGTATAGAAAGTAATTCTTTGTGAGAATTTAGCAGCACAAATGCTTTCCCAGACATTGGTTAACTTTGTCTCAGTACCTTTTGCCATACCAAAAAAAGTTATTTGTGTATGGTCAAATATGACTGCCTTTTATTTTATAGTTTCTTTGTTCTTTGTTAGGAAAATCTTCCATGTATTATACATAAAATCTCCTGGACAGTTTTCTTGAAGTTTTAAATTATTTTTCTCTTACATTGAAATTTTGATTCATTTGCAATTTACTTTTGAATTTAGGGTAAGATAGTAGTTCACTTTTATTTTCTTTTAGATGGGCAGCCGTTATACCTGCACTTGAAAAAAAATTATCTTCTTTCTAACTGAACTATCAGTTGGGCATCTAGATATTTCCAATATTATCAATTATTTACTCCATTTTTATACATTACGATGCCATGTTGATTTGAATAAACTTTATAGTATGACATATCTTAGTAAGCTTCCCCATATACACACTTTCTCTTTTCTTACATGTTTATAGTTGTATTAGCTATTTTTTGGCATTCTTTTTCTATTGAGTTTTAAGATCATTTTATTTAATTCCAAGAAAAACCTTGCTGGAATTCTAGTTGGAACTGTATTAAATTTATATATTAAAATTTTTAGAATTAACGGTTTTTTATTGTCTTTCCTTCTAGGAACATGATATAACTTTCCATTTATTAAAATCCTATTTTGTGTCTTTTAATCATTTCCCCTCCTCAATTTGTTTCAATGTAGATCCTGTCTATCTTGTTAAATTTATTTATAAGTATTTAGAATTTTGTCACTTACATGATTTGAATGGATTTTTATTAGCAGCATGAAGGTTATTTAGGCATATGAAAGAACCTTTCAGATAGATTGTCCAGTCACTGGAACTCCTAACTGAATTGAAAGCTCCTTCTCTTATTGTCAGGAAGGAAAGGTGGATTTGCATCTCTCTAAGGCCATTTAGGTAAAGTCTTGCTATAAGGTTGGGGGAGGACCAGATGAAGCTCTGGAAGTCCTACAAAGAGGAGGAATCTGAAACATTCCTGTTTTAGCCAGTATCTTAATGTCAGGTTTCTGTTTGTAAGAGCTCTTGACTTAATTAGCCAGTTTTTCTAGTAGGCACACAGACGTTTAGGGGACCATTATAAAACATGCTGGGATAATTCAGAGTAAAGGGTAAAGAATTCTCAAATAAGGTTTTCTTCTGTTTGTTTTTTCCCCTCTTAGAAATTCCATTTTACTGTTATAATGATATAGTTAGGTTGTTTTGTTTTAACAATGAATACCTTTTTGTCATTGTTGTTTATTTCTAAAGGTAAATACTTACAATAGGAGTTCCCGTCGTGGCGCAGTGGTTAATGAATCCGACTAGGAACATGAGGTTGCGGGTTCGATCCCTGGCCTTGCTCAGTGGGTTAAGGATCCGGCGTTGCTGTGAGCTGTGGTGTAGGTTACAGATGCGGCTCAGATCCTGCGTTGCTGTGGCTGCGGCGTTGCCGGTGGCTACAGCTCCGATTAGACCCTTAGCCTGGGAACGTCCATATGCCGTGGGTGCGGCCCTAAAAAATGACAAAAGGCAAAAAACAAAAAAATACTTACAATAAATATACTCATTCATTCACTTTGTGTATTCACAAATAATGGAAAGAATTTTAGCACTGGAGGCCAGAGATAAGATGATTTGCAGGGTATCTTCTTATTCAACCTTCAAAACAACACAATGAAGTGGACATGGTTCATTTTGTTTGTATCTCATTTTTAAAAATTAGGAAATTAAGACCCAGAAGAAATTGTTATTGGACCAACATCACACAACTAGTTACTGATAAAGCTCCATGCAGCCAAGAGGATGACTTAGAAGACCTAACCACTATACTATACTCCCTTTACACAATGAATTTGAGGTAGAAACGTAGGACTTACCCTCTGACTTCCATTTCTACTTCTGCAAAACAAAGGATTTTTAATAGATGATATCATCTGGCTATAGATTCTCATTATGCAGAAAATTGAGTTTATGGAATTTATAAATCAAGGGTTTTACATATAAACACCCCCAAGTTTGCTTTACTATATATAGATTTCTCAGCCATGATTTTTATTTCACTTTTCATGTGTTCATTTTGTCCTTAAATATGGTCTTTGCTATGCTGGGTTTTTATGCACACTAAGTTTTTATAGCACTTCCCTCTGTGGTTTCTAAAATAAACTTCCACAGTGTGTTTGTCAGGAAGGGGAGCAAATAGAGAACCTATAGGTTATTAGCAGTAGAATATGAGAAAGAATGATAGGATGTGATCACTTGAGTTCATATTTGTCTGTTCATTTAAATTGTTGTTGCTCTTCTTTCAGACTATATAGAACAGATTTAAGTGTTCTGCAAAGTCTTACACAAAAGCTTAACACATGAAATAGAGAAAAGCAGAGATGCGGACAAGGAATGGGTGGGGGCCTGGGACCCGGTCCCAATCCCCACTTCATTCCCCACATCACCTCCTTGGAATCTGGGGATTCTGTGGCTTGAAACAATTGATTTAGATCTTGTGTGTTCCTAACATAATAACCATAGGAACTTTAATGTTTTGAACTAAATTTTAAGTATGGCATCTTTATCACAGGTAACAAAAGAAAAAATAAATAACTTGGACCTCATCAAAATTTAAGACTTTTGGCATCAAAAGACACAATTAACAATGTGAAAGGGCAACACACAGAATGGGAGACAATATTTGCAAATCATATATCTGACAAAGGATTGATATCCAGAATACATAAAGAAACTCTGCAACTCAATGATGAAAAAAAAACCCAACAATGTAATTTTAAAATGGGAAAAATAATTCACAAACTTTTCTCCAAAGAAAATACACAAGTTGCCAATAAACACACAAAAAGATGCTCAACATCATTAGTCATCAGGGAAATGCAAATCAAAACCACAACGGGATATATACTCCATATCTGCTAAGATGGCTATTATCAAAACAAAAACGAAAATTTTTAAATGTTGATAAGAGACTTCTGGTTTCTGGTCTGGCATGTAAGATGTTTGGGCATCTCCATAAAAGAAGTGATTTTACAGGGCAAGCCATTTCTGTGAGTACTGGAGAGACAGACAGGTGGATACAGAGAATCATGACACTGGAGCAAAAACCCCATGAGCAGGAACCTCTGTAGGAACTAGGGCCAGGGTATGAAAAACGTGGACTGTATTTGACAAATTAATGGAAGCCCAGTGTGGATGAGTTTAAAAGTTAAAAATCTTGGAGGGACCCAGATATAGAGGGGGGTAGGGGTATACACTTTTTGTGTTGCACCTCTAATACCCTAACTTAGTTCTCACAGTGAATATGGAGAAAAGAACTAGGGCAACAAACATGGTAGCTATTAATCCAACTGAAACAATAATTGCTTTGAATGTCAGTATTCTAAATGCATCCAATTAAAAGACAGATATTGTTAGAGTTGATCAAAAAACAAGACCTGATTCTATGTTGTCTATAAGGAAACCCACTTTAAAAAAATAACATAAAAATTCAAAGTATATGTTAAAAAAAGATATACTGTGCTAATACTAATAAAAAAAAGCAAGAGTATTTGTACTAATTTCAGACATAGGATACTTTAGAGCAATAAGTAGTAATGAGCTGTCGAGCCTCTGAGGGTGCATAATAATCCATATATGTGCATAACAGCAGAGCAACATCATAGGTAAAAAGTGATAGAACTACAAGGATAGATGAATCTACCCCTCTATCAAAAATGGACAAATCAGGAGTTCCCATCGTGGCTCAGCGGAAACGAGTCCAACTAGGAACCATGAGGTTGCAGGTTCGATCCCTGGCCTTGCTCAGTGGGTTAAGGATCCGGGCATTGCTGTGAGCTGTGGTGCCGGTCGCAGACACACCTCAGATCCTGCGTTGCTGTGGCTGTGGTGGAGGCTGGAAGCTACAGCTCCTATTAGACCCCTAGCCTGGGAACCTCCATATGCCGTGGTGTGGCCATAAAAGGACACACACACACACACACACACACACACACACGACAAAACAGCAGGCAGAAAATCAGTATGGTCATAGATGGACTCACAACACCATAATCAACTGGATAAAACTAACATCTATTGACTAAAAACAGGAGAATACACATTCTTTTCAAGTTTACATAGAACATTCACCAAGATAGACTATATTCTGGCCCTTAAAGTGCATCTTAACAAATTTAAAAGAATGAAAATCACAAAATATCTGCTAGCAGACCTCAACGTTAATTAAACTAGAAACCAGTAATAGAAAGACAGCTGGAAAATACCAAAATACTTGGAGATTAAACAATATATTTCTAGTAATATGTAAGTCAAAGAAGAAATCTCAAATTTCAAAAACACTGATAAGGATGTAGAGAATTTGGGACTCTGTGCATTACTGGTGGGAATGTAAAATGGTGCAGACATTATGAAATAGTTTGGTGGTTCCTCAAAATAGACTTACCAAATGATCCAGCAGTTCCCCTCATAGATATATACCCAGTAGAGCTGAAAATGACTGAAGCAGATACTTCTATGCCAGTATTCATAATGCCATTATTCACAATAGCCAAAAAATTGAAACAATTCAAGTGTCCATTAGTAGATGACTGCATAAGCAAAATGTGGTTTATACATACAATGGACTATTATTATTCAACCATAAAAAGAAATGAAGTTTGGAGTTTGCCCTGTGGCAGAGTGGGTTAATGATCTGGCTTGTCTCTGTTGGAGGTGCCAGTTTGATCTATGGCTTGATGGAGTGGGTTAAGGATCTGGCAATGCTGCAGCTGTGGTGTAGGTTGCAGCTCTGGCTCAGATTCAGTCCTTGGCCTGGGAAATTTCATATGCCATGAGTGCAGCTGGAAAAAAAAAAAAGAAAAAGAAAGTTTTGATATATGGTGCAACATGGAAGACCCTTGAAAACATTATGCTAAATGAAACAATCACACCAAAAAAGATGAATATTGTATGACTCAATATGATTTGACTTATATGAAGTGTCTAGAATAGGCAAATTGATAGAGACAAAATAGAATGAAGGTTACCATGGACTGGAGAGGGGGGTATGGGGAGTTATTGCTTAAGGTGTACGCAGTTTCTTTTTGGGATGATGAAAATGGTCTGGAAATAGTGGTGATGGTTATACAACAAAGTGAATATTTACTTAATGTCAGTAAATTTTAAAAATGGTTAAAATGATATATTTTATGTATATTTCCCCACAATTTTTATTTTTATTTTTTGAAGCTTCCTACTTTCAAAGTAAACTCCATTCAGTGCAAGAACACTCAGGTGCAATGATTGTTTGCAATGAAAAGCAGCCCTGTTTTTTTTTTTTGTTTGTTTGTTAGTTTTTTCCTCACCTAGGCCTCTTTTCTAACTATGCTGCTAGAGCCACTCACCTGCCAAATGCTCTGTGAGCACTAGGTGTGTGCAGTAATTCAGTTGCCCTAAAGTTTTGATATAGGAGTCTATATAAATAAAAGATTGTTTTAAGTTGTTGGTATTTTTTTTTTTTTTTTTTTTTTTTACTTTTTAGGGCTGCACCTGCAGCATATGGAGGTTCCCAGGCTAGGTGTCTAATCAGAGCTACAGCTGCTGGCCTACACCACAGCCACAGCCACAGTGGATCTGAGCCACGTCTGCAGCCTGCACTACAGCTTACAGCAACACTAGATCCTTAACCCACTGAGTGAGTCCTGGGATCAAACCCACATCCCCATGGTTCTTAGTCAGATTCGTTTCTGCTGCGCCATGATGGGAACTCCAGGTTGTTGGTCTCTTAATTGCAAGTGCATTTCCAATGTCCTGCATTTGTACCCTCCTTTTCTCACGATTTCTGATTTTGGTAGCAGAATTGTGTGTGGATGATTTCCTATCTTTACTGGTGATCCTTGTCATTTGTGGTATTTTTGTTTCTAATTGTGGCCTTTTCTGCCTAGAGAAGTTCCCTTAGTATTTGTTGTAGAGCTGATTTAGTGTTGCTGAATTCTCTTAGCTTTTGCTTATCTGTAAAGCTTTTGATTTCTCCTTCAATTCTGAATGAGAGACTTGCTGGGTAAAGTAATCTTGGTTGGAGGTTTTTTCCTTTCATATCATGGCACTCCCTTCTGGCCTGAAGAATTTCTGCTGAAAAATCTGCCAATAACCTTATCGGGGTTCCCTATTGTGTTATTTGTTTCTTTTCCCTAGGTGCTTTCAATATTTTCTCTTCGTCTTTAATTTTGGTCCATTTGATGAATATGTTCCCAGGGTGTTCCTCCTTGGGTTTATTTTATATGGCACTCATTGCACTTCCTGGATTTGAATGAGTAGTTCCTTTTCCATGTTAGGGAAGTTTTCGGCTATTATCACTTTGAATATTTTTCTGTCCCTTTCCCTCTCTCTCCTCCTTCTGGCACCCCTGTAATACAGATGTTGCTGTGTTTAATGTTGTCCCAGAGTTCTCTGAGACTCTCTTCATTTATTTTCAATCTTTTTCTCTTTTCTGTTCCACATCAGTGATTTCCAATAATCTGTCCTCCACCTCACTTATTCATTCTTCTGCCTCCAGTATTCTGCTGTTGGCTGCTTCTAATGAATTTTTTATTTCAGTTATTGTATTTTGTACCTCTGCTTGCTTAAGTTTTAAATCTTGTATTTCTTTGCTCAGTGTTTCCTGTAAATTATCAATATTTGCCTCCAGTTTATTTCCAGTGTCTTGCATCGTCTTCTGCATTATCAGTCTAAAGTCTTTTTCCTGGAGGCTGATAATCTCCAGATCACTTAGCTGTTTTTCTGTTTTTTTTTTTTCTTTCTCTCTTATCTGAGTTATACTTCTCTGCCTTTTCATTTTTATAGGTTTTTGGCATAGTATTCTTTTTGCAGACAATAGAGTTGTAGCCTCTCTTACTTCTGGTGTCTGCCCCCTTGTGGCTGAAGTTGGTAGGGGGGCTTGCTGTAGGCTTCCTGATGGGAGGGACTGGTGTGTGCCCACTGGTGGGTGGTGCTGATTCCTAGCCCTCGTGGGGCTTTGTCTCTGGGTGAGATTAGAGGCAGCTGTGTGCCTGGGGGTGGGGCGGGGGGGGTGGTCTTTAGGCAGCCTGTTTTCTGATGTGGGGCTGTGATCTCACCTGGATTATTGTTTGGCCTGGGGCTTCTCAGAGGTGATGGGTGGGGCCAGATTTTCCAAAAATGGCCACCTCCAGAGAAACACAGGCTGATGAATATTCCCACGAGCTTTGCCTTCAATGTCCTTCCCCCACATGAGCCACTGTTACCCCCTGTTTTCCCAGGAGATCCTCCGAGAACTGCAGTCAGGTCCTACCCAGATTCCTATGGAGGCTTTGCTTTGCCCTGGGACCCAGTGCACGTGAAAGTCCATGTGTGCCCTCCAAGAATGTGGTCTCTGTTTCCCGCAGTCCCGTGGAGCTCCTGTGCACAAGCCCCACTGGCCTTCAATGCCAGGTGCTCCCGGGACTCTTTCTCCCAATGCCAGATCCCCAGGCATGGGGACCTGACGTGGGGCTCAGAACTCTCACTCTTGGAGGTGAGTCTCTGTGATGCAGTTACTTTCATCTGTGGGCTTCCTACCTGGCAGGTATGGGGTTGGTTATATTGTATAATCACCCCTCCTATCTCTTTACATGGCCTCCTCTTTGTCTTTTGGAATAGGATATCTTTTTGAAAGTTTCCCATCCATTTGGTTGAAGGTTGTTCAGCATTGGGTTGTAATTTTGTTTTTTTTATGAGAGAAGTTGAGCTCCAGTCCTTCTGTTCTGCCATCTTAATCTTGACTCCTTTCCCCACAATTTTTAAAAAGTGAAAATATTTGACAGGGAAAACACAGTTAAAGGAAAAAGAAGAACCAGATAAAAATGAGTGAGAGGAACAAATCCAGGAACTCTAGGAAATCCAACACCCACCCTTGCTGATTTTTTAACATTGCACAGATACAACAATATGGAGGCTTTTGTGAAGTAGAAAAGCCATCTGGACCAAATCTCCTTCTAAAGGTTCAGGAAAACAAAATTTATGTTTAAATAAGCAATAGAAAATTATCAAGGTCAACTCTTATGCAAAATTACTAAGGAAAAAAGAGAGAGAGAGAGAGAAATAAGGATCAGATTAACATCCCCACAATGAATACCTGCCAGAAAGATATGCTCAAAAAAACGAAGATCTAATGTTCTAAAAGAGCTAAAAGTCATTGAAAAAGTAACATAAAAACAATGTACATCAGAATAGTAAAAACATTTGAAAAATAAAAAATATAAGAGCAAATAAGCACAATAAATAAACCTCAAAAGGAGAAGAAGGTGAAAAAGAAAGTTTTAAAATCAAAAAGAAATGAAGAAATTAAAAGCATTTGAGGGAGAGTGATAAATAGTTGAAGGTAAGCAAAAGAAGCCCAATATACAGATAATGGAAGTTCCCAGAGAAGAAATTTAAAGCGAGGGAATAGAACAAATATTAAAAATTATCATTGACAAAAGCTTCCCTGAAATTAAATATATATAATATACACAAATTTAATATAAATATTTAAAGCTACATTTTAAAAGAACACATTGTCTACCTAAGAAATGGCAACTGGAATAATCGATGGACATATTCTAGTAAAATCACTGGATTTTAAAAAGATAAAGTTCTTTGAGTAGTTAGGCAAAAAAGAGCATATAAAAAAAGTGAAAGAAAATTAGACTATCAGACTTTAACAACAATTCCTCATGTCATAAGTTAAAAAACCTATTTAAAATTTTCAAGGAAAGAAAATGTAAGTCAAGTACAATACCCAAGAAAACTGACCTCCAGTAAAAATGGCATAGACATGTTATAATCTACATACAAGAGCTCAGGAAATACTATTTCCATAAGCCCTTCCTAAGGAATCTATAGAGGACAAGTTTTCAGACAACAAAAGTGGCTAGAATAGGGAGACATAAGGAGTTAATGATGAGCATTAACTATATACTTACCTTTAGAACTAAGATTAAGTGATGGCTAAATGAGGAATATTATAGTACACAATATAAGCTGACAACTATTAGACCACAAGTATAATAAACTAGGTAATACATGCAAAAATTAACTGTTTTCAAGAATTATAATTTGTGGTAGTATTCATATTGTCATTTTGAGATGTTTAATGTGAAATAAATTAATAAATTGGGGTATTCTAATTTCATCATCCCCTGTATCCTTGAGGATCAGAATTCTCCATGTTGAACTTCTGATGTAGTTTAGAAGGGGTTAACTAAAAACACTCTAGTCCTGAAACTGGATTAGAAATAGTACATGAACTCAGGAAGTATTCTAACCTAATTCTACTTATTGAATATGCCTAGAAACAGTTACTAACCTGGTAGCAATGGACACCCACTAGTGCCCATATTGTCACATTCAAAGATCAATAAAGATAAATAACTTCTTTGAGAGAAATGGCTGATTCCAGGTTTGGAGCAGCTAATGTACAAAGTGGTCTGGAACATCTTGTCAAGTTAAGTAGCAATGATGGTATCTATGGGACAAAGACTGGACAATTGGATCTTTAATAAAAATTAGAATTACAGTAAATTGAAACCCATCAAGTATATGTAAATCCATTAATTTATAGTGACACCGTAACCGAGAAGGGCCCTGTGGGGCTCCTGGTCACAAAAGCCTTTCTGTGTCCTGCATTTCTTGTTCTTAGGAAATGGACCTCATTCAGCGGTCATGATTTTCCCTGAGTTCCAAGGGGCAGGTGCAGACATTTGCTGATCAGGGAAGCAAGGGGATGCAGACACCAGGGAGGAACAGTCAAGAAACACTGGTACAGCCTTGGGGCAGGATCCTGGTTCCCTCTCAAAAGATATATATAATGATATAGGCATCTTACACACCTAAGAGAAAAGTTATATAACTTAATGCTTCTTTTAGAAATGAATGCTTTAAAGTTGAACAGCTTAGAGTCCTACCTGGTTTAATAGCATGCTAAACACTATCACCTGTAAGCTGAAGATTAGGCACCCTGAATACAACTGCCTGTGGGTTAAAGATTATTAGCACATGATGTTTTTCAGGAACTTTCCCAGTTTGTTTTAGTCTCTGATCAATATGCCCTTTTCGCAAGTACTGTTATTCTCGGCAATAACCCAGAAGACCACCATCATGATCATGCTGAGATCTCCTGATGTCAGCTTTGATAACTAAGATTCCCCCAGAGAAAGAAGAATGCATGTCTGCCCCAATCCTGATTGCTATCTGAAAACCCGCTTTTCTCCTCTTTACTAAAAATCTCCCTGCAATATTCCCAATGGAGGGCACAGTATTTAAGACATTAGCCTGCTGTGGCCTCCTTTGCCTGAAAAAGCAATAAAAGCTATCTTTTTCTCCTTCACCCAAAACTCTGTATCCATCTTTCTATTTGGCAACAACTCTAAGAGCCCTAATTAAGTTACCTTCTGAGGATAACAGAGAACCAAAAACTGGGTAGATTAAAAGAAAACAAGTATTTATCCAAATTTTCTGTTTTGAACTTATGGTAACTAAATACTAGATGAGAGGAAACACCTCCTTATGAACTTATTCAGCAAATACAAACAAAATCATAGAATTAAAATATCACCATTTTTGCCATCCTCAATGGATTAATTCATGGATGTAGAAATTAAGCATCAACAGCTGCTAGCCTCAAAAAAGAGCCAAGCCAGACAATATAAACCTGATGAAGAACATACTACCACCTATAGTTTTGCCAAAGAGATGGAACCTCAGTCTGGTGAAGCCTCTGGGGTGGCTACCAATTTTAAAGAAATGCGGAGGACAGAGGAATATGCTAAACTACCCTATTAAAGTGCAATTCCCAAACCATGAGAAACTCAGATTAAAAGGCCTGCTTTCTTCAGCAGATAAACTGTAACAAGAGGCTTAAAAGGTACATCAAGTTTTTAAAAAATGGACAATATGCACACTTGGGAGATAAAACTGTAAAGAAACTAGCAAAAGTGACTACATAATGACAGGCCCATGGGTGATAGGTGGCTGGTACTGGGATGGGGCATTTGGAGGGACTTCTGGGGTGGCTGACAGAGTTCTATTTTTGACCTGGGTGGTGACCAGCTGGGATGTTTGCCTCATAAAATGCTGCAGTCCATATATATTTCTTTTGTGAGGTTTTATGTACTTGTGGTTTGTTTTATGATAAAAAAGCAACAACTACTCCTTTACCTGGAATAAATAGTTAAAAAAAAAAGAAAAGTGAAGCAATCAGCAAACTCTACAAAATATTTCATATCAGGTGCAAACTAAATACTAAGCAAGCTGAGAAAACAATTTTAAAAGGATGGTGTAGGTCCTACAAACCAAGGAGAGATTCTTAACACAACAAAGGAAAACTTCAGAGGAATCCAGGGGCTAAAGTTTCAGAGCTGGAAGATGCCTGAAAAAAAACAACAAAAAAAATCCCCAAAACAAAATCAAAAAACATCTTACGGAGCTGCCTCATTTACAGATTAGAAAACTGAGGCGGGGACACAATGAGTGACTCCCACAAGCTCCACGAAGCTAGAACCAGAATCCGGTCTAACACTCAGGTCTCTCAATCTGGGACTCTCCACCACAAAACAGACTCCTTTACACTAAAAAAAAAATTTTTTTTTTTTTAGGAAGTGGCTGAGCTGAACATTTTTCTCATATTTCTCCAGAACATCCTCACGATAACGTTTTAAAATGCATTCGAGGTTGGATCTTCTGCCTGGAAGGAATATACAGAAACGGTTTTCCAAAGGTGGGTCTGGTTAGCCTAACAGCTGAGTTGGGTGGGAAACCCTGTCTGAACCTTCCTTCGAGAGACTGTTTCTATTCTTCCTCTCTTCTCCTGGTCTCTTGCCTCACCTTGGTATGATTTTCTCTCAGTGAATTTGATGTAGATCAATACTTACACCTTTAAGAGTTAAAAGTAACTATGTTTGTTAGACGCTATCCTAAGTGTTTTCCCAGCTGAAGCCTTACATTCCTATGAGGCGGTATCCCCATTTTAGATATAAGAAAACGAAGTATCAGAGAGCGTTAAATAACTCGCCCCAAATTTTGCAGCTAGAAAGCAAGGTTTAGTGTTTTCAACTCTAAAGGACTTAGGTTATCCAGCCTGAACAAAATTGCACATTTTGCCCAGTTTTGAAAATGAGCAAGTTTTTCGCGATGCACTGCCCAAAAATCAAAACTGTATTCATCTGGGAAATGTGCTCGATTAGTTGTTGTTTTTGAGAGCCACGGCTAAAGAAAAGAAAATTAATTTTAAAGTCTAAGGAGTTTTTCCAGTGTGTGGTCTTTCGTGCACTGAATGGTCTTCCACGGGAAAACATGAGAAAACACCTTGAAGGCCACCAATTCAGCGTGCGAGGAGGAGTTGTGCGGCTGAAGGACAAGGTGGACCAGCGTCCAGCTGTCGGTTCCGCTCGGCATTCCCTCATTGCAGCCGGGGGAGGAGGGCGGGTGGGCGTGGCGGAAGGACCGCAGGTCCATTCCCAGAGCGCCATGCAAATTACATGCAAATCAGCGCGTGTGAGCCTGAGCCCGCAATTTGGGTCGAGACCCGGAGCGCGGCTTTACTAGTCCCTCGCACACACGCGCGTTTGCTCTTCCAATTGCTCGCTCTCTCGTCGGGCCGCTCCCCTCCGCCCTGCCCCGCCCGGGACTCGCCTCACCGGCTCCTCAAGCCGCCCGGTCGGCAGCCGGTGGCAGATTGAGCGCTGAAGCAGCGCTGAGCGCCTGCGGCCGGGGCGCCACAGCTGAGCACCGTGCCTCGGCTCCCGGACCGCCTTCACTGCGCGGGTGAGTGAGCCCGCCCCAAGCTTTTGTCCTGGCTCGGCCCTTGGGAGTTTCTCGGAGGGCGGGGGTCCGGGGTCGGGACCCTCCCTCAGGAGTCTGCCCCTGGCTCCACTGTTGTAAAGGGGTTCCTACGTGCGGAGAAGCGTTGGGGGAGGTGGCACAAGGGGTGACTCCAGCGTCTTGCGGCAAGCCAAGTTCTCTTTTGGAAGGTGAGGTGCTTGGGGACAGTTATACGGTTATCATCCGAATCGGTGTCTTTGATTTGAGGGTTGCAAATCCCCGCCAGCCTTCAAGGAAGAAAGGTGGGCTCTTCTCCTAGGTCCCTAGCCCCTTGCGGGAGGACTTGGTGACTGCAGCAGTGGCAGGGGGCGGGGAGGGGGGTGCCACGTGAAAGTCCTCCCAGACCAAATGCAGTCTGAGAAGGTAGGGGAGTGAAGGCAGACTAGGGGTCCCAGGCAAAACTGGGGCGTCGGGCGTCGCAGTCTTGTCTTGCTTTCACTCCCTGCTCCTCACTAATGCCCCTGGCCTGTTTGCCTCCTTAACTTCAGCAGGAGTTCCAGGGTTAAAGGACCTTTGTATGCAGATCACTGCGGTTGGAAAGTTTTGGCTAAACTAATTCCCAGGTGTTAGCTGTCAGTGGTTAAGGCAGAACTCCTCCCTGGAACTTGTGGCTACTCTTCAAAACCCAAAGGACTGAATTTTTAGGAGTGGTATTGCAGATGCAAGGACGAGCTGATGGGGGGAGGTTTTCTAGAATTTTGTTGTTGAGGGGCACGCCCTCTATATAGTAACATGAAGAAAGAGCCAGCTCCTCCCAGGCCTGGAAAGGGTAAAAATGGCCATTGTAACTGAGGGAATTTGGCGGGGGTGGGGGCGCACCTGGGCAGTGGGAATCGTGCCAGGTCTCAGGCCACTGGTTTTCACCATCCCTATTCTCCCCAAGTGCAAAGAGCAGAGTATGTGCAATTCCACCCCCCATCCCCACCCCCCACTTACCCTGGTGCTACATCCCCCCTCCAGCTGGGGCTGCAAGTTCTTTCCTGCCTTAGTGCAATATTTTGTCAAAGTGCGCAACTTGTTGGTAAGTTGTTTGCAAGTGGGGGGCTTGAGAGGACCATTTAGGGAACTCCTTATACTTCAGAGCCCCTGAGATCCATAGTACAAATCTCTGGAGGAAGTGTAGGGGCTTCTGGTAACCTTACTGGGTCCCTAAAAGCCATTCTAGGTTCTAGTGAAATAGTTCCCCCTCCTCATTTCATTTCCCTCTTCCCCTCCATCTCTTTACTTTTAAATTCATGCTCCCCTTGATCCCCTTCTTTCTTTGCTGATCCTCTTCTTTCTTTGGCAATCCTCTGTCCTAGTCTTTTTCCGTGCCCTGCACACAGTGGAAAGTGACGTTGCTGGCACTGTAATTCCCTAGGCTTGAAGGCTCATGGTGCCAAGAGTGAGGCTGGCCTTTTGTCTCCCATCCTAAGTGGACCAAGAGCCATTAGCCAGAGTAGGTAGGAGCCTGGAGGCTTGGTCCTAGTTGGGGACTGGCTGGATGCTGGCTACTGGATTGGATAGTGGGTACTCTGGGGACTTGCACAAGAGCCTTTTCCCCAGGATGTGCATGTCTGTCCCCTCACCCACCGATGATACAAAAAGATGCTGGTTCTGATGCACCAGTACGTATGAGCTTGGAAAACTACTCCACGGTGGCAAAGGATTGTGTGTTTGGTTTCTTCACTTGATCTTAGCCAAAAGGCCGAGAAGCAATATGTTTGGTTTCTTTTGTGCAGTAAGTAGCTAGCTGGGGAGGAGGTTGCTGGGGCCTTGCAGTGGTTTTTCTTTATATGAGGTTTGCTGACCCTCTCATCAATGAGACTATTTCCTCAGGGGCTGGATCTTGGGGGACATGTACAGAGCAGACTAGGTCCTGGGGAAGTTCCTGGTCTAACTGGTAAGCTTAAGTGGACCCACCTGCTGCCTGGACCTTAGGCAGACAGGTGCAGTCACTCTAGGGCAGGGGCTTCTGGCTGGCAGCTGCAAAAGAGTCTGCTGGGAAGGCTGGTCAGAAAAGGTGGTTGGGGAGTTCCCGTGGTGGCACAGCGGAAATGAATCCGACTAGGAACCATGAGGTTGCGGGTTCGATCCCAAGCCTCGCTCAATAGATTAAGGATCCGGTGTTGCTGTGAGCTGTGGTGTAGGTCACAGACGTGACTTGGATCCCGTGTTGCTGTGGCCGTGGCTGTGGTGTAAGCCAGCGGCTACAGCTCCGATTGGACTCCTAGCCTGGGAACCTCCACATGCAGCGAGTACGGCCCTAAAATGACAAAAGAAAAAAAAAAAAAAAAAAAAGGAAAAGGTGATTGGCCCCGGGTGGTGCTGGGGGGAGAGAGACCCTTGCAGTGACAGAGGTAGGGGCCGGGTTTTGACCCTAGCTGGGGAGGTCTTTCCCAGCCTTTGTGGAATGGATTGTGAATGCTCTGGGGTCACCGTGTTCTCAGTATTTACAAGAATGACCCCTTGCTGATCCCCCAGATAGGAGTCTGAGTCTGTGAAACAGAACTAGTTGGTTTCTTGGCTCTTTGCCTTTTAAGAGTTTCAAGAGGTGGCAATTTGAAAATGTAGTCCAGCCTGGGGCTAGTGGAGCAGAGACCCCATGGACACGTGGGGTCTTATTTAGTATCTTTCTGAGAACACTTCTTGATATTCTGGAAATATACACCAAGGCCACTTGGAACCCTAACTGCCCTTCCCCCATTTCAACCAGCAAACTCCAGTTGAGGAACTGTTCATTCTTAAAAGCTTCCTGTCCTATTCTTTCTGTGAATGTAGTGAAATTTAGAGACCAAGCCTTAGAAAGTAACCTTTCCCAACAGAAGACATTGTCCTCTTCCAGTTTCACTATTGTGTCATTTTCCTCGGACCGCCAGAGAGTGCACCCAGAGGACAGGAGGAAGGATGTTTGTATGGAAAATATACAAGTGGACACTTGGGTGGCCTGTGGGCTTGGAATCCGGAGTGAGGGCAATGCAGATGTCACTAGGACAGGGTCCTATGCCATGTGACTTCTGCCTCTGTCCCTTCACTCCCCCAGCCTCCTGCTCTATACGCACAGAACAGTGAGTGTGCTGGGTCAGAGTCTGCTGTGGGAGCCCCTCACCTCTCCCACCTGTGCTGTTCTGCAGATGAATTCTCTTGTCTCTGTTAAGTTTTGGCTTCATACTTTTACGTCAGTTTTAAGCCAACAGGTTCAGCAAATGCAGTTCTTACAGTCTCATGATGGGTGGACCTTGGTGTTTGTCACTCCAGGCCAGCGATTCCTCCCTCCTGCTGCTGGTTGTCAGGCCTGTAGCCCTTGTGACATGGGGCTGGGGCCGGAGGAGAGCCAGTGAGAACTGCTCCCTGTTTGCAGCTCGTGGGGCTAAGACTGGATTTCCAGATGCTCACACTGTCCTTCTATTCACTGTCCCTGTGTCTGAGGGTGAGGGCTTATAACGGACACCCCGCAAGGGAGTTGTGGGAGCTTCTGTATAAATCCGGCTTCTCTAATGTCCCAGTGTCCTTCCCTCCCCCTAGTGTTGGTACTTTTGCCCCTCTTTCTCCCCTCCGCTCTTTTCTTGGGTCTGAGTGTGGAGTCCTCTAGAAACAAGAAGAAGGGTCTGAAGAAGGGATTTGTCGTTTCTTGCAGATCTGCTTCTGGGTCCCCCCAGATCGGATGGATGCTCATTTGTTAGGTAGGACCTTCTGAGCTATTTCGCATAATCTTATGGGAGCCAGAAACCCAACTGTTAAGCTTTCATATTGGAGAAAGCTGTTTATCTTTTTGGCTTGCAGCACTTGATATTTTTGGTACAGAGTAGCCCTCCTTCAGATTTCTGGCAGGAGTGTCAGTGCCAGGGTAGAAGGGGATTTTTGGAATTAAACTTGGGTTCAGAGCCATCCTGCTCACTGACCGAATGGGTGTTCTTGGCTATGGTATTTAACCTCTGTGGGCCGACTGCAGTTTCCTCATCTGACAATAAGGGCGGTTATAAAAATGAAATGAATATGTGAATATAAAGAGGCACAGAAGAAGGAATAGCTGCTATTTTACGTATTAAGTAGTGTTCCCTATGCCTGTGGAATGACCTGTGCATCAGCCACCACACATTAATTACAGATCTCCTCCCTGTCCCGCCCTGGGGAGGATTATAAAAGGAAGGCAGCATGCCCAAGGGCTTTGGGTCTGTTTGGGGAAATACAACACACATGGAGTATATTATTAGAAAACAGGGATAAATTCTGTGGTACAGACTCAATTAGGGGAATTTCGAGTAACAAGAAATTCTGGGGCTGGAGTGGTGAGGAGAGGCCTCAAAGATGAGGAGGGAGGGCGGGGACCCTTAGTTCCAGGGTTCAGAAGCTCTCAGCTCCTCCTTTGTTGGAGACTGATGACAAACCTTTGACCCTGCAGTGAGCTCTCAACCATGCAGGACAGCTTGTCCTGAGGTTTATTTGTCACAGCCAGAGTGAAAGCCAGGCATATGAAAACTTTTGGCTTCTAGGGGCTTTTCCTTCTTTCCTCCTGCTTCATTTATGCCAGTGCACCTGACACCTGTGTTATACTGACCTGGGAACCCTGGTCTAAATGGCCAAGGCTTTGAGTGTTTTCCTCTTATGCCCCATCCCTGATGGAGGGTAGTGATGGGGTGGGAAGGCCTGACCTCAGCCAGAGCAGTGGTTGCAAACTGGTTCCATCCTCTGTCCCACCTGGTTCTCCAGAGTCTTTGAAAGCTGTTCTCTTTAGTCTGAGGGTGCCCTGGGAAGCAGGGGTGCATGTTGCCTCCTCACTTGGCCTGACTCTGTGATCACTGCCATCTGTCTGCTGCCAGGGCCCTTGAGCACCTTGTATCTGCCCACACAGATTCCACCTGCTGCTAAAGTCCCAGCCCCCATCCCACCTAATACCCAGACTCAGCACCCGTGGCTGATACTGTCTTCTGGATGAACCACCCTTGAGAGGGGAACCCCTTCTCTGCTTGCCTGAAGAGGCTGTGGACAGATGAACAAGTACTTGGTAACCTTTACTTGTGATACAGTCATGAGGCGTGATGTCCTAATAGGCTGCAAGCTCCTGAGGGCAGTTGTTCATCTTTGTGTCCTTACTCTTAGCCCAGTAAGTAGTCTTAGTACCTGACACACCACAGGGGCTGGGACCTCTGGGTTGAAGGCCTAGTTAGTGGGTGAATGGGAGAAAGATTCCTAAGGCATCTCCCATCTGCTGCTCCGTGAGAAGGTACTTTCCACTCATCAATCTCGCTTCTCCAAAATGTCTTCTTTAGGGCTTAGGCATAACTGTTCTGATTTTTCTCCTGAATGTTATACATTTTTCCCACTGAGTACTAAGCCTATTCATAGAATGTGCCTAAAATGGACCTGTTCCTACCCTTCCCCATTATCCAGGTTAGGTTCTCATTCCATATTTTTGTGTTAGCATCATTGCAGTGTTTCTGTAGTCGCTTGATTGCTAAGCTTGTCGAAATGGACATGCTCAGGAGCAGGCAGCAAGCTGTTTTGGTGTGCTTGGAGGAGCACAGCCCTTACCCTGAAGCTTGCCCCTTATTACTACTGAAGCTTCTGGATTCACAGCAGGGTCTCATGCTGGCCATGAGACAGTTAATGCAACTGCTACAGATTTTACCCCATGGTGTTTCAGCTGTAGCATTTTAGGGAGTTCTCAGGCTTTTTGTTGTGATTGGGCAGCCCCCCTAGGGTGCCAGCTGGTCACAGATGACCACAGCTGCCCGCCCCTCCTCCTGCAGTTATTCTCCTCCTCCGGTGATCTCAGGTTGATTTTACTCTCATATTGCTATTGCTTGTGACCAGACCTTTGCAAGCTCACACTTGCACTGTTAACTGTGGCCTCTCTGTGGTACAAATACATTTTATACTTGATTGCTTGGTGAATCTTTTTTTTTTTTTTTTTTTAATTTTATGGCCACACCCATGGCATATGGGAGTTTCCAGGCCAGGAATTGAATCCAAGCCACAGTTCTGCCAATGCCTGATCCTTTAACCCACTGCACTGGGCCGGAGATTGATCCTGCACCCCTGCAGTGACCCGAACTGCTACAGTAGGATTCTTAATCCACTGTGCCAAGGTGAGAACTCCTGCTTTGTTCCTCTTAAAGCCTAGTCTGGCTGTATCACTTCACCTTCAGAAACCTTCAGTGGCTCCCTGCTTCTCACAGGACAGCCTTGACCTGAAGTACAAGGGCCTCTGCAATCTGACCTTCAGGCTAACAAGACTCGTTAACTTGTCCCTAAACCCAGTTTACACTTTGTCTCTGCACCTTTAACTATGAGTTTATCCTCCCTTGAATTATACTTTTTTTTTTTTTTTTAATCTTTTGTCTTTTCAGGGCCACACCCACAGCATATGGAGATTCCCAGACTAGGGGTCCAATTGGAGCTACAGCTGCCAGCCTATGCCAGAGCCACAGCAACGCCAGATCTGAGCCGCATCTGCAACCTACACCACAGCTCATGGCAGCCCCAGATCTTTAACCCACTGAATGAGGCCAGGGATCGAACCCTCAACCTCGTGGTTCCTAGTCGGATTCGTTTTCACTGTGCCACGATGGGAACTCCTCTTGGAATATTCTTCATTTGCCTCTTTGACAAGTCCTTCTATCCTTAACTATTTGTTTAGTGGATGAATTAAGTTCCTAATACATGTCAGGCGCTGCTTCAAAATGAAGACGGCCTTTGACCTCCTCAGCTTCAGGGTCTCGTCCTCATTTAAACTTCTGTAGCTATTGGTCCCTGTTAAATTCTTTTGATGGTGACATGTCATAGTATTATTATGGGAAGTTTATATGTTTTATTTAGTTTTACTCATGCTAAAATTTTTATATCTACAACCATACTGGAAAAACTTTAAGAGAAAGACATGCCTAAAGCTTTTATTCCTAATAGCAGTCTTCCAGAATCCACTAATAACAAAATTCCTTTGCGAGCCTTGTTTGCAAAATACTTCATGCCTCCCATTCCCCAGCCTAGACCTGGGTGGAGTCAGGGAATCACCATTTTTACAAAGCTCCCCACATATTTCCAATGTCAGCAAAATTAACAGAAACCAACTCAGGCTAGCTGAAGAGAAAGAAAAAAAAAGATAATGGTCGTGTAGTGAAAGGAGATAACATTCCCATATTTTCTTGATTTCGTTACCCTAGATTCTTTCTTCTAGGTTCTTAGGGGAACAACAACAACAAAAAAAACGCTTCCTTTAATATACACAATTGTAGACAATTTTCTAAATTTCAGTATGCTTTTATTCTTAATCACTTCATTGTTATCATAATCAGAATATTCAGATCTTTCCGAATTGTGTTTGTCTTATCATGTGTTACACATGGTAAGAGGCTATTTTTAATCATCTGTGCCCATGATTTTTGAATGTTGAACCATCTTTGAATTCCTAAGATAAATTCTTAGGAAAAAAACTTGGTCATGATGTATAGTTTTTTAAAACACCTGGTTGGCTCTGATTTTATAATTCTTTATTGGGTTTTTCCTCTCTTTTTTTTGCATTTATGGTCATAAATGAGCTAGAGCTATTAATTGTCTTTGGTTTCCATGGCTAATTTTGCATGCGCCCACAATTTTGACATCTTTTAGGACTGACAGAATAGTTCTGAGGAATATTAAAGTGTACCAGGGTTTTATATATATTTCCTCTAGGTTAAACTTTTAGTTCTAGTTTTTCTATAAGAAAATAATGCTGCTAAAAGTTAAATATCTTCCAACATACCCACATGGCTTAGTGGATTAAGGATCTGGCATTGGTCAGCTGTGACTCTGGTTACAGCTGTGGCATGGGTTCGATCCCTAGCCTGGCAAGTTCCACATACTGTGGGTGTGGCAGAAACGAAAGTTAAGTATCTTCTGAAAGTTAACTGGAAGCTTTGAAAAATTATTTTTCAGTACCCAATGGATCATATGTTGCACATGAGTTAGTAACACCCACTTTCCCTATCTTCAAGAAGTCTGTGCTTTATTCGGATCCATCTGGCAGTTTCTATTCCTTTTTGATTGCATTGCTTGACAAGTGGTAGGCATTGTTTAAAGTACACAATAACTGTTTTTTTTTTACAGTGCTGCATTATGGTGGAATCTTTTTGAACACATTTTTCTTATTAAAAAAATTAAAGTATAATTTACATACAATGAAGTTCACATATTTTAGTGTACAACTTTTAATTTTGACAAACATGAAAGCATTATAAACATAAAAGCCATAAAAGCATTACTACAGTCAAGATACAGAACATTTTCGTCACTTCCAAAAATGCCTTGTGTAGACCCTAGGTGGGAAACACTGATCTGATTTCTGTGTCTATGATTTTGCCTTTTTCAGAATGTTTATAGAGTGGTATGGTATGGAGTTGTATGGTGAGTGGCTTTTTTTTTTTTTTTTTTGCTTTTAGGGGCTGCACCTGTGGCATATGGAGGTTCCCAGGCTAGGGGTCTAATCGGAGCTACAGCTGCTGGCCTACACCACAGCCACAGCAACACAGGATCCGAGCCACATCTATGATCTACACCACAGCTCATGGCAACTCCGGATCCTTAACCCACTGAGTGAGGCCAGGGATTGAACCTGCAACCTCATGGTTCCCAGTCAGATTCGTTTCCGCTGCACCACAATGGAACTCTGGTACATAGCCTTTTAAGTTCACCTTCTTTCACTTAGCACAATATGTTGGAGAGTTGTCTGTGTTGTTGGGTATCCCAATAGATCATTTCTTTTTGCTGCTGGGTGTTATTTCATTGTGTGTTTTTCTCTGTTCACCAGTTGAAGGATATTTGTGCTGTTTCCAGTTTGGGGTGATAATGAGTAATTCATTATGAGTATTTGTGTACGGGTTTTTATGTGAACATAGATTTTCATTTCACGTGGACAGATACCTAGAAATGGGATTGCTGGGTGGGTATAGTGTATTATAATAATATAATAAACTGTTTTCCAAAGTGGCTATACTGTTTGGCATTCCCATTAGCAATGTATGAGGATTACAGTTTCCATATCCTTATCAGCACTTAGTATTGTCAGATTTTTAAAGAATTTTAGGTATTCTAATAGGTATACTTTTAACATTGTGATTTTAATTTGCATTTCCTTAATGACTAATAATGTTGAGCAACTTTTCTATTTGCCTTATTTGCTATCCATGTATCTTCTTTTGCCCAGGTTTTCTTGGATTGTTTCATTTTGATTGAGTTTAGAGATATAATTTTTTTATATTCTGGATGAGTCCGGATATGTTTATCAAATATTTGTATATATCTTGTCCTTTCATTCTCTTAACAATGTCTGTTTTTGCAGAGCAGAAATTTTATGTTTTGATGAAGTCTAATTTATCAATTAAAAATATTTTTTCTTGGTGTTATATCTAAGAAATATTTACCTAAAATGAGGTCATTAAGATCTTTAATACTTTCTTTAAGATGTCTTATAGTTTTAGGTTTGCATTTAGGTCTAATCCATTTTGAATTATTTTTTTGTGCATAGTGCAAGGTATAGAGGTTCTTTTGTGCATATAGACTTCCGATTATTCTAGCACCATAGTGAAAAATATCCTATTGAATTGCCTTTGTATCTTTGTGGAAAATCAATTGACAATATATGTTTGGGTCTGTTTCTGACTATTCCATTCCACTGGTTTATGTGTATATCCTTTTAGCAATACCACACTGTCTTGATTATTGCAGTTGTAAGTTTTGAAATAAGGTAGGTGAATCCTTCAACTTTAGTTCTTCCTTTTCAAAATGGATTTTACTATTTTATACTTTGCCTTTTATATATATATTTCAAAATCATCTTATTGGTTTCTATATAAAATCCTGCTGGAATTTCATTAGTATTATATTGACTCTGTAGGTCAGTTTGGGGAGAATTGACATGTTAACAATTTGGGGTCATCTAATACTATTTATGTATGTGCCATCTCTGTATTTATTGAGGTCTTTTATTTCTTCATCAATGTTTTATAGTTTTAGCATAGTAAATATTGAATATATTTTGCTAGATTAATAGCTAAGTACTTCAGGTTTTTGGTGTAATTGTAAAAATGGTATTTTCAGTAAAATTCTGTTTACCAATTTTTCATTGCTAATACAGTTGATCCCTGAACAACATGGGGTTTAGGAATGCTACCCTTCCATACACTTGAAAAAAAATTTTTTATTTTATGATTTTTCCTTTATAGTTAATTTACAATGTTCTGCCAATTTCAACTGTACAGCAAAGTGACCCAGTCATATATATATTGAGTTTTGAGATGTAATATAGTTACCCAGCTATATATATATATATTGAATTTTGAGATATATGTATATGTTCTTTTTCTTACATTATCCTCCATTATGTTCCATCACAAGTGAATGGCTATAATTCCCTGAGCTATACAGCAGGATCTTATTGCTTATCCACTCCAAATGCCATAGTTTTCATCGATTAACCCTAGATTCCTGGTCCATCCCATTCCCTCCCCATCTCCCTTGGCAACCACAAGTCTGTTCTCCAAGTCCATGAGTTTCTTTTCTGTGGGAAGGTTCATTTGTGCTGTATATTAGATTCCAGGTGTGAGTGATATCATATGGTATTTGGCTTTCTCTTTCTGACTGATTTCACTTAGTATGAGGGTCTCTAGTTCTATTCATGTTACTGCAAATGACATCATTTTGTTCTTTTTTATGATTGAGTAGTATTCTATTGTGTATATATACCACATCTTCTTAATCCTTTCATCTGTTGATGGACATTTAGGTTGTTTCCATGTCTTGGCTATTGTGATTAGTGCTGCAATGAACATAGGGGTGCATGTGTCTTTTTCAAGGAAAGTTTTGTCCAGATATATGCCCAAGAGTGGGATTGCTGTGTCATATGGTGGTTCTTTATTTAGTTTTCTGAGGTACCTCCATACTGTTTTCCATAGTGGTTGTACCAACTTACATTCCTACCAACAGTGTAGGAGGGTTCACTTTTCTCTACACCCTCTCCAGCATTTGTTATTTGTTGACTTGTTAAAGATGGCCATTCTGACAGGTGTGAGGTGGTACCTCATCGTAGTTTTGATTTGCATTTCCCTTATAATCAGTAATGTTGAGCATTTTTTCATGTGCTCGTTGGCCATCTGTATATCTTCTTTGGAGAAATGTCTGTTCAGGTCTTTTGCCCGTTTTTCAATTGGGTTGTTGGTTTTTTTGCTGTTGAGATGTATAATTTGTTTATATGTTTTAGAGGTTAAGCCCTTGTCAGTTGAATTGTTGGAAACTATTTTCTCCCATTCTATAGGTTGCCTTTTTTTTTTTTTACGGTTGCCTTTGCTATGCAAAAGCTTGTCAGTTTGATTAGGTCCCATTGGTTTATTTCTGAGTTTATTTCTGTTGCCTTGGGAGACTGCATACAGTCGAAAATTTCTATATAACTTAGAGTCATATCTCTGTATCCATGATTCTTCCTTATCCAAGGATTTGCATCTCCAGATTAACCAAGGATGGTGTAATACTATAGTATTTACTATCGAAACAAATCCACATATAAGTGGACCTGCTCTGTTTAAACTTTTGCTGTTCAAGGGACAAGTGTGATTACAATTGATTTGCTATTTTAATGTGCTTTTAAAAGATTTAAATCAGAGAGTAAAGTGTACCAAAATATCTACCTATAGAAACTGGAAATGAATGTAATTGGTATATAATTGTCTGCAGTTAAGCAATACCATAAAATATATAATTTAAATAATTTAGGAGGCCGATATAGAGAACCAATTTTCAGCCCTTCTCTGCCTCCACTATTTCCCTGAACTTTTCCCTTTTTAACAGTTGATTTTTGTAAATTGATCTTTGTGTCTTGTGACTTTTCGAAACTCACTTACTAGTTCTAGTAGCTTCTTTGGGATTTTCTATTTAGGTAATCATGTCATCTGTGAATAAAGACAGTTTTATTTTTAATCTAATGTATTTGACTTGACTTATGTTTGTTTTTCTTGCCTTGTTGTACTGGTTAGCATCTTCAGTATAATGTTAAAAAAGAGTGGTAAAAACTGACACCATTTTCTCTTTGCCAGTCTTAGGGAGCAAGCATTCAGTCTCATGCCATTATGTTTGATATATAATACTGTATAATATTATATTATAATATATAATATATATTATAATATATAATATATGTTATATTATAACATATAATACCATAATAGTATATTATAATATATATACTATATACTATTATATTATATATTATATATAATAATATGTTATATTATATAATATTATATCATAATAGTTCCTTATTATGTCGAGGAAGTTTCTTTCTACTCCTAGCTTGCTGAGTTTTTTTTTTCTTTTGGGGGGGCCACATCCATGGCATATGGAAATTCTCAGGCTAGGGGTAGAATTGGAGCTGCAGTTGCCAGCCTATACCACAACCATAGTAATGCGGGATCCAAGCTGCATTTGTGACCTACACCACAGCTCACAGCAACAACAGATCCTTTAACCCACTGAGTGAGGCCAGGGATTGAACCTACATCTTCATGGATACTAGTCATGTTCTTAACCTGCTGAGCCACATTGGGAACTCTGAGATTTTTTTTGTGACATGAATGGATAATGATTTTTTTTTCAAGTGCTCCTTTTTGGATCGGTATATGATCATTTATATATCCAAGAGCTGGCAGACATTTTCTTAAATGGAAGGTGTCTTAGTCTGTTTGGAATGCTGTAACAAAATGCCACAGAATGGGTAGTTTATAAACAACTGAAATTTATTGCTTACAGTTCTGGAGACTGATAAATTCAAGATTAACATTCCAGCATGGTCAAGTTTTAGTGAGTGCCCTGTTCTTGGTTCACAACCAGCACTTTCTTCCTGTGTCCTCTACATGGTTAGGGATCTCTGGAGTCTCTTTTATAAAGGCACTAATGCTATACACGAGAGTTCCACCGTAATGATTTAAGCACCTTCCAAAGATCCCACCATCTAGTACCATATTCTTTAGAGGTTAAGATTTCAACGTATAAATTTTGAGAGAATATAAATGTTCAGATGGTAGCAGCCAGAGAGTAAGTTATTTTGACCTTTGTGGACTATAAGGTCTCTACCTCACTCTTATAAGGTTTCTAATCAATGATGCAACACTGCTGTTGTTGCATAAATCCAACCATAGACAATACATAAATGAATGGGTGTGACTGTGTTCCAGTAACTATTATTTACAAAAGTGGGCTACATAGTTTACTGACCTCTGCTTTAATCTGTTGATATGCTGAATTAAATTAATTGATTTTGTGTGTTTAACTAGCTGTATATTCCAGAAATAAACTCCACTTGGTCATGATATATTATTAATCTTTTTGTATTGCTGGATTGAATTTACTGACATTTTGTTGACTGGTTTGTGTGTGTGTGTGTGTGTCTGTGTGTGTGTGTGTGTGTGTGTCTGTGTATACTCTGAAAGATATTAGACTGGTTTTCTTTTCTTACAATGTCTTTGTCTGATTTTGCTGTCAGGGTATTTGTGACCTCATAAAAGGAGTTGGGAAGTATTTCCTCCACTTCTGTTTTCTGGAAGAGTTGTATAGAATTGTTATTATTCATTCCTTAAACTTTTGGTAGAACTTTCTAGTGGAGCAATTTTTTTTTTTTTTGTCTTTTGTCCGTTTACAGCCGCACCCGCGGCATATGGAGTTTCCCAAGCTAGGGGTCTAATTGGAGCTGTAGCCACAGGCCTACTCCACAGCCACAGAAACACAGGATCTGAGCCACGTCTGCGACCTACACCACAGCTCACGGCAATGCCAGATCCTTAACTAGAGGAGCCATTTGAACCTTGAGGGTTTTATTTGTTTGTTTGTTTCATGGGATGGTTTTTAACTGCAAATTAAATTTAATAACTATAGGGCTATCTCTTCTTGAGTGATTTTTTTTTACATTTTTTAAAAAATGGAAGTATACTTGGTTTACAATGTTGTGTTAGTTTCTGCTGTACAGCAAAGTGAGTCACATGTATAATCTTTTTTATATTCTTTCCATTATGACTTATTATGGGATATTGAATATAGTTCATTGTGCTGTACAATAGGACCTTGTTCTTTATCCATTCTAAATGTAATAGCTTGCATTTGCTAACCCCAGACTCCCAGTTCATTCTTCTCCCATCTCTCTTTCTCCTTGGCAACCACAAGTCTGTTCTCTATGTCTGTGAATCTCCTCTTGTTTCATAGATAGATTCATTTGTGCCATATTTTAGAGTCCACATAGAAGTGGTATCATATATGGTATTTGTCTTTCTCTTTCTTACTTCACTTAGTATGAGAATCTCTACTTGTATCCATGTTGCTGCAAATGGCATTGATTCTTTTTAATGACTGAGCAGTATTGCATTGTATATATGTACCACATCTGTCCATTCATCTGTTGATGGACAATTAGGTTGTTTCCATGTAATGACTATTATTAATAGTGCTGCTATGAACATAGAGGTGCATGTATCTTTTTGAATTATAGTTTTACCTGGATATGTGCCCAGGGTGGTATTGCTAGATCATATGGTAACTCTATTTTTAGTTTTTTGAGGAACTCCCATACTGTTTTCCCTAGTTGCTGCACCAATGTAACAGTCCCACCAGCAGTGTAGGAGGGTTCCCTTTTCTTGACACTCTCTCCAGCATTTGCTATTTGTAGACCTTTTAATGATGGCTGTTCTGACCAGTGTGAGATGGTACCTCATTGTAGTTTTTATTTGTATATTTCTCTAATAATTAGTGACGTTTAGTATTTTTTCATGTTCCTGTTGGCCACCTGTATATCTTCTTTGGAGAAATGTCTATTTAGGTCTTCTGCCCATTTTTTTTGATTGGGCTGTGTTTTTTTGTTGTTGTTGAGTTATAGGAGCTGTTCGTATATTTTGGATATTAAGCCCTTGTCAGTCTCATCATTTGCAAATATTTTCGTCCATTGTGTAGGTTGTCTTTTTTATTTTTTTATTGGTTTCCTTTGCTGTACAAAAGCTTGTTAAGTTTGATTAGGTCTCATTTGTTTTTGTTTTGTTTTTATTTTTATTTCTGTTGCTTTGGGAGACTGACATAAGAAAACGTTGGTACAGTTTATGTCAGAGAATGTTTTTCCTCTGTTCTCTTCTAGGAGTTTATGGTCATGGTGTCATGTCTTATGTTTAAGTATTTAAGCCATTTTGAGTTTATTTTTGTGCATGGTGTAAGAGTGTGTTCAGTTTCATGGATTTATATGCAGCTGTCCAGTTTTTCCAGCATCACTTGCTGAAGAGACTGTCTTTACCCCATTTTTGGATCTTGTCTCCTTTGTCAAAGATTAATTGACCTAGATGTCTGGATTTATTTCTGGGTTCTCTATTCTGTTCCATTGATCCACAGGTCTGTTAAAGTTCCAATACCACATGGTTTTGATTAGTGTAGCTTTGTAGTATTGTCTCAGTCCTGGGAGGGTTATGTCTCCTACTTTGTTCTTTTTCTTCAGGCTTTTTTTTTTGGCAGTTCTAGGCCTTTTATGGTTCCATACAAACTTTAGGATGATTTACTCTAGTTCTGTGAAAAATGTCAAGGGTAATTTGATATGGTTTGCATTAATTCTGCAGATTGCTTTGGGTAGTATGGCTATTTTAACAATATTGTCTTCCACTTCAAGAGCCTGGGATATCTTTCCATTTCTTCAAATCATATTTAATTTCCTTTGTTAATGTTTTATAGTTCTTAGTGTATAAGCCTTTCACCTCCTTGGTCAGGTTTATTCCTAAGTGTTTTATTTTTGGTGTGATTTTAGAATGTATTTTTTTAAAATTCACTTTCTGATATTTTATTGTTAATGTAAAGAAATGCAGATGATTTATACATGTTAATCTTGTATCTTGCTACCTTGCTAAATTTGTTTATCAGTCTTAGTAGTTTTGTGTGGAGTTCTTAGATTTTCTATGTATATGTTATCTGCATATAATGTCAGTTCTTTCTCTCCCTGTTTGTATACATTTTATTTCTTTTTCTTGTCTGTCTGCTCTGGGTAGGACTTCCAATACTATGTTGAATAGAAGTGGGGAGAACTAGTCATCCTTGTCTAGTTCCAGATTTTAGTGGGAAGGCTTTTTAGCTTTTCACCATTGAGCATTATTCTGGCTGTGGTTTTGTTAAAAACAGCTTTTATTATGCTGAGATATGTTAGCGCTATATCCCCTTTCATAAGGTTTTTTAACATGAAAGGATGTTGAATTTCATCAAATGCTTTTTTCTGAATCTATTGAAATGATCATATGGTTTTTATCTTTTTTTTTTTTTTTGATGTGCTGTATCACATTGATTTGTGTATTTAGAACAAGATTGTGATGCTGAGATGAATCCAACTTGGTCGTGGTGATGTATGATCTTTTTAATGTGTTATTGGATTCAGTTTGGTAATGTTTTATTGAGAATTTTTGCATCAATATTAATCAGTTATTGTACTTAGGTTTTTTTTTTTTTTTTTTTTTTTTTTTTTTTTTTTTTTTTTTTTTTTTTTGTTTTTTTTTTTTTTTTTTTTTTTTTTTTTTTTTTTTTTTTTTTTTTTTTTTTTTTTTTTTTTTTTTTTTTTTTTTTTTTTTTTTTTTTTTTGTAGTGTCTGGTTTTGGTATCAGTGTGATAGTGGCTTCATAGAATGTGTTCAGGAGTGTTCCTTCCTAACCAGTCTTTTGGAAGAGTTTAAGAAGGATCAATACAAGTTCTTCTTTGTAGGAGTGGTAGAATTCACATGTGAAGCCATCAGTCCTGGACTTCTGTAGGAAGTTTTGTTTTGTTTTGTCTTTTTGCCTTTATGTAGAGCCGCACCTATGGCATGTGGAGGTTCCCAGGCTAGGGGTCTAACAGGAGCTGTAGCTGCTGGCCTTCACCACAGCCACAGCAACGTGGGATCCGAGCCATGTCTGCAACCTACACCACAGCTCACAGCAACGCTGGATCCTTAACCCACTGAGCAAGGCCAGGGATCAAACCCATAACCTTGTGGTTCTTAGTCGGATTCGTTAACCACTGAGCCACAAAGGGAACTCCGGGAGCTTTTTTTTTTTAATTACAGATTTCATTTCACTTCTAATGATTGATCTGTTCAAATTATCCATTTCTTCTTGATTCAGTTTGGTGGGCTGTATGTTTCTAGAAACTTGTCCCCTTCCTCTAAGTTGTTGAATTTGATGGCATATAATTGTTCACAGTATCCTCTTACAGTTTTTTTTTTGTATTTCTGTGGTATCAATTGATATTTCTCCTTTTTCATTTCTTACTTGATTTAATTGGGTTCTCCTTCTTTTCTTGGTGAGCCTGGCCAGAGGTTAGTCAATTTTGTTTACCCTTTTGAAGAACCAGCTCTTGGTTTTAGTGATTTTTTTCTATTGTTTTAAAATCTCTGTTTTACTTGTTCCTTTTCTGATTTTTATCATTTCTTTTCTTTTGCTGATTTTATGGTTTATTTGTTCTTTTCAAAATTCTTTTAGGTGGTAGCTTAGGTTGTTTAATTGAGATTTTTATTGTTTTTGAGGAAATCCTTTTTTTTTTGTCTTTTTGCCTTTTCTAGGGCCCCACTCGTGGCATATGGAGGTTCCCAGGCTAGGGGTCTAACAGGAGCTGTAGCCACTGGCCTACGCCACAGCCACAGCAACATGGGATCTGAGCCGCATCTACAACCTACACCACAGCTCTCAGCAACACCGGATCCTTAACCCACTTAGCGATGCCAGGGATGGAACACACAACCTCATGGTTCCTAGTCAGATTTATTAACCATTAAGCCACAACAGGAACTCCTTAGAGGAAATCCTTATTTCTATGAACTGCCCTCTAAGAACTGCTTTTGTGGCACCCCATAGATTTTATATGGCTGTGCTTTCATTGTCATCTGTTTCCAGGTATTTTTAATTTCCTCTTCAATATCTTCATCTGACCCATTGGTTTCTTAGTAGCACATTGTTTAGTCTCCATGTGATCATTTCTTTCCTCATTTTTTCCCTGTGGTTGATTTTTAGTTTCATGCCATTGTGATCATAGAAGATGCTTAAAATAGGTTCTGTACTCTTAAGTTTGTTGAGGTTTATTTTATGCCCTAGTATATGGTCAGTCCTAGGAGTATTCCATGTGCACTTGAAAAGAATGTGTGTTCTGGTTTTTTTGGGTGTAATGTCCTGAAAATATAAATTAGGTCTAACTATTTCTGTTGTATCATTTAGGATCTCTGTTCCCTCATTGACTTTCTGTCTCAAAAATCTGTCTATTGATGTTAAGTAGGATGTTAAATTCTCCTATTGTTTTTGTATTCCTGTCCATTTTTTCCTTTATGTCCGTTAGTATTTGTTTTATGTATTTGGGCACTCCTATATTAGGTGCATATATGTTGACAAATGTAAAATCTTCTTGTATTGATACCTTTATCATTATATAGTGCCCTTCTTTATTTTTCTTTATATCCTTTATTTTAAAGTATTTTTTGTCTGATATGAATATTATGACCCCTGCTGTCTTGTCCTTCCTGTTTTCATGAAATATCTTTTTCTGTGTCCTCACTTCTAATCTGTGTGTTCCTGTGCCTTAAAGTAGGTCTCTTGTAGGTAGCATATTGTACACTTAAAAAAAAAATTAAATCTGTTACTCTATGTCTTTCCATTGGAGCACTTAGACCACTGACGTTGCAGGCAATTATTGCCTGGTATGTATTTATTGCCATTTTAAACTGATTTCCATTTGATTCTGTGTTCTTTCTTATTCTTTTTTATTTTGTTCTTTGATAATTTCCTTTTGTTTTATGCTTGTGTCATCTTCTTTTTGGTTTTTGTGAATCTATTGTATTTTTTTATTTGTGGTTACCCTGTTTTTCAAGTATGTTAACCCCTTCCTAGATCTACTTCCTTTAGATTGATAAGTCATATAGGCTCAAAAACATTCTAAAATAAAAAAAAGAAGAATCTACATTTATCTCCTACACCACATTTTATGATTTTGATGTCCTCTTTTATATCTTCATGTTTATCCTTTTGCTGTTCATTGTGGTTATCACTGTTTTCACAGATAGTTTGTTTTTCTTTTAAATCTGTATACTGGCTTATTTAAGTGATTTACTTTCCAATTGTGATTTCCTCTTTTCTATAGTTTCTTTTTTCTATTTAGAGAATATCTTTCAGTTTTTCTTTTAGGATAAGTTCATTATTGCTGTGTTCTTTTAGTTTTTGCTTGTCTGAGAAATACTTTATCTTTCCTTCTATTCTGAGTGATAATCTTGCTTGGTAGAGTATTCCCTTTCAAGACTTTGAATCTATTTTGACGCTCCCTTTTGGCTTAATGTTTCTGTAGAGAAATTAGCTGATAGCCTTATGGGGGATCCCCTTGTAATTAACTCTCTGTTTTGCTCTTGTTTCCTTTAGAATCATTTCTTTAATTTTTGGCATTTTAATTGTAATATGTCTTGGTGTATGCCTGTTTAGGGTCATCTTGATTGGGACCCTCTGTTCTTCCTGTTCTTGGATATCTCTTTCCTCCATTAGGTTTGTGAAGTTTTCAGCCAAAATATCTTCAAATACAATTTTCAATCCCCTTTTATTTTTCTTCTCCTTCTGGAATCCCTGTTATACATACTTTGGCCTGCTTATATTATCCTTTAGGTCTCTTATATTGCTTTCATTTTTTACATTTGTCTTTATGTCTGCTATTCTGATTGGGTGATTCCCATTGTTCTATCTTCCAAGACACTTATTTGTTCTTTTGCATTATTCATTCAGCTCTTCATCACTTTTAGCTCAGCTTTCATCTCAGTAAATTAATTTTCTAATTTTTCTCAGCTCTTTCTTATAGATTCTAATTCCTTTTTACAGTAATTTGCATTTCTGTCAATAGTCTTTCTTAATTCCTTTAGTATTTTCATTATTTCCTTTTTGAATTCTGTGTGTATTAGACAGAAAAGCTCTCTTCATTGTTCTTTCAGGGGAACAAAGAATTGGGAGTGGTTTTTCTGCTTCCTCATTTTACTTATATTTATCTTACTCTGAGTTTAGGAGAAACAATTATATATTGTGGTCTTGGAAGGCTATTTATATGTGGATCTATCCCTGTGTACCTTGTGTGGGTTTACTATTTTTGACACGAGGGCTGTTTTTGGCATGGGTGCCTCCTAACTCTTTTCTCAGAGTATGCTGGCTGTTAACCCCTTGATAGGGGTCGTGCAGATGTGGTGGCTCATTTGTGTTCCTGGAGTTTGCATTTGTGGAGGTAGGAACTGGCACCTGCTCCTGGGTCTCTCAGGGGTGGTGGCAGCTCATGTCCACCTCCAGAGCTTATGAAAGTGATGTCCTGTTGCTTGAGAAAGTGCTCATGGAGAAAGAGTCTCTTATGGTGGTCCCATCTCTCCCCTTGCACACCCTCCCAATAAAGACACCTTGCTTCTATGGTGGGCTCAGCCTTCTTCTACAAACACCCTAGGCTGAGGCTGCACCACACTCTAGCTATCTCTGCTCAGCCAACCCTAGATCTCTCCCCGGGTCTGGCTTCTGAAGCCTAAGCTTTAGCACCCAGTCCTTGCTCACACCAGTGGATGCACATCTTAGGCTGGGGAGCGCAGGGCAGCAGCACCTATTGTCTGTGAAGGTCTCTCTCCATTTTGCCTTCCACAAACTGGTTACCGTGTTCTCCTCCAAAGCTTGGAAGTGCCCTCTCCATTCTGGCTGATCTCCCTGCCAATGAGGGAACTTCTGTCTGGGAATCTTTTCTTTTTCAGAGGTTCACGTCCCTTCCCAATTCCTTTCTCTCTTTCTCTTTTTTCTTTTGTCCTGCCTAGTTACATGTAGATTTTCTTACCATTCAGAAGTCTGGGGTCTTCTGCTAGCATTCAGTAGGTATTCTGTGAGAACTGTTCCACATATTCTTTTTTGGTTGCACCTGTGGCATGCAGAAGTGCCACAAACCTGCACTCCAGCAGTAACCAGAGCTATAGCAGTGACAACACTGGATCCTTAATCTGCTGAACACCAGGGAACTTCATGTAAATGTATTTTTGATGTATTTGTGGGAGAAGGTGAGCTGTGTGTCCTACTTCTCCATCATCTTGATTCCTCCTCTTGAGTGATTTTTGATGATTTGTGTTTTAAGGGTAATTTGTCTCATCCAAAATGTAGAGATTATGGGCAAACATTATTGATAATATTTACTTATTATCCTTTGAATGTCTTCAGGGATTATGGTGATGTCTCTTCTTTCATTACTAATATTTGTTTTATATGTTTTTTGCCCTGTCAATCTGGCTAGAGGTTTGTCAGTTTTATTGATATTTTTAAAAAAAACTTGCTTTTGGTTCTACTGATTTTTTTCTCTAATACTTTTTTGTTTTCAATTTAACTGACTTCTCTTTATTATTTCTTTTCCTCTTTTTGCTTAAGTTTAATTGCTCTTCCTTTACTAGTTGCTGAAGTGGAAGCTTAGATCATTAGTATGAGACCTTCAGTGTCTTCCTTTTTGGGGGCAGATGTATTGAAAAGATGAACATGGAGGTACAGAAGAATATTTTCTACTTACAAACATTTGTTACAAAAGCTTTAATAAAGGCCTGTGCCAGATTCTCTCAGAGAACCCTGAGGTTTCTGCCTGGGAGTGGGAGCAGTGGGAGGGAGGATCAGAAGTTGTACCTTGGACTTCTTTCTTCATGGAAAGCAATGGCCTGGTCTTCTAGCCCCGAGAGTCTAGGATTCTAATGCTTGCATCTGCTTCTGAACCTAGTCTGCAAAATAGAGACTAGAGGGAATTAGAGTTGCTGTGGTTTTTATGGATGAAAGAGCTCTCTCGCAATAAATCAGAGCAAGGGCCAACAAATTTTTTTCTGAAAAGAGACAATGGTAGAAAGTTATAACTTAGCAGGCTCTACTATGTCTGTCATAAATATTCAACGCTGCCTTTTTTTTTTTTTTTTGGCAGCATGGAGGCAACCATAGAAAATATATAAATGAATGGTCATGGCTATGTTTCAGTAAGACTTTATTTACAAAGATAGACAACAAGCTGGATTTGGTCCATGGGGCATAGTTTGCCCACTCAGCTTTAGTCTGTTAATATGGTGAATTTTCAAATTCACATTGATTGCTTTTCAAATGTTGAACCAGCCTTGCATTCCTGAGATAAAACTTTACTTAGTTTAGAGCATCTGGTCTGCACCTGGCCCTGTCTTTGTTTCTTAGCTTGTGACTGATCTGGAAGCTTCTCAGGAGCCAGGCCATGGTAGTATCACTCTTATCTCCCATCAAGCATAGAGTGGATGGTTAGTAAATGTTTGTGGTTGGATAAAAGAACTGTGCGTGTCCATGATACTGCTGCTGATCTCCCTTTATGATCGCCTTGGGCACCCAGAGGAAATGGAGGTTGTGTGGAAGAGTTAGGCCCAAGTGCTGTCACTGTAGGCACAGGCTGATCTTTCTTTCAGAGGCTATTTTGGAAACATGACTTAACTTTGGTCTATGGGGCTCTGCTTTCTAATTACTCTCTCCTTTTCCTGAGAGTTGTGGTTGGCACAGTGGCTGCCAACCACTCAGACATCCAGATGCCAGTCCTGTGCTGGTGTTCTGAAAGGTTTTGAGCGACCCCTTTCCAGGGGCCTGGTCTCCATTTTCAGAGGGGTGTGCCAGTGAGTAGGAGAGCCGGAGAAGAAGAGGTGAGCTTGCCTGAACTCCAAGTCTCATGTCAGCTACGTGCTGACCACATAGTACCATGGCAGCTCAGTGAAGCAGACAGATTTTGTATAGGAAGATTGCAGAGTCCATCTCATCTACTTTTCCTCATTGATTGGGAGTACGAATGTGTGGTTGATGGAAAGGACCCAGGTTTTGCAGCTCACAGACCTGGGTTTGAACCCTAGTTCAACAACTTATTAGATGGGTGAGCCTGGGAAATTATTTAGTTCTTTACTCTGAACTTCCCTTCACTCATTTCTAAAATGAAGATGCTCATAATCTCCCAGCATTGTGATGAGGGTTATATTAAACACCCCATCCCCTCTCCCGAGAGATGAGAGCAGAACTCTGAAAGATAGTCAGTGGTAGTGGTGGGCAAGTCTATAGAGAAATGCGAAACAAATTGCATACATGATGGGAAAACCCATGAGAAGCGTGGGGTATCAAGAGGGAGTGTTGGTCTTTTTCTCTCTCCTCCGGTATTTTTTGACTAAAGGCAGAGGAGGGGTTACTCAGGGGCTGGGTCTGTGATTTTGCTCTGGAGGAGGGAGGGGCTGACTGGCAGGTCTGAGTGGTGCCTTGGATTGTTTGGTGTTTTTGTCTTGCCTTATTCAGCCTGGTTCACTGGAGTGGGAACAGGGTCCTGGGACTGCGCCAGACCCTAGTTAGTAAAACTGATTGCATAATTGCCTGGTATTTGATGGCTCTAGGCCCCTAGTAATAACTCTCCTTTATACGTGTTTAGGCCCTCTCTGTGGGAAGAACATGTTTGTACCATCCTTACTGCCCAGTGAGGTGAGCAAGGGTGAGGAGAGAGCCTTCCTCAAATGCCATCAGGACACCCCACCTCTTTGTGTCCTCCAGAATCTCTGCTTTCCTTGGCCCACGTTCTAGACCCCTGGGTGCAGCTGTTAAGGAATGGCGGGCCTGTCTTTGCTGCAGAAAGTCAGTGAATTAAGGAAACAGCAGCTACCAGGCCCACCTGCCCACTCCCTAGAAGAATCATATCAGGGCTTTACTTGAGAATTTATAAAACTTGTTGAGGATTAGAAATCAAAGTTACAGTGTTGTCATCCTAAGATGATTTTATATTATTTGACCTAAAAACATTAAAGCAAGATCTGCTTGTAACATCTCTAGTTACAAAACAATGTTGATCTTCTACTGCATGAAAGAGAATATTCTAACTATTCAACTTGGCATACAAAATAGACTATAATTGGACTCCTACCACATAAGGTGTTCAGTTATCATTGTGTGGCTGGAAGTAGTTTTTCTTTGGATAATGCTGATGGTTTACTTAACGTTTCACACATTTTGCATATCAAAATTTGTGTCGGTCTTGGTATGTTGTTCTTGTTCCTGTTTTATAGTTGAGGGCCTAAGACTCAGGGAAGTTAAAAAGATCTTGCCCAGTTTCATGTGGCCATGATAAAGTCACCACTCCAACTAAACTGAGGGCGTAAAATACTGGTCCCTTGCCACTTCCGAGCTATATGACCTTGAACAGGTTTATCTTTAAAAGGGGGGTAACATAGCCTTGTCATCAGATTTTTCTGAGAGTAAAATAAGATAATCCAAGCGAAACGCTTGACGTAGTCCGCCATCTGGTAAGGGCTCAGGAAATGTTAGGTATCATTATGATACTCCCTTTTACCTGTCCTGCAATTAATGTTTCCAGTTTTTATTCCACTCTTATGAGTAAGACTGCTATAATTATCTTTGTCCAAATGGTTTGTTTTTTTTCTATTGTGTCACTTCCTTGGATTACATTCCAAGAACAGCATTACTAGGTTGAAAGGTATGATCCCTTTTTTTTTTGTTTTTTGCTTTTGTTCCATGTTGCCAAATGGCCTGTTAATGGGATGATTCCTACTTAACTATTAGACCCTTGAGTGATCCATCTCTTATGGATGGTACCTCCCTGTGACCTCTCAGCCTGTCAGAGGGACCATCCATCGTTCTTACTGAGGGTAAAAAGACCAACAGATTGTAGACTGATAGGAGCCAAGCCTTATAAAACAGTTTGTGCCCACAGTAAGACATAGATAAAGGTGGTCAACAAATTATACCCAAACCCCTAGGAATGTCTGGCCTCTTACCTGCTTCTTGCAGGCTCCATGGGCCATCTTGGGACGTGCACTGTTGGTGGATATGAGGGGGTGGTGTTGGGGGAGGTGGGAGCTGCTTCTGAACACCTGACCTGGAGTTGCAGAGAGAAAGACAGCCTTGTGCATGGGGACCATGGATGCCTCTGGACTTTTTATGTATGAGGGGGTACTAGTTTCTTAGGGCTGCTATAACAAAAGTACCCCAAACTGGGTGGCTTAGAATAGTAGAAACTTATTCTTTCACTGTTCTAGAGGCTAGAAGTCTGAAATCAAAGTGTAGGCAGAGCCGTGTTCCCTGGGAAAGCTTTAGGAAGTCTCTTTTCTGTCTCTCTTAGCATCTGATGATTTGCTGGCAAACCATTGGTGTCCTGAGCTGTGGCATAGCCCAGCAGCTACAGCTCCAATTGGACCCCTAACCTGCGAACTTCCATATGCTGCAGGTGTGGCCCTAACAAGAAAAGAAAAGAAAAAAAAAAGTATTGGGCCAGCTAGTGGCTTTAGTTTCTCCACTGAAAGATGAGGGGGTGGGGCTGGATGGCTTCTGAGGGCCCTTCCTGTTTTGACATCACATAATTCTTATTTGAGAGTTGACATTTTGGAGAAGCCCAAGTTCCTTGATCCTAAGAGTTGTCGTGAGGTCTGTCTAGTCAATGAGGTATGAGCAACTGACATGGAAAGGGTGCCTAGGAGGAGACAGCATGGGAACCCTGTATTTCCTACCCCAGCCCTTTCCAGCAAGACTTTGAGTCACCTTCTCCATGAGGCCTCTCCTGGGCGCCCTCTCTAAAATTTCAGTCCCATTCCTGATACTTCATGGTGCCTCTCTGGGCTTTATTTTCTTCTCCTTGTACTTAACCCCTTTCCAGAATGGTTTGTATATTCTGTACTTGTCTCACTTATTGTCTGTTTTCTCCACTTTTCTCAATTATTGTCTATTTTCTCCACTAGGGATTTTTATACAGTACTAAACATGACTGTCCTATACTAGGCACTTAATACATATTTATTGACTGTTGAATAATTGAAGGTATCGTACACTTGATAGATAGGGTACAATTTTTAAAGGGATGTATCAGTTATAATTTTTGAGGGGTGTCACTCTTTGTTGGCTCCAGGCCCCTGCCTTAGGCTACCTGGAGCCCTGCTGTAAGCAGCATCTGCTTTTGAAGGGATTGTTCCATTTATCTAGTGCTTTGTAACAAAACACCCTCTGCCTTAGCAGCATAAAATAATATTATTATGCTCAACATAATAACGAGTGTTATTATTTGTTATGCTCAGAAGTTCTGCGAGTCAGAACTTTGAACAGGACATGGTGGAGATGGCTTGAGAAGACCTAGATGGCTCAGGTATCAGATGGCTGGGAGGTGGGATCATTGCAGGCGTCTTCATGTACAGTCCTGTGCTTGGGCTGCGATAACTTAAAGGTGGGGCTCAGCTGAGACACGTGTAGCCAGAGTGCCTACATGTGACCTCTGCATGTGGCGTGGGCTTCCTCACCACACGGTGGCTGGATCCTAAGAGGGAGGGTCCCCAGAGGAAGCTCTTGGAGAATGAGCCTGCCATGGGAGCCAAGTAGAGCCTGTCTCGTCTTTTGTTCCCTGACCCCAGAAATCACATAATGTCACCTTCACCATATTCTATGGGTCAAAGCAGTCACAAGCCCACTCAGATTCCGGGGACAGGGAACAGAGATTCTCCCGTACCTCGTTGGGAGGAGTGTCAAAGATTTGGAGGGCATGTTTTAAAGCTGCCACAAGGATCCTACGGCGCTTTCACCAGCCTCAGTCTGGAGTGAAGTTTGAGTGAGATTTCTGGTACTAGGAACTTACTGTGGATTATGACTATTCTTCTGTCTCACTCTCACTAATTGAGTTTCTTCAGAGTTCTGTCATTTTACTGCCTTTGCAGCCTCTAGCTGCTTAGCTGGCACTTAGCAAGTGAGTTGGAAGGTGAATGAATGAATGAATGAACAAGTGAGCAAAGGTGCTTTCTGTGCTGGCATAACACTGCTGGGTCTCTAGGATGCCTTGAAGCTCACGTTGGTCAAGGCCAAAGTTTTCTGAGCAGCTCTGTTCATATGCTGAACTGCTGAGACCTGTAGCCAGGCCTCTGGCCACCCAGGAATAGATTCCTTCAGAGGAGGAAAGAGTTTGGAGAGAGGAGGTGTGTGTTGTGTTAGGAGACAAGCAATCATCTGGTTTGACTGTAGCAAAGACTTCCTGTGTTTCTATAGGACAATAGTAGAATGGGGCTGGAGTGCATGGGCTCCAGCTGCAGGCTGAGTGTTTAGAGTTTGTTAGTGGGGAGTCACCAAAGGTTGCTGAGCAGCAGGAGAGCTGTGGATGAGGAAGATTAACACTGAGGATGGATTGTAGTGAGGGAACACCAGCGACAGGGAGGACTGTGGGCCTGCAGTCAGTCCAGATATGAATCCAGGGCTTAGACCTGGCTGGAGATTGCAGGAGAGCCAGTGTGAGGAGGGATGTGAAGGATGTGAAGTCAGCAGATGTTGGAGACTATCTGAGTGGTGACAGAAAGGAGAGTAAAAGATGGTACAGCCATCATATTGTAGGTACTATTTTCTATGAAAAAAAAAATCTATGAAATTTCAAATATGCAGCAAAGTTTAAACAGATGTACAGTGAATACTTATATACTCTCAACCTAGATTCTAAAATTAACATTTTGCTTTTTCGCTTTGTCCTGTATCTCTCCATCCCTGTCATCCATTCGACTGTCTTGTTTCTGTGAAGCATTTCAAAGTAGGTTGCAGGAGTTCCCATAGTGGCTCAGCAATAGCGAACCCGATTAGTATCCATGAGGATGCAGGTCCCTGGCCTTGCTCAGTGGGTTAGGGATCTAGCGTTGCCATGAGCTGTGGTGTAGGCCGGCAGCTACAGCTCCGATTTGACCCCTAGCCTGGGAACCTCCATATGTCGCAGGTTAGGCCCTAAAAAGGCGATAAAAAAAAAAAAAGTAGGTTGCAGACAGTGGTACATCTCCCCCTAAATGCTAACTGTTAATGCATGCATACTATTAATTAGAATTCAATAATTGTTTACATTATTTTTCTTTTGAGATAAAATTTATGTACGTGAAATGCACAAATCTTAAGTGTACCATTGTCTGACTTTTGACAAAAGCATGCAACCTTTTCAGGTTTGGACATCACCAGCATCCCATAAAATTCCTTCATATTCCTTCCCAATCAGTCTCTGTCTCAACTCTTCAGAGGCAAACACTATTCGAATTTTTAAACTGTAGATTCCTTGTGCCTTTTCTAGAACTTCATATAAATGGAATCCTACAGTAGGTACTCTTTGGTTTGAAATTTCTGTCACTTGGTGTAATGTTTTTGAGATCCATCCATGTTGTTTTGTATCAGTAGTTCCTTCTTTATTTCTGAATAGTATTCCTTTGTATGGCTGTACCAGGGTTTTGTGTCTTCATTCATCTTTTGATGGATACGGGGCTGTTTGCAGTTTTTGGCTATTCTGAATAAAGCTGCCATGAACATCTTGTACAGGTCTTTTTCGGTGGATGTGTGTTTTCATTTCTCTTGGATAAATACCTGGGAGTGAAATATCACTGGTTCATAGGATAGGTCTGTGTTTTCTGCTTCATAAGTAACTGACAAAGAGGTTGTACCATTTTTACGCTTCCCGAATGTATCAGAGTCTGGTCATTCTGCATCCCCATCAACATTTGATATTGTCAGACTTAAATTTTAGCCATCCTAGTGGATATGTAGCAGTATCCTAAAATAGTTATAATTTACATTTCCATAATGATTGACGATATTAAGAACTTTTTAAAATGTGCTTATTGACCATTTCTGTATCTTTCTTTCTGAAGTGTTATTCAAATATTTTCACCATTTAAAAATTGTGTTTTTCTTTTGTCTTATAGAATTTTAGGAATTCTTTATTCTGAATACTACTTTATAGATACGGGATTTGTAAATCTTTTTCCTTCTTTTGGCCTGCCTATTCATTTTCTTTTTCTTTCTTTTTTTTTAGATCTTTTTTAGGGCTGCACCCACGGCATATGAAGGTTCCCAGGCTAGGGGTCTAACAGGAGCTGTAGCTGCCGGCCTTCGCCACAGCCACGGCAACACGGGATCCGAGCCACGTCTGCAAACTACACCAGAGCTCACGGCAACGCTGGATCCTTAACCCACTGAGCGAGGCCAGAGATCGAACCCATAACCTCATGGTTCCTAGTTGGATTCATTAACCACTGAGCCACGACGGGTACTCCCTCATTTTCTTTCTTTTATTTTTTTTTCTATTCATTTTCTCAACAGTGTCTTCTGACGAGTAGAAGTTTTAAATTTTTTTTCCAGTGATTCCATTGTTTTTTATTTTTTTATTTTTATTTTTATTTATTTATTTATTTTTTGCATTATAGCTGGTTTACAGATTTCTGTCAGATTTTCCAACTGCACCGCGTGGTAACCTGGTTACATGTACATATATGGATTTGTCACATGTAATTAGATATAGTTCCCCGTGCAATACAGTTGGATCTCCTTGCTATTCCATCATTAAAGCACTAGTTATCCCCATTCCCTCCCACCCCTCCTCCACCCCTCCCCCGCCCCCTTGGCAACCACAAGTCTGTTCCCCAAGTTCGTGATTTTCTTTTCTGTTGAGATGT
>PVHT021183693.1:54492743-54531334 GCA_004024745.2 Catagonus wagneri
CACATGAAAAAATGCTCAACATCTCTGATAATTAGAGAAATGCAAATCAAAACTACCATGAGATACCACCTCACACCAGTCAGAATGGCCATCATTAACAAGTCCACAAACAACAAATGCTGGAGGGGGTGTGGAGAAAAGGGAATCCTCCTGCACTGTTGGTGGGAATGTAAGCTGGTGCAGCCACTATGGAAGACAGTGTGGAGGTACCTTAGAAAACTCTACATAGAATTACCATATGACCCAGCAATCCCACTCTTGGGCACATATCCAGACAAAAATTGCCTGGAGAAAGACACTTGCACACGCATGTTCACTGCAGCACTATTCACAATAGCCAAGACATGGAAACAACCCAAATGTCCATCGACAGATGACTGGATTAAGTTTTAAATTTTAATAAGATCTAATTTATCACTTTCTTTGTAAGACTTTTTTTTTTTCCTGCGTCCTAAGAAACTTTTGCTGACACTCACATTACAAAGATCATCTCTTATATTTTCTTCTAGAAACTTTGTAACTTTAATTTTTATGTTTAGATCTATCATTGATCTCATTTAGTTTTTGTGTACAATATGAAGGGGGGGGTCAAAATTCCTTTTTTTCCTCAAATGGATATCCAGTTAGTTGTTCCTGCCACATTTGTTGCAAAACACTTTCTCTTTTGTTAGGTACTGTTTTTTTGTTTGTTTGTTTGTTTTTGTCTTTTTGCCTTTTCTAGGGCCGCAGTCACAGCGTATGGAGGTTCCCAGGCTAGGGGTCTAACAGGAGCTGTAGCTGCCGGCCTACGCAACAGCCACAGCCACAGCAATGCGGGATCCGAGCTGCGTCTGCAACCTACACCACAGCTCACGGCAACGCCAGATCCTTAACCCACTTAGTGATGCCAGGGATCGAACCCGCAACCTCATGGTTCCTAGTCGGATTTGTTAACCACTGAGCCACAACGGGAGCTCCAGTTACTGTTTTTAATCCTCATTTTGCCGATGAAGAAACTGAGACTGAGCTAGATTAAGTAACTTGTTCATCAGTCCTGGAGCTGTAGAGTCAGATCCAGAATTTGCACCTAGAGCCTGTATTTTTATCCATTGTGCTCTGTTTCCTTCTCATGCTGATGACTCTGAGATTTCGACCTGAGTGCCAGGTGGCTCTGTGTAAGGCATCGGAAGTAGGGGTGAGTTTCATTTGGGGTTGAATTGGAGGGTCCCTGGGAAACCTGAGTGGGTCCCTTGGGAAGCAGAAAAGGGAGGGAAGGACAGTAGCAGAGGAGGAGGGAAAGAGGTGCTGAAAAGGGACATTATTGGGGCATTAGTAAAGTCCAACCCAAACTTTGCTGCCTCTGCTGACCCGACGTGTGAGCTGTTAGTATCCCCATATGTCAGGTGAGGAAATGGAGGGCCAGAGATGCCAGGAGACTTAGGCAGGGTCACCCAGCTGGAAGCAATGGTGCCGAGCCGACGACCCAGGAGTCTCGCCCCAGAGCCCACCTTGCCAAGCCCACAGGGCCCTGCTGACAGGTACTTTATGGCTCTCTTCTTTCAAAAATAGAGCCGGAAGGAGGTCTCTTGACATTTCCTTTCACGATCTTAACATGTAATCACATGGTGTCCAACTAGTTTTTAACTAAATACAGCCTCCCGTGCGTTTTGCCCTGGCACTAGTTCAGCTAAAATATTCTTAATTTCAGAAGAGGAGGCAGTAAGACCACTGTGTTTACTGACCAATTTAGACCATCTCAGGGCACAGCTTTGAGGATCATAGTACGCCCTGAGTGACTATTTTAACAGTCCATGGCAAGATGACAGCATCTTGGGCTCCGACGCAAGAATTATTCTCAGACAGGGCTTTTTTCGGTGCCATAACTTTAACCAGCTGGAATTCTTTTCCATCCTATTCAACTTCCCGAAGTCAAGAATGTTGCCTTTTATTGGGAAATCTGCATTTCATTGTATAGACAGAACACTATGTCCTTGGCTCACTGGGTCTCCAGGAGAAGCTGTGTCTTTATTTTATTTCAGGCACTGGGTTTCCTAAGGGCTCAAATACCAGCGAGTCGGTTTCAAGCATGAGAGGTCGGAGACAGAGCACTGTTCCCATCAAAGAATGTGAGAGGCACACCATACACCCCAGTGCAACCCAAGCCTTGTACGTGGGAGTCGGGGGAAGGGAAGAGGGGGCACTGCTCGCAGCATGGCTTCCACCCCTCCAGCCAGGAGCTCTGCACTGGGCCTGCTGGGGTGGGTGCTGCTGTATCCTCCACTTTGGGGCTGCAGACTTGGGAGAAGGGTGTTGTGATCAGCATACCGGAAGTCATCATCTAAATCACAGTAGTCCTCTTCCAAGAGTGTGTGTTATCACCTCTTATTTTGGTGATGCCACGTTGCTCTGAAGGTTTTTGGAATTTGAGTTTTAGAACAGCACTTAAGGGTTAGAACAGTTCTTTCTTCCTTCTGAGGGAGAGCTTTGCTTTTTATTTAGCTGCATCTAAAACCACTAAAAATCCCATTACTTAAAAATCTCTATTGGGGAGTTCCCGTTGTGGCTCAGTGGGTTAAGAACCTGACACAGTGTCTATGAGGATGCGGGTTTGATCCCTGGCCTCGCTCAGTGGGTTAAGGATCTGCCATTGCCGCAAGCTACAGTATAAGTTGCATGTGGCTCGGATCCTGCATTGTGGCTGTGGCAGAGGTCGGCACCTGCAGCTCTGATTTGATCCCTAGCCTGGAAACTTCCATATGCTGCATTGTGGCCCTAAAAAAAAAAAAAATGTGTTTTTGTATATAAATTTACTGTTTCTACTACCTGCAAGAAATTGCTGGTAACAATTCTTTTTTTGACAAGGAAAGGCATCTATTAAATATAATGTTTTATTTTTGAAGCCACAGAAGAAAATGTGGAGTTTTCCACTTATATTTCTTTTTTATGCAATTCTGAAATCTTGGTTGTCATTTTAAAAACTTTCATTGAAGTATATTTGATTTACAATGTGTTTATTTCTGCTGTACAGCAGGGTGGTTGAGTGATACATATACATATGTCCATTCTTTTTCGGATTCTTTTTCCCATATAGGTTATCACAGAATGCTGAGTATCTGGTAACAGATGGACTGCCCATTCCTTATCATAACCAGATGTTATCATTTAAACTTTTGTCAGTCTAATGGATAATAAGTACTACCTCATTGTTAATTTAATTCTTACTTACCTCTAGTGAGATTGGATATGCTGCCATGTTTTTAGGCTGTTTGGAAATTGTCTGTTCTTGTCCTTGGCCCATCTTTCTATTAAATAATTTGCTGTTTTCTTCTTAAGTTATAGAAGCTCCCATATGATAGTGATATTTGGACAGTCTTTTTAAGGTCTTGTATTATGACACAGCTTCATCTTTTGAACATAGCTTAGATTTTTGGAAATGGCTGGCATTTGGTGTGACTGAATCAGGTTGAATTATATGTGAATCTAGTTAAATACTTTCGGTAACAAATACAACTGGCAAAATCGGCTCTGGGGACAAGCCAGCTGACTCCTGCACACAGCTTGCCTGGCAGGAGCAGAAGGTGCAGGTGAACTAGAGAACCCAAGAGTAACCTAGTAGCCCTGCACATTCAGCATGGGAACATCCGTCGGTTTCTTGTACAAAGGGCACAGAGAGTGTTGCCTAAAGGGATGAGTCTGATACCTGGAGGTTATTTATTTATTTTGCTTTTTAGGGCCGTACCTGTGGCATATGGAGGTTCCCAGGCTAAGGGTCAAATGGGAGCTATAGCAGCCGGCCTGCACCACAGCCAAAGCAACACGGGATCTGAGCCGCCTCTGTGACCTACACCACAGCTCATGGCAATGCCAAATCCCTAACCCACCGAGCGAGGCCAGGGATCAAACCCACCACCTCATGGTTACTAGTCGGATTCGTTTCCGCTGCGCCACAACGGGAACTCCTGTGGAGATTATTTAAAAGGGCTTCTGCTCCAGCTAACATTTATTGAGTGACTGCTGGGAGTCAGATGTGCCAGGCTTGGGGCAAGAACACCTCTGCCCCTCCCGCTGAGCAGACAGATTGCGTGTGGAAAGATCACAGAGCACGACCCTTTCACCAGTCCAAATACGGCATTGACCCAGCACCTTGAATCCCTGAAACTAATCCAGTCCCCCCGCCGAGTCCCTATAACTAAGTATAGACACATACAGATTTTATGTCCATCCTTTCTGGTTTTTACTATGAAGCTATTTCGATAGTAGCTTAGAGGACAGTCTCTGCGTCAAACTGCTCGGTTTCACATCCTGGCTATGTGAAAGGTATTGCCTATACCTTTACTAGCTGTGTGATCCTGCGTAAATTTTAAGCTTCCCTTTCTTTCCCTTGGTTTTCTCATCTGTATTACGGAGATAATAGCACCTACGCCTCATAGGGTGTCAAAAGGAGTAAACGAAGTAATGTTCGCAATGCACTTAGCACGTTTGGTTTCAGGATGGAGTGTGGAGAAGCACTTTTGAGAACCGAGGCCTGTGACTCTCCCAGGCTAAGCAGGGGACTACTAAAGCGGCCAGAGGAGTGGGTGAAAGGGTAGAGCTCACCCATGTTTCTGGGGATCCAGCCCCAGTTTTCCTTTTTTAAGTACGTTGAGGCCTCTCCCTCTCTGGAGACCTCTCAATCCTTCTCGGTCCCACTGCATTTTTCTGTCTATTATATGCCATCTTCAGGGCCAACGCCAATACCACAGCATCTGGGCACCATTGCAAGTGGTAAAAATAAACTTGTCAAGCAGACAAATCCCTAAAGCTTCAGCAACAGCAGGAAAACTATCAAGCCTCAGGGCGCTGACTGAGAAAGGCCCAAGATCTAGTACCAGTAGGGACCCAGGAGTTCTTGTTGCCTCTAATTCTGCCTGTAGCTGAGAGTTGCCAGGTCTTAAGCCTCAGAAGCACAAATGGTAGGATCGAGATGGAAGGGGAAAGGAATGTATACAGGCCAGGTGACAGCCCCCCAGTAGGCTGTTTTAGGCTGGACTTGCCTCAGTGTTGAAAGCTTTGGGCCATAGCCCGTAACACACAGTTTCTTTATAAGAAGAACAGGTGTCCTCAGATTGCAATAACAAAAATATTACGGGTTTTGGAGTCATATCCAAATTCAAGCTCCACACTCTGTGACTTTGAGAAAGCACTGAACTTCTCTAAGCCTGTTTTCTCTACTGAAAAATGAGGATAACGTTGCCTACTTTGAAAGACTAGCTAGCTGTTGTGAGGATTAAATGTGTGCGTAAAATGCATTGTCATGTATACGGAAGGTCTCCATTAAATAGGAGCTCTTATTATCGGTAAATGCCCAAGAAATATTTGAATGGGTAGTGTAGCTAAGTGGAAAACCGGCCGTGTTAGGGGAGAGTTGGCAAAAAGCAAAGTGAAAAATAAGCCCATATGCAAAATAAACCCCTGGAATTCAGTGCTGAAATTGATGTGCCTCATCTCATCCCACCTGGTACCCTGATGAGACCAGTCCTGGGAAGTTCCCAGTGGATAAACAGATGAGAGAGTCATGGTGGTATGTTATAGGGGAGTGCCAAATTGAGTTGTTCAAACTAAAAGTGAAATTTCTTCCTACAAGCTCATAGGCAAAGAAGAAGTGCCCTTTCAGATCAAGGGGCAGGGAAGCTGCCTGGGTTGTGTGCTCTCCGTTTATTGATTCCAGACTTAAGTTATATCCTTTTATTGTCCAGTAACTGTGCAAGAACAATGTCACAGACACTGGAGACTCAAATGCTGATGCCCCAGTGTAGCAAATTCTATTCGGCAAAGAATGGATTTGTGGTTTTGAGATGTGCCACATCACGGTATCCTACTGTGTCCTCCTTCCATCCCGTTCTTTCTCCTGGAAGTTTTTACACTTGAATGAATGAGAGAGATTTATATTAGTCTTCCAAGTTCTTGCCAAAGTCCTCTGTTCTAGTTGGGTTGATCAATAAGTAGCTTTGATCTAAAAGAAGTTCCAGAGTTCCCTGGCGGCTCAGTGGGTTAAGGGTCTGGCATTGTCACTGCTGTGGCTCAGGTTCAATCCCTGGCCTGGGAACTTTCACTTGCCACAAGCATGGCCAAAAAGAATTAATAATTAAAAAGAGAAGTTCCCAAATCTCCAGGGCAGATGGTGGCAGAGAGCAGTGGGCCTCTTTGCCTTTCTCACCATACTTGCTTTTTGGGCAGGGAGGCTTTAGTGAGGTGAAGAGACTTCTCTGGCTTCAGAGAGACATGATTGGCATTCACATATGGTCCCCTTGTCCTTTTTTTATTTTTATTTTTGTCTTTTTAGGGCTGCATCCATAGCACATGGAAGTTCCCATGTGGAGGCTAAGGGTCTAATCGGAGCTGTAGCCTCCAGCCTACACCACAGCCACAGCAACACCAGATCCGAGCCACGTCTGCAACCTACACCACAGCTCACGGCAACACTGGATCCTTAACCCACTGAGCGAGCCCAGAGATTGAACCTGCATCCTCATGGATACCAGTCAGGTTTGTTGACTGCTGAGCTACGATGGGAGCTCCCCCTTGTCCTTTTTTTAAGTTTCATTTCTGAGGCACATGCCACTTTGGAAAGGAGGACCAGATTGCTAATTTGCCTTTTGTTTAAATTTTGAAATCTGCTTCTCCAAACTCATATCTCTGTTGGACCATAGGAAAGATAAAACAAAAAATGGACACGCCCAGCTTTGATGTGAACTAACCCTCTCTGTGGATCATAAGAAGGGAACTGCAAAAAGGTGATCAGAGACTAAAGCTTCTTGCGCTGTGGGTTGGATGGAGGCAGTGGCTGTGAAGAGTTTGCCTCCTATGAAATAAAAGGACCCAAGTGCTCTGCCTGCATTGAGGAACCAGAGTAAGGCTTGAAACCAGAGCTGAACAAGACTCAGCAAGTCATGAAGGAAGCCTGGGTGGTGTGAATGGGAAGGAAGCCTGTCAGCCTGCTGATGGGGACTGGGGCAGAAGCTGTGAGCCGAGCAAAGCAAGGACAAACACATCACCTCCCTACCAGGAACTGAGCCCAGCTGCCTGCTGGTTCTTTGACTGCAGCTGCTGTGTTCCTGTGGGGCTGTGACACCCAACCTGCTGCTGCATTGCAGGCCTGGAGGGTCAAGGAGACATGGAGTGAGAGAAAGGAACAAAATAACAAAAGTGAGAGGAACAGACTCAGAAGGAACTTGCAATTCCAAAATGGCAAACGAATCAAGAAATACGGGTCACAGAATCAACTATAAGAATAAAAAATTATCCCAAATGAAATTAACTTTGTAGAATAGTCTAGAAAAGACTTCATAATAAGTAGGTAGAGTATGTGCCCCACCCTCAAAAAAAGGAAGGTATAACTTTCATTTAAAAATAAGGAACTGTGAAGACAAAAATAAGATCAGGTGTGTATATATATATGTGTGTGTATATATATATATATATATATATATATATGTATGTATGTATATAAAATCGTGAAGTGAAATGAAAAATATAGTTACTGAAATTAAAAAAAAAATGTGGGGTACACTGATTCCTAGGTACCAAGGAAATGTGAGCTAATAGATTGTAAGGCAGTACAGAGAAACTTACCCTGGTCGAAGTACAGAAATACAAAAAGAACAGTTTAGACATGTGAAAGATGAAATGACAGGCTTCAACATTCTTTAACAAAAATTTCAGAGAGAACAGAGAACGGAAAAGTAATATTTACATAAACAGCTAATAATTTTCCAGAATTGGGTAACCATGAGTTCTTAGATCAAAAGTATCTCCTAGTACCTTGAAAGTTAAATAAAAAGTTAACCCAGAGCTGTACAGGTTGTAGTGAAACTGCATAATATCAAGGTGGGGGAAAAAAAACAGTATATGAGTCTGCTCAAGCTACTGTAACAAAATGCCTAGACTGGGTAGTTTAAACAACAGACATTATTTCTCACAGTTTTGGAGGCTGGCAAGTTTGAGATCAAAACTGATTTGGTTTCTGTTGAAAGCCCTCTTCCTGGCTTGTTGATGGCTGCCTTCTCACTGTGCCCTCAGATGGCAGGGGGGAGAGAGTGTGCGAGTTCTCTCCTGTCTCTCTTTCTAAGGACACTCTCTGATCAGGATCCACTCTTATGATTGCATTTAGCCCTAATTATCTCCATGAAGGCCCAGTCTCCAAATACTAGGGTAGGGTGGGGGTGGGGGGGGGGAGGCTTCATCATAAGCATGTTCTGGGGACATGAACATTCAGTGCATAACAACCAGCTAAAAATCAGAGTTAAAAATATGTCCTGTATTGGAAGTTCCCATTGTCGCTCAGAAGTAATGAACCCGACTACTATCCATGAGGATGCGGGTTCAATTCCTGGCCTTGTTCAGTGGGTTAAGGATCTGGCTTTGCTGAGACCTGTGGTGCAGGTTGCAGATGTGGTTGGGATCCCGCGTTACTATGACTGGTGTAGGCTGGCAGCTGTAGCTCTGATTCAACCCCTAGCCTGGGAACCTCCATATGCCACACATGTGGCCTTAAAAAGTAAACCAAAAACATAACCCCCCCCCCAAAAAAAAACCCAATCGTCATGTATAAACATGTATAAATAAATGCCAGGCTGATAGATGTTTCAGCAGAAGAAAACAGACAGCTTCTAAGTCTTGGACTTAGAATACTCTTCCCTAGATAAAATATCCTTTCAGAATGAGATAACAGGAGTTCCCGTCGTGGCTCAGCGGATACGAATCTGACTAGGAACCATGAAGTTGCGGATTCGATCCCTGGCCTCGCTCAGTGGGTTAATAAGGATCTGGTGTTGCCGTGAGCTGTGGTGTAAGTCGCAGATGCGGCTCAGGTCCCGTGCTGCTGTGGCTCTGGCGTAGGCCGGCGGCTACAGCTCCTGTTAGACCCCTAGCCTGGGAACCTCCATATGCCGTGGGTGTGGCCCTAAAAAAAAAAAAAGACAAAAAAAAAAAATGAGAGAACAGTAAAGACCAAAAGCATAAATTCACAGACTCTCACTAAAAGAACTAGTAAAAGATATGCCTTAGAAAGAAAAAAAATTAATGAAAAAAGATGCACAATATAAGAACACTGAACCAAGGTGATTAAATATATTTATATTCATTTAACTGTTAACTGTGTAAATAATTCCTAAGTGTGTGTGTACGGGGCGGGGGGGGGGTAAAATTATTAAAATGGAAATAAGGCAACAATAGCAATATGGGCAGGCTGTTGGAGCAGATGTTAAAGCCATATTCAGAGTCACCAAGATGATAATTATAGACTTTGTAAGAAAAAATTATAGGAGTTCCTGTTGTGGCTCAGCTTGAACAATTCTGCCTAGTATCTATGAGGATGCAGGTTCGCTCCCTGGCCTCGCTCAGTGGGTTAAGGATCTGGTGTTGCCATGAGCTGTGGTGTAGGTTACAGACATGACTTGGATCTGGTGTTGCTGTGGCTGTTGTGTAGGCCGGCGGCTACAGCTCTGATTGGACCCCCTAGCCTGGGAACCTCCACATGCTGTGGATACAGCCCTAAAAAGACAAAAAAAAAAAATTATAATTGTTTTCAGTTGCGTTTTGCTGTGTAGCGAACCACTATAAAATTAAATGGCTCAAAGGAAACATGGTCTTATTTAGCTCTGGAATCTTTGGGCTAGCTGGGCAATTTTAAGAATCTGGCCAGCTCAGCTGATCTTGACTATCATATACATCTGTGATGGGCTGGCGGCTAGATGATCTAGGATAGCATCACTCACGTCTGGAAGTGGACTGCCTGCCTTCTGAGATGCCTTAGTTCTCTTTCAAATTGCCTCTCATCTTCCAGATTGTCTGCTGAGGCTGTTCAAAAGGTAATCCAGGGTTCCAAATGCAACCAGAGGGCAGGCCTCCCTCTGCAAGCACTTCTTAAGCTTCTGTTTGTATTACATTTACTAATGTCCTATTAGCCAGAAATAAAAGCCATGTGGCCAAGCCCAGATTTAAGGAGTGGAGAAATAGACTCCACCCCTTGGTTAGAGGAAAAGAATTTGTGGCTGCTTTTAGAATCTATCACAGTCTGCTCCTTGGCCACAAAGTATTCACATTTCTTCCATGTGCAAAGTTGCCAACCCTCATTGCAGGCTTCCTGTCTCATCCTCCTTAGAGCCGGTGATCTCATGAGCTTATCACATCAGAGTGAAGGAGGCTTCTTAGATGTGGCTTCTTGGATAAGGCTCCTCTTGATCCAGAGGTCTGCAAATTAAAAATGAGAAGTCATCTTCCCACTACATACCCGACATATGGTGGCGAGACAGAGGCATAGAAAATTAACTGAACAGATACTTCCTTTCAGAAGAGGGAAGATGACGATCACTGGTCTGAAAGACCCTCTAGGCCATTAAACTGAGCAGCCAGGTATTGGGGACTCTGTTCCATTTTGAGAGGAAGGAAAAGGACCAGGCTTGTCCCCCAGTGGGAAAGATAAGAACTAGGATTAAGAATGCTTATAATGCCTTTGGAATGGGTAAGCAAAAAGATCCTTCTGTACAGCCCTGGGAACTCTATCTAGTCACTTGTGATGGGGCATGATGGAGGATAATGTGAGAAAAAGAATGTATATATGTGTGTGTGTCTGAGTCACATTGCTGAACAGTGGAAAATAGTACACTGTAAACCAACTATAATGGAAAAAAAATCATTTTTAAAAGAAGAATGCTTATAAGCAGTGTATCGCCAAGTAAAAATGATGCTACGTCAACAGCTGTAGCAGGACTTAGGAAAGAGGAGCAAGAGGAGAGAGGATGGGAGAGAGAAGGGCTGTGCATGAAGGATGGAGGCAAAAAAGGGAGGAGAGAGAGGGAGGAGAGAGAGGAGAGGGAGCTTTCTTTCTTTCTTTCTGTGTGTCCTTTTAGGGCCACACCCGTGGCATATGGAGGTTCCCAGGCTAGGGGTCGAATCGGAGCTGTAGCCACCGGCCTATGCCACAGCCACAGCAACGTGGGATCTGAGCCACGTCTGCAACCTACACCACAGCTCACAGCAACACCAGATCCTTAACCCACTGAGCAAGGCCAGGGGACGCGAACCCACATCCTCATGTGTGTTAGGTTCGTTAACCGCTGAGCTATGACAGGAACTCCAAGAGAGAGCTTTCTGACCCTACAGATCTTCCAAGTTTTCCCTCTTTGGTCATTTTTGCTCAGATTTATGCTCTGATTTAACTCATCAGAAACTCTTTTTGAAGATAGTCCCTAGTCAGGAACTTAAAACATAAAATTCTTGCTCTGGGGAAGCAAAGGCATCAAACAAATGACTTCCCAGGGGCTCAGAGCAGCAAAGCAGAGGGCACGTGGGCCGAAGCAGCCGGAGGCCTAGAGCCGCTGCCTCTTAGCTGGGCTATTGTTGGGAACTGACTTGACCTCTGAGCATTGGTCTTCCTCATCTGTAAAGTGGACTGAATTCAAAAGTGGAAAGTGGAGTTATGGGAATTAAATAAAACAAACGGGCTTTTCTAACCTGGGGGGAGAAAAAGTCTGCCTGAGCAAATTTTGCAGGGTGTCCCTATTCCAGGGCAAAGAATGGCCCTTGATTAGGGATCAGTGCTGCTTCCTGGGCGTGTCCTCCCAGTCCATTGTTCTTCAAGGCTCTAGACTCCGTCTTCTAGTCCTTTGCTTTCCCACCTTAAGAAATCTTTCCTCTATTTCCTTGAGAATCAGCCCTGTTAACAGTTCAGTAGCTCTCTCTTCTGGCTTCCTGACCGTAGGTAGTTGAGAGCCAAGGGAACTCTTTACAATTTTAATCAACCTAAGACCCTCTAGTTCAGGCTCAGGGTGCTTTTGTGGTATAGTTTTACTTTTTGGGCCACACCTGCAGCATATGGAGTTTCCTGGGCTAGGGGTGGAATTGGAAGCTGCAGCTGCTGGCCTACACCACAGCCACAGCAATGTGGGATCCAAGCTGCTTCTGTGACCTACACCACAGCTCACAGCAACGCTGGATCCCCAACCCCCTGAACAAGGCCAGGGATCAAACCCATGTCCTCATGGATTCTCTTAGGGTTCATTAACTGCTTGAGCCATGGTGGGAGCTCCCTGTTTTTTGTTTTTAACATTTTGGGCTTTCTGTGTAAAAGATTATAGTTGACTTCATTCTACAAAAGCTGTACCCAGAATTATTTTCCTCCAGGTTTATTCACTGTAATTTGGGATTAGGCTTCTGTCATGCCTTTTGGTCTAGCTGAGAAAGTGTACTAGGCATTTCCTTAAATCCTTCAGAGGTCTTAACAAGTGGCCATACACTTGCTTTTCTCTTTGTCCTTAGGTCTCCTTTTACTTTGAGAATATTTTACTTGAAGGCTATTCGAATACGGGGAGACTGGAGGTGAGAATTTTATTTTACAACACAGCAGGTCCTGGGCCCTCTGAATTCCATCTAAATTCTGGCTGCAAACCGAACACTTCCTTCTTTAGCGCATCTCTGTCTTGCCATCCTTTATCATATACAGTTAAGAGCACCCAAGTGGCACTTTCCAGATTCTTCCTGGAGAGTTACTTGGTTGTAACTGAAAGGTCATCAGGTTCATTTTTTTCCCCCTCTCAAGTTATTGCAAGCTTCACTTTTACCAGTTGTTCTGTCTTTGCATAGTATGAGTCATCATTTTCCAAACCTGCTAGAGCAGGTTTTTTTTTTCTTTTCCATTTTTGCAGCCTTTACAATCAATCTTTGCAAAATCTGTTACTGATTTTCTAGTCACTGCCCTATTCCAAAGCCAATACCACATTTTAGTTTTTTGTTGTGGCAGCACTCCACACTTGAAAGCAGTTTCTGTATTAGTTAGCTTTGGCTGCATAACAAACCACCCCCATATTTAGGGACTTAAACTTTCACTTAAATCGTTACTTTGGGGGTTGGCCAAGTGCTCTTTTGGGTTTGGGCCAGCACAGTTGATCTCTCAGTTTAGTCAAGAAAGGTTTTCTTTTGGGAAAATTTATGACCTTAAATGCATATATTAATTTAAAATATGAAAAATTGAATACTGTATTATTTAAAATGGCATTTGGCTATGTGTAATAGATTCTAAATGATCATGGGTTAAATGCCCTATAGAGGTTTAATATTTGTCATGTAACAAAAAAATCTGTGTTGTTGAACTCAAGTTCATGTGCCGACACACAGTGTGGCCAAAGAAACAAACATGGAAGCTTGGAGCAGAGAAAGGTTGACTGAGAGGGCACTGATCATGAAGACGGGAGATACAGGTTTTTCTCAGATCCATCTTTTGGATGGCCAGGGTGTGAGGTTTTTAAAGGCCACATTCGGGGTGAGGGTTGCAAGAGACATGACTTTCTTTTGATTGGTTGGTGGTGAGGTAACAGGGTGGTGTTTCAGGAATCTTAATCATCCACCTTCTGGTTCAAGCCAGTGTGGGGTCCATGTGCTTGTGCTCTGCAGGTAGTCACCATCCTCTACCTGTGGGGGGGGGGGTCTTAGTTCCTGCAGAACAACTCAAAGATATGTGTCACAATGAACCTCTTTGCAGAACAGATACTGACTCACAGACTTTGGAAAACTTATGGTTTCCAAATGAGACAGGCTGGGGGGTGGGGGGATGCACTGAGGGTTTGGGATGGAAATGCTATAAAATTTGGTTGTGGTGATTTTTGTGCACCTATAATTGTAATAAAATTCATTAAGTAATTAAAAAAATCAAAAGATATGTGTCAGATGGATATGTATATATATCCTCTGAGGGGGAGCTAGGACTCTAAGCTATTGTTTCTTGAATGCTTTTCCTTTGTTTCTGCATTCCCTTACTTTCCTAATTAGTAACTGTTTTAATCTGCTGTCTGGAATTTAGAGCAGACCTTTTTCTACAAACAAGACACAGGGAACACAGAAAGGCTTTTTTTACCTGAGAGGGTGCTGTGTGGTACCGCTCGGTTATAGTTCCCCTTTTTCTTTGATACTCCTCAATCCTAAGGGAAACAAGTGAGGGGTGAAGAAGTAAACAAAGTTTTGGATAAAGAGGTTAACCATAAACTTGGCAGAGGAACTCGACTTTAGGGGGACTCCATTTGGAGGTAGACAGTCCAAAACAGATGTGGAGATTCCATGATGCCATTGTGGCCACAGGCTCTTCTAATTTTTCATCATCTAAACTTAGCTTTCATACTCATGCTTGCTGCCTCATGGTTGCAGGATGGCTGCTTTACTTCCGATTTTGTATGCACATTCCGAACATGATGGGGAAAAAAAGGACAGGTTATGAAAGAGGCATGTACCAGCTGAGTCTGCTATCTTTAAGTAAAGAGTTTCCCTGGAAGCCCAACCTATATAAGTAACTTCCACTTATATGTCACTGGTAAGAGCTGTGTTATATGACATTTCCTAGCTGCAAGGGATTCTGAAAGATACAATTTTTTTTTTTCAGCTTGGCATGTTGCTTTCCCAAACTAAATAGTGGTTATGTTAATATGTTAATAAAGAAAAAAAGAATAAATATTGTACAGGCAACTATTATTGTCTATACATGTCCAGCTCTAAAAAGCTAGACAAGGAATAAGAATAAGCCTTTAGAAAAGTAGAAGTAAGGAAATTAAGGATAAGTCAAATGAAATAGCAGTTTAGAGGATTAAAAAATGTATAAAATAGCTAAATCCCTAGTTAAGATTTAAAAAAAAAAAGCCACAAATAATATTTTGAAAAAATGGAAACTATAACTGCAGATGTGTAATAGGTAATACAAATAATAAGATTATACTCTGAAGAATTTTATTCGAAAATTTATATTGGGAAAAAACTGTTTTCTAGGTAAATATAATTTACCAAACTTCAAAAAATATAGAAAATTCTAATAAAGCAGAACTTAGATTGATAACCAAAACTTCCTCTCCCCAAAATGTCAGGCTTAGGTGTTTTACATCTGTACTTTATTCATCTTCTAAGAACTAGATAATCCTAATATTGACAATCTGTTTAAGAGAATAGAAAATTAGGAAAAGCTATGTACTTTTACGATTTTAATATAACCTAAATACCCAAACAAGGCATGAAGAATACAGAAAAGAAAAATTATACATGAATTCAATTTATAAGCATAGATGCTCATGAAATATTTGAAAATCTATTTCAAATATTTACATTCCAAGTAGAGTTTATGCAGGAAAGTAAGAATGGGGAGATCCCATCATGGCACCGCAGAAACGAATCCAACTAAGAATCATGAGGTTGTGGATTCGATTCCTGGCCTCGCTCAGTGGGTTAAGGATCCAGCATTGCTGAGATCTGTGATGTAGGTTGCAGATGTGGCTCGGATCTGGCAATGCTGTGGCTGTGGTGTAGACCGGCAGCTACAGCTCTGATTAGACCCCTAGCCTGGGAACCTCCATATGCTGTGGGTGTGACCTTAAAAAGCAAAGAAAAAAGGAAAAAAGAAATTAAGAATGATCCAACATCAGGAAATATGTTAATGTGGAGTTCCCTTCGTGGCTCAGTGGTTAACGAATCCGACTAAGAACCATGAGGTTGCGGATTCGATCCCTGGCCTTGCTCAGTGGGTTAAGGATCCGGCATTGCTGTGAGCTGTGGTGAAGGTTGCAGACGTGGCTTGGATCCCACGTTGCTGTGGCTGTGGCGAAGGCCACGGCTACAGCTCCTGTTAGACCCCTAGCCTGGGAACCTCTATATGCCACGGGTGCGGCTCTAGATAAAGATAAAAAAAAAAAAAGAAGGAAATATGTTAATGTAATAAAACATACTAACAGCTCAGTAATACCTATAATATATAAGATACAGAAAAAGCGGTTGTCAAAATTCAGTGCTTATTCATGGTTGAATAGACTTTTCAGGAAACCTAGGAAATTTCCTTAACTTGATAAAGAGCATCTATCAAAATATTACAGCAAAAACTATCCTTAACAATAAGATGCTAGGCTCCTTTTCAGTAAAATAATGAAAAAGACATAGATGCCTTTTTTTCCCCATTACTTAATGAGTTTTATTACAATTATAGGTGTACAAAAATCATCACAACCAAATTTTATAGCATTTCCATCCCAAACTCTCAGTGCATCCCCCACCCCCCAACTTGTCTCATTTGGAAACCATAAGTTTTCCAAAGTCTGTGAGTCATTATCTGTTCTGCAAAGAAGCTCATGTGTCCTTTTTTTAGTTTCCACATGTAAGTGGTAGCATTTGATGTCGGTGTCTCATTGTCTGACTGGTTTCACTTCGCATGATAATTTCTAGGTCCATCCATGTTGCTATAAATGTTGGTAATTCATTCCTTTTAATGGCTGAGTAATATTCCATTGTGTGTATGTACCAGATCTTCCTTATCCACTCCTCTGTCGATGGGCATTTAGGCGGTTTCCGTGACTTGGCTATTTGTATAGGGTGCTGCAATGAACAATGGAGTTCATGTGTCTTTTCGAGTCATGGTTTTCTCTGGATAGATGCCAGGAGTGGGATTGCTAGATCAAATGGTAATTCTATTTTTAATTTTCTGAGGAATCTCCATACCGTTTTCCACAGTGGTTGCACCAATTTGCATTCCCAACAGTGTAATAGGGATCCTTTTTTTCCACACCCTCTCCAGCACTTATTGTTTGTAGACTTTTGGTGATGGCCATTCTGTAAGGTGGTATCTCATAGTGGTTTTGATTTGCATTTCTCTAATAACGAGTGGTGTTGGACATCTTTTCATGTGTTCTTTGGCCATCTGTATGTCTTCTTTGGAGAACTGTCTGTTTAGATCTTCTGTCCATTTTTTGATGGAGTTGTTTTTTTTTTTGGTATTGAGCTGTAGGAGGTGTTTGTAAATTTTGGAGATTAATCCCTTGTCAGTCAATTCATTTGGAAATATTTTCTCCCATTCTTTGGGTTTTCTTTTTGTTTTGTTTAGGGTTTCCTTTGCTGTGTAGAAACTTTAAGTTTATTAAGTCCAATTTGTTTATTTTTCTTTTTATTGTCATTACTCTAACAGGTGGATCTGAGAAGATGTTGTTGTCATTTATGTCAGAGAGTGTTTGGCCTATGTTTTCCTCTAAGAGTTTTATAATATCTGGTCTTATATGTAGGTCTTTAATCCATCTTGAGTTTATTTTTGTGCATGGTGTTAGGAAGTGTTCTAATTTCATTTTTTTTACATGTGGCTGACCAGTTTTCCCAGCACCACTTATTAAACAGGCTGCCTTTTCTCCATTGTATATTCTTGCTTCCTTTGTCATAGATTAGTTGACTGTAGGTGCGTGGGTTTAATTCGGGGCTTTCTATCCTGTTCTACTGATCTATATTTCTGTTTTGTGCCAGTTCTATATGATTTTGATGACTGTAGCTTTGTGGTATAGTCTGAAGACAGGGAACCTGATTCCTCCAGCTCCATTTTTCTTTTTCAGGATGTCTTTGGCTATTCTGGGTCTTTTGTGCTTCCGAACAAACCAGTCTAGTTTTGTGAAAAATGTCCTTGGTAATTTGATTGGGATTGCATTGAATGTGTGGATTGCCTTGGATAGTATAGTCATTTTATAATATTGAGTCTTCCAATCCAAGATCATGGTATGTCTTTCTGTCTGTTCACGTCATCCTTGATTTCTTTCATCAGCGTCTTATAGTTTTCAGAGTACAGGTCTTTTGTCTCTTTAGGTAGGTTCATTCCCAAGTATTTGATTCTTTTTGATGCGATGGCAAATGGGATTGCTTCTCCTGATCTTTCTTTGTTAGTATAAAGAAATGCAGTTGATTTCTGTGTATCAATTTTGTATCCTGCAACTTTGCCAGTTTCATTGATGAGCTCTAACAGTTTTCTGGTAGTCTTTAGGATTCTCTAGATATAGTATCATGTCATCTGCAAATAGTGATTGTTTTACTTCTTCCTTTCTGATTTGGATTCCTTTTATTTCTTTTTCTTCTGTGATTGCTGTGGCTAGGACTTCCAAAACTATGTTGAATAGTAGTGGTGAGAGTGGACATCCCTGTCTTGTTCCTGATCTCAGCAGGAATTCTTTCAGCTTTTCACCACTGAGAATGATGTGAGCTCTAGGTTTGTCATAGATGGCCTTGATTATGTTGACATAGGTTCCCCCTATGCCCACTTTCTGAAGGGTTTTATCAGAAACAGGTGTTGGATTTTGTCAAAGGCTTTTTCTGCGTCTGTTGATAGGATCATATGGTTTTTATTCTTCAGTTTGTTAACGTGGTATATCACACTGATTGATTTGCGGATATTGAAGAATCCTTGCATCCCTGGGATAAATCTCACTTGATCCTGATGTACAATCCTTTTAATGTGTTGTTGGATTCGGTTGGCTAGTATTTTGTTCAGAATTTTTGCATCTATGTTCATCAGTGAGATTGGCCTGTAGTTTTCTTTTTTTGTGATATCTTTGGTTTTGGTATCAGGGTGATGGTTGCCTCATAGAATGAGTTTGGGAGTGTCCCTTCCTCTGCAATTTTTTGGAACAGTTTCAGAAGGATAGGTATTAGCTCTTCACTAAATGTTTGATAGAATTCGCCTGTGAAGCCGTCTGGTCCTGGACTTTTGTTTGTTGGAAGTTTTTTAATCACAGTTTCAATTTCAGAACTTGTGATTGGTCCATTCATATTTTCTATTTCATCTTGGTTTAGTTTTGGAAGATTGTACTTTTCTAAGAATGTGTCCATTTCTTCTAGATTTTCCATTTTATTGGTGTATAGTTGCATATAGTAGTCTCTTATGATCCTTTATAGTTCTGTGATGTCTGTTGTTACTTCTCGTTTTTCATTTCTAATTTTATTGATTTGTGTCCTCTCTTTTTTTTTTTCTTGATAAGTCTGCCTAGGGGTTTGTCAATTTTGTTGATCTTTTCAAAGAACCAGCTTTTGGTTTCATTGATCTTTTCTATGGTTTTCTTCATTTCTATTTCGTTGATTTCTGCTCTGATTTTATGATTTCTTTTCTTCTACTAACTTTAGGTCTTGTCAGTTCTTCCCTCTCTAGGTGCTTCAGCTGTAAAGTTAGATTGTTTCTTTGAGCTTTTTCTTGTTTCCTGAGGTAGGCTGGTTGTATTGCTATAAACTTTCCTCTTAGAACTGCTTTTGCTGCATCCCAGGGGTTTTGGAGTGTTGTATCTTTGTTGTCATTTGCTTCTAGGTATGTTTAAATTTCCTCTTTGATTTCTTCAGTGATCCATTGGTTGTTTAGTAGCATGTTGTTTAGTGTCCACATGTTTGTATTTTTTGCTGTTTTTTTCTTTATCTTCTTATACGATTTCCAGCCATATAGCATTGTGGTCAGAAAAGATGCTTGATATGATTTCAATTTTCTTAGAGTTATTGAGGCTTGATTTATAGCCCAGGATGTGATCAATCTTAGAGAATGTTCCGTACACACTTGAGAAGAATGTGTATTCTGTTGCTTTTGGATGGAATGTCCTATATATCTCTTAAGTCCATCTGGTCTAATGCTTCATTCAGGGCCTGTGTTTCCTTATTGATTTTCTGTCTGGATGATCTATCCATTGCTGTAATTGGGGTGTTAAAGTCCCCTACTTTGATTGTGTTATTGTTGATTTCTCCTTTTAAGGTTGTTAGCAGTTGCCTTATATATTGTGGTGATCCTATGTTGGGTGCATAGATATTTAAAATTGTTAAAACTTCTTCTTGGATTGATCCTTTGATCATTATGTAGTGCTCTTCCTTGTCTCTTAAAATGTTCTTCATTTTAAAGTCTATTTTGTCTGATAGGAGTATTGCTACTCTGGCTTTCTTCTGATTCCCGTTTGCATGGAATATTTTCTTCCATCCTGTCACTTTCAATTTGTATGTGTCCCTAGAAGTGAAGTGGGTCTCTTGAAGACAGCATATATATGGGTCTTGTCTTTGTATCCATTCGGCTAGTCTGTGTCTTTTGGTTGGGGCTTTCAGTCCATTCACATTTAAGGTAATTATTGATATGTATGTTCTTACTGCCATTGTATGAACTGTTTGGGGTTTTTGTTGCTCTTTTTTCTTCCCTTATTCTCTTGTTGTCTCCTCTCACAAGATGACCATCTTTAATGTTGTATTTGAGTTGATTTTTCTTATTTGTTTGTGTGTCTAATTGTAGAGTTTTGGTTTGCAGTTACCCTGAAGTTTTGATATAGGAGTCTATATATAAATGAGATTTTTTGTTGGTTTCTTAATTGCACGTGCATCTCCAGTGTCCTACATTTGTGCTCTCTTCTCACGATTTCTGATCTTGTAGCACAATTGTGCATAGAGGATTTAGTATCTTTACTGTATATATGCCTTTACTGGTGAGCCTTGTCATTTGTGGTGTTTTTGTTTCTGGTTGTGGGCTTTTCTGCCTAGAGAAGTTCCTTTAGTATTTGTTGTAAAGCTGGTTTCATGTTGCAGAAATCTCTTAGTTTTTGCTTATCTGTAAAGGTTTTGATTTCCCCTTCAAATCTAAATGAGAGCCTTGCAGGGTAAAGCAATCTTGGTTGGAAGTTTTTTCCTTCCATCACATTAAGTATATCATGCCACTCCCTTCTGGCCTACATAGTTTCAGCTGAAAAATCTGCTGATAACCTTATTGGGGTTCCCTTGTATGTCATTTGTTTCTTTTCCCTAGCTGCTTTCAAAATTTTCTCTTTGTCTTTAATTTTGGTCATTTTGATTAATATGTGTCTTGGGGTGTTCCTCCTTGGGTTCATTTTATATGGTACTCGTTGTGCTTCCTGGATTTGAGTGAGTGGTTCCTTTCCCACGTTAGGGAAGTTTTTGGCTATTATCTCTTCAAATATTTTTTTCTGTCCCCTTCTCTCTCTCTTCTCGCTCTGGCACCCGTATAATACGGACGTTGGTGCGTTTAATGTTATCCCAAAGTTCTCTGAGATTCTCCTCATGTCCTTTCAATTTTTTGTCTCTTTGCTCTTCCACATTAGTGATTTCCACTAATGTGTCCTTTACCTTACTTATTCGTTCCTCTGCCTCCTGTGTTCTACTGTTGGCTGCTTCTAATGAATTTTTTATTTCAGTTATTGTATTTTGCATCTCTTCTTGCTTAATTTTTATATCTTGTATTTCTTTGCTCAGTGTTTCTTGTAAATTATCTGTCTTTGCCTCCAGTTTATTTCCAATGTCTTGGATCATCTTCAGCATCAACAGTCTAAAGTCTCCTTCAGGGAGGCTGATAATCTCTTCATCATTGAGATGTTTTTCTGAGGTTTTTTCTTTTTCCCTTGTCTGAGTTATGGTTTTCTGTCTTTTCATTTTTTAAGGTTTTTGGTGTGGTGACCTTTTATCAGACAATAGAGTTGTAGCCTCTCTTATTTCTGGTGTTTGCCTCCCCTGTGGCTGAAGTTGGTATGGGGGGGGGCTTGCTGTAGGCTTCCTGGTGGTAGGGACTGGTGCCTGCCGGCTGGTAGGTGGGGCTGATTCCTTCCCTCTGGTGGATGGGGCTTTGTCTCTGGGTGAGATTAGAGGCTGGCTTTGTGCCTTTAGGCAGCCTGTTTACTGATGGTTGGGGCTGAGATCCTACCTGGATTGTTTGGCCTGGGGTTTCTCAGCACTGATGGGAGGGGCCACATTTTCCCAAAAATGGCTACCTCCAGAGAAATGCAGGCTGATGAATGTTCCCAAGAGCTTTGCCTCCAATGCCCTTCCCCCACAAAAAGCCACAGTCACCCCTCTTTTCCCAGGAGAGCCTCCAAGAATTGCAATCAGGTTTGACCCAGATTCCTATTGAGACTTTGCTTTGCCCTGGGTCCCAGTGCATGTGAAAGTCTGTGTGCGCCTTTCAAGAATGGGGTCTCTTTTTCCCCTAGTCCTGTGTCGCTCCTGCACACAAGCCCCACTGCCTTCAATGCCAGATGTTCCGGGGGCTCTTTCTCCCTGTGCCAGATCCCCAGGCTTGGGGATTTGACATGGGGCTCAGGACTCTCAGTCCTGTAACTGAGTCTCTGTGATAGAGTTACTTTCCAGTCTGTGGGGCTTCCCACCCCTGAGGTATGGGGTTGCTTATATCACGTAATTGCCCCTCCTACCTCTTGATGTGGTCTCCTCTTTGTCTTCTGAAGTAGAATATCTTTTTGAAAGTTTCCAGTCCATTTGGTTGACAGTTGCTCAGGATTTGATTGTAATTTTGTTGTTTTTATGAGAGAAGTTGAGCTCCAGTCCTTCTCTTCTGCCATCTTAATCCAATCTCAAGATGCCCTTCTCACCATTCATACTCAGCATCATACCAATGATTCTAGCCAAGGTAGTAAGACAAATGATGTGAATGTTGGAAAGAGGCTATGTCCTTCCTTATTTGAATACAATATTTATTTTCTTAAGGTTTTTAAGTGGAAAACATAAAGGCTTGCTAGTTTCCCTAGACACAAAATCAACATACCATTTATTTACCAGTAATAACCAGTTAGAAAAGTTAATAGATAAAGAATCTCATTTTAAATGATAATAAAAGCCTCAAGTTACCTAGAAGTACTTCTAACCAAAAAACATTCAGGAATATTTTTGGAGAAATTATAGTTACTGAAAAGAAAAAAAAAGAGCCTTAATACATGGAGAAAAAGGCTATGTTCATGAACTGAAAGCTTCTTTTAAAAAGATGACAATTTTCTCCAAATTAATTTATGAAATAAATGCACTTCCAAGTATGGATGACGATATGTAGCAATGACGCATTCCCTTCTCAGAAGAGTATTAATCTTTTCAACAGCTTTAAGAAACAATTTTTTTAATGTTATTGTTTTATTTTTTTAATTTTTTTTCTTTTTATCTTTGTAGGCCTGCACCCGCAGCACATGGGGGTTCTCAGACAAGGGTCCAATAGGAGCTGTATCCTCCAGCCTATGCCACACTCATAGCAATGTCATATCTGCTCCACATCTGCGACCTACACCACAGCTCATGGCGATTCCGGATCCTTAACCCACTGAACGAGGCCAGTGATCGAATTTGCAATCTCATGGTTCCTAGTCAGATTCGTTTCCACTGGGCCATGACAGGAACTCCAAGAAAAAATTTGGTTATACCTTTTAACCCAGAAATTTTAGTCCTAGATGGAGAACCTTTCTTAGGTGCATCCGGAAACATGCATTAAAATTTCTCTTGCAGCACAAAAATAGGAAATGGTGTCAATATCCATCAGTTGAAGAATGATAATAGTAGGGTACTCATAGAATGAACTACTATACATGTTATATACAGCAGGAAGACGAACTAGTGCTGTATTTCTTAGCAGAGGGATCTCAAAAGCAATGATGAATGAAAGAAGCAAGTTATGGAAGTATATGAAAAGAATAGTATTTATATAAGTTTTTAAGCCTGGAAAACAATACTATATAGTGTTTATGCTTATATTGTCTTTTTAGGAATCCATGTGAACATGCTTGGGAATGATAAACAATGAGTTTTTGATGGTAGTTATCTCTAGAAAAAAGAAAAGGGTTTGAAAATGGGAAGAGAGGACTCACAAAGACCTTTAAATACAACTTATGTTCTTTTTCTCTTTCCCTTTTTCTTTTTCTTTTTTTAGGGCCGTGCCTGAGGTGTATGGAGGGTCCTAGGCTAGAGGTTGAATCGGAGCTACAGCTGCTAGCCTGCACCACAGCTACAGCAATGCAAGATCTGAGCTGTGTCTGCGACCTATACCACAGCTCACGGCAATGCCAGATCTTTAACCCACTGAGTGAGGCCAGGGCTTGAACCTGCAACCTCATGATTACTAGTCAGATTCGTTTCCACTGCACCACAGTGGGAACTCCTATTGTTCTTTTTATTGAAGATCTGTTTGTTTCTATGTTGGAAATCTTTCATCATTTAAAAAATGTTTTATCCTAAATGCAATGCGATATCCTGGATTGGACCCAAGAACAGAAAAAAGGTATTAGTGGAAAAACTGGTGAAATTCAAATAAAGTCTGGAATTTAATAAATAGTAATATACCAATGTGGGTTGTGTAGTTCTGACAAATATACCATGGTGACGTTAGGAGAAATCGGTTAAAGGAACTCTGTGCATCATCCTAGCAACTTTTCCAAAAATATAAAATTATTACCAAATGAAATGTTTAAGAAGTGAGGGTAGATTTTAGAGTATTTTAGAACACCCCTTGAAGGCAAGACCAGTCTCTCCGCAAAATCTGATTTGTTTCCATGTCATGTTTGGTACTCCCCTAAGGTTTGGAGATCTTAGAGTGGGAACGGGCCCTAACAGAGCACCCTATCCAGCCCCTTTCTTCTGAGAGGTAAGGCAGGGGAGTTATTCTGAAATAATTCCCCAAGCAGAGAGGTTGAGGAGCTCAGTGAGCAAGGAGGACTGGAACCCAGAAGTTTTGCCTCCTAGGATAACCTTTGATTTTACCTCATCACCTCTCATAATAGAGACAAAATTGAACAAGGTTGAACAGCCTCCCTTAACTGTCTGTTTTGAAAATCAGAGGAAAAGAATTATGTATCACCCCTACCTTTTTTGGGTGACCAAAGACACTGAAACTAGAGAGGTCAAGTTGAAGTTGGGTTGTCTCTTTGTTATGAACCTTCTTAGGGTTAGAGACTGCCTAGCCTAAGAGGGCAGAATGGGCTGGGGTGGGTGGGAACGAAGAGTTCCTACTTATCTAAGGATAAGTAGAATCCTTATCAAAACCCCCTGGGTAGATATAATTGCCACCATCTTACAGATGAGTTAACAGGCTTATAAATGTTAAATGATTTCCCTAAGGTCCTAAAACTAATAAGAGGTAGGCCTGTTGTGATGTAATAAATTTGTCATGTTTCCTGGAAATGGCTCTTAAAAATTATGTAATTTCTTAAGTGATAAGAGCATTATCAGAATCCTTTGCTCCTCACTTCTTAAATAGCTCTAGAGGAGTTCCTGTTGTGGCTTAGTGGATTAAGAACCTGACGTAGTGTCTATGAGGATGCAGGTTTGATCCCTGGCCTCACTCGTAGGATTAAGGATCTGGCCTTGCTGCAAGCTGCAGCATAGGTCACAGATGAGGCTCGGATCTGGTGTTGCCATGGCTGTAGGGTAGGCCTCAGCTGAAGCTCTCATTTGACTCCTAGCCTGGGAACTTCTGTTATGCTGCAGGTGCGGCCCTCAAAAGGAAAAAAAAAAAAAATTGCTCTAGAGTATACAAATGAAACGGGTGCTTTTTGTAATTCATAACAAGCCCTTTTCAGCCATCTGAATTTGTATTAATGAAGTGATTTTTGGAAAGCCCCTATAAAACCATAGGAAGGGAGCTGGTTGCCAGCACAACCAACCAGGTGATTAGACAGTTGGAATTGGGAGGGGAGAAGTGCTGGAGATTGATTTAATCACTGATGTTCAATGATGTAATCTGTCATGCCCATGACCGGAAGCTTCCATAAGCTCCTTCCCCCCTGCCAAAGGATGGTATGTGGAGAGCTTCTGAGTGGGTGAACGAGAATACGTCCATACGTGAGGAGGGTGGTACACCCCAGACTCCATGAGACAGAAGTTCTTTTGTTTAAGACTCTTCCAGCCCTCTGTCCATGTATTTCTTCATCTGGCTATTCTTATGTGTTCTTTGATATTCATTGCAATAGACCAATTAATCTAGTAGGTAAAAAGCTGTCTTAGCAAATGATCAAACTCTGGGAGGGGGTTGTGGGAATGTATGACTCAAAGCCAATCAGAAGTACAGGTAACAACCTGGACTGGAAATTGACATCTGAAGTGGGGACAGTCTGTGAGATCTGATACTATCTCTGGGCAGATAGTGTCAGAATTAAGTTTTAGGACACACGGCTGGTGGTGTAGAGAGTTGCTTGGTGGGGGTAATCCTATACACGTTTGGTGACCAGAGGTGAATTAGAATTTCATCATAGAGTAGAGAAAAAGGAGAATTTTTCCTATACACCTCTGTTATAGGAAACCCAGGCTGACTCTTAACTTATAATTAAGGAAGAGCCCTCTGAAGTCAGGGAGGATAAATTCCCCAGAGCTGACTGCCACTCTCAGAACAGCTGGGGTTGGAAATGATGTAGGCCGTGAGCCAAGGCAGAACAACAGCCTAGAACAGGCTCAGAAGAGCTTCAGGGGAGTGGGCATCAGGCCTTCCGGGGCTACAAGCCACTGCAGATTCTTCCCTCTGGAAAAGAAAAAGGCATGTGGGTAAGGTCCCTTCCCTCCCACTCATCCTTCCTCTGTCCCATCCCAGCTGCAGGGCCAGTGTCTGCTAGCCTTCCAGGAGGGGCCTCCTAAAACCAAGGGCCTCACTTTGTTTAGTTGCTGTACAATAGGCTCATGTGACTGAAGAGGACTCCTTGGGGCTTGATTGAGATAATGTGGGTGAAAGTAAACTGTAAACCTCTGTGTAAATGTGGTGGTTGGCTGAACAGTGTAAACCTGGGAGGTTTGTGAGGGCGAGGGGCGAAAAGTGCCTCTTGAAAGAGGTCTCGCAGGAGAATATGAGATTAGTTGAGGTTCAGTGAATTCCTTTGTTGCTAACTCAAGAAGCATATTTGAAGGGATAAGCTTCCTCACTTAAAGCAGAGCATCCCAGACTTGTCGCCATAGTGACAGTGCTCAAATAGAGGTTTAAAAACCAGAAAACACCAGGTCACAGGGATTCCTTTGGAGCCGTGGTTCTCTAGTAGAGGACTCAGCTATTGTGTGCTATGGAGAAGAGGGGCAGGGGGTTTGAATAGCATCCCTTCCTTCCTGTCTCTTGCTGTGGGTCTTTTGTTTTAGTTTTTCTCTCCAAATTGATGTGGACCTTGGGAAGGAACTAGTCTTCATTAAAACCTGTGTCAGAAGCTGGAAGCACCAACAACGAAATGTCCTAAAAAATTAAGAAAACAATCCCATTTGCCATAGCATCAGAAAGAATAAAATACTTATGAATAAATGTAACCAAAGAGGTGAAAGACCCACACACGAAAACTGTAAGACACTGATGAAAGAAATGGAAGAAAACATAGATAAATCAAAAGATAGCCCATGTTCGTGGATTAGAAGAATTAATATTGTTAAAACGTCCATACTACTCAAAGTGATCTACAGATTCAGCGCAATCCCTATCAAAATTCCAATGGCATTTTTCACAGAAATAGAATAAACAGCCCTAAAGTTTCTATGAAACCACAAGAAACTCTGAATAGCCAAAGCACTCTTCAGAAAGAAGATCAAAGCTGGAGGTATCACATTTCCTGGTTTCAGATTATATTACAAAGCTATAAGTAATTGAAACAGTATGGTACTAGCATAACAATAGAAACATGTATCAGTGAAATAGGAAAGAGAGCCCAGAAATAAGCCCACATATATATGGTCAACTCATCTTTGACAAGGGTCCAAGAATACACAATGGAAAAAAGAGAGTCTCTTCAGTAAATGGTGTTGGGAAAATTTTGCAAATCCTTGTGCAAAACAATGAAATTGGACCCTGATTCCGTACACAAAAGTCAAACCAAAATTGATTGAAGACTTAAACATAAGACCTGAAACTAAAACTCATTGAAGAAAACATAAGAGAAAACTCCTCAAAATTGGTTGTGGCAGAGTTCCCATCGTGGCTCAGTGGTTAATGAACCCCACTAGATCCATGAGGATGTGGGTTCAATCCTGGCTTCACTCAGTTAAGGATCCAGCATTGCTGTGAGCTTTGGTGTAGGTCACAGATGAGACTCAGATCTGGCATTGCTATAGCTGTGGCGTAGGCTGGCAGCTGTAGCTCTGATTAGACCCCTAGCTTGGGAACCTCCATATGCCTCAGGTCAGCCCTAAAAAGCAAAAAGATAAAAGGAAAAAGAAAAAGAGAAAAAGCAAGAAATTGGTTGTGGCAATGATTTTTTGGATATAACACCAAAAACTCAGGCAACAAGAACAAAAATAAACAAGCAGGACTATATCAAACCAAACATCTTTTGCACAGCAAAGGAAACCATCAGTGAAATGAAAAGTACCCTAGAGAATGGGAGACAGTATCTGCAATATATTAATAAGGAATTAATATATAAGGAACTCATATAACTCAGTGGTAAAACAAAACAAAAAACCTCACAAAGATATCAAATAATCCAATTAAAAAGTGAGCAAAGGGCCTGAATAGACATTTTTCCAAAAACAACATCCAAGTGGTCAATAGGTATATGAAAGCATGGTCAACATCACTAATCGCCAAGTAAATGCAAATCAAAACCAGAGTGAGGGAGTTCCCTGGTGGCTCAGCAGGTTAAGGATCTGGTGTTGTCACTACTGTGGTGCAGGTTTGATCCCTGGCCCAAGAATTTCCACATGCTGTGGATGTGGCCAAAACACAAACAAAACAAACAAAAAACAATGCACAGTGTGATATCACCTCATACCTGCTAGGATAGCTGTTACCAAAAAGAGAAGAGGTAACAAATGAAGGTGAGGGTATGGACGAAAGAGAACCCTTGTACTCTGTTGGTGGGAATATAAATTGGTACAGCCATTATGGAAAACAGTATGGAGTTTCCTCAAAAAATTAAATACAGAACTACCATATGACCCAGCAATTCCACTTCTGGGTATTTATCTAAAAGAAATGGAATCAGAAGAGATATCTACATTCTCATGTTCACTGCAATGTTATTCACAATAGCCAAGATAGGGAAACAACTTAAGTACTGGTGGATAGATGGATTGATAAAGCAGATGTGATGCAACACACACACACATATACACACACACACACACACACACGGAATAGTGTTTAGTCTTTAAAAAGAGGGAAATCCTGCTGTTTGTGGCAGTGTGGATGAACTTGGAGGACATATGCTAGATTTTGAAATAATCCATACAGAGGAAGACTGTAACATTGGGTATTTCACAATTTTGAAAGTTTGCTTCATGCCACTTTGCTTTTATGAAAGAACTACATTAGCGCCTGTATTCATTAACCAAAAGAAATCCTAAGAGAATTTTTGCTTTTACAAAAAGTGAAAAGAGCCCACGTTTATTTTGCAGCAAGCTGTTTTAGAGTCAGGGCATACCATGAACAGTGAGTGCAGAACCACCAAGCTCCTTCCCCGGGAACTACACTCAGCCTCTCAGCATCAAGCTGCTTTCATTGGTGTCTGTGAGCAACTGTGCTTTATCTGACCTTTTTTTTTTTTTTTTTTTTTGGTGCATCCGTTAGCAAGAGGTATTCTTAAAGTAATTTTTTTTTTGCTTTATGTCATTTTGGTTTACCAAATGTTTCATAGAAACGCTGTATTTTCAGATAGTGGGAGAAACCTGTATTGTATGAGCTCACTTATATGTGGAATCTAGAAAAGTCAAACTTAGAGAACCAGGGAATAGAATGGTGGTTGCCAGTGGCTGGCAGAGAGGAGGTAGGTGGGAAAAATGGAGAGATGCTTGTCAAAGATATAGATTTGATAAGATGAATAAATTCTGGAGACCTAAAGTACAGCCTCATGATTGTAGTTAACGATACTATATTATATACTTGAAATTTGTAAGATAGTAGATCTTAAATGTTCACACCACACACACAGACACAGAGGTTAACTATGTGAGGTGATGGGTGTATTAATTAACTTGATTGTGGTAATCTTTTCCCAATGCGTACGTATATCAAACTGTCACATCGTAGTCCCGAAATAGAAGCTGAAGGCATCTTTCTTTTTTAGGCCCTTCTCTCTCTTGGTTATTACTGTTAACCTGCTACTCTGGAATTGGACAGAGTTCTCCGTAAAGCCAGTTACCATGCTCCTGTGCCTGTTAGAACGTGGATCTATTTGCAGCAAGCCATGCGTATTCTCCTCCTCATCCTGTCCCATAGCTCAGAAGAACCAGATGGTCTTTCCTACATCACAGGGAAGAATAACGGAACCTTATAACCAGGCTAACATGTGGGATGTTGTCACTTGGCTTGTCTGGCCTCTTTAAACTGTATCCCAGTTCGCAAGCACATGTTGAGAGACATGATTATTCCTTCTAATCTTCATGGTCTCAAGTTTCTTTGACATCCATCTAGGCTTTGACAGCTCTGCTTTGATAATTTGGTTTCTGGACGTGGGTCTGCTTTGATCGTGGATCACTGAGACCTGAGATGTTGAATTGGCAACAGAGATGTGGGAAGGAGGGTCTAGATTCTGTCACTCACTCTGGTTCCAGGTCCCTCCTTGATGAGCTGCGTTCTACTCCCACCACACTATCCGAAGACCATACTCTAAGTTCCACCAAGCCCTCCTTCATCCTCAGTATTATAGTCTGTAGGTCCTTACCAGCCAGAACCAACATAGTATGTGGCACAGCAGCATGCTAAGTGTCAGCTAAATCTGTATTAGACATGGTCCTGCTTTAAGACACTTGTGGTCTAGTGATAGAAGTGGCGCCAGAATGTAAGCTCCTAAAAGGAGGTATATTTGTCAGTTTTGCTTTGTTTGTTAATGTATCATCTGTGCTTAGAACAGTGACTTATATTTAGTGTTAAATGAAAATGTGTTGAATGAATGAATTGGATACAGCCTCCACGTAGAGTGTCTAAAGATATGAGTACAATGAATAGGGGAATCTCAGGGGGATGAGATGTTGGCAGAGAAGACCAACCGACAAACTGATCTTTTAATTGGAATTGCCTATGTGATCCTTTGGAATTTGTTGAGATTTGCATCATGGCCTCTTGCAGGTTAATTTTTGAAAATATTTCTATGTACTTCAAAAGAATAATGCATATTTTATAATTATAAAGCATATTTTATAGTTTTCAGAGTTCTGTATGTGTCTGTTAGGTCAAACTTTGTTGTCCATGGTAACAAATTTGATAACTTTCACACAAATAATTGTGGGATTGAATTAAATTCAGTGGAATTGGCCTGTTTCTGAATTATTGTATTTGGGTTGCAGTTATTAGATCCTTGTGCCTATCCGTGCCTGGGATGTCTTCTGCATATTTACCACATTCTTTAGCGTTCTGTAGTGATTATCTTATGATTTGTTTTTTTTTGGGGGGGTCTCTTTTTTTTGCCTTATCTAGGGCCACACCCACGGCATATGGAGGTTCCCAGACTAGGGGTCTAACAGGAGCTGTAGCTGCCGGCCTTTGCCACAGCCACAGCAATGTAGGATCCGAGCCGCGTCTGCGACCTACACCACATCTCACGGCAATGCCAGATCCTTAACCCACTGATCAAGGCCAGGGATCGAACCCACAACCTCATGATTCCTAGTTGGATCCGTTAACCACTGAGCCATGATGGGAACTCCCCAATCTAGTGATTAGTTTTTGCCTGACATATTTTTCTATTTTTACATTGATTTCTTTCAGCCTCTTTTGTGTGTGTGTGTGTGTGTGTATACACACATATATATACATATATATGTGTATATATATATATATATATATAATATGTGTATATGTATATTTATAGTTTCAACATTCCTCTCTTCTCAGTAATCGATAAAACTAGTATACAGAAAATAAGAGGATATAGAAGAACTGAATACCAGTATCAACCAACTTGACTGAATTGACACTATAGCTAACAAGGCAGAATATATATTCTTTTCAGGTGCAAATGAAACAGTGACCGAGATAGACCATATTCTGAGCCACCAAACAAATCTGAATCAGTTGATCTGTGTGTGCGTGCATGTGTTTGTGTATCTTTTAACTGCTGAGTTTGATTCATTTACATTTATTGTAATTTCTGATACAGTTGGAATGACATGCGTGTACAGGAGTGAGTGGAAGAATTGTTGATGGTCATCATGGGAGACACAACAGTATACTAGAAGATACCTAATAAATGTCAGTTCTCCTTTCTGTCCTCTTCTGCTAGTCCCTTTTGAGTAGATATGTGAAGGATTTATGTTGAATTTTGTCTGATCAGCTTTTTTATTAAAAATGCTGTGTCCTTCTGATGATACTTTTTGGCCACACCCACAGCATGTGGAAATTCCCTGGCTGGAGATCAAATCTGAGCTGCAGCTGTAACCTACACCCCAGCTGTGGCAAAGCTGGACCTTCCCTAACCCACTGTGTCATAGTGGGAACTCCTTGTGAGTCTTTTTAAAGAAAGGATATCTAGAGGCAGAGAAAAAGAAACTGACAATGTGAATGAATAATGGGGCAACAACTTATCACTTAGAGTGAATAGAAGGGAGAGAAAAATATACAGAAAGAAATATTTTTACATGGCATATTATAGAAATACACGTCTTTATTAAATTCCCAATGTAAAGTACTTTAAGATAAGCAGTATGATTTTTCAAATGTGTATGTGTCTCATATCCACTTACCTGGCTCTTAAACCTTAGTTAAGCCAACTGGATTTTATTTTTCCTGCTCTTAGTACTAGAAAGAACGTTTAATGTCGTTGAGTCCCTATTCCCATCTAAGATGACTCTTCTGTGTCCCTGACAGATAGCTTTCTAGGGCATTTTGAACACCTGTGGTTTTGCAAATCTCACCACTCAAATGGGAAGTAGATGCCTTTTCCCAGAAGTCTGTTAAGAATGAAACTCTTCTTTTATTCATTAGAAATCTGCCTAAATGTAAGCAGCTCTATCTGAAACAACTATATCATGAATGCAACCGCATTACATGTTTGAAGACTCTGCCATATATCTGTCTCCTCATACTCTATCTTCTAATATCAGCTGAAACCTTTCTCATGAGATGACTTCTGGATCCCTCAAGAAGCTTGTACCTTTTTTTAAGCAGGGTATTCCAGTATTTTTCATTCTGACTAAAGCAGTTGCTCGGAACCATAAATGGAAACTGAATTTTGTCAGGTTTTTTTTTTTTTTTTGGTGCCGCTAATGAAATGGTCATATAGTTTTTCACCTTTAGCGAGTTGATAGGGTAAATTACACTGGTTGATTTTCAACTGTTGAAACAGCCCTACATTTCTAGGATAAATTCTACATGATAATGATGTATTTCTATATGTATGTAATTATATATCTATAACTAAATTTGATTTATTAATATTTTGTTGAGGATTTTTGTGTCTGTATTCATAAGGAATATTGGTCTGTATTTTTCTCATAGGATCTTTATCTAACTTTCATATTGAGTAATGTTGGCATCAGAAAATTTCTTTAATTCAGGTATTTATTCTTGAGTGAGCTTCTGTAGTTTGTCTTTCAAGGAGTTTGTCTGTTTCATCTAAATTGTCAATTTTATGGGCATAGAATCATTAATAATGTTTACTGGTCTTTTTAAGGTCTGTAGGATCTGTAGTAATATCGCCTCTATTATTCTTAAAATTATAGTTTGATATTTTGTGTGGGGGGTAGTGTGTCCTGACCAGCCTAGCTACAGGCTCATTGTTTTATTGATCTTTGCAAAGAACTAACCTGTGGTTTCATTGATATTTTTTTCTCTTTTCAATTTCATGAACTTCTGCTGTTATCTTTATTAGTTCCTCCTGATTGACTTGGATATAATTTGCTCTTATTTTTCTAGTTTTCTAGACCACTGATTTGAGGCTTTTCTGCTATTCTGATATTACCATTTGATGCTGTTAATTTCCTCCTAGACTTTAGCTGCATCTCCCCAAATATGATGCATTTTGTTTTCATATCATTCAGTCTGAAATATTTTCTAATATCCTGTGACTTCCTCTTTGTTCTATGGATTGTTTAGAAGTGTACTGTTTAGTCTTAAAATTTTGGAGGAATTTTTTCAAATACCTTCCTGTTATTAACTTCTCATTTAATTTCATTATGATTATAGAACATCTCTATTTGATTTCATATCTTTTTAATTGGTTCAGATCTGTTTGGTAGCCCAGAAATTGACTTAATGGTGAATGCTTCATATGCACTTGAAAAGAATGTGTGTTCTGCCTTTTTAGGTGTAGGGTCAATTCAGTCAAATTGTTTGATAGTGGTGTTCTGTTCTTCTATACCATTACATTTTTTCTGAATATTTGTTTTTAACAGTTACTGAGAGAGGAGTGTTGAATTCTCCCAATTACAACCGTGGATTTACTTAGTTACCCCTTCAGTTATAAGAGTTTTTGAATCATGTATTTTGGGTCTCTATTGTTAGATGCACATATAAGAGTGTTATAGTTAATGAACTGACCTTTTCATCATTATGAAATTACTCTCTTCCTGCTAATATTCCTTGTTCTAAAGTCTACATTCATGCTATTAATATAGCCACTTCAGTTTTCTTTTGGGTGGCACTTGCATTTTTATGTTTTTTTCTTTTGTTTTTAACTTATCTCTGTCTATATATAAAGTAGGCAGCACACGATTTTTTTTTTTATAAGGCTGTACCTGTGCATTTGGAGGTTCCCAGGCTAGGGGTCTAATCGGAGCTGTTGTTGCCGGCCTACGCCAGAGCTACAGCAATGCCAGATCCAAGCCATGTCTGGGACCTACACCACAGCTCACAGCAACACCTGATCCTTAACCCACTGAGCAAGGCCAGGGATTGAACCCACAACCTCATGGTTTCTTTTTTTTTTAAAATAACAATGAATTTTATTTCAATTATAGGTATACAAAGATCATCACAAGTCAATTTGATAGATTTTGTTTCCCAAACCCACAGTGCATCCCCCCACCCCCCAGACTGTCTTATTTGAAAAACGAAGGTTTTCCAAAGTCTGTGAGTCATTGTCTGTTCTGCAAAGAAGTTCCTTGTGTCTTTTTCATTTCCACATGTAAGCGGTAGCATTGGGTGTTGCTGTCTAATTGTCTGACTGGTTTCACTTCGCATGATAATTTCTAGGTCCATCCATGTTGCTATAAATGTTGGTATTTCATTCCTTTTAATGGCTGAGTAATATTCCATTGTGTGTATGTACCATATCTTCCCTATCCACTCTTCTGTCGATGGGCATTTAGGTTGTTTCCATGACCTGATTATTGCATAGAGTGCTGCAATGAACACTGGAGTACATGCGTCTTTTCGAGTCATGGTTTCCTCTGGATAGATGCCCAGGAGTGGGATTGCTGGATCCAATGGTAATTCTATTTTGAGTTTTCTGAGGAATCTCCATACTGTTTTCCACAGTGGCTGCACCAATTTGCATTCCCACCAACAGTGTAATAGGGATCTTTTTTCTCCACACCCTCTCTAGCACTTATTGTTTGTAAACTTTTTGATGCTGGCCATTCTGGCTGGTGTAAGGTGGTACCTCATAGTGGTTTTGATTTGCATTTCTCTAATGAGGAGCGATGTTGAACATCTTTTCATGTGTTTATTTGCCATCTGCATGTCTTCTTTGGAGAATTGTCTGCCTAGATCCTCTGCCCATTTTCTGATGGGGTTGTTTGTTTTTTTGGTATTGAGCTGTAGGAGCTGTTTGTAAATTTTGGAGATTAATCCCTTGTCAGTGGATTCATTTACAAATATTTTCTCCCATTCTGTGGGTTGTCTTCTTGTTTTGTTTAGGGTATCCTTTGCTGTGCAGAAACTTTGAAGTTTAATTAAGTCGCATTTGTTTATTTCTCTTTTTATTGTCCTTACTCTGACACATGGATCTGAGAAGATGTTGCTGTCATTTATGTCAGAGAGTGTTTGGCCTATGTTTTCCTCTAAGAGTTTTATACTATCTGGTCTTATATCTAGATCTTTAATCCATTTTGAGTTTATTTTTGTGCATGGTGTTAGGAAGTGTTCTAATTTCAGTTTTTTACATGTAGCTGTCCAGTTTTCCCAGCACCACTTATTGAAGAGGCTGTCTTTTGTCCAATGGATATTCTTGCCTCCTTTGTCATAGATTAGTTGATGAGCTCTAACAGTTTTCTTGTAGAGTCTTTTGGGTTTTCTAGGTATAGTATCATGTCATCTGCAAATAGTGATAGTTTTACTTCTTCCTTTCTGATTTGGATTCCTTTTATTTCTTTTTCTTCTCTGATTGCTGTGGCTAGGACTTCCAAAACTATGTTGAATAGTAGTGGTGAGAGTGGACATCCCTGTCTTGTTCCTGATCTCAGCGGGAATGCTTTCAGCTTTTCACCATTGAGAATGATGTGAGCTCTGGGTTTGTCATAGATGGCCTTGATTATGTTGACATAGGTTCCCCCTATGCCCACTTTCTGAAGGGTTTTATCAGAAACGGGTGTTGGATTTTGTCACAAGCTTTTCCTGCATCGATGGATAGGATCATATGGTTTTTATTCTTCAGTTTATTAACGTATTGTATCGCAATGATTGATTTGTGGATATTGAAGAATCCTTGCATCCCTGGGATACATCCCACTTGATCCTGATGTACAATCCTTTTAATGTGTTGTTGGATTTGGTTGGCTAGTATTTTGTTCAGAATTTTTGCATCTATGTTCATCAGTGAGATTGGCCTGTAGTTTTTTTTTGTGTGTGTGTGTGTGTGATATCTTTGTCTGGTTTTGGTATCAGGGTGATGGTTGCCTCATGGAATGAGTTTGGGAGAGTCCCTTCCTCTGCAATTTTTTGGAACAGTTTCAAAAGGATAGGTATTAGCTCTTCTCTAAATGTTTGATAGAATTCACCTGTGAAACCATCTGGTCCTGGACTTTTGTTTGTTGGAAGTTTTCTAATCACAGTTTCAATTTCAGAATTTGTGATTGGTCCATTCATATTTTCTATTTCTTCTTGGTTTAGTTTTGGAAGATTGTACTTTTCTAAGAATTTGTCCATTTCTTCTAGGTTTTCCATTTTATTGCCATATAGTTACATATAGTAGTGTCTTATGATCCTTTATAGTTCTGTGATGTCTGTTGTTACTTCTCCTTTTTCATTTCTAATTTTATTGATTTATGTCCTCTCTCTTTTTTTCTTGATAAGTCTGCCTAGGGGTTTGTCAATTTTTTTGATCTTTTCAAAGAACCATCTTTTGGTTTTATTGAATTTTTCTGTGGTTTTCATTGTTTCTATTTCATTGGTTTCTGCTCTGGCCTTGATGATTTCTTTTCTTCTACTAACTTTAGGTCTTGTCAGTTCTTCCCTCTCTAGCTGCGTTAGAGGTAAAGTTAGGTTGTTTATTTGAGCTTTTTTTTGTTTCCTGAGGTAGGCTTGTATTGCTATAAACTTTCCTCTTAGAACTGCTTTTGCTGCATCCCAGAAGATTTGGGGTGTCACATCTTTGTTTTCATTTGCTTCTAGGTATTTTTAAATTTCCTCTTTGATTTCTTCAGTGATCCATTGGTTGTTTAGTAGTATGTTGTTTAGTCTCCACGTGTTTGTATTTTTTCCATTTTTTTCTTGTTGTTGATTTCCAGTCGTATAACATTGTGGTCAGAGAAGATGCTTGATATGATTTCAATTTTCTTAAAGTTACAGAGGTTTGATTTGTAGCCCAGGATGTGATCAATCTTAGAGAATGTTCCGTGTGCACTTAAGAAGAATGTGTATTCTGTTGCTTTTGGATGGAATGTCCTATAAATATCTCTTAAGTCCATCTGATCTAATTCTTCATTCAGGGCCTGTGTTTCCTTATTGATTTTCTGTCTGGATGACCTGTCCATTGCTGTAAGTGGGGTGTTAAAGTCCCGCACTATGATGGTGTTCTTGCTGATTTCTCCTTTTATGGTTGTTGGCAGTTGCCTTATACATTGTGGTGATCCTATGTTGGGTGCCTAGGTATTTAAAATTGTTATATCTTTTTCTTGGATTGATCCTTTGATCATTAGGTAGTGCCCTTCCTTGTCTCTTAAAATGTTCTTCATTTTAAAGTCTATTTTGTCTGATAGGAGTATTGCTACTCTGGCTTTCTTCTGATTCCCGTTTGCATGGAATATTTTCTTCCATCCTGTCACTTTCGATTTGCATGTGTCCCTAGATGTGAAGTGGGTCTCTTGAAGATAGCATATATATGAGTCTTGTTTTTGTATCCATTCATCTAGTCTATGTCTTTTGGTTGGGGCATTCAGTCCATTCACATTTAAGGTAATTATTGATATATATGTTCTTATTGCCATTGTATGAACTGTTTGGGGTTTTTGTTGCTCTTTTTTTCTTCCCTTATTCTCTTGTTGTCTCCTCTCACAAGATCTTTAATGATCTTGTGATCTATCTTTAATGTTGTATTTGAGTTGATTTTTCTTATTTGTTTGTGTATCAATTGTAGATTTTTGGTTTGCAGTTACCCTGAAGTTTTGATATAGGAGTCTATGTATAAGTGAAATTGTTTTAAGATGTTGGTTTCTCAATTGCACGTGCATGTCCAGTGACCTGCATTTGTGCTCTCTTCTCATGATTTCTGATTTTGGTAGCATAATTGTGCATGGATGATTTAGTATCTTTACTGTATAGATGACTTTACTTGTGAGCCTTGTCATTTGCAGTGTTTTTGTTTCTGGTTGTGGCCTTTTCTTTTCTGCCTAGAGAAGTTCCTTTAGTATTTGTTGTAAAGCTGGTTTCGTGTTGCAGAAATCTCTTCGCTTTTGCTTATCTGTAAAGGTTTTGATCTCTCCTTCAGATCTGAATGAGAGCCTTGCAGGGTAAAGCAATCTTGGTTGGAAGTTTTTTCCTTTCATCACATTAAGTATATCATGCCACTCCCTTCTGGCCTACATAGTTTCAGCTGAAAAATCTGCTGATAACCTTATTGGGGTTCCTTTGTATGTCATTTGTTTCTTTTCCCTAGCTGCTTTCAAAATTTTCTCTTTGTCTTTAATTTTGGTCATTTTGATTAATATGTGTCTCGGGGTGTTCCTCCTTGGGTTTATTTTATATGGTACTCGTTGTGCTTCCTGGATTTGAGTGAGTGGTTCCTTTCCCATATTAG
>PVHT021183693.1:54539585-54556761 GCA_004024745.2 Catagonus wagneri
TAACGATCCGGCGTTGCCGTGAGCTGTGGTGTAGGTTGCAGACGCGGCTCGGATCCTGCGTTGCTGTGGCTGCGGCGAAGGCCGGTGGCCACAGCTCCGATTAGACCCCTAGCCTGGGAACCTCCACATGCCGCGGGTGCGGCCATAAACCCGCGGCCATAAAATGACAAAAGGCAAAAAAAAAAAAAAAAAAAAAACACCAATGAGATATCACCTCATACCTTTCAGGATGGCTACCATCAAAAAGTCTACAAATAATGAATGCTGGAGAAAATATGGAAGAAAGGGAACCCTCCTACACCGTTGGTGGGGATGTTAAATTTGTATAGCCAATATGGAAAATGATATACGTGTTTCCTCAAAACACTAAAAATTGAACTACCGTATGATCCAGCAATTCCACGCCTGGCTAAATAGCCAAAAAAAAAAGAGAAGATTCTAATTTGAAAAGATTCATGCACCCCAATGTTTTTAGTAGCCCTATTTATAATAGCCAAGATATGAAAGCAACCCAGATGTCCATCAACAGACAAATGGATAAAGAAGATATGGTATCTATATACAATGGAATATTACTCTGCCATAAAAAGAGTGAAATTCTGTCTTTTGCATCAACATGGATGGACCTTGACAGTGTTACGCTTAGTGAAATAAGTCAGAGAACGACAAATGCTGTATATTTTCACTTATACGTGAAATCTAAAAAATAAGACAAATTAATGTATATAGCAAAAAAAAAAAAAAACCGATTCACCAATATAGAAACTACCTGGTATATAATAGAGTGGTGAGGGAAGGGAGGAGGGGCAGGACAGTTGTATGGGATTAAGAGATGCAAACTATGTATAAAACAGATAAGCAACAAGGATATATTGTACAGCACAGGGGGATAAAGCCATTATTTTGTACAACCTTTAAATGGAGTATAACCTATAAAAATACGACATTACTATGCTTGACACCTGAAACTAATATTGTCAATCAACTGTAATAAAAAAAAAAAATCCTTCTAGGATGGTTAATCTGACTTGAGACTTAGATTGGCCCCTAATAATTCACTCTTTGCTCCCATTTCTCATCACTTAGGTCTTCCCTCTCAAACCTGCCGTGGTCATTTGCCATCAACAGAGACGTTGCAACATCCCCCTCCCTCTCAGTGTCTAATAGAGACTGCACACTCTGCAGGGGTGAGGCAGCATTTGTAAAATACCGCTGGTGATTGGTTGCCATATTTAGCCCAGACTGTTGATCCTCAAGCTTGAGGCTGCATCACGCTCACCTGGAAGGTTCGTTAAAGCACACGTGGCTGGACCCACCCTCAGAGTTCCTTCTGTTCCGCAGGTCTGGGGTAGGTCGGTCAAGTTCCCAGGTGATGCTAGGTGGGGGCCCGTGCTTTGAGGACTAGTGCTCTAGACTGTTGCTCTAGACTGTTGATGTGCAGTTTGGGTGACCCAGCTATAGCCTCCTCTAGACATAGGGAGAAATAAAGAACAGCAGAGGTTTGTCCCTTTCCATGGGCATGCCCGTAGCTCGTCATTGTCCAGCACTCTTGGCAGCCAGCAGTAGTCCAGGCTCCAGCTGCCTCGTAGGATGATATGCATGTCACCACCAGCAGGACTGGCATATTAGAAGCCTGGCACCCCCTTCATCTGTTCTCCCTGAGCAGACCTTCTTGCATTCATTGCTGTCAACTCCCTGTGAAGACGTAATTGGTACTTAAGGCATTAGAAGAGTCATGCTAATTACTGATTCCCCTTCCAGTGTTTCTCCACGGGGACGTTATTAGGATGTTAGATAATTCTTTATAATGAGTATTCTGTTTAATGTGGGCTATTCAGACCCCAGTCATTATGGCAATTAATAATCCCACCACATTTCCCAGGGCTCCTCCCCCTGGAACCTCCCCCTCCCCCTCTTCCCAGCAGAATGCTTGGTGAGGTGCCCTGAGAACCACTGTGTCTTGTATTAAGCTACCAGACCCCCGCCCAAACCACGTTGCCTTAGCTCACTGCAAAAATCTCCAGTCAGCTTTTTAATATTTTCCTCACTTTAGTTAAATGTTGATATCATAAAGGGGCCAAAGGGAGAAAAATCCTATGGGTGAAATTGTCCATGGGGTGCTCAGTCCCCTCTCCGTAGAGATTAGCACCAGAAGGCCCTACTTCCTGTTGAAGTACCTTTGCATCTTCATCACAGCAAGGAAAATTGACCCATTCTGTTTCCTTTGTTCACTGTGAGTGCCGTGGAACACAGGGGTAGATATAACGCTTGACAGGTTTGCAAAATGAGCTTAGAAAACCATTTTGCATATATCATCAGCTTTTAATTTTTAAATAATCACTTAATTTTTGTGTTTTCTTGTGAGTGACTTTGGGTCCTTTTAGAAACAATCCTTGGTAGAAGTTGAGCCGTAAAGGATCGTAGCCAGAAGTGGCCTAATCCGTGGGACAAAAAAATGGGGGTGGCGGAGCGTCCTGGACACAGGGTAGGGTGTGGGCCTGAGGCAAGGAGGAGCAGCAGGCAGGGAGGCGCCTCCTGCTGGCTGGTGAGGATGAGGTGCCAAGCATTCAAGCTGGAGGTGGAGTCCGGGTCAAGGGGCTAATGAGAGCCACAGGCACCTGAGCCCTTCACCAAGGGTGGAGAATCCTTGAAGAGAGGGGCAGCCCATGGACTGAGCTCACTGGATTGAGGAGAGTCCCGCAGGGACCAACTGGCTTAGCCTGTGAGAGATGCAGATCTGTCGCTTATAGCCCATCCTGCTTCAGCTCCCACCTGGTCCTGAGGCCACACATGTTCCCAGGAGCAACGGGTATGGATGGGACTGGCACTCTTGGGATCAGTTTTCTGCTGAAGCTCCCTGTCCAGATGGAAAAGAATGTCCAGCCCCAGGACCGTAACAGGATGGGGAGTCTCCCCCATCCTGCCCCTCCTCTGGGGGTCCCATCACCCCCATTACCTCTTCCAGGTGTGGGCGGCCACAGCCCTGGACTGAGTGTCCATCCTCTCAGTCTCCTGCGATCAAAGGGATGGGTGAGGACCAAAACCCTCTGCTGAAATTCCACCGTGATTTCCTTTGCATTTACAAAGACTCCTTTACTAATAAATCGTCTGGAAGGGCGGCCCACGAAACGTTCAGAGATAAGTCATTTGAACTTTTGAGAGAATGGATTGACTCCTTACTATAGGTATTTGTTTCCATCCTAAGAAGTATGTGAGATTTGCTGCTGAAGGGAATCAGTTTCTGAAGTGGGGGAAAGGGGTGACCGTCAGGAGCCTGAACCCGGTGGGCTGCCTGTGTGTGGGTCCTGGGGAGCACGGGACGTGGGTTCTAGGGTAGTCGGGGGCAGCGGCTCACTCATTTCTGAGGCCAGTCTTCTCGCAGAGGCAGGTGTGTCCTCCCTGTCCTGTCCGCAGCTCCTTCCCCTGGCCGTGTCACCAGAGCAGGGACCTTGACTGCCCTCAGCCAGCGCCCTCCAGAGACCCCCATCAGTCTCCTGAGTGGCCTGTCCAGAGGCCTTCCAGCTCAGCCCGGCTGGGGCCTCACCCCAGTGCCACCCTCCTCTGTTCTCGGGTGTCGCTTCTCCGTGGAGGAAGGAAGCACCTCGTTCTGGTTCTCCTTGTAACCATTGTTCCTGACCTCGAAACCCTAACCCCCCACACTCGCTCAGAAAAGCCGCTATTGTCCCTGGGATGTTTGCACCCGCCTCCTCCCGGCCACTCCCGCTGCCTCTGGCAGGCCTGTCCCTGCCTCAGCTCTCCTGTCCTCCGTCCCACCAGGCACTGGCCAGGTGGCCCTCAAATCAGCTGCTCCTCCCGCCCTTCCCAGCAGCTTCAGGAGCGTCCGGCCGAGGGCTCCCCACGGTGAGGCAGGCTTCCAGGACGTCTTTCTGTGTCCTCCCAGCCCAGTTGCCACAACAAACAGTAGAGGAGACCTCACTGGTGAGTGGGCAGAGTTTAAACTATGCTCTTGATGACCCCTCCCCCTCAGTCCGCCCCGAGGAGCTGCCGAGTGGGAAACTGGGCGCCTACCGCCCGGGGACCAGTGCCCCCAAGGTGAGAGGACACCTGGCCAGGTGCCCAGGCAGGTGGGGGTGAAGTCAACGTGCTTTAGCATCGTCTCTTGGCCTTGGCTTAGCTGGGCAGCATTCTGGAATTGGTGCAGCGGGTGGGAGTCATCGGTGGGAGCTGTGGGTGGCGTCCACCAGGAGACAGGATTGATTAAGCGCCCGCTGGGTGCCCTGGCCTCTGCTAGAACTGTTGACGCTGCCAACCTGTGGTGCTCCATCTTCCAGACTACCCCAGGCTTCCTCCTTCGCTGTTGCCAGAGGTGGCTGTGATGAACTCCATTCGGTTTTGGTTTCCCCTTTGACTCTGTGGTTCCTTGGCAGGCAGCCGTCATCAGGGTTGGCGCGCAGGTAGAATTCTGTGTGGACGTGGGCCCGGCTGTTCCAGGCCCTGGCCAAGGCATGCATGGCCGTGCTGCGCGGATGTGGTCATCTTTGCTCTGCTTGGGGAGAAGTCCCGGGTAAGAGAGACAGAGGGTCGGTGTGTATAGATGGTGCCTTCCATGGGCAGCTATACAGAGGTGCATAATATTTCAAATAATACTCCAAAATATATTTCTCAATAATATTTCAAACGTGTGGGTGATCTTTGAGGATTTCAAAGGTGTGATTTGCAGGGGTGGGGGCGGAGGCAAGGGTTCATTGCTTTCTGCAGCTTTAGCCAGTGAGGGAGATGAGGTTTCTGCTGCCACTATGCTGGCCCTCACGGTTACAGCACTTCAGGGGTCCTCCGGGGGCGTCCATTCGCTCTCAGTGCAAAGGAGGCTGATGGGGCTTCAGCCAATTCTGGTGAAGCGAAGAGCGTGAGAAGGAAGAGGAGGGGAAAGAGGAATTAGTGAAAGGAAACGTGGCCTGTGATTTTATGGCACTGATGGTTTTCTCCATGGCTCTAAGGCTGCTTTGAACTATGGTCCTGTCACTTAAGTGAGAGCGTAGCTTCCTAGACTGCTTGGAGAGACTAAACTAAGTATGTAGGTGCTGCCCTATTGTTAAGAAAATAAATCCTGGAGTTCCCGTCGTGGCTCAGTGGTTAAAGAATCTGACTGGGAACCATGAGGTTGCGGGTTCGATTCCTGGCCTCGCTCAGTGGGTTAAGGATCTGGTGTTGCTGTGAGCTGTGGTGTAGGTCGCAGATGCAGTTCTGATCCTGCGTTGCTGTGGCTGTGGTGTAGGCCGGTGGCTACAGCTCCGATTTGACCCCTAGCCTGGGAAGCTCCATATGCCACAGGTGTGGCTCTAGATAAAGGCAAAAAGACAAAAAAAAAAAAAAAAAGAATAAACGTAGCGGTGTCCTACTGCCTGAAAGAAAATGCATTACCTGCGGCTGAGATGGGACGCATTATTTTAGGATTTAGGGGAGGCTGAATCAAAGGGAACACTGGGTGTCTGAGCATTGCTCCCTTGAAAGGCAAAGCCTTAAAGCCAAGACACTGAAGTAGCAGAGGTGGAAGATCAAAGGATGGGAAAATTAATGCACGTTGCTTTATTTTCAAGGCAGGCGTGCCCCGGCTAAAATAGAGCTGAAGGTAGACCCTCCGGTGCTGAGGAGTGGGCTGTGGAAGAAGCCCTTTCTGTGCAGTTCCTGGCTTTATGCTCAGGACAGGGAAGTTTGCAGTGAGGAAGAGGACAAACTTCTGTTGTAAAACCTAGAGCAGATGGGATGGCAGAAATCACCCAGCATTCTTTTCCCTTCTCGATGGGGAAATGGGGCCTCGCGAGCACAGCTGTGAAGCTGCCCGGTGCAGAGGCTGCCTGGAACTTGGTGCCTTTCTCTGGGGCCCCTTGCCAAGGATGCAGGTACCTTCAGCAAACATTTCTTGACAGACTTCTCAAGAGGGCAAGGAACCCTTTTTTTTCCCCCTTTAATTGAAGAATATATAATTGACAGTGCTGAATTAATTTCTGGTATAAAGCAAAGTGATTCAATTTTATATGCGTGCATATATTATTTTTCAGATTCTTTTCCATTATAGATCATTACAAGATATTGAATATTGTTCCCTATGCTCTACAATGGGACCTTGTTTACCTGTTTTATATATACTAGTGTATATCTGTTAATCGCAAACTCCAAATTTATCCTCCCATTTACTTTGGTAGCCAAAAGTTTGTTTTGTGAGTCTGTTTCTGTTTTGTAAATAAGTTCAGTAGCATCATTTTTTTAGATTCTACGTGTCATATTTTTCTTTGTTTGACTTAGTATAATCTCTAGCCACCCACATTGCTGCAAATGGCATTATTTTATTCTTTTTATGGTTGAGTAATATTCCATTGTGTATATGTGTGTATATATATATCCGTATCTTTATCCATTCTGTGGATAAAGTGTCTGTGGACACTTAGGTCACTTCTATGTCTTGGTTATTGTAAGTAAATAGTGCTGCTATAAACTCTAGGATGCATGTATCTTTTTGAATTAGAGTTTTCTTCAGATATATGCCCAGGAGTAGGGTTGCTGGGTCATGTAGTAACTGTATTTCAGTTTTTTTAAGGAACCTCTATACTGTTCTCCATTGTAGTTACACCAATTTACATTCCCACCAGCAGCATTTATTACTTATAGACTATTTGATGATGGCCATTCTGACTGGTATGAGGTGATATTTCATTGCACTTTTTTTTTTTTTTTTTTTGCTTTTTAGGGCCACACCCGCGGCATATGGAGGTTCCCCAGGTTAGGGGTCTAATTGGAGCTACAGCCACAGGCGTATGCCACAGCCACAGCCATGCCAGATCCAAGCTGCATCTGCAGCCTACTCCACAGCTCACAGCAATGCCAGATCCTTAAACCACTGAGTGAGGCCAGGGATCGAACCCGCAACCTCATGGTTTCTAGTTGGATTCGTTTCTGCTGCGCCACGACAGGAGCTCCTCGTTGTACTTTTGATTTGCATTTCTCTAATAATTAGTGATGTGGAGCATCTTATCATGTGCCTATTGTCCATGCATATGTCTTCTTTGGGAGAAATATCTACTTAGGTCTTCTGCCCAGTTTGTGATTGGTTTGTTATAGGGCAAGTAATCTTTAATTCTTACAAATGTTTTCTTAGAGATGTCTGTGGAAAATCTCTTATCTTAATCCCATGACATTAATGAAGATGTTCATTCTTCTTTTGATTAAATGGCTTTGAACAAATGAACCGTGATGCTATATCATATCAAATGGTATTTACAGATGCTTCATTGTGATTCTTTTCTAATGAAAGCACATGTGTTTTAGAGAGCTTTATGTTGCTTCACTTGTAGTCAAGTGTGGGCCTTGATCATATTTCCTTAAAAGTTGAGCATTAGGCCGTGGTCAACATTGTAACCATCTCCTATCCTGCTCTTTCTCTGAGAAATTCAGTTCCCTTCCCAAGAAAAGAATGTAATCCGTGTCACTGCAGCTAACATTGATCTGATTAATACATCAGACATGAACTTCATTCAGCTGAAATAACTCCTTCAGTGATAAGAGAGGCAAAGTCCTGGCTCTAATGTGATTTTCATTCTAGCCAGAGAGGAAGACAGTGATGACTGATACTGATTTTAACATGCCATGAAGAAGAGCAGAGCAGAATTAGGGTGATGGAAGGATCGGGTTAGAGAGTTATCTTATATAGGGTTATCAAGTAGTTAAGGAAGGCCTCTTCGTGGAGGTAAGAGGTGAGCAGAGAACAGAATGAAGTGAGGGCATGAGTCTTGAAAATCTGGAGGAAGAGCTCTATTCAAGGCTGCGAAACTGGCCGTTGCAAAGGCCCTGAGGCAGGAGTGAACTTGATGTGGTTGGAGGGAAGAGCAAGCAGACCAGCAAGCCGAGAGTGGAGGGTGCAGCCCAGCATGATAGCAGGTGAGTTCAGAGCGGTAGTCAGGGCTGGGTGAGGCGGGTCCAGATAGGTCATAAGAGTTTGGATTTTATTCCATGTGTGATGCGTGGTCCCTGGAGGGTGTTGAGGGGGTGAGAGCGCATCGTGATCTGACTGCTCCATGAAGAACCGACTATAGTGAAACGAGTATGGAGAAAGGGAGAACGGTGGGAGACTGCTGCAGTGGGCTGGAAACATGATGCGTATCGCTTGGACGGCTGGCTGGCGGCGTGGAGCTGGGAGGAGTGATCTGATTGAAGGTGGAGCCAATGAGACTTACTGATGGGTTGGAGTGGCGCTTTAGAGTGAGTGTGACCCCGAGGCCTGAGCCTCTGGGTGGGTGGGACGGCGCTCTTTGTCTTTGCCTGTGTGAGAAATGCAGCAAGAAGAACACCCTCTGGCTGGGGAAAACTGAGAGATCTTGCTGTATGTTGCTAGAGATCTTGTTGTTAGAGATCATGTCGTATGTTGGAGAGGTGGGGTAGGCAACTGCAGAATCCTGCAGGTCAGTGGAGAGGTTGGGATAGGGACTGTGTTTGGGAATCTCCAGTCTCTGAAGTGTATTTAGAACCACCATAGGACTGGATTGGATCCCCCTGGGAATGAGCACGCCCATCATTTAGAGACCGGGCAGAGGGAGTGAGAAGAAAACTAGAGTGCAGGATCCAAGAAACCAAGAGAAGAAAGACTTTCCAGAGGGAGGGGTGATTAACTGTGCCAGCGCAGCTGAGAGCGTTTAAACCTGTTATCCCCTGGGAATAGCAGTCTCTTCTGGATGATTTCCTGACTTCTTAGGCACTCATGGACTTTGTCTTCCCCCTGCTGGACTAAGACCTCACCGAAGTCGGGGTTATTTCAGCATTCTTCTCCTTGTATTTGGAGCCACTCAAAGCATGACTTCACCGCCTACCAGCAAAGTTCTACTATGTGGAGGCTGAGACCTGAGGGGACACGTCCTCGTGGGAGCTACTTCTGAGGCTGTCCATCCCTGGGGCTTTGGGGACAGTGTTGATAAGGAAGCAGAAGGACCAGTTCCACTCTCGGCATGAGGGCTAGTGATGTCCCAACTTGAAGTAGAAGGGTTGGGTGGCAGAGGAGAAGACAGATGGGAGGAGCAGGAGGGAGACACAGCAGGGCCAGCTTGCTGACCAAGGGAACAATCAGCCCCCTGAGTGTTGTCACACAGCTCCAGCCTGAGGAGGGGGTCCCTGAAGGGTCAGGACGAGCCCATTGAATGGCCATTGATTGATGCAGCAGTTGGATCCTCTCCCTTCCATCTCTGCTGTGGCTGAACAAGTATGGATGGAGGAGCCTGTCATGGCTTTTCTTGAAGGAATCAGATTCAGAGCCCAGTTCAGGTCCCAACAAAGAGCAGAGTCCCAGTGGCACCTGTTTCTGGGGAGGCATTCTGTGGGCAGTGCTTCAGGATAGTCGTGGCTGCTTCCGTTGACTGGGTTCCTTTGCTCGGTACCTGTAATGGGAGTGGGTGGTGGGGATGGGGGTGGGGTAACCTGGTGTGACAATCTGGCCATCTCTGATTGGGGGGAGTGTCTGTGGTGGAACAGCCTCATAACCTCCTAAGGTTTAGGCACATTAGGAGTTAATCCGCGTAAAGAGAGATGAATTTTTGATCATCGGGAATCTGGGATGAGATTTGGATCCTGTCCTGTCCCTTGCATAGGCTTAATGAGGCCAGACAACCTCACTAAGAGAAAAAGCTTAGGTTAGAAAGCTTAGGAGTAGTTTCTGGTGGAGGCACGATGAGAGCTTGGAAGAGACGGGAGGCCCTCTTGAGGAGGCAGGACCCAGAGCTGAGAGCCCTCTACAATGTGAGGGAGACTCTGGGTCTGGATGAGAGTTTAAGCTGCAAGCCAAGGAGCCACCCCCTGGAGTTATTATCCTGGGGTCCTAATTACTAAACTTTTCCGGGTGATCCCTGATCATGAGGCCCGATAAAGCCCAAGCTTACTGCTAAAATTATGTTAAGAGAAAAGCTGTTTTTTGTTCATTTGATAGCCATGAAAGCCATTACAGGGGGATAATTTTTCAAAAGAAAGAAAACTAAGCCACAATTGTGCCAGTAAACTATGACCAGATGTTGAGGCCTTGGGATATCCAAGTCGTGCTTGAAAATATTGTCAGAAATCTTTAGGCAGTAAAATCTAAAAATAAAACCTCCCAAATCAAAAAAGAGGAAGAGCAAAGCATTGTAGTTCAAGACATTTCCTGGCACATTTGTTTTTATTTTTGAAAAGAATCATGTTAGAATGGAATCCCAGATGCTGAGACCCAGCTATGCCTGGTGTTGTCGTGGAGAAGCAGGCTAAGTAGAAAATGCAAGACAGTACCCAAGTGAGAAAAGAATGAAAATCACTGTCACTTATCCAAATAGTCAGTGGGTATCTATGAGCTAGAGTTTCTCACAAGCACGAATTCTTGATTTGAAAATGAGCGGCAATGGTAGTAGCAGTAGGCAGGAGGATAAATGTCCCATCCCACTGATGGTGTCCGAGGAGGGCTGGAAATGACTGACAGCTTCAGAGCTACCGAGCCTCCCCCTAAGCTGCCTGGGTTGAGTTGAAACTGCGCTTCGTAACATTGTCCCAGATTTGCTGCCTTCTTCCTTAGTGCCAGAGATGAGTCCGAAGCGCATACCCGGCAGTGTCTGCACTTCCCTGCTTCATTCACACAGCCACCTTCTTGGATCTCAGCTTACTCAGGGTTATAGCATCAGATTTCTCAGCAGGAGGTGGGTGTTCTTACCTCTTCTTCCTAACCACGCCAGCTGGTGTCCTGCTGACCTTGAGCCGCGTCACATCCTGACATCGTACCATCCCCACCTTTGGAGTGTGGGGGTGGTTAACATGAGAGGCTCGCTCAGTGCACTCAAGAAAGAGTAAGGAGAGTGCAGAGAGCGTCCTAGGATGATGGCAGAGCTCACAGTGCTCCTGGCCACACATGGGATGAAGGTAGACGCTTGTCCAGAGTTTTATACAGTTCACACTGGTGTCTGATGCTAGCGATGGAAATCCAGATTTTTAGGAGGAGGGTCTACCCAGCCTGCTGGCAGAAGTGAGTGCAGTGGGAGGAGAGACTATGGTCTGTGCGTCTCAGACAAGGGCACTTGAAAGGGGGGCCTTCTAGTTCAAAAGGTGTCTCCCCTCAAAAAAAAAGCTTTCAAAGGACCTCCAATGAATGGAACTTTCAAATAAAATCAAGAAGATGAAAATCAACATCGGGAGTTCCCATTGTGGCTCAGCGGATTAAAACCTGACATAGTCTCTGTGAGGATTCAGGTTCGATCCCTGGCCTCGTTCAGTGAGTTAAAGATCTAGCATTGCTGCAAGCTGCAGTGTAGGTCACAGATGTGGCTCTGATTCAGTGTTGCTGTGGCTATGGCATAGGCTGGGGGCTAGCAGCTGCAATTCCACCCCTAGCCTGGGAACTTCCATGCCACAGGTGCTGCGTCTATTTTTTTTAATTAAAATTAAAAGATTGAAGCGATTTTTTTAAAAAAGGAAATCAACATGAATAAAGGAATAAATAAGGAAAAAATCTGTTTAGATTTTTTAAAAAATCAGCCGAATGTGGACCAACTGTGTTAGGGTTGATGATAGTTTAAAATCTTTACTGCAGAGGGCAGGTAGTTGTTATTTTGCCACTGTCTTTTCTCTCAGTTGTCATTAATAACTATGGAGCATCTGAGATTTCACTGACAGGCAAGCGAGCAAATTAGCTGCCAAGGTTCCATGAGTACTGGCAGAAGGGGAGCTCCATGGATTAGAGACAAGACTTTATGATTCACAACAGGAACAGTGACCAGAGTACCAACATTTTCTCTCAACCTCAACAGGGAGACACAGAGGGCCAGGTGTACACATACAGTGGAGAGAAACTCTGAGCTCAGGGAACTCAAATCTCTCATAATGGACAGTAAGTATGCCTGTGCTTTGCCCCAAAGGGAGACACTAGCTCTCTCTTCCAAGGTTGCTTATGGGACAGATATTCTTGAAAAGATAAGCTGGAGCAAAGTGTGTCAGTGCTTTCTCTTGCAGGGTGTATAGAATTTGAGAGACCCATAGTGAATGGTTCCCAGCTGCTGCAGCCATACAAAGGGAAAGAAAGGAAGCTGGTGTGTGCTGTCTGCTTGTTATGCACCAGGCACTGGCCAGGAAACGTCTCACTCCTTACCTGCTCAAAGCTCAGAGGTGGCACCGTTGTTTTGTCAGTAAGGAACCTGGTGAGTATTGGAGTATCAGCTGCAGGATTTGTGTATGCATTGCATACTTAGATGCTAAGCATTGTGCTAACAAGTAGCTGAAGCTGAATTAGCTGCTAATCAGCTGCTTTGCCAGGCACAGTTCTAAGAGTTTTCTGTAAACTGACTTCCGATCTTCTTATAACTAAGATCATCGGGTGCTGCAAATGAAACTGCGGCACAGGAAGCGATGGTGCCGAGATTCTACGTGGTTTATCCTCTGTGCTCTTGTGTTCTTTCTTCAGCCCTCGGGGTCACACCAAGGGGGTCCTGGTGAAACCAGCATGTGCCCAGAGTATGTGGAGGGGTTTAGGAACCATGGCGAGTAGGAATAGTTAAGGGGACAAATGTGTTTCATCTGTAGAAGGATAAAGGGTAAATGGTTATTGTCTTCGGATATTTGCCCACACATCTTATAGAAAGAGTTTATGTGACTCCAGGGGGCAAAATTGGGTCCATTTAGGGCGAGGCACCTCATGGCTCAGCAGACCCTGCTGAACGCAGTGACCCGCGCTCCCTTCCCTGCTACCCCTTCCTGTCGCCACTCTGAGATCCTATGAGACAGGTGCACGGAGGGTTCCTCCATAAGTGGGGTGGGGGGAGTCCTAACTCTGGGGAGTCCCGGGCTCCTCCAAGGCGGCTGGAGGAGTTAGTCTCTGCTGCATCCCTGGTCCCGCAGTTCCGGCATTCTCCCAGAGGGACCTACTGGGACCTTGGCTATGTCCTGCCTGCACTCCTGGTGGGTTTAGTTCCATCCCCGTGATCACCAGCCTCGTGGCTCAGCCAGGCCCTGGCAGTGATCCACACACACATCAGTCCCACCGTTGCTCAGGTTGGGATGGAGCAGGATTGCTCGACTGAGTGGGAGGTTGAGCTACACCATCTCCATGGTCTCTGAACTGTGTCTGTGGTTCTGTGATTTACATTTTTTCCCCCTAGTTTTTATTTTTAATTGTGGTAAAATATACATGACGTAAAATTTACCATATTTGGGAGTTCCCGTCGTGGTGCAGCGGTTAACAAATTCAACTAGGAACCATGAGGTTGCAGGTTCGATCCGTGGCCTAACTCAGTGGGTTAACGATCCGGCGTTGGCGTGAGCTGTGGTCTAGGTTGCAGATGCGGCTCGAATCTGGTATTGCTGTCGCTGTGGTGTAGGCCGGCAGCAACAGCTCCAGTTAGACCCCTAGCCTGGGAACCTCCACATGCCGCGGGTGCAGCCCTAAAAAGCAAAAACATAAAAAAATAAAAATAAAATTTACCATATTAACCATTTAAGGATATACAGTTCACTAATGTTAAGGATATTCACGTTGTTACTCTTTCCTTGTCAAGCAGACCATGCTTTAAAAAGCAAGTGGGACCCGGTGATTGGGTCCAGCTGATCTGTAAGGACCCAGCTGTGGACCTGTGGTCACTGCCCTGGTCTTGGGCTGCTCCAGTCCTGAGTGGAGCAGTCTGGTCCAGATGCAGGTCCAGGGAGGAGTTTGGGAAGCTGGGGAGGAATATGGGTGGTGGCAGCTGGCTTAGTGACATCTATTTCACTCAGCCAGAAATGTCTTCTGTCAGAAGCTAGAGACACCCTAAATGTGGTCTCAGTTAGCCTGTGCATATCTTTGCAAACCTCACGTTCTCAATCAAAGGGTTTTAGAGAGTGATGTTTAGTCCAGTGTAAAGGGCACGATCCAGATCTGATCTCTGATCCTGAAATAATGTCTCTGCTATCTCAGATGTCAGGAGTAACTAAAAATATACTTAAAACTCTGAGGAATTCTTGGTTTATTGGATCCATCTCCTTTTTCTATCACCTCCTTCCAGAAAGCAAGAGAGTATAGAAGTGAGCCAAAAAGCTTTACTTATCCAGTCTGCTGACATTGTTTTATCCGCACCACTGATATTAGGTGTGTACAGCATTGCATTTCCATCACAGAGCTAAGAGCAAACTCTGCAAACTTGAGCCTCTGTCCTGTTGCTTGTTGTGGCCAGTGTTCTGTTTTCTACACCATTCCACCCTCCCTCAGACTTTTTAAATTCTGAATCTGTCTACGGCACCGGAAATGATCTGTCTGTGGAATGTCCATACTTTAGGAAAGTCCCTGAACTTGTGCGTTTATCCCCGGGTTCCACAGCCTCCAACTCATCGTGGCCATTTGTGGTTGAGTTCTGGCCTGTGCCCATCATTGGAAAAACGGGGATTTGGCAAAAGCATTCTGCCGTGTTTCTATCACTAGCATAAATGAAATTGAATAAGTTTCTATCACTGACATCAGTGCGAAGGAAGAGAAAATGTGGCTGGTTTGTTTTTTTCTTCCTTCACATACAAATTTAATTTTCCCTGTTGTGTTTTTAACTCTCCTGGCCTATCAATGTTTCTTCAAGAGTTCCCACTGTGGGGCAAAGAGATAAATGGCGTCTCTGCAGTGGCAAGGACGTGGGTTCAATCCCCGACCTGAGGCAGTGGGTTAAGGATCTGGCATTGCCGCAGCTGTGGCGTAGGTTGCAACTCGGCTAGGATTCTGTCCCTGGCCTGGGAACTCCATATGCCACAGGACAGCCAAAAAGAAAAAGAAAAGAGGAGTTCCTGTTGTGGCACAGCAGAAATGAATCCATCTAGTATCTATGAGGATGCAGGTTTGATCCCTGGCCTCTCTCAGTGGGTCGGGGATCGGACATTGAGCTGTGGTGTAGGTCGCCGAACCCTAGGCTGGGAACTTTCATAAACCACGGGTGCAGCCCTAAAAAAAAAGGGAAAAGCAAAAATATATATATCTATATATCTATATATATATCTATATGCTTTTTAGGACTACACCCGTGGCATATGGAAGTTCGAATCAGAGCTGCAGCTACCAGCCTATGCCACAGCCACAGCAACACCAGATCCTTAACTCACTGAGCAAGGTCAGGGATCGGACCCACATCCTCATGGACAGTAGTTGGATTCTTAACCCACTGAGCCACAGCGGGAACTCCAAGAAAAAAATATACTTTCAATTTCAGTTTGGTTCTCTGCACTCTGACCTTCCACTGGTTCAGTGTTGACACAATCACCTATTGGGTGGCTTATTTAGCACCCATTTGATGCTATTGTTATTGCTATAACTAGGTCACATTTATTGCGGGCTTCCTGTGTGCCAAGGACTGTGCTGAGGGCTTCCCTCTTCATAGCCCCTTGAGGCGAGTATTATAATCCTGAGCATTCTACAAGTGAGGACACAGGCTGAGGGGGGAAGAATTTGTACAGCAGAGCTGGCATCGGAAGCCAGGCAGGTTGATTTCATACCCTCTTCATACTGCCTGCAGGCCTTCTCTGTGCACACAGCAAGTGTTCCCACTGATCCACTGGGGAGCGTTGGGGGTCTTTATAAAACCCTGTCCTCAGCAAGTGACTGTGCAAGACACCACCGCGGAGATGCAGCGATGCCAAACCCAGAGGCCTCACAGTCTGAGCTTACGCTGGGCCCAGCAGGAGCGCTCTTCCAGGGTGGCCTCAGCCTAGTGGTGGTGACGCTGTGAGCTAGAAATGCCTGGGGCCTTCTACTTGTGGCAGCCACTGCAGGCATTTCCGTGATTGAAGCCAATGTTGTGAACGGACTGACCCTTGTGGTTCTTATGATTGCAAGACGCACCTCAGTAACAACCATCAGGGAACTTGGAAAAGACAAGGTTTATTACTCACAGGTCCTGGAGAGTACAAGGCCTGCCTGGGGTCACGCAGCAAGGAGTGTCTGTGTGTGTGTGTCTGTGTGTATGCGGGGGGAGAAGGAGAGAATGAGAAAACAAGCAGACCTGGGGTTCTGCCTTTATTGGGGTCAGGGTGGGGGTTCTGCAGTTTCAAGTGCTTACTCTTTATTGGTGAATTTAAAGCATAAGAGCGGGATTAAAGCCCAAGAAGGGAAAAGCAGTCAGACAAGTAGTTATCTAGGTCAACACAAACTCTTTCTTTTTTTTTTTTTTTGCCTTTTGTCATTTTATGGCCGCGGGTTTATGGCCGCACCCGCGGCATGTGGAGGTTCCCAGGCTAGGGGTCTAATTGGAGCTGTAGCCACTGGCCTGCGCCGCAGCCACAGCAACGCAGGATCCGAGCCGCGTCTGAAACCTACACTACAGCTCACGGAAACGCCGGATCGTTAACCCACTGAGCAAGGGCAGGGATGGAACCCACAACCTCATGGTTCCTAGTCGGATTCGTTAACCACTGCACCACGACGGGAACTCCTACACAAACTCTTTCTGAAAAGGGGGATCCTCATGGGTGGGGCAGCCTGGCTCTTTATTACTTCTGTAGCTGGCAGTGTGTTTATTTGAAACACTTTGTTTTTTTGGCTTTGGAGCTGCCAGCCTACACCACAGCCATAGCAATGCAGGATCCGAGCTGTGTCTGCGACCTACACCATAGCTCACGGCAACGCTGGATCCTTAACCCACTGAGCGAGGCCAGGGATCGAACCTGAAACCCCATGGTTCCTAGTCGGATTCATTTCTGCTGTGCCACAACAGGAACTCCCTGAAACACTTTGAAGTGGAGGCCTCAGTAATCAAAAACTAGATGTCAGGCATCTACATCACAACCAGAAAGGCTAATCATCAGGCGTCTTTGACCCTGGTGCTCCTTGCTGTGTCTCCAGGGTCTAGCATAGCACCTGGCAGGTAGTGAGCTCAAAATATATGGGGTAGATGAGTGAACTATTAATTAAACAAAATCATGGTCAATTTTACAAGTGAATGAAAGAATATATTAATACCAAGAAAGTCTGAGAGTTCCCGTCGTGGCTCAGTGGTTAACAAACCCCACTAGCATCCATGAGGACACAGGTTTGATCCCTGGCCTCGCTCAGTGGGTTAAGGATCCGGCGTTGCCGTGAGCTGTGGTGTAGGTTGCAGATGCAGCTTGGATCTGCGTTGCTGTGGCTGTGGCATAGGACGGTGGCTACAGCTCTTGTTAGACCCCTAGCCTGGGAACCTCCATATGCCGCCAGTGCGGCCCTAAAAAGACAAAAAAAAAAAAA
>PVHT021183693.1:54557761-54581326 GCA_004024745.2 Catagonus wagneri
AGCCTTTTTTTTTTTTTTTTGGTCTTTTTAGGACTGCACCCTCGGCATATGGAGGTTCCCAGGCTAGGGGTCTAATGGGAGCTACAGCTGCCGGCCCATGCCACAGCCACAGCAACGCCAGATCCCAGCCATGTCTGCAACCTACGCCACAGCCCACGGCAACGCCGGATCCTTAACCCACTGAGCAAGGCCAGGGGATCAGACCCACAACCTCTTGGTTCCTAGTCAGATTCGTTAACCACTGTGCCATGACAGAAACTCCAAAGGGTAGCCTTTTAAACTGTGTCCAATGAGCTGTGGACAATCTCCATGTGTTGTCCTTGTTTTTCCATATGTGATCATGAATTGGAAAGTTTGCCCTGGTTGGTGCTCATGAGCCCGTGTCGTCAATCCTGCTGGGAAGGCCTTAGAGAAGAGGGTACCTCGAGGTTGGGATAGGACTCAGGGGGGAAGAAAAGACTCGGGCATCCAGGGATATCCTCACGGGCAGGGTTGTAAGAGGAGGGAGCAGAGGCCCCGTGTTTTGCTCAATAACAACAGTTGTCTTGAACTTCATGACTCCCTGGGGTTGGATCCCTTCCTGTCTTGCTCAATGCTCACCTCACCTCTCCAGATGTGCCCAACTTGGTCAGGTATCTAAGGGCACATCCCTCCCAGCTGCGCAGGAATCCCGGGACCTGGCTCATGCCTGAGCCCTGGCACCAGACCCAGGAGCTCAAGATCAACCTGGGGCTGAGGAAGGAAGGCAAAGTACTTGGGGAGCCAGGTAGACAGAAATCAAGAGGACCTAGATTTGAGAGCTGTAAGACCGTCAAGCACTTTGACTCAGCAAACGGAATTTCTTGAAATACATCTTCAGGAAATGTAATCTAGAGTGAAGGGGAAGTTATGCTCATGAAATTGTGGCTTGTGAGGTTGTTTGTTTTAGTGAAATTGGACGCAACCTAAATGGTACATAATAGGGGCATGATTGAGTAAACAATGGTTCATTTCCTTGACAGAATATTATAAAGTCATTAAAAATGAGGCTTAGGAAGAGTGTTCTGTAACCCAGAAAAAGGTTGTGGTGTAGTTGAACAAAAGTATGAAGATGAAGACAATGATAACGTGTATGTATAATTATTTCCTTCCTTCCTTCCTTCTTCCCTCCCTACCTTTCTTCCTTCCTTCCCTCCTTCCCTGCTTGCTTTTTAGGGCCACACCTAAGGCATATGGAGATTCCCAGGCTAGGGGTTGACTTCCCAGCCTACGCCACAGCCACAGCAACACGGGATCCAAAGTGCATCTGCAACCTATACCACAGCTCATGGCAATGCCAGATTCTTAACCTACTGCACGAGGGTTGGAACCTGCATCCTTATGGATACTAGTTGAATCTACATCCTTATGGATACTAGTCGAACCTGCATCCTTATGGATACTAGTCAGGTTTGTTTCCACTGAGCCCCAATGGGAACTCCATAATTTTGTTTTAAAAAGTACATATATAGAAAAAGACTGGAAAAATATGTGAAATGATAGTATTTGTTTTAGAAAAAAAAAGTCATTTGCAATCCCATTCACAACCAAATTTGCAGCAGATAATGTTTATTTATGAACGGTGACAAAAGGGGTTGGAACAAGGGAACTGGAGTGAGTTTAAGGTTGATGCAAAAAGTCAGCAACCAGTGGAGAAAGTGTGGAGAAAAGGGAACCCTCCTCCTATGCTGTGGGTGGGGATGTAAATTGGTGCAGCCACTATGGAAAATAGTATGAAGTTTCCTTAAAAAATGAAAATAGAGTTAGCATGTGATCCAGCAGCAACACTCCTGGGCATATATCAAAAAAAAAAAAAAAAACCCCACACTAATCGAAAAGATACATGCACCTCAAAGTTCATAGCGGCAGTATTTACAACAGCCAAGACATGCAAACAACCCAAGAACCCATCAACAGGCGATTGATTTAAGAAGATGTGGTGGGGGGAGTTTCCATAGTGGTGCAGCAGAAACGAATCCGACTAGGAACCATGAGGTTTTGGGTTCGATCCCTGGCCTCGTTCAGTTAAGGATCTGGTGTTGCTGTGATGGGTGGTGTAGGTCACAGACATGGCTCGATTCCCGTGTTGCTGTGGTATAGACTGGCGTCTGTAGCTCTGACTGGGCCCCTAGCCTCGGAACGTCCATATGCTGCAGATGCAGCCCTAAAAAGGCAAAAAAAAGACATGGTGGGAACTTCTGTTGTGATGCAACAGAAACCAATCCGACTAGTATCCATGAAAATGCGGGTTCAATCCCTAGCTGGCCTCACTCAGTGGGTTGGCTGTCCAGCTTTGCTGTGAGCTGTGGTGTAGGTCACAGGTGTGGCTCGGATGCCAAGCTGCTGTGGCTGTGGTATAGGCCAGCAACTGTAGCTCTGATTCCACTCCTAGCCTGGGAACTTCCATATGCTGTGAGTGTGGCCCTAAAATCAAAAAAAAAAAAAAAAAAAAATAGAAGAAGCAGCAGAAGATGTGGTGTATAGATAATGGAATATTACTCAGCCATGGAAAAGAATAGAGGGTTTAAATGACTGTAAACAGGCCAGTTCCCCACTAACTGTGTCACTTCCAATCCCATTTTCCTGGCCCCTGTGGTTATCATTTGTGGTTTTGTAGATCTGGCCTCTCCAGTAGGATTCTGAGTCCACTGTCTACAATGTCTTGGCTCCCCTGGCCAGCTGTGAGCCCAGCTGATTCTTGGGGTGGCCCTTGATCGTCCTGCTGGCCCCTGTTTCCAGGAGAGGGCTGGAGGGTCAGGTGCTCCAGCCACGACTGGGGCCAGCTGAGCAGACACCTGTGAGCACCGGCCTCTCTGCTGAGGGGCAGCCACGCTTAGCTCTGTTCCTGCTGATGCACCGTGCTCTCACTTTTCTTCATACCCTTTCTTCCAAGTTCCCAGGGGCCACCATGTTCTTTCTCAGCAGGCTCCCTCTGGAGCAGGTTGCGGAGCAGGAGAAGAGAAGAAACACATGTTAGCCTTGTCAGTATCTTCAGTGATGCCTGAGGAGGAAGTGAGGGAGATGATTGGTGGAAAAAGTCATTAAAGGAGAAAGTGCATCGCTCCCTGTTATCACCTGTTGTTGCAGATGGGGAGGACTGGATGTTCTGAACAGCATCTCTAGTCTCCTGCTGAGACAGGGGACCAGAAGGCCTCCTTTGAGAGGGAGGAAGGGAGGCAGGCAGGCCATGGTCCGGAAGGGCCTTAAGCTGCAGCCCATTGTGAAGGTCACATCAGGACAGCCAAGGGGCTGCCTGGGCGTCAGGCCAGCCCGGCTGCGGGCACCACAGCTGGTGCTCGAGTGGATTGTCCTGCCTACTGAGGGACCATGAAAGGGATGGTGAGACCTGGTGGCCTGCCAGCCCCCAGTAAGTGTCCTGGGTCCCAGAGCCTGTCCAGAAGAGACACAAGGAGCTCCCTAGCCAGCAGCTCCGTGGGGACCTAGGACAGGCCTAGCGCATCAGGGAGGGGCTGTGTGAACTTCGAGTCACTCCGCTTTAAAGAGCCGCTGCTGGCAGGGAGCCTCCAGGAGCTGCAGCCCCACATGCTCAGGGGTAGCTGTGAAGCTGGGTCGGGGGTCGAAGGGCTGAGCAGGCAGATGGTCGTGAGCCCTTCACCTACTCTCGGATCAGCCTCTTTCCCCAAAGGCTGAGGGTTCCTGATTCCCCAGGGGATGGAGTAAGGAGTGCTGGCCCTTCGTGAGTCTCACTCCCTGACGTTCTGATTCCTTCTTCCCAACGCACAGATTCCCCTGGGATCAGGATGGTTCCCCACAAATCCTAGCACCCAGACCAGCACCATTTGAGTGTCCAATGAGTGCTTGAAGGCAACACTCGGGTCCTACTTGACCTTAGCTCTGGGTCTTCTCATCTGTCCCCCCACCCTCACCCCCACCCCCGACTCCACAGTGGCTCCAGCTTGTTGGCGTTGGGGGAGGGTAGCTCTGCCCTTGAGCTGTCAGTGATGAAACCGGAGGGCTGAGCACAGAGGCACTGGGCCAACCGAAGCCTGAGACTGGGGCCCAGAGAGCATGGGCTCAGCAAAGCCCAGCTCCAGGTTCGAGGACACCCGAGTCCTGCCTGTGGTTCTCAGGGGTCTTCACCCAGAGAGGGGCCGGTTCAGGAGGAAGGAAAGGCAGGGGCGGGGCGGGGGGTGGCAAGGGCAGTCAGGGCGCAAGGGAGGGAGACCACGGGCACAAGTGGAGACTGTTGGCAGAGTGAGGTCTCAAGACGGGTGTGTCCCCACTCTGCCTGCAGCGCTGTGTCGTCGACCTGAGAGGGTACCGCACTCTGCTTAACCTCACCTTACTTGTGCTCCTGGTGGCCATTTCAGGTGCTCAGTAAACCCACAGCCATGACAGTTGGACAGACTGTGAGTTCTGAGCCCCCCTACCTGGAGTTCTTCCTGCTCTGCTGGGAGCACAGTCTTTTTTTTTTTTTTTTTTGCCTTTTGTCATTTTATGGCCGCACCCGCAGCATGTGGAGGTTCCCAGGCTAGGGGTCTAATCGGAGCTGTAGCCACTGGCCTGCGCTGCAGCCACAGCAACGCAGGATCCGAGCCGCGTCTGCAACCTACACCACAGCTCACGGCAACGCCGGATCGTTAACCCACTGAGCAAGGGCAGGGTTCGAACCCGAAACCTCATGGTTCCTGGTCGGATTCGTTAACCACTGCGCCACGACGGGAACTCCCTGGGAGCACAATCTTGATAAAGCTGGCTCGTCTGGTTCAGGTGACAGGTTTGAGGACCACTGATAATGTAAACATGGTAAATAATTGCAGAGGGTGTTGCGTGTTTTCAGCATGCTTTTGTCTAGCTGTGGAGTCAGCTTTTTAGGTAAACATCAGGGGCCTAAGAAGTTGGGATCTGGAAGAAGATTCTTATAGATGCGAACCACAGGAATGAACAAACTTCTGGAATTTCCTTGCTGAGAGGGGCGTGCGTGCTTGTGGCTGTGGTTTTGGCTACTGTGTATACATTCTGCTTCCTGGCCTACAATAAGTGGCTTAGCTAATGACTAGCAGACTAGTTGATTGGTTTGGGACCAGAAGTGACGGGTGCTTGTCAGACGAGTCCCTGTAGCATGCCCTGTCCAGCCCCCAGGACAAGAGGTTAAGCGTAGCTTGACTGAGCTGTTGTCTGCAGACCAAAGTGAGTGAGGCCCCTGCAGGTGCTCAGGCCCATGAAGGCAGGCAGGATGTACACATCAGATTATAATAGGCACAGCCAGGAGGGAAGTTAGTGGTCTTCCAGCCCCAGAGATGTTAGCGTACTTTTCCAAAACCCGCTGTTAGCAGATCCTTTCCCTGAGATTCGGTGTCTCTGGCCTCAAGTCGGGCCCTTCTCCCTGGGTCTCAGTTTTCTTCCTGAAAGGCCGAGGGTGAGCTCAGGCCCCCTGTGTTCTGGGGCTGTGTGTCGTCTAGTGGCAGATTCAGGACAAGACACCCACACCCTGGACCCTGACCCAGTCCCAGCTCTTCCCTGTGGCATCTGTAATAGTGTGACATCACTGAGGGTTTGAACCTCGGAGCCAGAGGCCTGGGTTCAAATCCAGTTGATAAGAAGTAGCCGTCATTGTTAGCGCTGGATTTTGCTCAACTTCAGTCTTCAGCTTTAAAATGAAAATCATACCTATCTTATAGAGTTGTTTGGAAAATGAAAGGTAACTTGGGTAAAACCCTCAGAACAATACCTGGCTCCTAGTAAGCGTTTAGTTGGTGGATGATGAGGAGGAGGAGGAGTAACAGTAGGTATTGTGGTTCATGGTCGTTTCACTTGGCTGGACCTGAGGTTTTCTTTCTGGGAGACAGGCAGATTGGGTGCTTCTTTGATTTTGCCATCCCCGGTGGAGACGGAGAAAGAACTGGTCTTCTGGGAGCGGGGGTTTGGGGTATGTATCCTGAAGCAGCTTGCTGAAAGCATCATACTTCTTTGAAGTCTTGGGGTTATTTGTAAAATCTACTTAGAGTTGTCATTCTGTACAATAATGTGAATGCATTGGCTCTAATATAAAAATTCTTCCCCCAAATCCTTGACTATAGTTGAAGTTCCAGGATGTTGCACCCCTCTGGGGATGCAGGTATCATGGCATCGTTTCTAAGGTCCCTTCCAGCCCTGACATCCCAGGATCCTAGGAGGAGTGAGTCTCCTCTGCAAAGGACCTGAGGTTGGTACCCAAGAATCCTGATGGAGCCTCAGAGAGTCCGGCTCCCCTGTTGCTCAGGCTCCCCTGTGCCCCAGCCCCTATTGGGACTGTACAGTGCTACCAGCAGAGGGGTGAAGATGGTGCAGCCTAAAGGAGGAGCAGGGCTGTGTCTGAGCCTGACTTTCCGCCTTTGGGCTGATAAACCTGGCTGGGTTGGGTTGGCAGCTCTCCACCACCCCAGGTAAGTTCCAGGAAACACTAAGCCATTGTTTCCCACCCAGAGCTGGAGGCCGTCCTGGGGACAGGCCCTTCGTGTCATGGGAGGGCAGGTTGGTGCAAGGGGTGAACTGCATGTGGGAACATGGGGCTTGTCACACTACCGAGGCTTCCTCCTGGCAGTCCTGATGGGCAGTCCCCCAAGGCCAAGGTCTGGGGTTGTGCCCAGCCGGTGGGAAGAGAACCGAGGAGAGCCTGGACAAGAGAGCAAGCTCTGGGGGAGAGAACAGAGATGCCCGGCCTGTGAATGGGGGAGAGAGAGCCCCTCTGTGCTCAGGGAGAGGCATATCTAGTGACGGTGGCAAAGGTCCTGCATCAACTTGCTAGAGATTAGCCCATAAGCATGGTCTCTCCCACAGGCATGAGGAATTGAAGTCATCTGTTTGTGTGGGACAAATGTAAGGGGCTCTCCCTGGGCAGAGGATCAAGCACATTTAGTCGAACTTGTACCCATCAGAGAGCATTCCAGTAAAAGCTAAGGTAACATCAACATGATTGTTAGACGGAAACTTCCTGTTGGGCATGGTGGCTATTATAAGATTGAGCATATCTTGCTAAATCCTTCCTGAACATGTTGCCAAACTGAGCCAGGATTTGGAGCAAGAAGGACCGGATTCTGGTTCTGCTTTATTTTTTTGCTTTTTAGAGCCGCACCAGCGGCATATGGAAGTTCCCAGGCTAGGGGTCTAACAGGAGCTGTAGCTGCCGGCCTTCGCCACAGCAACACCAGATCCGAGCCGCGTCTGTGAACTACACCACAACTCACGGCAATGCCAGATCCTTAACCCACTGAGCAAGGGCAGGGATCCAACCCGCAACCTCATGGTTCCTAGTCGTATTCATTAACTGCTGTGCCACGACGGTAACTCCATCTGCTTTATTAGTTATGTGACTTCAGGCAAGACGCTTGGTCCTTGAGCCTCAAGATTTCCTGTCAGTAAAATGGGTTGTAATGAATCTCAAGATGCTGTGACATTGAAAGAGATCTTGATTGGGAAAGCATCCTGTACATTGTCGGGATCTTGACGTTTATTTTAAATCAAAGGCATTTGGGTGGCTTTATCTAAAGCGTTACTACCCTCGGGGCCCTCCACAACCAAGTCTCAATCAATTTAATGACCGTCTCTTTCAAAACCTGTCTTGACCCCTTTCCCAGATGAGTTTTCTTGCTCTGAGACAGGCAGCACCATCTCCCCAGCCCTGCTCGGCTCTCTCCTGCATTGGCTTAAAGGGTCATGGTTCATTCTCTGTGTCTTGCAAACTTCAGAGATCCCTGCCCCCTGGCCTTTGAGGATACACAGGTCCACACAGAGCCCATTTCCTCATCTGTAAAGTAAAGGGGTTGAGCTTGATTTAGGTCCCCGCCCTCACATTCTGCAGTCCAACCATATTCCATGATGCTAACAGTAAGCCGGAACTCAGGAGGATGAGAGCCAAGCATATTGTCCAGCCAATGACAAGTAACTGATCAAAAGTAGTCAACGTAAGAGGACGAATTAGTAATCTACGCTCTGTGATAGATAAGGTGATGTTTGTGGCAGCATTTCAATGAACTAGAACATCTAAATGAAAAGGTGGTGCCTCTGATTGGTCCTCATAGTTGACTGTTACCAGAGAGGAGCCGTTTGCTGAGTGCTTGCTATGTGCCAGGTATTACTAGAAATTGCATCATAGTTGCAATGTACTGGCTATTCTGTGTATCAACCTTGTGCTAGATACTAGACTTTCCCCTGATTTCCACAGAACCTTACAAAACAGATTTACAGGTGGGAAAACTGAGGTCTAGAGGAATTAAGCAAATCACGCATGGTCATCTGGCTACTAAGTGGCAGAAGCAGGTTCAAGTACAGGCATGTCTGACTACAAAGCCTGTGATGGGATCGCTCAGTCCACTGCCTGGCATCACCAACTAGCTTACTCTTAAATTGTCTGCGTCTTGTTCCCAGTGTCCCAGGACTAACAGTTACCCCAGCGGCATTCTTGATACGGTTCTGGGCTTGACCCTAGCTTGGGAATCAATCCTCTCTCTCTGGTTGAGGCGGCCCACCCAAAAATTTCAGAAAAACCCGCCTGGCTATGGCCTCCTCCAGCATGTTGGCGACACCTGGTCTCGGCTCACTCCTTGTTCCCTTTTCAGTGCACCTGCCCCCTTGTCCCAGCGCTAACCAAGGGTGGGAGGGAAACGAATCCCGAGAGCTGTTGCCTGGGCCTCTGGCTTCAGCTGGAGGAGGCAGGTTGTGTCTGTGGGAGTAATTAGAACACATCTGCAAATTCCAATTTCAAATCTGGGAGGCTGAAGGGGTTGGTAAAGCTCGTCAGCTTGCCTCATTTTCCTGTGCTGCGTCCCAGGGTTTGCAAAGGAAGGACCCTCAGGCTTCTTAATAAGGGAAACTGGGGGAACCAGGGACGTGCTGGAGCCAGCTGGGTGCCAACAGCTGCTGGGACCCCAGAAAGTTCAGCAGGAGCTGTGGATGCTCACGGCTGGAGACAGTCTTCAGACTCAGCCCTGGCTCTTAGCAGCGTCCACATCTCTGCAGTCACCCCGCTCCCCCTCTCCTTGGAAGACACTGTCCGAGCCCAAGGCTTGAGCCTCTCACCGAGAAAGGCAGGCCTCCCTCTGAAGGGTCTTCTTCATTCCTTGTTGCATCAGTCAGGCATCAGTCCAGCCTCAGGGCTAGCGTTTTCCCAGGAGAAACAGGCCATGGGGTGCTGGCCATGCTTTAGGGGTGGCATCTCCCCTAAGCCATGTGGAGTGGATTGGGGCCTTGTTCAGTAGCCAGGCTTGGGTGAGCTCTGCTCACAGTTCACCTGCATCCGTGTTCTCAGAGTGCAAGGGCTCCCCTGCTAGAACCTTTTCTACATGCCCAGGTGGCCCACGGAGAGCTGGTGGCAGTCCTAGAGACAGGGTAAACCAGTGCAGGAAGGGCCAGAGTGTCCCTCCAGGTCAGAGAGAGAACCAGAGACAGCAAGTGACTTTCTTAAGATCACACAGCTGGCTGGGGTGTAGCCATAGTGAGCACCAGAGCCGCTGACTCTTTCTCCTAAACTGTAACCATCGGCTGCCGCCACCTGGTTTCTCCTGAGCCAGCCCTCTCCTTGGCCAAGCCTGTTTCTAGCCTCTAAGCTTCTGACGGAAGTCTTAGAACACCACCAACAGTAGCAGTAGCAGCCGCCTCGGAGTGAGTACTTATTCAGTGCCAGAGGCTGGGCTAGGCTGTCTTTTATATACGTTGCTGAGCCTCGCAGCAACCCTGCAGGCAGAGGAGTGCTGGTAGTAGCTGCATCTTACAAATGAGTAAACTAAGACTTTCAGAAGTTGTCACTGGCCTCGGGCCACACAGTTTCCCAGGGGAGAACATACGTCTGACCGTGCAGCCGTCCGTTCCCCGCTAAGGACCATCCTGTGGGTAGAATCCACATGCACCAATCCCGTCCCCCAAGTGCATTTCCTGGGTTCCCATAGAAGGAGGTGGGGCTGCTCCTGCCTGCATCCTCACGGTGCTTATCTCACAGGCACACTGGTGTGGCTTAGCAGAGTGGGCTGAGGGGAGGTAAGGTATTTGAGAAGGGGACAGTTGGACTAACAAGCCTGTGACCCCAAACATACTTGCGCGGGGATCATAACTGATAATGAACCAGTGAACCTGAGGATGTTGCTGGACTGTGATAGGAATGTGCGTGTTGCTAATTGAATTATAATCGGGGTTTCTGCCCCTGGCTTTTACTTCTTTTTTGCATGTGACTCTTATTGCAGGAAGCTGCTCTCAGCAAGTCTCAGATGAAGCAGAGAGCAGCTCCAGACCAGGCCTCCCTCGTTCACACTGTGTATTCGGCCAGGTGTGCTTATTTGGTTTGAGCTCCCTGTGTGTGTGTCCCGTTACGAAAACATAAAAAGAAATTTCTGCCAAAGATGTGGGCACTCAGGGTAGAGTTGCTGAGCAGACACCCCCCTCCTGCCCGCGGTCTGCAGCTCTGCTGATGTGGCCAGGCTGGCGCGGGCAGCTCCTCTGCCTGCAGAGGCCCAGCCCCCCGTCATGTGTTTTCCCAGAGGAAAGGCTCAGGAAGCCACGGGCACGGAGTAGGCTGGCTTTGCCCGATTTCCCTTAGGAACCCAGAAACCTGGAGCCGAGGCTCTCAGAGATGCCAGCAAGAAACCCAGAGAGTGTACTCAGGGCCAGCTGAGATTGTCCCCACTTCACAGCCAGGAAACCTGAGAAGCTGAGGAGAAAAGATGCACAAGTTCCATAACAGGTTTAGAGCCAGGCCCGGCACCCGTGTGTCTGGAACCAAATGCCTATAGGCCCTAGAGACCTAGATTTTTTTTTTTTTTTTAACTTGTAATGATCTGTTCACTCACTGCTTTCCCTATAGAGCCAAATTAAATGGTGCTGGAAGTGATTTTTTAAAGTTTTTAGCCCAAGTTTCAATTTATTCCTATTTCTGCAAGCAGTTGTTGAGAACTTACTGTGTGCTCATCTGTATTTTTAGGCACTGGGATACAGTAGTGAGTGAAATGTGCAGGACCCGTGACCAGGCGGTAGAGTTTGTGTTCCAGGGGGAAAGAGAGCTGCTCATCAAATAGCCCCCAGACTGCATGGCGGCCAGCTGTGATGTGTGCCTTTGACACACCTGCCATGATTTTGTTCAAATCACTGTCCTTGGTTCTGTCCAATTCAAAATGACTTTGCCACCCCCAGAGACCTCCCTCTGGAAGACTAGATCTGGATTCAGCTCTGTTCCTCAGTGGTGAACAGCATGGCTCTGGGGATTCATTTCTTCCTTTACTATCTGTAAAACATTCCAGGACCTACTACGTATAGGGTCTACCAGAATCGGGGGTGCATGTTAAGTCTTGCCCAAGAACTCGGTTGGCTTAAAAAGTGCTTTCTTCATCAGTGTCTGTCTTCAAGTCTCTCTGGTCCACGTTTGTTAAAACCGTTCTCCTTGGGGCAAAGAAACAGGATCAAATTAGGTGTTATTCCCCACCTGCCCCTCAAAGCCACACACCGCTCCTCCCAGGAAACTGCTCTTCCCTTTCCACTTGTGAGCTTGACTGACGACAGAAGTGAGAGCAGATGGTGATGGGGAGAGCAGGGTTTCTCAAAGTGGGCCCTGAGGACCATGGGGGTCCCTGAGACTCTCAGGAGGGCCAAGGGACTTTTGTAAGAAGATGTCCTTTGCCTTTTTACGCTCCTTTCCTCTCAAGTGGAATTTTCCAGCAGTTACAAATACTGTGATGACACAACCAACTGGATACAGGAGCAGATATGAAACTCTAGCTGTCTTCTATTAAGCCAGACATTAAAGAGATTTGCACAAATGAACAGCTCTTCTTACTAAACTTTTTTGTTTTATTTTCAAAAAAAAATTCTTTTTTGTCTTTTCTAGAGCCACACCCACGGCATATGGAGGTTCTCAGGCTAGGGGTCCAATCAGAGCTGTAGCCGCCGGCCTACGCCACAGCCACAGCAACGCGGGATCCGAGCCGCGTCTGCGACCTACACCACAGCTCACAGCAACGCCGGATCCTTGACCCACTGAGCGAGGCCAGGGATCGAACCCGCAACCTCATGGTTCCTAGTTGGATTGGTTAACCAGCGAACCATGACGGGAACTCCCAGAAATGTATTTTTCTTTTAAAGATGTTATTTATATTAACATAATGGGCATATTATTGGTGTTTTAAAATGAATTACTGTTTCTTTTTCTTTCTTTTTTCTTACGGCCCCACCGGCAGCATATGGAAGTTCCCAGGCTAGGGGTCGAATTAGAGCTGTGACTGCGGGCCTACGCCACAGCCGTGGTAAAACCAGATCAGAGCCATATCTGCAACTTATGCTGCAGCTTGCTACAAAACCGGATCCTTAACCCACTGAGCAAGGCCAGGGATTGAATCAGCATACTCATGGACTCTGTTGATTCTTTACCCGCTGAGCCACAACTGGAACTCCTGAATTACTGTTTCTTAGTTTACATTTTGAATATAGTAAATACTGACAGCAGCAATTCACACACAAAAGGTCCTTGGGATAATTTTAGGTGCATGAGGGGTCCTGAGACTTACAAGTTTGAGAACTGCTGAGCTAGAGTGTTAGGGGTCAGAAAGGCGTTAAAAGAAAACCATTTACTCAAGAATCAATGGAAAAGCTTAAATCCACATCATTCCTTATTGGGATGTCTGCAGTCTGTCCAAGAGTGTGACTGGCACATGCTGCAAGATTCCAAACTCTGGACAAATCTTCTGTGAGAGGAGAGGGACTGGACTTGGCATCACCTTGCTACCATTTTCTAGAAAGAGGGGTTCAGTTCCCTCGTGGCTCAGTGGGTAAAGGATCCGGAACTGTCACTGCTGTGGCTCTGGTTATTGCTGTGGTGCAGGTTTGATCCCCAGCCTGAGGAACTTCTGCATGCTGTGGGCACAGCCGAAAAAAAGAGGAAAAAAGAAAAAAAAAGAGTATGCACCCAGGACCACTCCTAAAGCTCCCTGGGGCCAGGGCCAGCACTGCTAGGTCCTTTTCTCAATGTGAACGCAGTCTGTGGAGCCTGGTTCAAATCTAAGCCCGGATTCCTAAAGGCAGTTGCAACACAGGAGTCCTCTAGCCTCTGTCTGCTGTTGGAGCCAGCTGCCTCTCTGGGGATTATAAACAGGGCTTCTTCAGCTCAAGGAGGAGGGAGGTGGGTCTCAGGAGACAAGTGTTCCCTGAGCTCTGGGTGGTAATCCCAGGCCAGATGTGCCTGGGGGTGGTGGGTAGTCCAGGCCAGATGTGGAGTTGGGGGTGTGCCCAGCCCCTGCAAGGACTCTGTACTCTGCTTGACAGCATCCTCCCTTTGCTCCACACTCAGCCTGGAACCTGCAGCTCCGAACAAGGAACAACCTGTGCGCTTCTAACCCTGGTTTCCCCAGGACTCCGTTGAGAGCCTCTGCAGCTGGCAGCCAGGGGTTTCAAAGGTCACCCCAGCTGGGCGGATTAGAACAACAGATCTCTCTGACCGGGTGAAGCTGGCTGCCGGCGCAAGGCAAGTTGCAACATCTGCGAGCAGTCAGACGTACGCCCCTTAACTTTTGAGTCCGGCCCTGGGCTCGGCCGCATCCCCGGCCCTCCTCCACCGTCTACCTTCTCAGACAGACCTTGGGCAGGCGTCTCTGCAGTACAGGGCTAAAGCCTGGCCGCCCGCGCGTCGCGACTCCTGGGAGAGCTGCCCGGGGAAGAGGCCACGGTAAGGCAAGGCGTGTCAGGTCTCTGGTGTGTGGTCCTGCCCCACTGCTTGCTTCTGTGGGTCACGGCAAGTCAGCCGGCATGGCCCACAGCCGAGAAGCAGCTCGTTCCAGGATCAGGAGCGATTAGGGAATTTGTCGGTATTTGAGTGCACTGAAGAGAGAGGATTAAGGTGGAGAGAGGGAGCTGTTGCTGCCTGGGACATTTGCACCTCGGTGGTTTGCTGCATCTACGCTGTGCCTGTGGCTCTGGTGGGTTCACGGCTGACTGGCAGGCTTCCAGGGCGGAGCCCGTGGGGGTCCCGTCCCTGTAGGGATGGTACAGTGTTTCCAGCATGCCTTGCTGCTTAAGGACAACGATCATTTAAAATGTACGCACTTTGGGTAAGGAAGGGGACAGCTGGCTTCTCTAAACTTGCTCTGCTATAGAACTTAATCCCTGACCGTAAACTTTTTTCTGAGTCTTCTTGTCTCAGGGTTGCCCTCTCTTTTTGCCATAGTTCAAAGTGTTCCTTTCTGGGTTCAAGAGACAATTTAAAGTGCTTTTGATGGAATTAAAGTCAAATTAATTTAGTGCTGCTTTTAATGATTAATAAATTCTGCAGCTTGTGAGAACCTTATTTGGAGGAGAGCTTTGGCCCAAGCATTGTGTGTGTGTGTTTTGGGAGGGGGGTGCTGCTTCCAGCTCTCGGCCCAGAGCCCTTCCTGATCCCCTCATTTTTTTTTTTCGGTTCTTACTTCTGTCTCCTTTGATCTGCTTTTAACTGGCATTTCATGAAACCCCTTAGCTGGGTGTATTTGATTCCAGCCACCAGTACTGCTCTGCCTGTAGAGAAATTATCCTAGAAGCCACCCAGCCCCTCTGATGTTTGGAACGTGGTCACCAGGCCGGATGAGGGATTAGAAGGGAACAAGGATAGTTGGGTTTGATCTATTACTGTTATTATTTTGACAGAGCATTCCAAATATGTCAGTAACCGTAAATTGGCGATGTGGACGGAATCTGTTTATGCAGCTGATGGCAGGGGGCAGGGCGATGGGCTGAGCAGAGCTGTTTGGTGTGTCGTCCAGCCTGCAAGGGGGCTCTGGCTCTGCCTGCGTGGTAGCTAATGACTGCCCTACCCACTGGCCGCCCCCCATCCCTTGATGTCCCCTTGCAGAGCTGACCTGCCTCTTCTCTTTCCAATCTGAAGCCAGTCCTTCCCATCCGCTCAGGGATGGATGACTTCTGTCTTCAGTGTTTGAGGCCAAGCGTGTTCCTTTTAATGGGAGCGTCCAGGGCCTTCAGGAGACCTCAGAGGGTCTTGGATCGAGAGGATCTATAGAGAGGATTCAGAGACTGATGTCACCAGGCCTCGTTTCCAGCTCCTCCAAAAGCAGAGGTGGAATGGTCTTGTGTCTTCCAAAGTTAGGCCGGCCAGAGAGCAGAAAGGGGTGTTTTACATTCCCGCCCCTTTCCTTTGTGCAACTCCCAGGCCTCTGCCTCGTGTATCTCCTATTACTGGGGACAAGCAGGAAATGCCTTGTCTGGGTCAGGCAGCCCTTCAGGCAGCCCAGAGGGTACGGCCGCCATCAGAATTTGGTTTGGTGTCCATGTCTTAGCTATGTGACCTTGGACAAGTGTCCTTGGCTTTCTGAGCCCTGGTGCCCTCATTAGTGAATGAAGCATAATCAGAACCGCCTTGTAGGACCAGGGGATTGAGTGAGATTAAGGCCCAGCAGGACGTCAGGTGCGTGCACCCGGTGCTCTCGCAGAGTTAGAACAGTGCTGCGGAGGCTGCCGGGGGCCCCAGGCCCTGCGACCCACCTTCTCACGGTCTGCCATCTGCTTCCCACTGCTGATATACAGTAATCTCGCTCGACACCCTTGCCCTGAGGATAACCAGGCTGGCCTGGGCTTGCTGTCCTTGGTGAAAAAGATCTGTGCTGCAGGGTGGAGAACTTGCTTTCCCTTTGGGAGCTGGATGATGAGGATGTTGACAGCTAATTGTCAAGTGTCTTTTATGCTGTACTAAGTGTTGCATATACAGTCTTATTTAAATCCTCCCCCACAACTGTCCGAGGTTGATATTATTGTTCCCATTTTACAGAGAAGAAAACTGAGGCCAGGAGAGTTGGAGTACTTTGCCCAGACCACAGCTAGAAAGTAGTGGTGCCCTGGATTTGTGGCCTTGTGATACCTGCCCTCCCTCCACCCCACCCCTGGTGCTGGCAGCTCAGAGTGTAGTTATCACCACACTTCAGTGGCAGTGGAGCAGGGGGCAGTGCCCCCTCTGGGGTGTGGTCCTAGGTGACTCTGCAGGATACAAGAACCCCATTCCTTCCCTATGCCCATGTTATCACACTCACCACACACTTGTTATTGTGCACTGCTGTATCCTTAGTACCTGGCTGACAGCATGGTAGCTGGCCAATAAATATACTTTAATGGAGTGAATGACTGTGTCCTGATTCTTGCCATCAAAATTATATCATAGTTACCTTGAAATGGTTCTGCAAACACATCCACAAACCCAGTGATACAGATATGGCAAAAGGTTAATTGTTGAATGTACGCGACGGGTATCTGAGATGCCCATTTTATTCTTTCTACTTTTCTGTTGGAAATTTTCCATAGTAAAACTTACTTTTAGTTTAAAATTTCTGTATTATCAAATTATGATTATCATTTTCTTTATAAATATACACTGATAGAACTGCCTGATATTCTGCTGTATTTACCCAATTCTCACTGTTGGATATTTAACTGGTTTTTATTTGTATTTAAATGAATTATTTTCCTGTTTATTTTCTTATAAATAATGTGATTAGTAGTCTTATATATAAATTTGGAGCTGCATTTCTGATTCTTTCCCAATAATACATTTTTAAATGTAGGAATACTGAGGAAAGAAATGGACTTTTTTTTCAGGATCTTTTAGCCATATTGCCTTTCAGAAAGATTGTATTAGTTTATATTCCTCCAAAGGGTGTGAGTGTACCCAGTCTCACTAGTATTGAATGTCATTTTCTTTTTAAATGTCAGTTTCGTTAGTTTTTTAAAGTAATAACTGTTTCCTTTTTTTTTTTTTTGCTTTTTATGGCCGCACCCACGGCATATGGAGGTTCCCAGGTTAGGGGTCTAATCGGAGCTGTAGCCACCAGCCTATGCCACGGCCACAGCAACGCCAGATCCAAGCCGCGTCTGCGACCTACACCACAGCTCACGGCAATGCCAGATCGTTAATCCACTGAGCGATGCCAGGGATCGAACCCGCAACCTCATGGTTTCTAGTCAGATTCATTAACTGCTTTGCCACGACATGAACTCCAGTAATAACTGTTTCTTAATTTGCACTCTTGGATTCTGAATGGGGCTGGGCAGTGTCCATTAGCGTTAAGGTCATTTGTCTATATTCTGTCAATCACCCAAGTGATAGCTCTGTCCATTTATCTCCCAGGGTGTTTTCTTAGATACAGAGTATCCAGGTCCTTCATTCTTACTGCAGACATTTTATCCTAGGCCATCATCTGCCTTTTAATGTTGTCAATGGTGTGCTATGACATACAAAAAAAAAAAAAAAAAAACAAAATCTCGGTTTTGGAGTTCCCACTGTGGTGCAGTGGGTTAAGAATCTGACTGCAGCTACTCAGGTTGCTGTGGAGGCTTGGGTTCAATCCCCAGCCCAACATGGCAGGTTGCTGTGTTGCTGCAGCTGTGGCTTCGGTTGAAGCTGTGGCTCATATTCAATTCCTCGCCTGGAAACTTCCATATACCATGGGTACAGCCATAAAAAAAGAAAATAAAAAATATCTGTTTATGCGTATGTGGTAGCAGCTCCCAACTTTCTCCTTTTTTACCCAACCCCAGACCCCCTTCCCACCAGCCGACTCTGACTGCTTACAGGAGGCAAGAGGGTCTGGGGGTTAAGAATAGGAGTTTTGGGGAGTTCTCGTTGTGGCTCAGTGGTAATGAAACTGACTAATATCCATGAAGATGCAGGTTCTATCCCTGACCTTGCACAGTGGGTGAAGGATCCGTGAGCAGTGGTGTAGGTTGCAGACATGGCTCTGATCCCGAGTTTCCATGGCTGTGGTGTAGGCCATCACCTGCAGCTCCTATTCAACGTCTAGCCTGGAAATTTCCATATGCTGAAGGTACAGCCCTAAAAAAGACAAAAAAAAAAAAAATAGCTTTGGTGCAAGACACCTGGGATCAAATGCCAATTCTGCTCCCTACTAAATGTTACGACCTTGGGCAATTTTTTTTTTGTTTTTTTTGTCTTTTGTTGTTTTAGGGCGGCACCTGTGGCATGTGGAGGTTCCCAGGCTAGGGGTCTAATCGGAGCTACAGCTGCCAGCCTTCACCACAGCCACGGCAATGCGGGATCTGAGTCAACGTCTGCAACGTACACCACAGCTCACGGCAACGCCAGATCCTTTACCCACTGAGTGAGGCCAGGGATCGAACCCACAACCTCATGGTTCCTAATTGGATTTGTTTCCGCTGAGCCACGACGGGAACTCCTGGGCAAATTTCTTAATCTCACTGAGCCTTCTGTTTGTAATCCATAAAATGAGGGTGATGAGATTATGTGTCTCTGTTGTTGTAAGGAGTACATGAGCTATTATTTATAAAGTGTTTGGAATAGTTCCTGGTATATAGTAAGTGCTATTTAAATTTGGCTTTTATTGTTACTGCAGTGAACCTGTGAGTCTTATCATTTTGGAAAGGATTTTGTTTGCAAAGCTAATACTTCATCAATGAAAAGAGAGAGCTGGCTTTGTCAAGCAAAGGATGTGACCTGGTACAAACAAACCTAGATCCTTGTTGCTTTAACTTGTTCTTCAGAATAGATCTCCATTTTATTTTTATTAGATGTTATTAAATTTAAACAAACTAATTTCATGCCCAGACCCCACTGTTTACTTCTGTCAGCTTACCCCACTCAGCATGCAATTTTAGCTTGTGACTGAAAATCTTGAGACAGTGAAGAGAAAAGTAAAAAATAGAAATACTGTTCCTCTTCACGTATTTTATTTTATTTTATATTTTTTTATTTGTTTTTTAGGGCCACACCTACAGCATAGGGAAGCTAGCTGCTAGGCTAGGGGTTGAATCAGAGCTGCAGCTGCCGGCCTATGCCACAGCCACAGCAGTGCCAGATTTGAGCCATGTCTGCGACCTATACCACAGCTCATGGCAACACCTCTGTTTTTGAGAGCCAGAATCCATTTCTATAGTTTGCAACCAAGCAAGAACTGATTCAACCTGTTACTAATTCCACTTCCAGAATTAATCCCAAGGAATTTCCTTTGTTCCAACCAACGTGCCAGCCCCTATCGACATCTGTTCTAGTCCCCGTGAGGCCCTGGGCCAGGAGTTAGGAGCCTGAGGTTTTCCTGCTGGCGATGCCATCATTTTGCTTTGTCTCTCCGGGCAAGTGACTTACCTGCTCTGGGCCACAGTTAAAAATGGAGGACATAGCCTGGATAACCTCAAAATGCTTCCTTCTCCGATTATCTGTGAACTTTGAGGACCCCAGAAGTAGGCTGTCCTCCCCAGGCTTGCTTCCTTCCCCGCATGCAGCCCCACACACTCACCGCACCTCACCCAGGATCCTCGCCACAGTAACCCCAAACTCTTTCCTTCTATATAGATCCCATTTTCTTTAACCTGAGAGCTCTCACTGTTCAGGCAAAAGCAGCCTTGACTTTCTACCACAAACGCCTAATGTAATATTAATTCTGGAGGGTGAGTGACTATTAAGCACTGACTTTAGATACCCACTGTAAAAACGCCAAGAACCATCTCATTTCCCTGTTCCAGCCCTTGACCTTCTCTCTGGGGTTGTGGGGAGGCTAAGACATGGCCCTGGAGCTGGTGTCAGGGAGTGGCAGCTTTGTGTGGCTTGAGGGGGGACACAGAGTCTGTTATTCCCAGAGAGGGGCTCCGGACAGATCCTGACCTAGTGGGGCTCCCTGGAAAACCCATGGCACCGTGGCTCCAACCAGCCCACTGGGCATGCTGGCCGCCTGCAGTGAGGATGGGCTGTCCTTTGTCTTGTCTGACCTGCTCTTCCTTCCTGTTTCTGCAGACCACGGGGGATGTGAAGCTGGCTGCCTCGACGCACGTTTCCAAAATCTCCCTCGCCACGGATCACTCAAGCGTCGGCTCCATGCCCCTGACCGAGGCCCCTGCTTTCATTTTGCCCCCTCGGAACCTCTGCATCAAGGAAGGAGCCACTGCCAAGTTTGAAGGGCGGGTAAGAAGCGAGCTGGGAAGGGGACTGCGGGGGGGTGTTGCTTCTACCCCAGCCCCCTCTGCAGCAGGCTGGCCTGGCGGAAGGCCTGCTTCTCCTTTGGACCCGCGTATAAAGCGAATATGCACCTTTTTGCTCTGTTTCTTTTGTTCGTGGTTGCCTTTGGGCTGTACTGGAGAACTCGGGGCTGGGGAAGGACACTGAGATGTTTTGCCATTAATGCAAGTCATGTTCCAGATACGTGCCCCTGACTGTAGGAGAAGAGCTTGGGTTTAAATGTGTGCCCTCAACTCTGGATAATTGAGAACGAACTCTCATTTTTCCCTCACTTTCTACCTGGAAGGAGTGTTTGGTTAACTAACCCTCTCGTGCATCCACATGGTACCTCCAGAGCCATGGGGCGTGAGACAGCCCTTATTTCAACTCTGTCACCTTTCGCTAATGGGTAATTTGATAGGGATTGCATTGAATCTGTGGATTGCTTTAGGTAATATGGCCATTTTTACAATATTAATTTTTCCAGCCCAGGAGCATGGAATATCTTTCCATTTCTTTGAATCCTCTTTAATTTCCTTGACGAATGTTTTATAGTTCTCAGCATATAAGTCATTCACCTCCTTGGTCAGGTTTATTCCCAGGTATTTAATTTTTTGGGGTGCAGTTTTAAAAGGTATTTTTGTATCCCTTTTCTAATATTTCATTGTTAGTGTACAGAAATGCAACTGATTTCTGAAGGTTAATCTTGTATCCTGCTACTCTGCTGAGTTCGTTGATCAGTTCAAGTAGTTTTGGGGTTGAGTCCTTAGGACTTTCTATATATGGTATCATGTCATCGGCATACAGTGACAATTTTGCCTCTTCTCTTCCACTTTGGATACGTTTTATTTCTTTTGTTTGTCCGATTGCTGTGGCTAGGACTTCCGATATTACGTTGAATAAAAGTGGTGAGTGTGGGCATCCTTGTCTTGTTCCAGATTTAAGTAGACCTTTCACTAATGGGAATTGGTCTCTTGCCTTAACTGGACCCCCATTTCTTCCTCTGCGAATAGGCAGTGACCATTCCTTGTCCACCTTGTACTGGAAAGGAGAAGAGGTTGGGAAGAGGAGCTCTAAGGACACTGAGGTTATGCCTAGTTGGAGAGGCTGTTAGGAAGCTGCTGGCTCAGGCCGTAAGAAGTCAGATGAGCAGCTTGATGGGGAGATGCGCTTGGAAGTCAGAGGATTTGCAACCAATGTTTGTCCTGAATTAACACAGGTGATGTCCCCCAGGAAATGGTTTAGAGGCTAGAAGGCTTTGATCTGAACAAGAGAGCTGAGGTGATGAGGGACTCTAGGTTGCGCTATGAGTCTGTAGTTAAAAGCAGACCCCTGAAAGCTTGCAGAAGGAAGGGGTCAAGAACATCCCTCTTCCTGGCTGATGCTGGGCTTGGTCTTTGTGTAAGTGGCTGGTTTGGCTGCGTGGTCATCTGGAGACTATTCGGGGTCTGCACTGCATTATGCGCTCAGCACGAGCCTGTCTAGTTAACTGCTGGCGGATCTGACGTTCCTTGTCTATCTTTTACCGGAAGAAGACGGTGGGGGGATGTTGGTGATGCTGCAAGTGGTCTGTCTTTCCTCCCTGGGCTCTACCAGGATGAAAGCTCTTTTCTGTTGCCCTGACTGTGGTCCCCTCATCCTCCCACCCCCACAGCTAGCAGGAAAGAAGCAACAGGAAGAGTCCCTGGGGATTTAGAAATGGGGAAGTACTGATACATGCTGCAACATGGATGAACGCTGAAAACACGAGTGAAAGAAGCCAGACACAGGAAGCCAGATACTGAATGACTGCACATATCTGAAATGTCCAGAAGAGGCAAATGCATAGTGACAGAAAGCAGATGAGCGGTTGCTGAGGGTTACCAGGAGGAGTGGGAAATGACAAGTGACTGCTAAGGGGTACAGGATTTCTTTTTTTTTCTTTTTAATTTTATTGAAGTACAGTTGATTTACAATGTTGTGTTAATTTTGCTGTACAACTATATATATATATATACACACACACATATATATATACATTCTTACTCGTATTTTTTTCCATTATGGTTTATCACAGGCTATTGAATGGAGTTCCCTGTGCTATATAGTAGGACCTTGTTTATCCATTCTATATTTACTCTTTTGCGTCTGCAAATCCCCAACCCCCAGCCCATTCTTCTCCTATACCTCTCTGCTCAGAACCATAGTCTGTTCTCTATGTCTGTGAGTGTTTCTGTTTCATAGATAAGTACATTTGTGTCATATTTTAGATTCTATACGTAAGTGATATATGGTATTTGTCTTTCTCTTTCTGACTTACTTAGTATGATAATGTCTAGGTCCATCCATGTGCTGCAAATGGCATTATTTCATTCTTCTGTATGACTGAGTAGTATTCCATTGTGTATATGTACCACATCTTCTATATCCATTCATCTTTTGATGGAGATTTAGGTTGCTTCCGTGTCTTGGCGGTTGTCAGTAGTGCTGCAGTGAACATAAGGATGCATGTATCTTTTCGGGTTATAGTTTTATCCAGTTATATGCCCAGGAGTGGGATTTCTGGATCATATGGCAAATTATTTTGAGTTTTTGAGGACCCTCCGTACTGTTTTCCATAACGGCGGCACCAATTTATGTTCCCACCAGTAGTGGAGGAGGGATATCATACAGGGTTTCTTTTGGGGATGATGAAAATATTCTGAAGTTGGATAGTGATGATGGTTGCTCAGCTTTGTGAATATAAGACAGTGGATTTACACCTAAAAAGTAAAAAGTGAATGAAAGTGAACTTTTGAACAGTAGCTTGGAAAACCCGATCCTGTCTCCGTACTCGCCCTCCTGTCCTGCTGCTTCTCAGAGACCAACGCCTCCTTCACATGCAGACAAACATGGAGCAGTGAGAGATGACTTAGCTTCTGTAGATGAAGATGCCTCTGCTTCCTTTGCTGACCGAGGAGGTCATGAAGGAGCTGAGCCTTTGGGCTGTTTGACTTGGAACCTTCGTAGAATGAGCCCTGGCCCAGGAGTCCACATACCGGTGTTCTCTGCTGCTCAGGCAGCCTCTGCTTGACAGGTCAGACCTTCTCTGCTCTCCGGTTTCTTTATCTGAGAGGAAACAACTAGTCGTTTCTGTATTTTCTGGCCTACAGGAATGTGAAAAGAAAGCGAGTTGAAGAAGAAAATGGTGAAAGCAGTTCATAAAGTCTAAAAGTGTAGTAATAGTGCTTTTTGACCGAGGTGATGTTCACATGCACAAATTTAATCATCTCGAACAATTCAGTGGCCTTTCATACACTCACAGTTTGTTTGCAGTACTCTTAAAGCATTCTCTCTGTGGCCGTTTTATTTTGCTTATGTTGCGGAAACAGCTGACATTGTAGATCACATGCGGGCTAGAGGTCGAAGTGAATGTAATCCTTAAAAGTCAGCCTGTACAGCAGAAATTGACACCACAATGGAAATCAATTATAATAAAAAATAAAAATTAAAAAGCCACAGGTCCTGTTGTGGCTCAGCAGTTAACGAACCTGACTAGCATCCATGAGGATGCAGGTTTGATCCCTGGCCTCGCTCAGTGGGTTAAGGATCCAGTGTTGGAGTTCCCTTCGTGGCTCAGTGGTTAAGGAATCCGACTAAGAACCATGAGGTTG
>PVHT021183693.1:54582326-54606593 GCA_004024745.2 Catagonus wagneri
AAAAAAAAAAAAAAAAAAAAAAAAAAAGAAGAAGGTCAGCCTGTAGAGCTCCAGCTTCCCGAAGTTAACCAAGAACAACACCTTTATAGCATGCTAGTGCATAGTGGACCCAGAAGGAGGATAATTTCAGGGACATGTTAGTTGAAGTGTCCGGTTCCATCTTAGAACTTATAGAAACACAGAGGGAGCTGTCATAGGAAGTGCTGTGTACACTGGTGCGCCGCAAGTCTGTATTATCGGTGTGGCAGAGGACACATATGGACGCTTTGCATCGGGGAAGGACCACATCAGATGACACCAGAATGAGGAGGTGGTTGTTTGGATACCAAAGATGAGGTTGAGCAGTGGGTGTTCCTGACCTGGTGCCCTCAGAGAAAGGAAAGGTGGGGTTTGGTGGCCTGAACAACGGGAGCTTGTAGGAGGGGTCGCTTGTTACAAAAAACTGGGCACCAAAGGGGGTCACCCGCATCGCAACCAGGAGTCCTCGGCCTCTAGGGTGTGTTAACCTCCTCTGCTGTGGCCACTTGGCCCTGCCTGCAGCTGACCCCTCTCTCCAGGCGCCGGGACGCATCCTATTCCAGAGGCTCATTCTGCACCAGCCAGTCCTGGCATCATTGCACAGTGACCTCTGGACCTCAGCGCTCTAGAATCTCTTACAACTGAGTGACTTTAAAAATAAGCCTTCAAGCTACTTCTTAGGCCCAGGCTGGTACCCATCACAGCTGGCAGGACTTTTCTTTTCCTTACAGCAGCCTCAGGACTTCTGTCTGCTTTCCTCTCCCGCTATTCCTCTCTAAATAAAAAGTTGCCACTACTGGCTTGAGCTCTAAAATCTGGGTGAAGGGGGTACTAGGATGCCACAGCTTCTTCTGGAAGGGGGTAAAGGATCCTCCCATCACTATATAAATACAATGGACCCCCGCAGATGTGAGAACATTACAAAAGTTTGTTTCCTACTGCCCTCTGAAGCTGGTAGTACGAAGTTGGTTAAGCCTTTCACTTTCTGGTTTTACTCCCGAAAGAGGTCAAAAACCTTTGCCCTCCCCACCGCCACTTCCTCTGTATCCTATTTTCAGGCCAAGGACTTAATGAACCCCTTCCTGTTTCTATCAAAATGACTTGATGTGGGAGTTCCCTGGTGGCCCAGTGGTTAGTATTCAGCGCTTTCACTGCTGCAGCTGGGGTTCAGTCCCTGGTCTGGGAACTGAGCTCCCACATCAAAGTTGCTGCACGCCATGGCCAGAAAAAGACTTGGTGACTGTAAGGCAGGACCGCAGGTGCCCCTTGTGGTTCTTGGCTTTCTGAGAAGCTCCAAACTGTACAGATGCTCAGCCCCGCAATCTCACTCCCTCACATCCATTAGGGTTTTTCCACCAGCGTGGAACCCATGACCGATCACCTTTGCCCTTCCTTTCTCCATTCTGGAGGCCACTGTGGAAGTTTTCTTTACAGCTCACAGTGGCTCAGTGACACACTTGGCTGAAGTCAGCTAGGGTATTTCTGGGAAAGCGCTTACTTTTCTGATTAAAACAAAATAGATCCCCAGACCGCTCATATTCCACCCCTCCCCTGCTTCCTGCCTTGAATGCAGATTTGATGGCTGGTGTTTCAGTAGCCATATGAAAACCATGAGGGAACCAGTCAGGATATAAAGGATTGGTTGGAGGGGGCATGGGTGTTGGGGTGGGCAGCTGTGTCGGGTGCGTAAAGACAGAGGAAGCAGCTAAGAGCAAAAATCCTAAGGCTTAGAGAGTTTCCCAGATAGGATCTTTGGCTGTGGTTATTCACACAGGAAATTTTACCGAAAGTGTTCCTAGCTGATAAATGCCTAATGAGACGCAGGTGGAGATAGCGTCTCTTTAAGTGATGGGAATAAGGAGAGAAGACATAGCACAGAGAAGAACTAAAAAACATTTTCAGACCTTTACCAGACCTACCAACAGTGAGGCGAGGGCTCGGGTTGAATGGGGCCCCGCAGTTCAAGCACAGAGGAATTCGTTCCTCCCTGGCTGTGGCTGCCCAACTTGAACCAACGGGGTCCAGAGTCTAGGAGAAGCCAACTCTGTGAGGTTAGGTGGTGATTTGCTGTCGTTATAGAAAATGGTGATAGACCCTGGCTCGGCTGCGAACCAAATGAGCTGACATTTTAGTGCTTTTTGAAGTTCAGCCCAAATGAGGTTTCAATCCAGATGGAAAGGCTTAGAGTTTACTGAAGGGGGCTTCAGAGTGGAGGGCTAGCCCAGCCTGCTCAAGCTTACATCGTGGAGGCAGGGGAGAGTGGAGGACTGACCTATGGAGGCAGGAATAACTCCTCGATTTCTACTTTAACCAGCAGTGCTCTCTTCCCACTAACTCCTTCCAGCTCACTTCTCACTCAGAAGTATCCACCCTGCTTTCTGTCCTCAGAGGCCTTAATGATGAGGTTCTTGGGGAAAACAGGTGCATCTAAAACAGCAGGATGTGACAGTATAATCAGCTGCTTGAAATAGATCAAGATTCCTGAAATAGATCAATATTCCTGAAATCGATCAACTCCTTGAAATAGATCAAGACTCTATTCCTCGAAATAGATCAGTATATCAAATAGATCCATGCCTGTAGCCATTGAGAGGAGATTAAGACAAGGTTCGCCAGTGGCTTGGAAACTGGTTTCTTGCTGCCTGACTTATGTCCTTCCAATCTGTCCTTCCCACAGTGCAGGACTGACTGTGCCACCCGCTAACCTGATATCCAGGAGCCTTGGATTAAGTCCCGCAGCGCAGCCTAAAAGGCTCTTCCTATCAGCCCTGAGCTCCACGCCCGACCCCTGCCCCTCCCTTTGTGCCTCTAATGCAGCCACCCCAGCCCTGCTCATCCCCAGGCACAGCACAGATACTTTGTTCTGGTATCACCTTTGTGGGGGAAGCATAAACGAGGAAAGCATGTTATCTCCCCTATCGATTAGGAGTGGGGCAGAGTGTGACAGAAAGGGAACCAGCCTTTGTCAGTGCCCTCTGGGTCCAGGCATGTGATCTCAGACATTTTGTCTTCGTGATAAAGTAGCTTTATCCTCATTTAAAAAAAAAATTTTTTTTTAAATTTTTACTCGCCATGTTGCACAGTACATCCTTGTAGCGTATCTTATCCGCAGTACTTTGTATGTCCCACTGTCCGGCCCACCCCCCTTCCTGTCCCCTCTGGTAACCGCTAGTCTGTCCTCTTTATCTGTGTCTGCTTCTTTTTTAAAAGAATATTCACTAGTCTGTTGTATTTTTTAGATTCTGTGTATAACTGAGATCATACAGTATTTGTCTTTGTCTGACTTATTTCACTTAGCATAATGCCCTCATATCCCCATTTTCCAGAGAGAAAGAACCGAGGGGCTCAGAGAAATTAGAGAACTTGCCCAGGTTGTTTCAGTAAGTGAAGGAGGCAGTGCTTCTGGGTCCAAATTTTAAACTCCTTGCACTACATGATGTCATCCCTTTTGCGTGTCTCCTCTGGTTCCTTGAACTCAGTGACTGTTTCTTATTCATCTTCATGCGCGAGGAGTAGCACAGAGCCTGCCACGCGGTGGGCGCTCAGTAAATGCTGGTTCTTCTGAGAACCAAGGTGGTACGGTCTGACTTCAGACCTCTTTTCAGTCCAGTCCAGAGGGATTCTTCTCCTAGGATCTTGTCTCCCTTTTCCCCACAGCCCTGCATCCCTGCTCCCTCTGCTTTTATCAAGAATGGAGTTCCCGTCGTGGCTCAGTGGTTAACGAATTCGACTAGGAACCATGAGGTTGCGGGTTCGATCCCTGGCCTTGCTCAGTGGGTTAAGGATCCAGCGTTGCCGTGAGTTATGGTGTAGGCTGCAGATGCGGCTCGGATCCCGCGTTGCTGTGGCTGTGGCGAAGGCTAGCAGCTACAGCTCCTGTTAGACCCCTAGCCTGGGAACCTCCACATGCTGCGTGGGGCCCCAGATAAGGCAAAAAGACAAAAAAAAGAATGCCCTTCCTTCTCTCACTCCATCTCTCCATCTTGTCCACTGTCAAGGTCCTATTTGAACTCCTCCTCATTCAGGCTACTTTCCTTCAGTCTGTTTTCTCTTTAAAGCATTTTACTAGAGGGTAGAGGAGCCATGGTAAAGGATGTGGCGTATACCCAATAATCACGTAAAATCATCCAAGAATAATAACCACAGGAAAGGGGTTGACTGCTTTGACCTTTTTAAAATGTACTGTTCATTAGTCATCTCTGTGCCTATAACTTTATTATAAAGGAAAAATGATTTACATGTGAAACTATTTTTAAAAACTCCAGCAAAGCAAAAAAGTTTCTTGTCTTCAACCTTACTTCTGCTCTTTAGAGGTGGCCACAATTAACTATCTGAATATCCTTTCAGAAATGTTCTATACAAGTATAAGCATAAATCTGCATATGCTTTTATATATGCAAATGGAACCATGTACATATTCTGATTTGCAGTTTGCTCTTTTATCCTCTTCTGGCATCTCTTTTTCATGGTTAAAGATTTGATGAGAGTTTATTACAATGGAATTGACCAGGAAATTTGGTTATTCCTGTGGTACTCAAGATTTTAAGTTCATAACTGGAATTAGACCTGATAACATTACACCAGGACATGTTGGATTTCTAGGGATTTCATACAACTTCTAAAACACCATATTGGGAGTTCCCTGGTGGCCTAGTGGTTAAGGATCTGACATTGTCACTGCTCTGGGCAATTTTTTTTTTAACATTAGCACATAAATCTGCCTCATATATAGACCTGAGCTAATTCTGAGTTTTCTAACCCTCAATTGCTCTTTCCTCTGAATTCCTATAATACTTACTTATATGACTCATTTTTACTTTTATCAGTGTACAATCTTATCAGGTTTTCTTTATTGTATTTTGCTTCCTCAATCGAATGAGTCGTTTGAGCTAGAGTCACATTATCCCATAGGATAGTCAATGGCCACATGTGGCTATTTACATTTAGGTTAAGATTAATTAAAATTAAATAAAATTTAAAAATTCAGTTCCTCAACCATGCTAGCCACATTTTCAGTGCTCAGTATCCGCAGGTGTCTCATAGCTCTATGTTAGGCAGCACAGATGAGTGAATATTTCTGTTATTACAGAAAGTGCTGTTGGGCAGGGCTGATCAAGATACCTCTTGCATTTCATTCTGTCCCCATGTACTAGAGATCCACAGCTAGAAGTTGTATTAAAAATAGCTGTTCCTGGTGTTACTATCATGGGGCAGTGGAAACGAATCCAACTAGGAACCATGAGGTTGTGGGTTTGATCCCTGGCCTCACTGAGTGGGTTAAGGATCTGTCATTTCCATGAGCTGCGGTGTAGGTCACAGACGCAGCTTGAATCTGGTATTGCTGTGGCTGTGGTGTAGGCCGGCAGCTGTAGCTCTGATTCGATCCCTAGCCTGGGAGCCTCCATATGCCGTGGCTGCGGCCCTAAAAAAGTAAAAAAAAAAAGGGGGGGGGAGAAAAAGAAAACAGCTATTCCATTCATAAGAGAAATAAGATATTAAATTCTTAAGTTTTTTTTTGGCCCACTTGTGGCATTTGGAGTTCCTGAGCCTGGGATCAGATCCAAGCCACAGCTGTGACCTGTGCCACAGCTGCAGCAGTGCCAGGTACTCCACCCACTGTGCCAGGCTGGGGATCGAACCTGTGTTCTGGCGCTACAGGTACGCGGCCAATCCCATTGTGCCACAGTGGGATCTCCAGATATTAAATTCTTAAGAATTTCCTTAGGGCATGAAATTCATCCAAAGAAAAATATAATCTCTAGGTGAATGAATCTTTGTCTTCCATTTTCGTTGAAGAATGACAATCTTGGTCTCCAGTAAGCTTGAATGTGCTCCCAAAATTTGATAGCTGTCTGTTCCAGGTGGCTCAGAAATTCTGATGACAAGGAGGCTGGTGGTGGGCTGCCTGGTGTCACAGAATTCCCAAAGTATTCAGAGAAAAAGGAGCAGAATGGGAAGTGGCAGGGCATGTCGTGCTGAAACTGCAGTTGTCAGCAGTTTGTGGCCACTGTGATTTGCCTGAATACTAACTTCTCCTCCCTCAAAATATGCCACTGAAATGAACATCAAGGGTGAAAAAAAATGGATTCACGGTTGTACTAGGAATAGGAGAGTGGGGCGTTGGTGGACAAGGGATTTCCCTGGTTTGCTCAGATGGCCAAGTCAGCACTGCCAACCTCTGCATATACTGGGTGAGGTGTCAGCCCAAGTAGAGAGCCACACATTTGAGATAAAAGGGTGCGGAAACTAGGATGGGCTGTAAGGCAGAAAGCTGGGTAATTAAATGATGTGTCCTTAATATCTCTATGGAGAAAACCAAAGCTCTTGGTGTGAGCATTAACCAGTATCTCAATTTAAAGTCTCTTTACTTGGCCACCTGGTAAAATGTGCTGTCTGTGCAGCCCCTCCACCCAAACTCTATAAGGGAAGCCCGCCAGTTGACGTGCTCCCCTCAGGGAGGCAGGACTACACCCAAAGATGGAAAACCATCTGCCTACATTTGGAAACTAGTTCTTCAACGATTGGGAAGAGTGAATTCATGGCCACCAGATGTTGGGAGGAAATACTGGTCCAACATATTTTTTTTTTCCTGTTCATTTTATTTATTTATTTATTTCCTTAATGCGTTTTATTTCAATTATAGGTGTACATAGATCATCACAAGTCAATTTTACAGATTTTGTATCCCAAACCCACAGTGCATCCCCCCACACCCCAGATTGTCTTATTTGAAAAACCAAGGTTTTCCAAAGTCTGTGAGTCATTCTCTGTTCTGTAAAGAGTTTCATTGTGTCTTTTTAGTTTCCACATGTAAGCCATAGCATTGGGTGTTGCTGTCTCATTGTCTGACTGGTTTCACTTTGCATGACAATTTCTAGGTCCATCCATGTTGCTATAAATGTTGGTAGTTCCTTCCTTTTAATGGCTATGTTCCATTGTGTGTATGTACCATATCTTCCCTATCCACTCTTCTGTCGATGGGCATTTAGGTTGTTTCCATGACCTGGCTATTGCATAGAGTGCTGCAATGAACACTGGAGTACATGTGTCTTTTTGAGTCATGGTTTCCTCTGGATAGATGCCCAGGAGTGGGATTGCTGGATCCAATGGTAATTCTATTTTGAGTTTTCTGAGGAATCTCCATACTGTTTTCCACAGTGGTTGCACCAATTTGCATTCCCACCAACAGTGTAATAGGGATCCTTTTTCTCCACACCCTCTCCAGCACTTATCATTTGTTGCTATCAAGAAAATTGTTCTTTGTTGGAAGTCAATCTATAGACACAGCTCAAAAGTGTTAGTTGTAGTTACAGAACAGAAGGCAGACTCTGTAAGCTTTGGCAAGCCGAATGTGAAGGAATGGTGAATGGTAAGGAAGAGGAGGGAAAGAGGAAGAGAAAACTAGAAGGACACTAACATTCTCCTCTTACATGGTGGGAAGTGAGGAGACACCAGCTAAAACAGATGGGTCAAATAACAGAGCCTTGAAACCGTAATGACAGAGGTCAAAAATGGTCCGCCCATCAGCCATGTTTGGTCAACAGTGTTCTCAGAAATCTTGAGCTGAGATTTGCAAGTGGAAAACTTATACATAGAGTTCTCTTCTGAAAGGCTTTTCTCAAAAAGTAAGATCAGGCAAGTCTTCTACGTGGCAACACTTGCTCAGTGGGTGCTCCCCCCTGTACCTAGCATGTCTTTCCCGGGTAGCCGTGGTGCTCCCACTCCCAGTCATCTCCCAGCACATGGGCAAGCATCCGTTGCCGGTCATGAGTTTGCTTTTTCCCTAGCCACGTTCGTGTTAATCGCGGGAAAGCCACAGAAGGGCAGGAAGAGCCGTGTGACATTTCTTGTCCCCACCCACTGTCTATACTTGTGTCTCTGTGGACGTTTGAGTTTGTGATTTTACCTTTAATGTCCACTGGAAGATCTAGAAATCAAAACAGGACTGGTGAGAGGGAGGCAGTGTAAGCCAGTGGAATTTGTCATCATTCGTAGTAGGAATCTACCGAGAGATTTCTTAAATTAAGAAATAGACACAGAGTTGGGGGTGGGGGAATGGGCTGGGGATTTGGGGTGGAAATGCTATAAAGTTGGGTTGTGATGATCGTTGTACAACTATAAATGAAATAAAATTGAGTAATGTAAGCATGAATTAAAAATGCAAGAAATTAAAAAACAAGAAATAGACACAGTGTATATTACTAATAATTGTAGAGGGTTTGTGTGTGTGCATGCGTGTGTGTGTGTGTGTGTGTGTGTGTGTGTGTGTGTCTTTTTAGGGCTGCACCTGCACCATACGGAGGTTCCCAGGCTAGGGGTCCAATCAGAGATGTAGCTGTCTGACTGAACTACAGCCACAGCAGTGCGGGATCTGAGCTGCGTCTGCGACCTACACTACAGCAACCGGCAACGCCGGATCCTTAACCCACTGAGCGAGGCCAGGGACCGAACCCGCGTCCTCATGAATGCTAGTCAGGTTAGTTAACTGCTGAGTCACGACAGGAACTCCTAATTACAGAGTTTAATGATAAGAATAGAAACATAATTTGTTTCAGTGGTTATATCTGGAAAGTGATTCTATTGCATGGAGGGGAAAGAGTGAAAGGAAACAAACCTTTCATCGTTGTATGCCCTTAGCTTTCACCTTTTACTTTATACACATTCTTACTGCATGGATTTGTTAACACTAGATAGGGATTACTTCTATAATTTCTGTATATTGCCTGTAAAAAGACTTGGTGTATCTTTCAGAGTTCAATGTACAGATTCTATTTGATAAATGGTCAAAGATGAATACACAGTTTACATTGAAAGGAACGTGGGCAAAGTTTAGGCATGGAAAAATATACAGCAGGGCATCAAAATACATTACATGACACTGCCAGCAACCAGACAAATGAAAATTAAAATATCTTCAAAGTATTTAAGTATCTGAAAAACTAGCAACATAAAAGATGCCGAGAACCCACTGTTGTGAGTAAACAGGCAAAACAGGAAACCGTGCGGGGAGCTCCGATTGTTTGTTCAGGCTTTCCGAGGCTCACACTGACAGAGTATTACAGGTGCAATAAAACCATCCGACGTGCTTTGCCAGGAATTCTGCTTTTGGTGCTATAACTTAATTCTTAAAGGAGAAGGAAAAAGTAGTTGGTACAAAAATGTTCAGAGCATTACTTACAATGCCAAAAATGAACTAATTTGTGTTCAAAAGTAGATAATTAAATACATCATGTGTGAATAACACAGTGGGAAAAGAAGCAGAGCAAGGACTGCAGGCTGACCACCGCCACATAAAAGCATCTCTGTGTTCACTACTCATGTACTAAAATTAGGAGAGGATTTGGAACCATGTAATTAGAATTTTTTGTTGTTGTCAGTTCTCTTAGTGTGTTTTTTACTTTTGTGGTACAGTTTGCCTCCCAGGGAAAAGACGAGCGCTATCTGGATACATCTGTCTCAGCTAATAATACCTTTAGGCTCCTATTATTTTAGCATGTTTCTAATTACTTGACTGTCTGCCTTGAAATGGAAACAAAATTGCGTGGCAAAATGAGCAAGGAGCGATGGTGACACCAGATTAGGCTTTTCTTACTCTGTTTGCTCCCTGTCACGAGATAGACAAAGTATGAAGGGCCGGGTTTGGTGTCCATCCCTGGGGGTCTCCGTGGACACAGGAGAGCTCTGAAGGCCTGGTTTATGTTTTCACATAGATGTGATTTCTGCAGGACCTGAGATGTTCACCTTCCTTGTAATGGGCAACTTCCAACTTTCAACACGGTTAATACTTCAGATCCAGTTTTCTTAAAAGTTGGCCAACATGAGTTGTTTCCTCTGTGCTCTGGACCCTAGGACTCCAAAAAAACAAAACGTGATCCCCAGCATCAGCGATCTTGCAACTAGTAGATGTAAAATTTTTGTGACTGAAAATTTAAATCTTCCCTCCTCTGTGAAGCCTTTTCTAGCCCTTCCAATCCATGGTATTCTTTTCCACTGGCACATCCATGAAGGGTTATATTCTGCACGCTGCAATTTCCAACTTGGTTGGATGGTTAACATAACATGTTGTGGAAGGAACACTGGACTGGGGTTCTGGTTCCTACAAAGTTGCCTTAAAACTCTTGACGAACCACCGAGTCTCCCTGAGTCTCAGATACCTTTTAAGATTATGGTTTAGATGACCCGTGAGGCCCTCTGCAAGCTGAAATTCTATGAGTTCTATATGGCAGTGTGTATTCCTTCTTTCCCGTGTCTAATTTTTCAGAAATGCACCTCAGTCTTAGCTCCTGGTAGGTGCCCCGTAAAGAGAGATTATTTGTTCAGTCTGTGAATTGTCCACAGTTTAATCTCTTGAATCGGTAACGTTCTGCTTTTATAGAAGGTCAGTTTCAAGTGTTTGGATTTGGTTCATTAAACTAATGTTTACTGAGCACTTGACCACGAGGCAAGTGCTGTCTTAGTTGGTCAGAACTGGAGGCGTTTAGGCAGGCTCTATCATCTGTGAGGACTGTGGCCTTTAGGATCTACACATTTGGTTGGGGGTTGGACCAAATAATCTTGACAGTTGTTCCCATAGTTACCATTTTATTATTTTTTCAGTTTCAACATCTTGGCGTTGGAGTTTTCTTTGTATTTTGTTCTGACGATGGCTTATTTTGTAATTGAGATATAATTGACATATAACATTATTGTAAATTTTTTTGTGTCTTTTGTCATTTTAGGGCCGCACCCACGGCATATGGAGGTTCCCAGGCTAGGGGTCTAGTCAGAGGTACAGCCGCTGGCCTACACCACAGTCTCAGCAACGCCAGATCCGAGCCACGTCTGCAACCTATACCATAGGTCACGGCAATGCTGGATCCTTAACCCACTGAGCGAGGCCAGGGATCGAACCCGCAACCTCATGGTTCCTAGTCAGATTCGTTGACGCAGAGCCATCGCAAGAACTCCAACATTATATTAATTTTAGGAGTATTACATGATCATTCCATATTTGTATAAACTGCAAAGTGGTTGCTGCAGTAAGTCTGATTAACATCCATTACCATGTACAGTTAACAAAAAAATTTTTTTCTCGTGATGAGAATTTTTAAGGTTTTTTTCTTAGCAGCTTTCAAATATGCAGTATTGTTAACTATAGTCACCACACTGTACATCCCATCCCCAGGACTGATTTATTTTATAACTTCTCTATCTTGTACCTTTTGACTCCCTTCACCTATCTCAAATCCTCCCCTCACCTCCTGCCTCAGCAGCCACCAATCTGTTCTCCTGTCTATGAGCTGTTCTTTAGATTCCACATATAAGTGAGATCATGCAGTGTCTGTCTTTCTCCGTCTGACTTATTTCACTTAACTGAATACCCTCTGGGCTCATCCATGTTGTCGAATAGGACAGGGTTTCCTTAACTTAATACCCTCTGGGTCCACCCACGTTGTTGCATATGACAGGGTTTCCTTCTTTTTTTTTTAATAGCTGAGTGATATTACATCACACACACACACCACATTTTCTTTATCCATTCATCCATCAGTGGTCAGATTTTTAAATATACACCATGCATTTAGATAGCATGATCCAGTGTATAAAGCCCTTCTAGGTTTGTTAGGAGGTAGAGAGTCTCCCATTTCCAAGCTCTTGAAAATGATGAGCAGAATTCAATGGTATGAAATGCATGAATGGAGACCCAGCGCCTCTCAGGGCACAACACTCTCAGGGAAAACAAGACTGAAGCAGGAGGCTGGGTCTCTAGTCCCCTTCTGTGGCTTGAATCTGCCCATCCTGTAGTGGACAGTGGGGCTGAAGGATGGCCAGCATCCCTTGAGGAGTGGGATCCCATCCCACCCATGGGACTGGGCTAACCTGCCAGGGCCCCTGGGTGCTCCTCGCTCAGCCCCTTACAATCTTCATTTGTTTTGAGGTTCTTCTCCGAGCACCACTTCTTGGCCCAGAAGCCTTCCGTGGTTTGGGGTCCAGGCTCCCTGCCTGCCATTCAGTGTTGTCCACAGCTTGGGGCCAGTCCCCGGACCAGCATTCTTCCCAACTGCCCTATGACCTGGGCCCACCATCCCTGAGCAGGTTCCAGGCTTTGCCTCCTCTGACATCTGTCATATTTCTACCTGGAATCTAGACTCCAGATATACAGAGTGCTACCCAGGCTCTTTCAAAAGTCACTTCTACCAAGGAGCCCACCTTGCTTTTCCATGACTGCTGTGATCACCTTCTTTCTGCATCACCTAGAGCTTTCTTATACTGTATGTCTTTGGCTTTATGTTCTGGTTATTTACACGCTTGCCGTTAGAATGAGAGCCCCTTAAAGGCAATTTATTACTCATTTTTGTGTTCTTCATAGCATCATGGAAGGTACTCAGTAAGGCCTGCTTAGATCATAGCTGACAAGGATGCATTTAAATACACTGGGGCACTGCAGTCAGCCTAGTGATGCTCAAATTCCATCCTCTGCAGGCATCTTTGCTGGTTATTATATGCAGCTGGCTTCTCTTAACCAACAGTGTGACACTAGCAGGAGGGCTGGGCTGGCTGTCAGGATCCCTGGGCTTTTGTCTCTAATTTGCTCTGACCTCTGGACTTATTTTCCTCATGTGTTAAGTAGAGGCTGGACCAGATGACTCTGATGGCTCTTCCTGCTCTAACATTCTCTGATTCCATAAACAGAAAATATAAACAAGGTTTTGGAGTAGAGACCTCGTGGTTTTATTGGTGTGCCTACCAGCTGAGCCCCCCCGCCCCCGCCCCTTGCTACATGAAGATGTGACATGCCAGAAGGCTGACCCGAGTGGGTGGTTTACAGGTGAACTCAGTTCGGCAAGCAATAGCAAAGCAGGGTGTGTGGAGGACCTGGGATTAAAAAAAAAAAAAACGACAGAGGGAGTTCCTATTGTGGCATAGTGGAAACAAATCTAACTAGTATACATAAGGATGTGGGTTTGATCCCTGGACCTGCTCAGTGGGTTAAGGATCCGGCGTTGCCATGAGCTCTAGCAGCACAGACACGGCTCAGATCCAGAGTTGCTGTGGCTGTGGTGAAGGCCTGCAGGTGCAGCTCTGATTCGACCTTTAGCCTGGGAACCTCCATATGCCACACATGCGGCCCTAAAAAGCAAAAAAGAAGACCAGAGACTATCCCTGTATTCACGAGATTCACACTCTCAGTGGGCTAGGGCTGTGAATCGGCCCCTCCACACCCACTCCACACACACCCACCTGGAGTGCTGGGGTGCCGTCTGGAAAGGCAGGATGTCAGACCTCCTGAGATGGCAGTGGGTGGGGCACCGTAGCCGCCAACACATACGGTGTCCTGACAGAGGAGGCTGAGTGGCGTGAGAAGGAGAAATAGGCCCCTCGTTTTCTCTCACGTGGGGCGCGGGGGGGACACACTGGGACCCTGAGCAGTTTGTAAGAGATGCAGGTCCATGCCCCTTAGGCAACTCCAGGGGGATTCAGGGCAGACCGAGGCGGGGGTGCAGCGCGGGGGCCTGCCGGGTGCTGGGGTGTGGATGGCGGGCGCGGGGCCCGCGAGGGAAGGTTGTCTGTGGTGTGTGAAGGACTCAGCTCGCCTGGCCCCCTCAGCCCTGGGAAGCCTGACAGGGGAGTGGAAAATGAGCCTGGAAGAGCTGGAGCCAGGGAGGCCAGGAAAAGCAAATCGAATCTGGATCCTGATTTTAAGGCATGAGGCTGAGGGAGCCAGGCACCTGAGCATGCTTTCCCCGGCCTGTCGAGCTGGACTTCCTGATCTGTAGGCAGTGAGGAGAAGTTGAGGGCGTGGATGCTGGTTTCTGGGCTGCAGCCCCCGCAGCCGGGCCGCCTGGAGGCAGACCCTACCCCATTAAATGCCATACTCTGCGGGGCCAGAGGATAGGAGGCCTGTTAGTTAAGGTCTCCAGAGAGGAGAGGGGAGACACTGGTTTCTGGAAGTGACAAATATAGTGGCTGGTAGGTCCCACACACATGCAACCTGTAATGACTTACCTGGGGCAAAGACCTTACAATAAAATCAAGTCCGTCACCACCCCATCCCCACACCTTCATTTTTAACAACCAGGGCATGGCGTTTTGGAGTTCATGGTGAAATCTGGATACCTGGGTGCCTGAGTCATTGGTGGAGACCGTGTGTAGAGTGTTTCTCCAAGAACCCACTGGGGTGCTTGGAGGCTCCCGTCCCAGCCCTACTGAGTCTGACTCTGCATCTGAGCACACCATCCTTATGCAGGTTCTCCTCCAAGCCACTGATGTGAGATGACTGGGCTAGAGAGGTAGAAGCCAAGGTCATGGCTGCAGGTTTCAGCTGCATGTGGGGTTGTGGCTGAGGAAGTAGGAGAGAAGGGGACTGAACTTCCATGCCCTGCGTAATTTACTTCTGGAGACAATGTGTCTGATAGTCTCAGATCAGGGCGGTAGGGGTGGTGTTCTTTTTATTGCTGTAGCACAGGGTGACTCATAGAGGTCCGTGATTCTCAAGGATATGCTGTCTCTATAAACTGTACGTGTATGTTTATAGTGCTTTAGACATAAAAACAGATTTTTTGCCCCCTTCTCCCAAAATGATTTTTTTTTCATCCCCTTAGGGGTGATGGTACCCCATATAGATTAGATTTTATAATGCCTTAGTTCCTCTGCTGGGGTGGAGGTGAGAGATCAGAAAAGAGCAAAGGGGGAGTTCCTGCTGCGGTACAATGGGATCAGTGGCGTCTCTGCAGCACCAGGATGAAGGTTCGATCCCTGTCCAGCACAGAGAGAGAGAGAGAGAAAGAGAGAGAAAGAGGGGTGGGGGGAGAGAGGGAGAAAGAGAAAGAAAGAGAGAGAGAAAGAAAGAAAGAGGAGAGAAAAGAAAAAAGAAAAGATTGATGTGGTAGGATGGGACCATCTGAGTTTCCGTAAAGAAAAAGAAAAGTGCAAAGGAAAAATGTGAGGAGGGAGTAATGGACCCAGGCTAAGATAAGCACACAGAAATGACTGCTCTGCAGTCTTGTGGCTTGATGGAGATGGGCTCCTGATGTGACTCTAAGCTTCTTAAAAATGAGGATCAGGTACAAGACCTACGTTGTCCTCCGAAAGTAAACTCATTTGCTCCGAAGTCGTAATCACAGGACACAATCGTAGGGGCTTTCCTCTGGTGTGTACCTGGGGTATGTACACATTTCCTGTGCATTAAGAAGGGGAACGATCCAGATGTTAAAGGCAGTAGGAGATGCTATTGGTCAGAGGAGGGAGGGCCCTGGCTCTGTAGTCCTTCTCTGCTCTGCGATGCCCTCGTCCCCTGTCTTGGATCACCGACTGTCCTTCCTCGTTCCTCAGCCAGCTCAGGGCCTCCGTGGCTCTGCACCTCATTTCCCCGTGACCCTAGCTCTCTCTGCTCCCCGAACCTGCCAGTGCCTCTGGTCAGGTCGGAGGCATGATCTCTCCAGAGTTCCAGGGGTTAGAGGGGTGGAGGGAGACAGGACCCCAGCTGTGGCAGAATGCGGGTACATGCCTCTGGGAGGCCCAGTTCATCTGCCTTCTTCAGGGAGCAATGGTCAGCCCTGTGCTTGTAAACGTAGCCTTGCCAGGGTTCAAATGGTCATAAAACAGCAGGGTAGGGAACCACGGACCTCTGTGCAATAGGGCAGTGGGAGGAGTATAAGGAACACGGGCTTTGCAGCCAGGAAATCTCTTCTCTGTGCTCCATAGTGAGCAAGGAATAACAATTCCTACTTCACAGCGTTACTAGAGGCGGAGGGTAGGGGGAGAGTTGACGCAATAGCAGAGGTACGCTGACACATAGTAGCTCCCTAATAAAATGGTAGGTGTTACGCTGGGAATGTGATCAGAATCACGGGCCTCTCCACAGTACCACTCTAAAAAGCCTTTGTACTATTCTAAAGCAAATCTGAACATCATTTATACAGTTTTGTATCCTGCCTTTTTTTCACCCAGCAGATCATTTTTCCAAATCACTGTCAATACAATTTTAGTGATTACTATTCCGTTATATTTGATATGCTGCAATTTACTGAATCATTCCTCCATTGGTAGTTATCTTGGTGATTTCCAGTACTTCCTTTTATAGATTAAATTCTGGTGAACATCTTGATACATGAAGCTTTCAATTCAGTAATTTATAGGATTTCCTTGGGGGTGATTAGTTTGCCCTAGAGGGGTTACAGAGACAAAGGCTTTGGGCTTTTTTAAGCTCCAGTGCTTTCCAAAAGGTTGCTCTCTGGCTTGGCATAGCTCCTTCATCTGTGAGACGCAAACTTAGTTTGTCGGGTTTGTCTCCACCAGCTTCTTCCTGCCTCAGCTCACAGCCTGATTCTTTCCTGTATCTGCCAAACTGCTCTCTGAGCCAGGATCCTCCTCTAGGTCCCAGCCCGCACCCGCCCTCTGCCTCAGCCCCCTGGCACGGGCTTCCTTGTCCCAATGTCAGGCACTGACCCCGGGATGGACTAGATCTCATAGTTTCAGGCTTGGAGATTGCTCCAGCCACACAGGGTTAAAGTTTGAACTATTCCTTCCAGCTGTTGTTCTTCTTCTTCTCTTTTCTTTGCCACACATCAGGTCCTGGCCCACATATCTGCTAATTTCAATCTGTTTTCATTAGAATCATAATCTTATTCAGAGGGTATTTATCACTTGGTCTTTACTGGATCTCGGAAGAAGAGCCCTTAGAGGTGGATTCTGTCTCCCCCAAAAAGGGGGGCTCCCTGAGGCAGGGGCTGTGCTGACTGTGCTGACTCCAACATAGGTGTGCAGCAGATTTGGGGCTGCGTCCTATGAGCAGGAGACGCTGAAGACTCAGTTCTTGCTCACTGAGTGTTGATGCAGCCTGATTAAGGCAATAAAACGTGTGTGTGTGTGTGTGTGTGTGTGTGTGTGTGCATGCGCATGTGCACTTGTTTTCTAAGATTTCCCATGCTGACTCTGTGTTCTTCATCGCCTCCCTGAGAGTGGGTGCTTCCTGAGGTTGAGGCTAGTTCTTAACTGTCTATGTGTCTCTTATGAATGCCTAGCGCAGGACTGGGAAGGGTGCTTCAAAAGCCTTTGCCATGCAAACTGTTGCATTTGGAGTGGGTAAGCAATGAGATCCTGCCGTATAGCACAGGGAACTATATGTAGTCACTTGTGGTGGAACATGATGGAGGCTAATGTGAGAAAAAGTGTGTGTGTGTGTGTGTGTGTGTGTGTATGACTGAGTCACTGTGCTGTACAGCAGAAATTGACAGAACATTATATAAATCAACTACAATAAAAAATTCCTTTTATAGGAGTTCCCCTTGTGGCTCAGTGGTTAGTGAATCCAACTAGGAACCATGAGGTTGCGGGTTCGATCCCTGGCCTTGATCAGTGGGTTAAGGATCCGCCGTTGCCGTGAGTTGTGATGTAGGTTGCAGATGTGGCTCAGATCCCGCGTTGCTGTGGCTGTGGCGTAGGCCAGTGGCTACAGCTCTAATTAGACCCCTAGCCCGGAAACCTCCATATGTCACAGGTGCAGCACTAAGAAGACCAAAAAAAAAAAAAAAAAATTTCCTTTTATAGCACCAGGAACTATGTCTAATCACTTGTGATGAATCTATATATGTATGTGTAACTGGGTCACCATGCTATACAGTTGGAAAATCGATAGAAAACTGTAAACCACCTATAATGGAAAAATAAAAAAAAAATTTTTTTAATTTAAATAAAAGAAAAAAAAATTGCCCAGGAGTTCCCACTGTGGTGTAGTGGGTTAAGAATCTGACTGCACAGGCTCAGGTTGCTGTGGGTTTAATCCTCGGCCTGGTGCACTTGGTTAAGCATCCAGTATTGCTGCAGCTCTGGCATAGGTTGCAGCTGCGGCTCACATTCCATCCCTGGAACCTCTCTATCTGCGGGTATAGCCATAAAACAAAATAAATAGTGAAAAGAGAAGAAAGAAAGAAAGAAAATAAACAATTTCCCGGGGCAAAAAAATCCTTTTAAAAAGCCTTTGTCAAGTGAGTTAGCGAATAAGACCCAGTGCCCTTTGGTCAGAGTATAAAATGCTATAAAATGTGGAGCAAAAGCTATTGGCAAGAAGCACTCAGAGGGTCTCATGGAGAAAGTGGGATCCATCCTACGTCATTCTAGGAGTCATGAACTTATTCAATTACAAATCAGGCTGTGGAGCTTTGTGATCTCAAGAATACTCAGGGAGAAGGCGGGGTACTGGTGAAATACCTTGCCAAAAGACTAGATGGTCTTGGAATAACTTTTTGATATCTGGAACTTTCTTGCCCATGATCCTATTTGACCTTGAAAGGCTGTGGTAGAAAAAGCATGAAATCGGGGGCCTTGTACAAATGACTTACCTTCTTTGAATTTCACTTTTATTATCTGTAAAATTAGCATAGTAACACTGACCTTCCAAGGGCCATTGGGAGGATGAAGTGAAATGATGCATATAAGGTGGCGTGTACATCGTGAGACCCATTGTCCAACCCCTCCACCCTTGTGTAGCAGGAGGAGCATGGTGATGGCCTCAGGAAGCCTGTGCTGTGGTCTCCACTGACCCTGCAAAAGCGCCGTAACCCCAGGCTGACCTGCCAGTAGGTTGCTTAGGAGAGGAGCTGAGAAGTGACAGGAAAAAGGTTTCGTGTGCAGTTCGTGAGTTAAGAGAATATTACTTCGTTGTGGGTTTGATGGAAAACATTATGTGAGACTGGTTCAGATCTTTCCAGAGGTCTGCCAGCAACCTCAGAAGTGGAGCCTTATTGAAAACAGCTGGGGAGGAGGCTGGCGCCCAGCCTTCCCTTGCTTTTCCGTGCCCAAAGCCGTCTCGCTCCGTGGACAGAGCTCAGCCCCAGGAATCTGCCAAGACCCTGGCAGCCTCGGCTGGGGACGGGCGGTGACTCTGCCCAGGTCCAGGCTCCAGCTCAAAGGTTGAAACCAGTTAAACCTGACAGAGGCTTTGGCCAGGACTGCCAGACACTGTTTCTCTCAGGGCTTGGACTTAACCACTGACTTGCATCCTTGCAGGATGAGTTAACCAATGCGAGGTCCTCTGGGCAGGGCTGTGGGATACGGGCTGCCAGCCGGGCAAGTGACAGATGGGCTTCATTGTCCTTTGAAGTCCTCCTCAGCTGTCCTGCTGGGCACCAGCCAGGGAGTAGGACACTGTTCAAAGCTCCCAATTGGAAGCCTCACCCCTCTGTGGCAAAGGCCTGCCATGGAGAATTCTGCCAGCTCTCCTATAGACACAGAGCGTTTGGTCTTATTCCAGTTGGTCACTGGCCATGCCGATTTCAGCTGGATCTTCTTACAGACAAGTATGGCGTGCCATTCCCTCCGTCTTTCTTTCTGAGGGGACTTTGAGTCACAGTCATTGTCTCTCTCTCTCTTTTTAAATTTACTTTCAAATAAAATAATATGCTCCTAGAAAACTGGCACAATTGGAACTTCAGTAAGTTAAGTTTTTTTTTAATGTTTTTGGTGGGGTGCAAGAAAGGAAAATGTATTCACTGTAAAAAAAAATAGAAATACAGAAAAGCTTAGGAAAGAAAACAATCTCACCACCAGAGTTAGAAGCTGCTTATGTCTTTGTATATTTCCTTTCAACTTTTCTTTTGTAACGGGAAGAAAGTGTATGGTTATTAAACAGCCTGTTTTACATATTGCAAAGCTGTAGTTGTATGTTTCCTTTTCTTATAAATTAATATGTAATTAATGTTTTATCATATGCCTCAAGATTATCATTTTTAATAGTTGTATAGTATTTCATCCTATTGTTGTACCATAATTATTTAATTTTAATTAGCTTCTTATGCTTTAGAAGAATTCTTAAAACAGATTTCTTGTGCTCTCAGCCCATAACAACATAATTGTTCAATTAAGTTTTCCTCTAAGAATAACTTAGAGCGAGAGAATCATGTGTACCTATTCAGAAACAGAACTCATCCATTACCTCCAGTGTTCCATGGAAGGAAAAGCTGGTCCAATGGAACAGATACAACAAAAGGTATGCTTCCTCTTTTGGCTTCTCCTTTATTTTTTCATCTTGATTTCAGTATAATAGGCAGAGAAAATCGTTTCTTTTTTCATCTTGATTTCAGTATAATAGGCAGAGAAAATCCTTTCTTTTTTCATCTTGATTTCAGTATAATAGGATAAGTATCCTTTTCTTCCTCTGAATTGATCTGGCATCCAAAATTGATCTTTCATATTTAAAAAAATGAATCTTTTAAAGCTTTGCAGTTTCTTTCCTTTAGATACTGCTGAGGGAATTTTCTTTCTGGGACATGATGGTGTTCCCCCACTGTCGCCCCAACCAGCTTCCATCCCCAGTAACTACCAATCAGCTGGATAGTTATTTTAAATAGACTAAGTTTTAGATGTTTGGATCTATAGTATCTGATCTTTCAAGTAACTTAAACCTACAGCTATCATCATGGACATGTTTGACAGTTCTTAAGGCGGATATTAGACTTATTGAATCTTTTAAAGTCTTTTGACAGCTGTTTACCAATTGTTAAGATACCCTTGTAAGGGAGTTCCCTTCATGGCTCAGTGGTTAACGAATCCGACTAAGAACCATGAGGTTGCGGGTTCCATCCCTGGCCTTGCTCTGTGGGTTAAGGATCCGGCGTTGCTGTGAGCTGTGGTGTAGGTTGCAGACGCGGCTCAGATCCCGCGTTGCTGTGGCTGTAGTGAAGGCCGGTGGCTGCAGCTCCCGTTAGACCCCTAGCCTGGGAACCTCCACATGCCATGGGTGTGGCTCTAGATAAAAAAGGCAAAAAGAAAAAAAAAAGAAAAAAGATAGCCTTGTAAGATCAACCTTACTATGCTCATTTCATAGGTTAGACAAATGAAATTTGAATTGTTACTTTCACATTGGTATTCTTTAAGAATTTAATTTTCCCATAATCTCATAAGCACTACTTATAGCTTTACCTATTAAATTGATAAACTTTACTAGTGAACGCCATCACATTTTATTTCACATTTGCTTGATCACTTTTAAGTTAAACATTTTTCAGGAATGCCTGTTGTGGCTCAGCAGTAATGAACCTGGCTAGTATCCATGAGGATGCAGGTTTGATCCCTAGCCTCGTTCGGTGGCTTAAGGATCACCGTGAGCTGTGATGTAGGTCACAGACATGGCTCAGATCTGGCGTTGCTGTAGCGTAGGCCAGCAGCTGCAGCTCCAGTTTGACCCCTAGCCTGGGATATTCCATATGCCATGGGTGCAGTCATAAAAAGCCTAAACTTAAATTAAATTAAACATTTTTGTATGTTTGTTTATACCCTTTACTTTTTTCTTTATGTATTTATTTTATTTAGTTATATAAACTTTTTTATATTAAGAATTTCCTCCTTTGTTTTCCGTATATAATTCAAATATTTTCTGTTTGCTTACTTTTTAATTCTGGTCATAATTTTACTTTTGTACAGAAGTTTTAAATGTAAATGACTAAATATCTTTATCGTTTCTGCCATTGGTATCATACTTGAAATCTCTAATATTATATATGCATTTTGTTCTACTATGCTTTTTTGCCATAGCTCATGGCAACACTCGATCCTTTAAACCAGTGGGCGAGGCCAGGGATCGAACCCACATCCTCATGGATACTAGTCGGTTTCGTTACGACTGAGCCACAATGGGAACTCCTCTCCTAGTGTTTTTTACTTTTAACACTTTAATCAAAATGATGTTTCTCTGTGTAGTGTGAGGTAGGGATCTTGAATGTGATTTTTTTCTAATGATCCATATTAACTTAATAATTCATTCTTTTCCCATTCATTCGAAGGCACTTTTATCATGCACTAAAGTCACATGTATAGAAATTAGGGGTTTTCTGAACTGTTTTATTAATCATTGTATATATTTTTGTATTAGAACCAAAATGGGTTTAATTATTACCACTTTTAACATTTCCATAGTCAATAATACAGTCCCACTGATTACTTTTAATCCAAGGACAAACTATTTTTATTTATTCGACTTCTCATATGTTCAGAAAGTTTTTAAGTTTTCATTACATAAGACCTTGTACATCTTAAGTTTATTCCTGGGTGGTGTGTGTGTGTACACCTTTTTGAGCCGATGATATGATAGCTACTAGATTTGAAAATAATATTGCTTGTTGAGTAGTTTATAACTGGATTAGCTAATATCATAAATATATGTTTTTATTATTGAACCAAAAATTCTAAAAATTAATGAACCAAGTGTACAGTTCACAAAATCAAATCATAGAACAAACCAAAGGAAAACAGAAGCAAGATATTTATGATAAGAAATGAGTTTACTGCAAAGTAGAAAAATGATATTAATCAGTACATTTAAGGACTAGTCTTGGAAACAGGAAAACCCAGCCAGGCCAATCAAAGAAAAACAGAAAATGTAAATAAAATTTAGAAATGAGACTCTAACCACAGATCTGGAGTTGAGAAGTGAGATTTTCATGTTCAACTCTGCTAATACATTTGGAAATCTTGAAAAATATTTTTTTCTAAGAAAATAGGAACTACCAAAATTGACTTAAATATATTGAAAACCTGAAATGTTTCATGGAAGAAGCTGGGAGGTTGAGAAGACATCTACTGAAAACAGGCTAGATCCTGGTAGTTTTGTGAGTGAATTCATTAAACCCTTCAAGGAACAGATCATTCCAAGCTCTGTATTCATAGTAACAAATTATTTATAGCTTATGTGGAGTATGTCTTTCAAGTTCTCTCTCACTTTTATGCATTTAGCCCTGTTAAATTCTTAGAAGTCTGGAGTTCCTGTCGTGGCTCAGTGGTTAACGAATACGACTAGGAACCATGAGGTTGCAGGTTCGATCCCTGGCCTTTCTCAGTGGGTTAAGGATCCAGCGTTGCTGTGAGCTGTGGTGTAGGTCGCAGACGCAGCTTGGATCCTGCGTTGCTGTGGCTGTGGTGTAGGCCGGCGGCTACAGCTCCGATTGGACCCCTAGCCTGAGAACTTCCATAGGCCACGAGTGCGGCCCTAGAAAAGGCAAAAAGACAAAAAAAAAATTCTAAGAAGTCTGCAATTTGGGGTGGAAGGTGTCTTAGAAGCCGTGAAGCTTCCCTTGATAGAATCCCAGCCAGCTGGTCCTCCAGTCTCCTTACGGACACTTCCAGGGGTGGCAATCTACCACGTTACGTTTGGCCCCTTTCATTTTTCAGGCATTGTTATCCTTCCTTGTATCAGCCTAAATTTGCCTTGATTTTGGACCTATTCATCCCTCTTCTGTAGCTATACAACACATAGATCCTTAATTTTTTAATTTTATTTTATTGGAGTAGAGTTGACTTACAATTTCGTATTAGTTTCAGATGCACAGCAAAGTGAATCAGTCATATATTTACATATATCCAATCTTCTTTCCCATCTAGGTTATTACAGACTAGTGAGCAGGTTTTCCTGTGCTATACAATAGGTTCTCGTTCATCATCAATTTTATAGAGTAGTGTGTATATGTTACCACATAGAGTCTTTTATACAGGAACTCTTCGTATATTTGAAGACAGATATGTCCCTCCTTGCAGTGGTTTATTCCAGGATAAATATACCTACTTCCATCTACATCCCTTTAGTAAGCATCTCTTGAGTACCTGCAAGGTGCCAGTGGGGCAGTGGGCATGGTCATGACCTCACTTACCATGAGCCCCTTAATCGGCCTCCTGTTAACCCGTGGCACCTGTGTCTCTCGTGTTCTGTCAGGGGTGGGCAGGCGGCCTGGGCCGCCCTCTCCCTGTTTGCACACCACGCTCCACTAATATGGCTGAAGGCTGAATCATGTTTAGAAGACTCTTTGACACCTGAGCTGCCCCCACCACTCCAGCTCTGTCTGGCTGATGGTTTAGAACCTTCCCAGTACTTATTCTCTGCTAGATTTCTGTTTCTTTGGACCTTTGTTCTTTTAGGATGTTGATTTTATTGGCCCATCTGTTATGCCCTCAGTATTGATGCCAACTTTAGTTCTTATGAGCAGCTTAGCAGTCTTCGTTCAAGTAATTACATAAAAATATTGGTGCAAAGGAGAAGTCCTAGGACTTATCAGAGAGACCCAGTTATTAATTTAAAAATACTGGATGGAGTTCCCGTCGTGGCGCAGTGGTTAACGAATCCGACTAGGAACCGTGAGGTTGCGGGTTCGATCCCTGCCCTTGCTCAGTGGGTTAACGATCCGGCGTTGCCGTGAGCTGTGGTGTAGGTTGCAGACGCGGCTCGGATCCTGCGTTGCTGTGGCTGCGGCGCAGGCCAGTGGCCACAGCTCCGATTAGACCCCT
>PVHT021183693.1:54607593-54657816 GCA_004024745.2 Catagonus wagneri
AAAAAAACAAAAAAAAAAAAAGTACTGATTGGGAGTTCCCATCGTAGCTCAGTGGAAATGAATCTGACTAGGAACCATGAGGTTGTGGGTTCAATCCCTGGCCTTGCTCAGTGGGTTAAGGATCTGGTGTTGCCGTGAGTTGTGGTGTAGGTCAAAAACTCAGATCTGGCTTTGCTGTGACTGTGGCATAACCTGGTGGCGACAGCTCCAATTCTACCCCTAAACTGGGAACTTCCATATGCCACAGGTGTGACCCTAAAAAGCCAAAAAAGAAAAAAATTACTGATTAATCACCTACTATGTGCCAAGCAGTGTGCTAGGTGCTTCCCTGGAGAGCCAAACCTTTGCAGTTCTTTTCACAAGCAGATATGGTCTAGTTCTATGAGACAGGAGAGAGTAACCATATACAGATGAATTATAAACTGGAATGAGACCCAGTGAAGAAAGAACATGGGGTGACCTGAGAGCATTAACAGCGTGACCCAGTTTAAGACATCAAGAAAGTTATTTCTGAAATGACAGTTGAGCTGGGACATAAAGATTGGAGAGGAGAGACAGTGGTCAACCAGCCACTCAGCAGTGGATTTTGTAGTCATGCTGGACACAGCGAGAACTGCAGAATGGGTGTCCTGTCTAATTCCCCTTCTCAAGTAACTCGCAGTCTTGTAGGGAGTCATGCCCAGCGTGCCTGGAATAAGCAAAAGCGTAACCGGTGTTGCTGGTGTTGGTGCTGTCATCTTAGATTGTTGTGAGCCATTCTGACTTAAAATATTCGAATTTTTTTCCAATAACATCGTCCAAATATCCCTGGAGTTCCAGTGTTTTGATGTTGGGACTTTATAGCTCCAGCTCCTTCTTGCACCTGGAAGCTGCCCATGAATCTTTTGTCAGAGAACGTGTCCTGATTCTATATGGAAAGTATGGTCGCTGGGCTGGCTGTGGGGCAGAAAGAAATATGAAAGGTGATGTCATGGTGATTAGTTTGCCCCAGATTTTCTGGAACAGGCCTGATTTTAAACAGTCTGCCCTGTGATCAGATAAATGTCTGCTGATTTTTTAAAAAATGTGATGATGGGTGCTAAAAGTTGGGAGGTGAGAGCCATAGAGGGGGAGGCACTCTGGGGGCGCAGTGAGTGCTCCTGGGGTAGGGGTGGGGGCAGAGAGGTGGAGGGTGTAGTGACCCAGGGCTGGTGCCACAACCTGAGTCCCTGAGGTTTCGCTCTTGTTCACCTGACAGTGTGCTGTGACCATTGTCACACGCATGGCTTGCGTGTCTACTCCAGGGGCAGACACTGCCAGAGGCAGCAAAATCAGCTCCAAAGAAGCTGAGGGCCAAGGCAGCACTGGTTTTTTTCCACTTACCCCATCCAAACAAAGGAAGGGGAAAACACCAGCCTTGGAAATGGAACCCTGGCCTCGGCCCTGGACCCAGCCAAGAGGCACTTGACAGAAAGGGCTTTGGAATAAACACTGCTCTCCTGCTTGCATCCTGCTGCTGAGAGTGATGGGCTGTTGGCCCCAGGTACGCCCCTGTCCTTCTGGGCTGCAGTGTTGAGTGAAGCAGCTACTGTGGGAAGTTGTTGGTGACAGACAGGAAGTTTTACCGGAATTCCCAGGGGTTAGGGGCTCCCTGAGAAGGTTGAGTGGTGGGAGAAAGAGTTAACCTTTTCTAGGCTGAGGTGGACTCTTAGGGGTGTAAGAAGTTTATAAACCCGGAGTTCCCATCTTGGCTCAGTGGTTAATAAACCCGACTAGTAACCACGCGGTTGTGGGTTCGATCCCTGCCTCTCTCAGTGGTTAAGGATCCGGTGTTGCCATGAGCTGTGGTGTAGGTCACAGACGCGGCTTGGATCCTGCGTTGCTGTGACTGTGGTGTAGGCCAGCGGCTACAGCTCCAATTCAACCCCTAGCCTGGGAACCTCCATATTCTGCAGGTGTGGCCCTAAAAAAAAAAGGGAAGTTTACAGACCCTTGTGGTACCTGAAGCTGACCCGTTTTTACAGCACAACATGAACCAGGCTCTCTTTTGGAGAGCCTGCTTGCCTGACAGGCAAATGGTTACTCTCTGCCACAGGCACCCTTCTTTATGGCAAATTGCTTCTCCCTGCCACCTCCTGACACTCCCCAAGGGACTGGTTAAGCCATTTCTACCTCTTCCCCATTCCTCAGGCCTGGGGGTGACTAGAGCCCACTGGCTTAATTCGGTAAAGACCTTACTTATTAGTGACCCTGATGCCTGTCAGCACATCCACTCAGGTTTAGCAACTGCGTGGGCTGTACCTGGAATTCTCTGAGCCGGTGGTCTGAACAGTTACCCGCATTGAGGCTGTGGCCAGGCCCTGCCTACAGGCTCCTCCACCCTGATTGGCTCCCCACTGCTTTTTTTTTTTTTTTTTTTTTGGTCTTTTTAGGGCTGCACCTGTGGTATTTGGAAGTTCCCAGGCTAGGGGCTGAATCAGAGCTGCAGCTACCGGCCGATGCCACAGCCACAGCAACGCGGGATCCCAGCCACATCCATGACCTACACCACAGCTCACGGCAATGCCAGATCCTTAACCCACTGACTGAGGCCAGGGATCGAACCCACATCCTCATGGATACTGGTCAGGTTTGCAGCCTGTTGAGCCACAATGGGAACTCGCAGTGGCACCTATTTAATTTCTTATTGTTCTCTGTGATTAGAAAGGAAAGCAGATGCCCAGGCTTTTACAGACTGCCTGCTGACCCTCCTCCTTTCATTAGAACTTTTGGAGAAGGGCTGTTTTTGCTGCAAAGCTCCCCACATAGGAAACCCTCAGGCTTCTCTTGTAGCAGCCCGGGAAGTGGGCTGATTTTGAATCCCCCTCTACTAGCCAGGGGTTGGTCAGGTGGCAGCAGGCACACAGCTTTGGGGGGTGGGCAGGTGCCCTTGACTTCTAGCCTGTGATTCTAGCTGCTGCGTGGGGGGCCAGCTTCCTCTGGGGACAGACGTGTTTGATGCCAGCTCAGCTGGGCCCCAGCCCCCATGAATCCCCAAGGATCACATAGTTGAAAGGGACATTGGCAGGAAAGGGGAAAGGAAAGTTTGAGTTTTGTTTTTACTAAATAACTGGGCAACCTCTCCCTCCATTTTTCCAGATGCTTCTTCAGAACAGAAACTTCAATGGCTTGGACTGGGATGTCTAAATCTGCTTAAAATGTGTGTTTCGAACTAGGACTCAACCCTTTTGGTGGCTCCCTGCCCCCGGCATGCTACCAACAGACACCCAGATGAGCGCGGCATGCGCAGGCTTGCTCACAACGGGACCTTCTATGAGGATCCTGGCATTTGTTTCTTCTCCCTTTCCCGTGTCCCCCGGGGGCCCTGCCCTGAAATTCCTGAACAATAGCGGTGGGAGAGCTGTACTGCGTGCAACACAATTGGCAGGAGCAGTGAATCAGGCAGAAGTGGCTGCGGAGCGCTGCCCCCCGTTACAACTGGGGCTATTTACAGAGGGAGAGCCGAGGAGAAGGACCCCAGGGCTCTTCCCAGGCTGTGCTGGCACTGCCCTGACCCGGGATCCGTCTCTGCTCACCTCCCCTTGATCCCATCCCAGGGTGGGGACCTCGAGGGGCTGCCACGATGTCAGCAGAGCTACTGGGAGCCGTCTCCTGTCTGGTCAAACTTGAGTGGCTGGTTCTCGCAAACCCAGCTCCATCAGTCAGCCCAGCCGGCTCTCTGGGGGCCGACGCTGTATCGGGAGGTGGCCCCAGAGTCCTGCTCGGCTCAGGGCAGCAGCACAGCCATGGCGTCCCCATCCTCCCTGTGTTCCCTCAGTCCTCCGTCCCGGCCCCTCTGGGGCACTAACCAACCATGCATGCCCTGGTTGGTCGCGTGCCCCTGTCATCCCGTAGGCTGGGAGCCGTTCCAAGGGGGAGGACCTGTTATCTTCATCTTCCTTTCTGGTGCGGAGAAAAGGCCTGTATGCCAGGAGTGCAATGGGCAAGGACAGAGCTGGGAGAGAAACAGGCAGGGGCCAGATCTGCTAGGGCCACGTGAGCCACCGTAATTGGGCTTTATTCCTAGAGCAATGAGAAACCGCTGGAAAATTTTAAGAGATAAGAGTGACTTTGGTCTGATGGACTTTTTTCAAACTTTTATTTCTCTTCTCTTTCCCTTTTTTTTTTGGCTGCGCCTGTGGCATGAGGAAATTCCCAGGCCAGGGATCAAACCTGCACTGCAGTAGTGACAACGCCAGATCCTTAACCTGTTAGGCCCCCTGGGGACGCCTCAGTTTTATTGCTTGATTAACATAAAGCTATTGTACTGAAGGCAATGTAGTATTTGGCAAAGGGATAAACATACAGATAATTGAAACAAAACCGAGTTCAAAAATAGATCGATATATAAATGACTCATTGATTTTTTTTATTGTGTAAAAGATACATAGCATAAAATTGTCCATGTCAACCATGTTTAAGTGTACATACAGTTGAGTGGTTTTAAATACATTCACATTGCTGTGCAACTATAACTACCACCCATTTCCCAAACTTCTTCTATCCTGTGAAATTGAAATTCTATGTCCACTAAACTAACTCTCCACCTCCCAGCCCCTGACAACTGCCGTTCCATTTTCTGTCTCCATGAATTTGACTTAGTCTAGGCCCTCATCTAAGTGGACCCATATAGTATTTGTCCTTTTGTGTCTGGCTTATTTCACTCAGCATAATGTCCTCGAGTTTTGTCTGTGTTGTGGTATGTGTCACAATTTTTCAAGGCCGAATAATATTACACTGTATCTGTTTACTCTATTTTGTTTTTGTTTTTGTTTTGTCTTTTTAGAGCTGCACCTGCAGCATATGGAGGTTCCCAGGCTAGGAGTCTAACAGGAGCTGTAGCTGCCGGCCTTCGCCACAGCCACAGCAACGCGGGATCCGAGCCACGTCTGCGACCTACACCACAGCTCACAGCAACGCTGGATCCTTAACCCACTGAGCAAGGCCAGGGATCAAACACGCAACCTCATGGTTCCTAGTCAGATTTGTTTCCGCTGAGCCACGATGGGAACTCCTTCTGTATTTTGTTTATCCATGTATTCATTAATGGACGCTTGAGTATTTCCACCTTTTGGCTATTGTGAATAGTGCTCTTGTAAAAACGGATCTACAAATATCTAGTCATGTCCCTGCTTTCAGTTCTTTGGGGTTTATGCCCAGAAGTGGCTTTGCTGGATCACATGGTAATTCTATTTTTAATTTTTTTAGAAAACACCATACTGTTTTCCATAGCAGCTGTACTATTCCAATTTCTCGCCAGCAATAACACAGGGATTCCAGTTTCTCTACATCCTTGCTTATTTTCTTTTTTATGATAAATATCCTTAAAATGTATTTTTAAAAAAAGAAAATGAAAATTTAATAAACCTGTAAAGACAAATAGAATGGGAAAAAGACAACAGCAGATAAGCCATGTCAACACATTGATGAGTGACGGATTATGAATATCTGTTCATTTCCCCCTTCCCTTTTATAAATTGCTGAAGCCGCAAAGCACACTTTTAGGGCTCCTAGAAGGCTGGGTTTCCAGAGAGGCGTTTGTGTGATGGTTCCACTCATCAGAGATTTGACTGACTTGGGTTTTAGCTCTCTGTGTTTCTATGCCTGTGGCGAGGGGAGTGGGAGATAACGAAAAAGTAAGCCTGCCTGTGCTAAAACAATTCCTGAAAAGGCTGAGAAGTTGGAGTTCTGATGTATTTTCAAAGCCTGGGTTGTGGAGTGAGGCTGAAAACTAGAGGATTGGTTTAAAGTGTGATGATGGGCCATTAGGTCCCAGATCCCCTCCTGCACTCCCTTACCGGGCCACTGGTCCTGGGGCATTGAACTTGACCAGCTCACCACTCCGGGCACAAGGCTCAGCTGTAGGCAGGGTAAGGCATTGTCTCAAGAAGGCCAGGGGCTAAGTGACAGGCAGCATGTTGAAAGGAGACACCCCCCCCCGCCCCCGCCCCCGTGGCCTTCCTCTGTCAGAATCCCAAATGCTCATAGACAGACCTAATGAGTGTATTCCCACCCCACTACCTAAGCAGGAAATCAGAAGATTCCTTTTGGTGAAAACTGATTATCTCAAGAGACAAAATCTACAGATGTTGAGGGTTGAGAGTTTCTACACACTCATTCTGCTGGGAGGTCCAGCAAGTTGACAAGACCCCACGTGTGTGCACGGAGCTTTTAATTTCTTCACTCTTATCTATGAAAAGTCAGTGAAGGGTCATCAGCTGTCCGAGGGAAGCCTCTGTTATGAAAAAGACAGAAAGACCCAAAAGAGGGACCAAGTAGAAACAGAAGACTACAGAAAACCTAGAAGAAATTTCAACTCATCTCAAAGATAAGACGTTGCTGCCATTAAACCAGAAGAGGAGGTTATTCAAAGCAGTTTTGAAAAACTGAAAAAGAAAAATTTTTTTTGAAATTAATGATGGTCAAAATAATAACTTCAGTAGACTGGCAGGAAGATAAAGTTAAGGACATCTCTCAGAGAGAACAAAAAGATGGAGGGGAAGGTAAGAAAAGAAATGTGAAGGGTCTGTCAGGTAGGGCTATTATCCAAATCAGGAACTCAGTAAAGAGAACGTAGTGAAAAAAACAGGGGAGAGAGAATTGTCAAAACACAGAAATTCCTCAAAAACTGAAGGACATGCTTGGCCAGCAATGAGAAGACCTCTTACCAACAGCCTAATGCAATGGGTGAAAAAAGACCCACACGAAGGCACGTAATTCATCCTGGAATTCTAGATTGTCGGGAATAAAGAGAAGATTTTGAAAGTTTGGAAGAAACACACTCACACACACACGTGCACCCACGTGCACGCACACACTGGGTCATAGCAGAAGGGTCAGTGTGACATTAAACCTCTCACAGGAATACTCAATGCTAGAATCATTGCTTTCAAAAGCCATGAAGCAATACCTTCAAAATTCTGTAGGAAAAAAAAAGATTTGCCACATAATTTCTTTCCTAGTTGAATTGCAAGTGACTATAAAGGTAGAATATTGGAACTTTTGGAAATGCCAGGTTTGAAAATTTTACCCTTCCTCAGAGTTCCCGTTGTGGTTCAGTGGGTTAAGAACCTGACATAGTGTCCACGAGGATTCTGGCTTCATCCCGGGCTTTGCTCAGTGGGTTAAGGATCTGGCATTGCCACAAGCTGCAGCATAGGTTGCAGATGAGGCTCAGATCCAGTGTTGCTGTGGCTGTGGCATAGGCCTGCAACTACAGCTCCAGTGCAACCCCTAGCCCGGGAACTTCCATATGCCACAGGTATAACTGTAAAAAGGAAAGAAAAAAAAAAAAAGAAAAATTTTACCCTTCTCTGCATTCATTCTTAACAAACCACTGGAAGACGATATGGTGCAATCAAAACAGTGGCATCCAAGGAATTTCCAAGAGGACAATGAAGGAAAGTCCCTGGACCACTGTGCCTCAGGCCTAGGTGACATTGAGTTTCGACTGGAGGACTAGTGGAGGGATAGCGCCAAAGAAGAAAAAATAAAAGCCACTGATGCTTTCATTATCTGATGCATTTGATCATTGCCAAGGAGAATTTTATAGCTGTCTTGAGATGCTGAATGCTTAAGAAACTAATCAAACCAAAAAAGCATGGCAGGTATTAACTCCAAGAAAAATGCAATGGCACTGTGCCATGTAGCTTGGCAGCGAGCAACATTGAAATGAAGCAAATGCTGTTCTCCGCCCCGGCACCAGGCATTTTCTGATGGCATCACAGAGACACTCTCCTGGCCATACTGATGCAGGCAGTCAGCAAGGTCCTGCCTCAGAGCCCCACCTGCTCCCCCTCCCTGGCCTCCTGCCACCTGGAGAGTCCAAGCAGAATGCACGCTTTGGGTGGTGATGTAAATCTGCAGCAGGTGGACAGTGGCAGCCGGGAGAGACCAGTTGAGCCAAGGGAGCCAAGTCAAGATATTCTCAGGTTGTTGGGACCTTCTGGTCCCTTTGGCCCACCTCTGCTTTTAAACGGAACTGCTTCATTTTCAGAGAGTCCTCGTAGGAAAGAGCCTTGCTGGTACCATCTGTGGCCAACTTTTGAGTCTTGTAGCCTCTGGGCTCTGCTGGGATCTGAAGGATCAGGAGGCATTGCCAAGTGTCTGTGTATTATTTGGGGAGGAGCCCTCCGCAGCCTCTCTTCTGCCAGTGAAGCATGTCTCTCTCTCCAGATTCAACCACAGCTGGCCAGAATCTCCAGATGTATTACCCCAGATTTATTTCCTTCCCGAAACTTACCCATGCCCTTGAAATTCCAGGGCTGCATTAGTCGGTGAGGCAGAAATCAAGGGGATGATCACTGTCTCAGAGGTGCACATGGCATTTACAGGAGTTGGACGGATGGTGCGGACACAGCTACAGTCTGGCTATTTGTTTTAAACTGTGCTCTGTGGTGCTGCATAAAATCACGGACCACTTTTCAAAAGGGGTTTAGTTTTAAATAAAAATAATAAGCCAATTCAGCTAAGATAGAAGGTGTTCTCAGTCAGGTTAGGTGTTTTTTGTTTTGTTTTGTTTTTCATCTAATTAGGGTGTGATGCCTTGAAATTGACTATAAGAATTCAAGTTGTGCGAGACAGGGCTTAGCAAGCCCCGGAGTTCACAAGCACTGGAATTTCTTATGGCAGAAACAGTTTCAAGCTGTTAACAAAGCTGGAAGTTAAATGGATTCTAAGGAACCTTATTATAAGGAATTATTGACTTTGGAGAAAAGAGGAGACAGAGGCTCTAACCTCCCACATTTATTAATGTGCTGTTGTATTATTGTACTCATTTGATCGTAAACTACTGATACCATCCTGTCTTACATCCTCAGTTGTGTAAACGGAGGACCAGATAAGTGACTCACCCAAGGTCAGGCGACGGGTGATTGGTCGGCCAGCATCCGCACATAGGTCTGTGATTCCAGACACCAGATACCCTGAATGAGTCAGGACTCTTGACTGCAAGTGACAGAAACCACTTCCATCTGGTTTAAGCGTGAGAAATGTATCATCTCATAGAACTGAGTGGACCCCAAGTCCACCACAGCTCTGCCAGGCCGTGCCTCCATCTCTTCTCCACTGTGTGTGTGATCTTATCCTGCAGAGGCTTCCTGCTCTTAGGTGGAGGCAGAAAAACAGAGGACGCGGGGGTTGGAGAGGATGCCTGCCGATGACGGGAGCTTCTGGCTTTCACCTTCCCAGCTTGGGATCCCTGTGAATAGGCAGTTTGGCCTCCCTTGATTCTAATCGAAATTGCCGGGAAGAGCTTGGTTTGGCCGACTTGGCTCATACACCCGTTTGCGGAGACTCGAGCATTTTGGCCAGGAGGCAGCTGACCGGCGCGTCTCCACCAGACTCACCTGTGCTGGGTAGAGGGGAAGCGGAGCGTTCCTCAGAGGAGCAAGAGCTCACATTGGGGAGAATGGGCCCGAGATCCTGAGTGAATCAAATGAAACCAAGCCACGGCACTGATTCGTTAAACTTCTATGATACCACGTGCCTCTTATTAATATTTTCATATATCTGAGAATACACCTCAACCCAGTAGTAGAAACTGGTAGTGAGCTCCCAGGCCAGCCTCACCAGCTGGAAATGCCATTTCCTTGGAGGCCACCACGAGGGCGAGGTGAAGCCAGAACTCCAGGCTTCCTGTAGAGAGGTCCCCGGGAAGGCTGGAATCCCACAGCCATCCCACAGGGACTGGAGTTCAAATAAAAGGACCCTTGCATTTTATAGAAAAACCCTGGATTTGGAGAAACTAGGAAAACATCAATGTGAGAGGGTCCCCATAACACTTAGACTCCTGTTTTTTTGTTGGACTGCTCAGGGTTTTAGGTGCTTGGCAAGCGCCTCAGAGAGGTGGGTGCTTTAATGAATCTGAGCTTGATAAAAGGAAAGCGATCTCTTTTAGTTTGAAACATTCGCACGGGCCTAGAGGTGTGACCCAAGGCTGCCCTGCTGTAACGTGTCTCATGCTCTCTGTGGGAGAAACAGGAAATTCTCAGTCTGGCAGGTGTAGGTGTGGGGGGGCCCATGACTTGGGCCAGAGGAGAAGAAACTTGCCATAGAAAGGGAGAGTGGGGGTTCCCGTTGTATCTCAGCGGTAATAAACCCAGCTAGTATACATGAGGACTCGGGTTCGATCCCTAGCCCCACTCCGTGGGTTAATAAGCATTGGCATTGCCGTGAGCCATGGTGTAGGTTGCAGACATGGCTCAGATCTGGTGTTGCTGTGGTGGCCGTGGCGTAGGCCAGCCACTGCAGCTCCAATTAGACCCCTAGCTGGGAACTTCTTTATGCCGTAGGTGCAGCCCTAGAAAGACAACAATATCAACAACAAACCAAGAACTCTCAAAAAGAAAAAGAAAGAAAAGAAAAAGGGGGAGTGGGGTGATCACAGAGAGACTGTCAGCATCTGTCCCCGAAGACGCAGGTGGCATCCTCTGGGCCAGTCTGAGGAATGGTTCTCTGCATTCTGCTCTTGTTTCTCACGGAACTGCCTTGTCCCCACTGTTTCACAACTTGGACTTAAGGGCAGGGAGCATCCAATAGTGTGAGCCTCTCACTTACTTTCTGTTTTTAGCTGGTACGATCTCTCCCTGCTGGATTCTGTGGGTTCAGTTAAGGCTTTTGACTGTTAGTAATGGCACCATTCAAAGCCTTAATTAAGTTCCTGCCTGTCCAAGGGGCCGGGTGCCAATTGCTGACACAGACCCAGGCCCCTAAGCTCAGTCATGCCAGGCCCGCGGCTCACCCTTCGCTCCTCACTCTCATAATACACCCGTGATGTAAGTTTCGTAGGCATCTTGTGGTCTGATTTACTTGGCGTGTTCGTGTTTTAGTTCTCCTTTCTGTGCCTTCATGTCTGTCTATCATCTGGGTGAGCTTACACTTGGAGATGGGCGGAGGGTCCTTCTTCGGCGAATTCCTCAGCACCATTGATTTATTTCCCATTATGTTTCCATTTTTACATCACCAGCCCTGTTCTAGTCGTTGATCATAGTGGAAGAAGCTGCCTTGAAACAGGGGAAGAAGTTTGGGGTGATGTGCTTCAGGCGGGCAGGCGATCCTAGGAGGCACGGAGACAGCTGTGTTGCAGAATCAACGTGGTTCAGCTTGCGGGGGTACATCTGTCCAGCAGGTTTCCTTAGTGTCCCATCCTTCAGGCTCAGCCTTCCGCAGCACTGAATCACTCACTCAACAGGATTCAAATAAATACTTACTGACAACCCCTCCAGCCTGTCGTTTCCCCGCCCTCAGGACTTCTCAGCTCACTGCTCACGCCTTCTTTGTGTATCTTCCCAGCTCCCCAGTGTCCTACTGGGCAGCCTCCTTTCACTCTGGCCTCAGGGTAATTCTTTCTCTCCTATTGGTCTCCCTGTGTTCCCGACTCTCCTGCCTGGCTCTGCGACGACGTGGACTCTCAGTGTGCAAACAGGGACGGGCCCACCCAGGATCAAAAGACATGTGGGAGATGATCAAAAGCAGCGAAATCAGCCCCTTTCCACCTCTCCCTGAGCTGAGAAGGCAGTTGCTCTGAGTCTCGCAGGGGCTGTGGGGGCCAGAGAACCCGTCACTGCCCTGGGCTTACCCTCTTGCAGTCTGTCCCGAGCGACCTGGAATTGAATGCAAGCCCTTCACACACGTCAGACAAAAATCAAGAGATGCTGTGCCCTTAAGAATGGTTCAGTTTTAGCCATTAAGTAAATCTCAAGACAACACGGGTTCTGAAAACTCTGCAGCACGGCCGGCAGGTGAGTGGCAGGGAGCAGCTGGCCGCTTGCAGCCCAGCTTTCCCCTCACCGTCCAGCGCATGCAGAAGGAACCCCCATTCCTTTTAAAGGCCTTTTGAGGCCGTAAAGGTTCTTGAGGACATTTTATGGAGCTGGAGCACAGTTTTGCTATTTTAAATTATTACAGAGGTTCTGGTTACTGTATCTTTATTTTTATGACAAGTTGTCGGTTATGCCCTTGATTCATTTGATCCCGGGCTTTTGGTCAAGAACACAACCTCCAATTAAATGTGGTTACTGTGGGCAAAAAGATGATTCTCCCTCGAATGACCCTCTTTGGGGCCATTTCCAAAAACTCATTATGGTGAGAAGCGAGGGCTGCTTGCTCGTGTTTGCAAGCATTTCTCCTTGTGGTCAAGTGGTTTTCCCTTGTGGAGGATTAGAGAGCATTAAAGCAGCGGGCTGGGCCCAGGGGAGGCTGGAGGGAGAGCAAAGAATCCTCCGCCAGAAGCTAAGTGGGTCACTCTTTAGAACCACACTCCTTCAGGGGCGGAAGGGACCTGAGATGTCAAGAGCTGTTTTCTCTTGAGTGAAGGAAGAGAATTACAACCTGGAGAGGCTGGGAAGCCACACCAGACCCAGGACTTGCGTCCAACTCCTACACTGTCTTCTCTGTTCCGCACTGACTCTCCCAGGGGTGCCTTGGACACATGCATGGCACCCATCCCTGTCTGTCTTAGACCCCCTGAGGATACTGCTGCTTTAACAGAAGTACCGCAGATGGGGTGGTTTAAGCAATGGAAATTTATTTCTCACAGTTTCGGAGGCTGGGACATCCAAAATCAAGGCACCAGCAGATTCGGCGTCTGGTGTTGTCTTCCCACTTCCTGGTTCATAGCCGGCCAGCCTTCTCGTTGTGTCCTCACGTGGTAGAAAGGGTGAGGGAGCTCTCTGGGGTCTCTTTTATTTTTTTGTCTTTTTAGGGCCACACCCGCGGCCTATGGAGGTTCCCAGGCTAGGGGTCCAATCGGAGCTACAGCTGCCAGCCTACACCACAGCCACAGCAAAGTGGGATCCGAGCCACGGCTGCGACCTACACCACAGCTTCCGGCCACACCAGGTCCTTAACCCACTGAGCGAGGCCAGAGGTCGAACCCGCATCCTCATGGCTGCTAGTTAGGTTCACTAACCGCTGAGCCACAGTGGGAACTCCCGGGGTCTCTTTTATACAAACACTCATCCCATTCTTGAGGGCGCCACCCTTATGACCTTGTCACCTCCCAAAGAGCCCTACCTTCTACTGTGATCACATTGAGGGTTAGGATTTCAACATGAATTTTGGAGAGAAACATTCAGACTATAGCACTATCCTCCAATTACTCCAAGAAAACAGCCCACAACTTGCTTATGCATGGCCATAACTTTTGTGAGCCCTTTGGCTTTTTCCCCAAGTGGAGAACAGATATTGCTTTCACCTAGAAGAGATGTGGGGTCTGTTCAAGATAGACATTCATCAACACTTTGGGTTCTACAATATTTGTCTCACCAAAAACTTGAATGCACAGTGAGGCATGGAGAGACAACTGCTCAACTTGGGGATCAAAATTGTGGTTCCTGATCTGTGTGTGAGATCACTGGCAAATCATCCACTTCTCCAGGCTTTTTTTCTCAGCTCTCTGAGCTTAATAATATGATTGGCCTTGCGTGCTGTCACAGACCCTGTTGGTGTCCCGCCCAGACCTCCCGTACCCATTCCCGTCTGCCGTGAGTGTTGGCTAAGGGTTCATAGATGGGGTCCCTGAATCCCCATCTCAGGTTCTGCTTCTGGGGAACCCAACCCAAGACACCTCTCCCTTACAGCATTGCAAGAAACAAATAAGATTCTGTACGTGGAGGCCCTCTGATCACTAAAGTATCGCTGGATTTTTCCTGTGCTCTTAGAATAGGCTATAAAAATCCCAGCTGTGGCTTCTTGGCTGTGGGCCCATGATGAAGGCAGATAAGGCAGCTGGGAGGGCAGGGCCATTGTCATGCACCCAAAGACGTGAATCCAGGTTTCTCTTCTTTCCCCACCCAGGAGCCCAGGGGAGTGGGCAGATGATAAAAATGAGTTCACTTGAAGCTAAATAATTTTTAGGTACTGTTAGGTAATACTTGAACAAGTTTTTCCATATGCAGAGAATAAGAATTGGAGCTGCAAATCACTCAGACCTTGGAACGGAAAAAGGTCACAGAAATTCCTGCCTTTGCTTCAGATGCAGGGTGTACAAAAGTCCATGGCAGAAGGCAGCTTTCTAAGTGGTGCTAGTTCCAGTGTATGTAAAAAATCCCTGGATATTTATTTTAATATATATAAGGGCATTGCAGAGGTAAATGTGGTGGTATGGAGTAGAAGGGAGTGTGTGTGTGCGTGTGTGTGTGTGTGTGTGTGTTTAGAAAATGAGAGGGAAATGGAAAGGGAAAGCGAGATCTGTGTCCCTGAGGTCTGGAACATGTGTAATGTCCCCAGTTAATCATTGATGCCTTGGCCCTGATGGCCGCAGCACTGGCACTGCTGCAGGGGGCCAAAGTACCTGCTCATGGAATGCTAAGGATGCCTTTGGTGAAGTTAATGATTCATCTTCTCCCAGTCCCAGTGCTCTGCTCTCCCCTTCTCCAATGCTGACAGAAGGCACCTGATCATCTTCTGGGGGTTAGTCTGGCCCTGCGTTATAGGGTAGAAGTGTCGATAATGACGATTTGCAAATCCACTATATGACTAGATTCCCAAGGGACCTCCTTCTGTAGGAAAACTTCTTTCCTTACTTGTTTCCTGCAAATATGCTCTCAACAGAGAAGGCTTTTTAACAGAGTCGTTTCTGATATTCTTTCACGTGGACCTTGGTGCCAAGATAGAGCCCCAAGATGACGTGTTTTATATGGATACGTAGCATTTATCATCTTCAAACATGCATAATGTTTATTTGTATACCAGTTCTATTGCCATTACTAGATTTAAGCACCTTGAGGGCCTTCACACCTTAATAAATGGTTGGATGTGACATTCATTGTACAGACACTCAGGTGAAAGGAACACATGTTTTCACTGCTACGTTTTTCTCCTTTACAAAGGCCAGGTGTGTCATTTGCAGAAACAGCGGAAAACAAGAGGTAAGGAAAGGGACAGAGGGAAGATGCAGAGACAACCACTGTTAACACTTTGTCTCAAGTTATAACAGACATTGCATGGTGAATGCGGGCACCTTCGCCACCCCCACGCTGAGATGGGACATATGTGCTCAGTGAGGCTGCAGTGTCCCAGGCCTGATGGCACAGCCACCTCTCTCCCCGCCCCTTTGTCCCACGTGCTGGTAAAACCTCCTCTCCGACCTTGCCAGGATGTGTCAGCAGGATTATTGCTATAGGTCACTGAAGGCTTTCTTCCTAAACAAGAATTTTGTTTTTACTCCATCTTGAAGTGGATGCGGGGATAAAAGCTACAGCCCCACCTCTCTGTAATGCAGGGAGCTTCTTTCTCAGGAGGTTTCCGTGATGTCTTCTGTGTGTTCCCAGCATTAAAATTCCCCAGTTCTGGGTCCCGGGCTGTGCACGGACGGGCCAGTCTGAGCCCCGCTCCTCTGAAGATGAGTCCCTCTGAAGGGTTGGATTTCAGGAATTTGAGGGCCTTTGGGGAACTTTCTCTGAAACTCGAAGTGATTTCTTTTCTTAGAATGTCTCTCTCCGCATTTTCCCCTCTTTGGGGAAAGATCTTCTCTCTTGCACAAGCAGCTATGGCTCAGATATGTTACGTATTTAGATAAGTGCTTAACACTTAGCGCTCAACAGATGTTAGCTGCTAACTATTCGTAGAGCAGGAGCGGGCTCAGGCAGCACTGCCTGATGGAAACATCAAGGCATGTATGTAGTTCTACCTTTCCTAGTAGCCACATTACAGAAGTACAAAGAAATAAGTAAAATTAGTTTTAACAGCATGTTTTCACTCAGTATGTCCAAATTACTCTTTTCAATATGTACCAGTATATATATATATACTTCTTTATATATATATATATATATATATATATATATATATTTCTTTTCTTTCTTGCTTCCTTCCTTCCTTCCTTTCTTCCTTCCTTTCTTTCTTTCTTCCTTCCTTCCTCCCTTCCCCTTCCTTCCTTCCTCCCTCCTTCCCTCCTTTCTTTCTTTCTTCCTTCCTTCCTTTCTTTCTTTCCCTCTCTCTCTCTCTCTCTTTCTTTCTTTCTCTGTCGCTCTTCAGTACATGGAGTCCCCAGGCCAGAGACCAGATCTGAGCCACAGCTGCAGCAATGCCAGATCCTTTAAGGCATTGTGCCAGGCCAGGGATCAAACCTGCATCCGGGCACTGCAGAGATGTGCTGATCTCAATGCGCCACAGTGGGAACTCCTGTACCAATATTTATTTATTTATTTTTGGCCATGCCCTGTGTCCATGGCATGCAAAAGTTTCTGAGCCAGAGAGTGACCCCAAGCCAAAGCAGTAACTCAAGCCACAGCAGTGACAACACTGAGTCCTGAACCACTAGGCCACCAGGGAACTCCTGTACCAGTATTTTAAAATGATCAAGATAGTTTACATTCTTTTTTCATACCAATGCTTCAAAACCCCATGTGTACTTTATACTTACAGTGCAACTTGGGCCCAGCCACATTGCAAGTGCTCAGTTGCCGTGTGTGGCTATGGCTGCCATCCTGGGCAGCTCAGGTCTAGAACCTTGCTACTCAAGGTGAGTTCTAGGGACTAGCAACATCAGCAGCATCTGAGAGCTTGTCTGAACTGCAGAATCTCAGGCCCATCTCAGACCTGCATTTTAACAAGTGATTTCATTGCAGGTTCTAGTGGGAAGCACTGGTCTAGAATCCCTATGCTCGGTCCTCACCCCTTGGGATTCTAATTTAATTGTTCCAAGGTTGGGCCTGGGCACTACTATTGCTTTCAAGCCACCCCTGGTGATTCCTTTTTTTTTTCTTTTTATGGCCACACCTGCCACATGTGGAAGTTCCCAGCTAACTGGAACTGCAACTGAGGCCTACACCACAGTCACAGCAACACTGGATCTGAGCCACATCTGCAACCAACACCGCGGCTTGCAACAATGTCAGATCCTTAACCCGCTGAACGAGGCCAGGGATCAAACCTGCGTCCTCACAGATGCTATGTTGGGTTCTTAACCCGCTGAGCCACATTGGGAACTCCACCCCCCTCGTGATTCTAATCATGCAGCCAGGCTTGAGAAACACTTGCGCGGTGGGCTCTGGAGCCAGGATGTCTGGTTTAGCTACTTTCTGTCTTTAAGAGCTCCGTAAGTCTACCCTAACTCTGTGTCTCAGTTTCCTTATCTCTAAAATGGAGATGAAAATAGTGTTTGCTTCAAGGGGTGTTATGAGGATCCAAAGATTTAACACACACAAGGCACCCAGAGCAAATAACTGTCACATAGGAAGTGCTCCTTATATACAAGCTCTCATTTTCTTCTTCTTTTCCTTCAAGGTCCGGGGTTACCCAGAGCCCCAAGTGACATGGCACAGAAATGGACAGCCCATCACCAGTGGAGGCCGCTTCTTGCTGGATTGTGGCATCCGGGGGACCTTCAGTCTTGTGATTCATTCCGTCCATGAGGAGGACAAGGGAAAGTATACCTGTGAAGCCACCAATGGTAGTGGCGCCCGCCAGGTGACAGTGGAGTTGACAGTAGAAGGTGAGTCCCAGGAGGTGAGAGACCCGGGGAGAGATGAGCCCTCATTTCTCCAAGGCCTGCAGCTCCTGCGTCAGCCCTCTCTGGGGAGAGGGACCTACAGGGAAAGAATCCCCCTCCCAGAACACAGAACCTTTTAGTCTGAAGGGGGAAATGTGATCACTGGAACATCCCAGGAGACAGCATCAGACCGCTCATCACCTCACTGTCCTGCTCCTGCCTTCCCTCTGCTCCCACCCCACCCACCACCCCAAGACTGAGACCAGACTCCTCATCATGGTCTCACAGAGCCTGGCCCGCTCCTGCCTGGCTCTCCAGACCCACCCCCTAGCAGTCTTTGCCCTGCCGGCTCTGCTCTGGTCACCCTGAACCCCTGCTCGCCCTTGAGCAAGGCCCCAGGGCTTTCACGGTGGTTCCCTGTGTAAAGGAAGAACTCTTTGCACAGCCCAGCCCCTGACTCAGCCCCTCACTTCCTTCAGGTCTCTGCTCGGACATCCCCTCCTTAGACGACCCGCTCGGACCACCCCACCCCTGGACTCTCACTCCACCCAAACTTCTTCTTCTAGGACCATCCCTGCCTCCCTCCCATTTTATTATCTCCTCCACCCCCACCACTAACTGGAAGCTCTCAGAGGAGGTGGACTTTATCTTGTTTACTGCCGTATCTCCCGCATCTAGAAAATTTCCCGGCACGTGCTAGTTACTGAACTATTTGGAGAATGAACAGTGTTTATTATCATCATTATAAAGCAATACGTGCCATCATAAAAAGCTTCGTAAAACTCAGGAAAATATAGGAGATCCACATACCAGTGTGTGAACAACGATTAGTTATTTTGTCTTTTTTTTTCCTTTTACTTAAAAAAATTCTTTTAACTTTTTCACTTTAAAAGTTCCAGGAAAAACATTTGACCATAAGTAACAGTTTCTTTTGCTGCCAGTGTATCTATCTCTCACATGCTGAAGCCGCTTGACTGGTGAGAATGTCTCCAGTTCAGGTCGTTGGCCGCTGCTGAGAGGCCTGATGTCTGAAAGGACACGGGGGCTTGTCAGACCCTCAGAAGTATGGCAAAGTTCCCTCCATCTTTCCAGGCCTTTCTAAGGACTTATAAACCGGGAGTCAGACTCATTTTCTCTTTTCACAGAAAACCGCCCTCCCAGTTTAGTTTTCAGGGGACGCTATGTGCCAGGGAAGTTTCCAGAAAGGGGCAAGGTACACCAGGGCCAGTGTTTTTTCCTGTTGGCTTGCATCATGAAAGGACAGGCAGGCTGTTTCACAGGACAGAATATGCATAGTTTGGATGCTTTCCCCAAATTCTTTAACCGGGTGACTCATTTCTTTTAATTGCCTTCAAGTACCTGTAGGCTGCAGCATGCCACATGGAGCGTGGCCCCTGGTCAGAGGCTCTTTGTGGCCCTCATCTTGGTCAGTTTTGGGGCTGTGCTTTCCTCTAACATTAGGCACTTTTCAGTGCCCAAACTTTGAGTCAAGGCCAACAACTAAAAATGACTTTATCTCCTTGTATTACTCAGCTCAGGCTGCCATAACAAAATACCACAGACTGCATGGCTCAAGTCACAGAAATTAGTTTTCTCACAGTTCTGGAGCCTGGAAGTTCAAGATCAGGGTCCAGCAGCGCTTGGTTTCCGGCGAAGTCTCTCTTCCTCGCTTGCAAATAGCTTCGTTTTGTCTGTGGCCTCACATGGTGAAAAGAGAGAACTCTGGTGTCTTTTCCTTTTAAGGGCTCCAGCCCTACTGGATGAGGGCCCTGCTCTTGGGACATCATTGAGCTTTTGTCACCTCCTTACAAGCCCTGTCTCCAAATACTGTCACATCGAGGGTTAGGGCTGCAACATATGCATGTGAGCGGGGAACACAACAGTGTAGTCTCTAACACTCCTTTTCTGCTTTTTCTATTTGGAGCTGGAGCAGTGGGGAATCACAGGTCCAAGGTTCTGGTCCCAACTTCTGCCAGTCAGTTTAAGGGTGACTTGAAACTCTGGATCTCTATCCCTGCAGAATAAAGGGTTTGAATTCAGTGGTCTCCACAGCTTGGGCTAGCCCTTGTTTTCGACGATCCCTTTTTTGTTTGTTTGTTTGTTTGTGTTTCCATTATAGCTGGTTTACAGATTTCTGTCGATGATCCTTCTTAAGAGAATGGAGTGGGTTAGGTGTGCAGGGGAGGCGTGTAAAACCCGGGGCATTTCCCATCAGTGAAAAAGTTAGCTCTGATGTCTCAACTAAGCAGGAAACATTTTAGCAGGTCATGGTACTCAGAGCAGGGGAGAGGAAAGAAGGCAGGAGAGCAGGGGCGGGGGGAGAGAAGGCTGTCTCTCAGCCCTGCCCCCTCCCCTCTGGCTTTAGTTCGGGGAGACCATCGAGGATATTCTCTTCCTTCTAACCCTAGGGGAGGAAGGCTGCAGCCCCTTTCGGGGTGAATGGCCTCTATGCATTGTGCTTCCACATCAAAGGCCAGCCTCAGCCGGTGCGTGGTTTAGGGCTACCCCACAGGCTATAGGCCTGAAAGGATCCACTCTGGTCCTTTGCACCCTGGATGCGTAGTTTGTCAGTGCCAGGCTAGCCCACCCTCTTACAAAGGGAATCCAGCAGCTCTCCCTGCTTGCCAGCCCTCTGTGCTGTTTCTTACTTATGCTTCCTATTTGGAAAGAGCAGAGGTTCTGGAATTAAGAGCATGATTGATATGCAGAGCCTTTTGAACCCCTGATGGTCAAGTTTAACAGTACAGAGGGCAGTATTGTCAAATGGTCTTGGACTTGAGAGGGCAGTATTGTCAAATGGTCTTGACCATCAGAGTGGATCGCTGATGGTCAAGTTTAGGGGGCAGTGTTGTCAGCAGTCTTGGCTCTGCTGATTTCTCTCTCTCTCTCTCTCGCTTTTTTTTTTTTTGTCTTTTTTGGACTGCACCAGCGGACTATGGAAGTTCCCAGGCTAGGGGTCAAATCGGAGCTGTAGCTGCCAGCCTATACCACAGCCACAGCAACGTGGGATCCGAGCCATGTCTGTGACCTACAGCACAGTTCACATCAATGCTGGATCCTCAACCCACTGAGTGAAGCCAGGGATCGAACCTGCGTCCTCATGGATACTAGTCGGGTTCTTTAACCACTGAGACACAATGGGAATTCTCCTCCACTGATTTCTAACTGGGGGGAAATTAACCTTTCCAAACCTTATCTTCCATAGACTGGAGCTGATGGCTGCCCCACGGGGTCGGGTAAGGGTCCGCGTAGCCCTGGCAAAAGAGTAGGCGCTCAGCAAATGAAAACCTTGTATTAATATCCTGAGAACTACTTGCAGAAGGAAATCCTTGCATGGAGAGTAGAGGAGAATGCTTTCTCCTCTGATTTCCTTTGGTCACCAGGGCCAAGAAGCATGCGGGACAAGCATCTTGATGGCAGGACCCATTCATGATCTCGTGCGGCAGGATGCAGCCCTTGTCCGAGCCCTGGAAAGGCTCTGTGTGGCCAGCCCTCTGGAAGTGGGCGAGCGAGCATCAGGGCTGGCCTCAAAGACTCAGTGCAGAGCAGGGGAGAGCAGAGGTGCTGCCCTCTGGGGGCTTTGTCGCTGGTAGAGCAGTCACAGCCTATTCTCTAGCCCCCACTGTCCAGAGAAATACAGTTGACCCTTAAACAGCTTGGGTTCGAACCTCGCAGGTCTTACTTCTACAGGGACTTTTTCCTAATAATAAATACAACTGTACTACCCAATCCAAGGTAGGTTGAATCAGTGCCCTGAACACTGCATTGTTAAAGGCTTGTTAAAGGATCAACTGTATAATGTGAGCCACGTGTGTAATCTTAAGTTTTCTAGTAGTCACTGTTTTTTTTAAAAGATGAAATCAATTTTAAACAAAATATTTTACTTAACCTAATAGATTCAAGAGACTGTCATTTCAACGTATAATCGATGTACAAATTATTCCTAAGCTATTTTACATTCTTCAACAGCCGGGGTCTCTTTTACGCTTATAGCACGTCTCAGTTCAGACTAGCCAGCCGTATTCAAAGTGCTCAGTAACCGCACATGGCCAGTGCCTACCGGACGGGACAGCACAGCTCCAGAAGCTCCTGCTTGAATAGGGGTGAGCAAACCTCACACGGGGAGGGGGAAAGAAGAGCCCACACGCAGGAACAAGGTGATGGGTCATCACTGGCCATCACATGCACGGGGTGAACCTAGAGGGTGGCGTGCAGTGGAGGGGGTGAGGCTGGAATGATAGATGGTCTGAGTCTGAGAAGGCTGTTTGTGTTTCAGGGACCAGAGAGTCACTTAAGTCGTTTCAAGTAACAAAGCATTAATTTCAAGGACATGAACTCAGGAACCCAGGGAGAGCCAAGCTGACAGGCCCAGAAGTGACAGACCTCAGGACGCCTCATACTCACCTTCGAGGCTTGTTTAAGTCAAATGCCGGGGCACGCAAATCACCTGGGGGCGTCTTGTTAAAATATAGATTCTGGAGTTCCCATTGTGGCTCAGCGGAAATGAACCCAGCCAGTATCCATGAAGACGCAGGTTCAATCCCTGGCCTTGCTCAGTGGGTTAAGGATCTGGCATTGCCGTGAGCTGTGGTGTAGGTTGCAGTTGTAGCTCAGATCCCGTGATGCTGTGGCTGTGGTGTAGGTTGCAGTTGCAGCTTGGATCCCATGATGCTGTGGCTGTGGTGTAGGTTGCAGTTGCAGCTCGGATCCCGTGATGCTGTGGCTGTGCTATAGGTTGGCAGCTGTAGCTCCAATTCGACCACTAGCCAGGGAACTTCTGTATGCTGCAGGTGCGGCCCTAAAATGGCAAAAAGAGAAAAAGAAAAAGAAGAATACAGATTCTGCTTCCATAAGTCTAAAGAGGGGCCCAAGTATCTGCAGTTCTAATCAGCCCTTGGGTGATGCCCAGGCTGCTGGTCCCAAAATCACACTTTGAGTAGCAGGGAAGGGTTCAGTTGCAGATGTGATATATTTATCCTAGTCCAAATGATTCTCAAGTGTAAGCATGCATCAGACTCCCCCGGAGGGCTTTGGAAATGCAAACTGCTAGCCCCTGGCCCGCAGTTTCTGAGTTACTAGGTCTGGGATGTACTCGAGAATTTTCTTTTCTAATCGTTGCCTAGCAATGCTGACACTGATGCATACTGGTTACCCTGGCCACGATCAACATGTCTGGCGCGCTGGGCAATGAGTAAAGCTTCAAAGGTGGGGTTGAGAAGGAAAAGATTGTTGTAGGGAAAGAGGAACAGCATGAGGACAGTAATTTCAGAGGAAGTGAATAAAGTTTATTTTCATTGCTGAAAAATAAATTCCAAGCCATTAGCCAATGTACATAAGAAGGCAATGAATAATTGAAAAAAAATAACCTTAAAAATAATGGCTGTGTCTGTATTCGCTGGGGAATAGATTTGGCCAGGGGCTCCCTCCTCTTGGGGAGTTTTCTTTGAAATAAAGAAATAGGAAGGGCAAAGACCTGGCGTCCCTCCTCCTTTCTGGTTCCAGCTTTGGGCATCGCTTTTCTCTCTATTTGGTGCCCTGTCCTTGGTGCTAATTCCTCCTCCTCCACCTCCAGTCCTGTGGGCTTGTTCCCCCAGCTCCTTCCCATACAGGTGATAGGTTTTGAGGCTGCCACTTATGTCTCTGTCCAAAAGCAAAGACATATCCCCTCATCCGGGAATGTCTCCCCCGAGCGAAGAGTGAATCCCTCCATCCGCTGCTTCGTCCGCGCTTCTGTTCCTCCCTGTGTCAGGCACCGGAGGTCGACCTGAGCCATTCAGACTGGGTCTCTGCCCCCCCTGGAGTTTTCTTTCCACCGGGAAGGGGAGACTGTAAAAGGGTGTTCAGTGTAACTTCTCTAGTAGAGTGAAATGCTCCCTGACCACGTGTGAGAGAGAGCCAGGTGGCAGCGGAAGGGAGAGGCGCCCCATGTCATGGGGTTTAAAGAAGAGGAGTGGCCCTAGTGATGACGTGAGTCCAGCTCTGCTGGTGCCGCTGACACCAGCGTTCTCCGTGCTCTTGAATTACTAGGAAATGCTCCTGTGCCATCTCTTTTGCTACCACACTTTTCCAGGGGCAGATTTCTTAGATCGCTTTTATTTTCCACGTTGGATTGGATTGATGACTATGTATTTTGAGCCCAGGTCTATTTCTATTGGCTGGGTTTTAAAGTACTGTCTTGCTCAAGATCATCTGTCATGATTCTCCTTTCATTTTGTTGTTCTCTTATTTCTTGTACTGTCTTCTTTCTCCTAAATTCCTGCCTTCTTAAAGACCTGTAATTACATTTCCCATTTTGTTTTTTTTGTTGTTGTTTTTTTTTACATTTAATGAATTTTATTTCAATTATAGGTGTACAAAAGTCATCACAAATCAATTTGATAGCATTTGCATCTTTGTTAACTCTTTCAGTTTATAATAATCCCTGATGACTCTTCTTTTGGTAGAGGTATACGCCCTATTTTTTTTCTTATATCAGAATCCTAAAATGCTCTGAGTGTTTGTACTTTTCTGTCTCATCGAAGTGAGAAATATAAATATGGTGGAGATGCAAGTTATTCTTGCTGCCCCACAGGTCTCTGTGCTGTGAGACGCTTGTGTGTAAAGACTGTGTTAGCAAAAGCCTTGCTTATTTGCTACGTGGAAAAATTAGATGACAAATGACTTGGCCCCATTCTGTTCTTGAAGGATGACTTCCAATTCTCCTTCTCCCTTCCCTCACTTGTTTTCACCTTCCACTTTGCTTTTGCCTCTTTTTCCTTCCAAAATATACACCAGTACCCTTGATGCTGTCATCTCTTCATTCCATCTCTTACTCCTCCATTCACTCCCCCCATCTCCACCCCCAGCCCTCTCCCGGTTGCTTGTAATTCTGGCCTCTTCTTCACTCATCAGACGTGACTGCATGTGCTAAGTCTGTGCTGGGCTCTGAGGGCAACAAGACTTGGTTATAACTCTCAACGGACCGACTTCCTTGACCTCATCTTTCACTGTTCTGTTGCAGTTAAGCATTGACATTAGGCTGCAGTGAGGAAGTGCTGACTTTGTGTGGTGCTGTGTGGGAGACAAAACACTTTGTCAGATCCTTTCTGCAAGAACCTGGTTGGTCAGCTAAGACCGGGACACGTTGAAAGCTAGGGAAAGGCACAGCCCCAGTCATAAGGTAGCACTGGTTTATGTGCCAAACGTTCGGCACGTCAACTGTAAACTTAGAGGAGGATGAGACACCTGGGAGCTGAAACGGTCTGCGAGGTCTCCTCGCAGGACAAGGCTGGTCCTGGCGGAGTGAGTCACATGTGGATGGCAGATTGGGATTCTGATGAGAGGATGGGAGGAAAGTGGGGACAGTTAGGGCCTGGGTAGGGGGAGGTGATGAGTAGATGGGCAGGAACAGAGAGGAGTGGGAAATAAAGCTGAAGGACAGCTTCGGGGGGAGACTTGGGGAGGTCTGGAGCACGAGGCCAGGCCATTTTTAGAGTCATAGCCACTCCAGCGAGCAGATGATTCTGCCCACTAATTGTTGCTTTTCCATTCTCCTCCTGCATGCAGCTCTCTGTAGGAACTTCCCCCTTAGCCACAGCTAGAGAGACAGGCACGCTATGTGCTTCCTTTTGCGTCATGAATCTTTTAAGCTTTCTTTTTATTTTTCTGAACACATGGGCTTATCACAAGTATTCTGGTCACACATTTTTCATGTGTTCTATTAATCTTTGATATACCATCCTTTTGCATGATGCCCGACAAAAATGGGTTGCTTATTAGTACAATGAATTACTCCAGAACCATGCTTGAAATAACCTTCCCGGAGTTCCTGTGATGGCTCAGCGGGTTAAGCACCCAACGTAGTGTAGGTGAAGATTCTGGTTCAACCCCTGGTCTCTCTCAGTGGGTTAAGGATCCAGCATAGCCACAAGCTGCGGTATAGGTTGAAGATCCAGCTTGCATCCAGTGTTGCTGTGGCTGTGGGGTAGGCCAGCAGCTGCAGCTCCAATTGGACCCTAGCCTGGGAACTTACATATGCCGCAGGTGCAGCCATAAAAAGAAAAAAATAAATTAGTTAATTCAGTAACCTTCCCATATGCTGCACTTGCCCATGGAGTGGCTTCTGATCAGATACCTGTACAGCTGCCAGCTGCCAGATGACTCCCACTACATCAGACACCGGAGTGGGGAGCCACTCAAAGCAGAAGTAAATCTCTCCTCGGGCCCTTTCTGATAAATTGATACAAAATCAGTCCCTATGACTTCAGTGCTAAACAGACTACCTGCTGCTTGACTTGGAGTTTTGAGGGGATCACAATGGCAAGTGACTCTTGAGAAGGGAGCTGGGATGCTTGGGAGTCTTAACCTCAGAAAGGAGACTGTAAAGGAAGTAGCTATTTATCTCTGCCAGGGACCTAGATGCATCTTCAGGATACTTACTTAAGACATGAGAGATGACTGGCCGCCATTTATGGAACCATTCCCCCTTCAAAACAAAACTTTAGGGAGTTCCCGTCGTGGCTCAGTGGTTAACGAATCCGACTAGGAACCATGAGGTTGCAGGTTCGATCCCTGGCCTCGCTCAGTGGGTTAAGGATCCAGCGTTGCTGTGAGCTGTGGTGTAGGTCGCAGATGCACCTCAGATCCCGCGTTGCTGTGGCTGTGGTGTAGACTGGCGGCTACAGCTCCTGTTAGACCCCTAGCCTGGGAACCTCCATATGCCGTGAGTGCGGCCCTAGAAAAGGCAAAAAGACAAAGCAGAAAACAAAAAACAAAACAAAACAAAAAAGTCTTTGGGTCCCTACTCCCTTGAACTCATTGGATAGGGTGTGTGACCATCTTATCTATGAATGAGCGGGAAGTAGTTTGTCTGCTGAGTGACGGATAGTTTATTTCAGCCCCTCGAGGAAAAAATGGTTCTTAGTGCGTCAGTTTCCTGGAGCCCCAGATAGAACTCCTGAAATGCCTGCATGGCGCCCTGGAATGAGCTCCATAGCCCTTATGGAAGGATGCACAGCTGACCCTTGAACAACACAGGCTTGAACTGCATAGCTCCAATTATTCATGGATTTTTTTCAGTAAATAGTACCATTTTTTTTAAATAAATAAGTACCTTCATTTTACAGATCTTTAAGTGTAGAGCAAAGTTTATGATCAGTTAGAGAGCACACTATGTGGAATCAAAGAAATAGTGTTTGAGTCCTGATTCTGTACGGTGGTTTCGGGTTCTGACCTGGGGTAGGTCGTGTATCAGTCCTTTGTTTTTGAGGCAGAGATGGCAGTATGTGTGTTTGCCATCGGGTGGGGTCAGCACCCCAACCCCCATGTTCTTCTAGGGCCAACTGTTCTTGTTACTGAGTGTCGTAGTGTGAGAGTGATGTGCGTGTGTGCGTGCTAGGGACCGTGGACTGCAGCTGTAAACACCAAAGCCCCTGCCTGAGGAGGGACCGTACAGTGAACCATTTATGTAGGGAGGATGCCCTGTGTATACAGTGACAGGCAGCCCCTGGCAGGGACCCGTCAACAATTAGGGTTCAGACTTTAGTGGCGCCTTGAAGACACAGCTGAAACCTTGGCAGGTGACAAGGCACATCTCCTTGGGAAGGTGGGAAGCCCGGACACTTGTCATCCTCAAGCACTGCCTCCCCCTCCCCTTCCCCGATCAGTCCCCAGACCCTGCTGTGCCAGTCTCACTTGTCCCCCATCCTGGTCCATCATCTCTTTCCTGCTGTGCAGATTCCCAGCTGTCTCTCCGGTTCCACCCATACCGCACTCTAATCTCTACAGTCATGTTAAAAGCACCTTAAAAAAATTCAGATGGGGAGTTCCCATTGTGGCTCAGTGAGTTAAGGACCTGACTTTGTCTCTGTGAAGACGCGAGTTCAATCCCTGGCATCATTCAGTGGGTTAAGGATATGGCATTGCCATAAGCTAAGGCATAGGTCCCAGATATGGCTTGTATCTGGTGTTACCGTGGCTGTGGCATAGGCCTCATTTGCAGCTCCAATTCATCCCCTGGCTGGGAACTTCCACAGGCTGCAGGTTTGGCCTTAAAAAGGAAAAAATAAATTCAGGTGGGATTTTATCACTCCCTCCCTTCAGATCCTCCAGTGATGCACCTTTAAATTGATACTCAAGGAGTTCCTGTCGTGGCTCAGCTGTTAATGAACCCGACTAGTATCCATGAGGACGCAGGTTTGATTTCTGGCCTCGCTCAGTGGGTTACGGATCCGGCATTGCAATGAGCTGTGGTGTAGGTGGCAGATGCGGCTCGGATCTGGCATTGCTGTGGCTGTGGCGTAGGCCAGCGACTATAGCTCTGATTTGACCCCTAGCCTGGGAACCTCCATATGTAGTTGGTGCGGCCCTAAAAAGACAAAATAAATAAATAAACAAGTAAATGTATAGAACTCAGGCTCTCCAATGGGTCCTGCCATGAGATATCCCCTCCCCAGTCTTTGAAGCACTTTGCTTTTCCCTTAAGACTAAAGTTTTTGATTTTTGTTTTGGGTGTTCATTTGTTTGTTTGTTTGTTTTGGCTGAGGCATGCAGCAGCTTGATATGGGATCTCAGTTCCCAAACATGGACTTGAACCTGGACTGTGGTGAAAACTCCAGATCCTAACTAGACCACCAGGGAACTCAAGTTTTATTCTTGCTTTTATTATACACATCATCCTGTGTGCTGAAGCTCTAGCTAATGTCTTATGCATAATAGGGACTGAATCAGTGTTTTAATACAGATGAGGTCTCAAGGCTCCCACATTATACAGCAGAACGTTGTTTTGACATCACATAGTCATTTTTTTCCCATTTTCTCTGCTTCATAGTCTATAACTTGTCTTGCTATGTTATCTTCTCTTAAGGTTAGTTCATTCTTTCTTTGATATATATATCTGCTCTATTATTTATCCTAACACTACTTTTGCTTTTTACTATGTTAATTTCTTCTTTTCTATATTTCTTGAGATGCAGTTGACATATAACTTTGTTAACGTTACTTTTTTTTTCCGGTGTCCACCTGAATACCTGTGTTCCTTCATTTTCTGTAACTACTTGTACAGTGTGTTTTTGAATCATTCATTTTTAAATCAAAACATGCATATGAGTCAGTGTGAGCATCTGTTTCATTATGTCTTCTAATGTGCCTGTGAATTTACACATTGAAAGAGTCATGCTTGAACATCTATTGATGTTCAATATTGAAATACTAAAATTTCATATTGAAATAAATGTTATTACCATTTACTTTCCTTTTATTTCTCCTTAATATTTTAGTTAGGACTTTACATTTATTTTCTTTCTTTTTTTAAAAAAATTTTATTATAGCTGATTTACAGTGTGCTGTCAATTTCTGCTGTACAGCAACGTGACCCAGTTTTACATATAAATACATTTTTTTCTTCACATTACCCTCCATCATGTTCCATCACAAGTGACTAGATATAGTTCCCTGTGCTGTACAGCAGGACCTCATTGCTTATCCACTCCAAGTGCGATAGTTTGCATCTACTAACCCAAACTCCCAGTCCATTCACTCCTTCCTCTTCCCTCTTGGCAATCACAAGTCTGTTCTTGTGCCTTATTTAACTGACTTACTTCACTTAGTATGATTGTTTCTAATTCCATCCATGTCGCTGCAAATGGCATTATTTTGTTCTTTTTTATGGCTGAGTAGTATTCCATTGTGTATATATACACATCTTCTTAATCCATTCATATGTCAAGGACATTTAGGTTGTTTTCATGTCTTGGTTATTGTGAATAGTGCTGCAATGAACATAGGGATGCATGTATCTTTTTCGATTAAAGTTTTGTCTAGATATATGCCCAGGAGTGGGATTGCTGAGTCATATGGTACTTGTATATTTAGTTTTCTGAGATACCTCTGTACTGTTTTACATAGTGGTTGTAACAACTTACATTCCCATCAACAGTGTAGGAGGGTTCCCTTTTCTCCATACCCTCTCCAGCATTTATTTGTATACTTATTAATGATGGCCATTCTGACCAATGTGAGGTGGTACCTCAATGTAGTTTTGATTTGCATTTCTCTGATAATTAGCAATGTTAAATATTTTTTCATGGCATATTAGCCATGCATATGTCTTCTTTGGAGAAATGGGCATTCAGTTCTGACCATTTTTCAGTCGGGTTGTTTGCTTTTTGTTGCTGATTTGTGTGAGTTGTTTGTATATTTCAGAGGTTAAGCCTTTGTCGATTACATCATTTGAAACTATTTTCTCCCATTCGGTAAGTTGCCTTTTTGGTTTGTTTTTTTTTATGGTCTCCTTTGCTATGCAAAAGCTTGTAAGTTTGATTAGCTCCCATTGGTTTATTTTTGTTTTTATTTCAACTTATTTCTGAATGTTAATCTTGCTGCTTTTCTGAATTCATCGTTCAGTTCGAGTAGTTATTGTGTGGAGTCCTTAGGGTTTTCTATATATAGTATCATGTCATCTGCATAGAGTGACAGTTTCTTTTGTTTGTCTGATTTCTGTGGCTAATATGTCATTTTTAAAATAGAGTCATTTCCAGCATCCTAATACCAAAACTCTAGCAAGACCATATGACCATGTTCAAACCATATTCTTCCAATACTATGTTGAATAAAAATGGTGAGAGTGGGCATCTCTGTCTTGTTCCAGATTTTAGCAGGAAGGCTTTTCAGCTTTTCTCCATAGATTTTGAATTGTTGTGTTTTCATTGTCATTTGTCTCAAGGTATTTTTTAATTTCCCTTTTGATTTCCTCATTGACCCATTGGTTTTTTTAGGAGCATGTTATTTAGTCTTCATGTAGTCATGTTTTACTTCTATTGTTTTGGGAGACTGACCTAAGAAAACATTTGTGTGGTTAATGTCAGAGAATGTTTTATATTATATTTTTATATTCCTTTTCTAATATTTCATTGTTAGTGTACAAAAATGCAACTGATTTCTGAATGTTAATCTTGTATATTGCTGCTTTGCCGAATTCATCGATCAGTTGGAGTAGTTATTGTGTGGAGTCCTTGGAGTTTTCTATATATAGTATCATGTCATCTGCAAAGAGTGACAATTTTACCTCTTCTCTTCCAATGTGGATACCTTTAATTTATTTTGTTTGTCTGATTGCTGTCAGTTTTTTTCTCATTTCTTTTCCTATGGTTGATTTCTAGTTTCATGCCCTTGGAGTCGGAGAAGATACTTGAAGTAATTTCTATACTCTTAAATTTGTTCAGGTTAGTTTTGTGCCCCAGTATGTGGTCAGTCCTTGAAAATATTCCATATGCACTTGAAGAGAATGTGTATTCTGTTTTTTGGATGTAACTTCCTGAAATTATCAATAAGTCTAACTTTTCTGGTGTCATTTAGGATCACTGGTGCCTTATTGATTTTCTGTCTAGAGGATCTGTCCATTGATGTGAGAGGGGTGTTAAAGTCTCCTACTATTGTATTCCCATCTGTTTCTCCTTTTATGTCTGTATTTGTTGTGTGTATTTGGGTGCCCCTACATTAAGAACACATATATTGATGAGTGTAATATCCTCTTCTGGAACTGATCCATTTATCATTAAATAGTGTCCTTCTTATCTTTCTTTATAGCCTTCGTTTTAAAGTCTATTTTGTCTGATGTGAGTATTCCAACTCCTGCTTTCCTGTCTTTTCCATTTGCATTAAATATCTTTTTCCATCCCGTCACTTTCAATTTGTATGTGTCCTTTTCCTTAAGGTGAGTCTCTTGCAGGCGGCATATTATAGGCTCTTGTTTTTTTATCCAGTCTGCCACTATATGTCTTTTGATTGGAGCATTCAGTCCATTGACATTTAAGGTAATTATTGATAAATATGTATTTGTTGTCATTTTAAACCTTGTTTTCTAGTTTTCTAGTTGATTCTATGTTTCTCCTCTGTTCTTTTCTTTTTTTTGGTTGGATGATTTCCTTTTATTTTATGCTTGTGTCCTCTTCTTTTTAGTTTTTTTTTTTTTTTTAGGGCCACACCCATGGCATTTGGAGGTCCCCAGGCTAGGGTTCTAATCAGAGCTACAGCTGCTGGCCTACACCACAGTCAAAGCAACACAGGATCCAAACCGCGTCTGCAACGCCAGATCCTTAACCCATTGACTGAGGCCAGGGATTGAACCCACAACCTCAAGGTTTCTAGTTGGATTCATTTCCACTGTGCCACGACAGGAACTCCTTCTTTTTTTATTTTTTGTGAATATATTATTTGGTTTTGACTTGTGGTTGCCCTGTTTTTCAAGTATGTTAACCCCTTCCTATATCTGCTTGCTTAGCCTGATAGTCATATAGGCTCAAACACATTCTAAAAAAAAAGATTCTAGATTTTATTACTTTCCTTCCCCACATTTTATGATTTTGGTGTCCTTTTTTGCATCTTCATGTATATCCTTTTGCTGTTCCTTGTGTTTACTGTCACTTTTACAAATAGGCTTTTTTTTTCTTTTAGATCTGTATACTGACATATTTAAGTGATTACTTTCCAGTTGTGATTTCCTCCATCCTATTTCTTCTTACTTTTTAATTTAGAGGAGCCCTGTCGGTGTTTCTTTTAGAATGGATTTAGTATTGCTGTATTCTTAGTTTTTGTTTGTTTTAGAAATTCTTTATCTCTCCTTCTATTTTAAATGATATTCTTGCTTGGTAGAGTATTCTAGACTGCAAATTCTTCCCTTTTAGAACTTTGAATATATCTTGCTGCTCTCTTCTGGCCTGTAGGGTTTCTGTAGAGAAATCAACTGATAGCCTTATGGCAGTTCCCTTATAATTAACACTTTGTTTTTCTCTTGCTGCCTTTAGAATCCTCTCATTGTTATCTTTAACTTCTGCCATTTTTATTATAATATGTCTTGGTGTGGTCCTGTTTGGGTTCAACTTGTTTGGGGCCCTCTGTGCTTCCTGTATCTTCATATCTGTTTCCTTTAGATTTGGAAAGTTTTCAGCCCTAATTTCTTTAAATGTATTTTCACCCCCCTCCCTTTTTTTTCTTCTCCTGCTGGAATCGCTGTTATGCATAAAGTGACCCACTCTATATTATCCCATAGATCTCTTATATTGCTTTCATTTATTTCCTTCTGTTTTATGTCTGCTGTCCTGATTGAGTGATTTCCATTATTCTATCTTCCAAGTCACTAATTTGTTCCTCTACGTTATTCTTTCTCCTCTTCAGTGCCTTTAACTCAGCTTGTGTCTCTGCAAATGAATTTTCTAATTTTTCTTGGCTCCTCCATATATTTTCTAGTTCCTTTCTAAAGTGATCTGCATTACTGTTAGATTGGCTCTTAATTCCTGCATATTTGCTCTTAATTCCTTCAGTATTTTCACTATCTCCTTTTTGAACTCAGTGTTTGTTAGACTGCAGAGGTCTGTTTCATTGTTTGCTGCTTCAGGTAAATTCTCCTGTTCTTTCAGCTGGAAATGATTCCTAAGCTTCTTCATTTTGCCTGTATATATATATATATATATATATATATATATATATATATATACACACACATACATATATATATATATGTATATATTTATACAGTAATATATATTTATTCTGTGAGTTTAGAGAAAATAACTACTGTAGTCTTGGAGGGCTATTTATATGCACAAGTGTCCCTGGATATTTATCTTTAGGGTGCTGCACATGCTTCCAGGGAGATGCAGGCAGTGGACAGGGCTTGTAGCCAGTGCCTGGTTGCTGGGCCCTTGACAGTGGCAAGGACCCGTGGGAAGGTGGCACAGGCTGCTCCTAGTTGCAGAGCCCTGGGCAATGGCAGTGACCCTCAGGCAGGTGTAGGCAGCGTCTGGAGCATTTGGCAGTGGCAGCGGCAGGGCGTGTGCATTCCCAGAGGAATGAGAGCAGCAGCGGGTGGTCCTCAGTTGCAGTGCCCTCCTCTGTGACTGGTGCATAGGTAGTGCCTGTTCATGGACCACTAGTATTGGCAGGCCATGCCCAGCTCTGGGGTCTGAGGTGATTGAGATTGCCCCTGTCACTTGTAGACCACACAGGAGGTGCCCCATTGTGCTTAGCCACTCAGGAGGTGCCACCATCCGTAGCCCATGCAAGAGGCCCCTCACTACCCACAGCCCCACCTTCCGGGAGTCCGCACATGTGCAGAGAAAGGTATTGCTATGGCAGTCGCCCCTCCTACCCTTGCCCTCCCCAGCAATGGTGCCTGGCTTCTTCTGCAGGCCTAGACCTCCTCCCACGTTCCCCTGGCTATGGCGCTGCACTCCCCAGCCCTTGGAGCACTACTCCCTGGCCCCTCATGCTGTCTCCGCACAGCCAACCCTAGTCCTCTCCCTGGAATTGACCTCCCTCCAGAGCCTGAGTCTCAGCACCCAGCCCACACCCGAGCTCTCAGGCTGCGGTGTCCTAGAGGTGGTACTGAGGGTCCATGCAGCTCGCTCTCTGCTTTGCCCTCCTCGGTCCAACTGATGCACTTTTCTGTGAGGCTTTGAGGTCCCTCCGTCTTGGTCGATCTCCCCATCAGGAGGCTCCCCAGGGTGTGCGTTCCTTTCCTCTTACACAGCTCCCTCTCAGGAGGGCTAGTCCCACCCTGATTCCTTTCTCTCCCTCTCTCTCTCCCTCCCCTCTCTGTTTTTTCCTTTTGTTCTATCCAGTTATGTGAAGAGTTTCCTGCCCTTTTTGGGAGGTATAAGATCTTCTGTCAGCGTTCAGTAGATGTTCTGTGTGAATCGTACTACATGTAGATGCTTTTAGTGATGCATTTGGGGGAGAAGGTGAGCACCACGTCTTACTCCTCTGCCATCCTGATCCCCAACCTCCATTTATTTTCTTTTTGAAATAATATATATGGATGGTCTGCGGTGGATATTTGATTCAGCATGGCACCGGGGCCACTACTAAATGCTTGTTATAAAAAGTGAGCATTTGTGCTCTTTGAGTGGGGAACCACTATTTTAAGCAATCCTTAAAGTCCACTTTGAAGTTGCCTACAAGTAGGGTGGCTGTTCCTTGGTGTGCCTGTAACAGCCCCGATTTCCTCCTGTTGTCTTGGCAGTGTCTGGAGTCCCTGTTTGGATGATAAATTGTATAGCACACATTGTTAGGGGCATTTCGTCTTCCTTGCATCATGATCCCATTATTGCCCTTTTCAGCAGCATTCTCTGTGTCTACTCAGTCTTTGACCAAAAGTGCTTAGCATCTCCGCCATTGAACTTTTCACTCCGGAAACCTGCTGACCTTCTCGTTTACTCATCCTTGAAAAATCTGAGATTACTGTTCAAATACCTTCAGTGCCTTGGCCTTTTTCCCCTCCTCACTAACTCCATCCTGTCTTCACTGACTCTCTTAACTTTTCTATTTCTGGCACTTCTACCTTAATCCCTTTTCCACTTATTTTTCTACATAGCTTTGCTGTTCTGCCAGATTTTCATACTTTCACAAAATTAATTTTGCTTTATCTGACGATTTGCGAGTTCAAATTTTGGCCTATAAATAGATCCTCATGGCTATGTTAGCCCCAGTTCTCTTTTTGCTTTGATGTATGTCTCTGATGTTGACTCACATGAAAATAAGCATTCCTCAATTCCATTTTTAGCTGACTGCTTTATATGTTACCTTTGGATCCTAACATAAATTGCTCTTACTCAGATATAGAAGTATCTCCAGATAGCATTCTTTTGCTCTTCTTTGAGGAATGCCATATTTTTTTATTTATTTTACTTTTTTAAGGACTAATGGAATTTTAGCCTTTGGATTAAGCTGTTTAGCTCCCAAACATTTTAGAAATGCTTAGTCTAATTTTTTTGTTGTGGTAAAATATACATAACATGAAATCTACCAGTGTAACCATTTTAAAGTATACCACTCAGTGGCATCAAGTATATTCACAATAGTGTGCCAGCATCACCCTTATCTAGTTCCAGAACTTTTCATCACCCCAAACGGAAGCTCCACAGCCACTGAGCAGTCACTCCTCTTCGCCCCTCCCCCAGCCCCTGGCAACAACCCATCTGCTTTCTGTCCCTATGGATTTGCCTCTTCTGAACTTTTCGTATAAATGGAATCATGCATTTTGTGTGTGCCTGGCTTTTTCCACTTAGCAAAATTGTACAAATTCATCCATGTTGCAGCATGTGTTATTTATTTCTTTGTGTGGCTCCATAATATTCCCTTGCATAGACCTCATTTTGTTTATCTCTCCATTTGTTGATGAGTCTGATTTTTATCAAATCTTCACTTCAACCTAAAACGATAAAAGGAGAGACCTTAGCAGGATAAGGGCAGTGAATGACACATAGACATTTTAGATGATAATCTTAGTGATCGGTGTGTGGCTAATGCCGTGGAACAGAGCATGTGGAAGAGGCAATAACTTTGGCTATATTTCCTTTCTTCTGGAGATTTTACTATGCTTGTGTGTTTTATTTTATTTTTACCTAATTGTGATCACATTGAAATAGAAAATATTGGCATGCTGCTCTTTTTTTTTTTTCCATAAAATTCATTCATTTAACAGATGGTTGAAAACCTACAATATACTGGGTACCGGTCTGGCTACCTCTGTTGAATACAAAGTTCTGGTGGAGATACGGTTTGAGAGTCATCAGCTTATTGATATTGTGTAAAGCAATGGGACTCGTGGGACTCTTCTGGGGAGAGTCCATAGCACTGAGGAGAGGCCCTAGGCCTCAGCACTAGAGCGCTCTCGGAGATCCAGGAGTTCCAGGGGAGAAGGAGGTTGAGCAAGAACAGGCAACCTGGTCAAAGCAGGAGCGCCTGGAAGAGAAAGTGCTTTGAAGAGAGTGGCCCCTCATGTCAGGTGCTACTGGGTGAGGGCAGAAGAGGATTAACCACTGGGTTTGGCGAGATGGTTGGAATGGAGCTCAGTGGGGTGGAGAGGAACACAGCCCGCGGGGAGTGTGCTGAGGAGCAGACGGTATAAGATTTTCATACATACCTGCATGTTGCAGTCTTAAACCTACTTTGGTGGCAGAATAAGATGTCTGATTGTACGTTTGACTCAGCCACTTATTGTCTTCCTGCTGCGTGACATTTATGTTGTTACTATTACCAGCAAGACCAAAGTGAGTAGCTTTTTAAAACTTCTTTCCTACTTTTAGCATCATTTCCTTTGACGCGAGGGACAGACAGGAAAATGCTGATCTTAGAGCAGAGCATCTTTAAGGCTGATGATTCTCATTTGCTCGGATACTTTCTCAAAGAACTGCCTTCCTCCAGTGGTGTCTGAGGGGCCCCAGCTCCTTGACTGCAGTGGTCATTCAGGCCCTCCCAGAACAGGTCTCTCGTTTTATCAGCTTAGAATTTCTTTTAGCCTTGAACAGAGAATTGAAGGACAAGAACTAAACCCACATAATGGCACGAAAACTATATACAGCTCACGAAGTAATTATGTTAAGCAGAAATGCATGTACGACAGTTGCCGACCTGTATGGAACCAAACCTAGGCATGATGCTGGCGTTTGTTATTAGTCCTTTTTCGCTAAGGTCCTGGTGAAACCTTAAACCTGAGGGAAGTACACCCTCCATTTCTCTGTTCCTATGTGTTCATACAGATGTGATCAGAGCTGGAATTTAAGGATGTCTCCCCCCTTCCAGGAAACCCTGCTATCTCCCATTGCAGCTGCCTGCTGATATCAGGCGGTTGCTTTCCATGCATGCCTGGGGTGGGGTTTTATAAACATTCCCAGCTTGTCACAGAAGGAGAACAACTTCCAGGCTGATTGTCATCTCAAAAATGTCCTCCCATCCCCCTCTCCGTGCCTCAAAAACACCCCACCGCTTTATAGTCACTTCTTGGTCACATGATGAGTTGTTCTAGAAGCAGCAGCTGGATAAAGGATCCCAACCCCAGGGGTCTTGCCGGGTCTGCTCTTGAACTGCTTCCTGCCCAGCACAGCAGCTCAGCACCCAGAAGCGGCAGTGCCCAGCGTGCTGCTGCTGCAGGCTCTGGGAGGTGCTGGCTCCACTGGAGCTCATCTCCAGTGATCTGCTCCATTCCAGCAGGATAGATACTGCAACTGGCCGGGCTTTAAGTGGGAAGGTGGAGTGGTGGGATTGTGTGAAACGGGCATAGATGGGGTCAGAGAGATGCACGTGCATCACGCCTCTCTCTTCAGTCAGCTCCTTTTCTGGAGAGGTCCCGATCACCCCAGATCATCCCCAGAGTGGAGGTGCAGTGGCACATAGCAGCTCAGCAGAATGGGGGAATGTTCTAGAATAGGCGGACCGGGATGCTTTCCTACACCCCTCCTGGCTCTGTGACTCAAATAGGTGACTTAATGACTCTGAATCTCAGAGTTCCCATCGTGACGCAGCAGTTAATGAATCTGACTAGAAACCATGAGGTTGCGGGTTCGATCCCTGGCCTCGCTCAGTGGGTTAACGATCTGGCGTTGCCCTGAGCTGTGGTGTAGGTCTCAGGCATGGCTCGGATCTGGCGTTGCTGTGGCTGTGGCTGTGGTGTAGGCCAACGGCTACAGCTCTGATTGGACCCCTAGCCTGGGAACCTCCATATGCCACGGGTGTGGTCCTAAAAAGCAAAAAAAAGAAAAAAGTGACTCTGAATCTCATTTTTCTCACCAGTTTAAAAAAAAAAAAAAAAAAGGCAGGGAGTTCCCGTCATGACTCAGTGGTTAATGAATCCGACTAAGAACCAAGAGGTTGTGGGTTCGATCCCTGGCCTTGCTCAGTGGGTTAAGGATCTGGCGTTGCCGTGAGCTGTGGTGTAGGTTGCAGACACGGCTCAGATCTGGCATTGCTGTGGCTGTGGCGAAGGCCGGCAGTTACAGCTCCTGTTAGACCCCTAGCCTGGGAACCTCCATATGTCGCGGGTACGGCCCTAGATAAGGCAAAAAAACAACAACAACAAAAAAAAAGCAGAAGTGTGATATAATGCCTCTTTAAATTATTGCAGAAAATCCGCATGATGATGTACACAAAGTACCCACCATAGAGTGTGACGCAGGCCAGGCTCTATCAGGTTGAACCGGTACCATGGTCATCTCACCACCCGCCCCCAGCCCCCCCTTGTAGACTCTTTCTGACTTTTGTTGCTTCAAGTTGGTGGCTCAGACTGGACTTTTCAAGCCTCTTTCTCTTTGTTTCCTACTTGCAGGGGGCTTTGTGAAGAAGCATGGTGAGCCTGCTGTTTCCAAAGCCTTGGGGTAAGTTCTGGGGTGTTTAACCCAGGGTCGGGGCTGGACTGGCTTTTCCTGCTGCTGTGACAGGACAGCCTAGGGAGTAAGTCTTCTCAGGCATCCTGGGTTGTGAAAACTAAAGCGGGAGCCTTTTGGGGTGTGACGTGTCATTCACACAGCATCTCCCAACCTGGCAGCCTCTGTGGGTGGCCCCTTTGACAGCTATGGCTATGTGGCCATAGTCTGCAGGGGTCTTTAACCATCAAAGCAATGGTCAAGGGACTAAATTAAGCTGACTTAGAAGAGGCAACCAATATGTGATATTTCTTATGGAATCTAAACAGGTATTTGGTAGGGGTAAGGTAACAGGGGCTGCTGTGACAGGCAAGCCCCCAAATCACAATGGCTTAACACAGGAAAAGTTTATTTCTTACTCAAGCTAAGTCAGTTCACATATTCTTGGACAGGTGGAAAACCTTCCAATATCTTCCAGGGACCCAGGCTCCTTCTGTTTTGTGGCTCCATCATGTTCTAGGCCTTGGAGCCTCTGCAGATTCTGCATCTAGCCGGAAGAGTGGGAAAGAAAGAGTGGAGGATTGCACAGGAGGTTTTGATGGATCCAGCTGAGAAGTGACAGATAATATTTCTGCTTTCTGCTCGCAATCTATTGGCCAAAACCCAGGCTTTAGCCAGAGCTCAGTAGAAATCGGGTACCCCTGACTTCACGGGAGGCTAGTAAATGAAAGCTAGCTGTTTGCCCAGGAGGTAGAGGAAACAGATTTTGGTGCCACAGATTTTTTTCCAGAGGGTACATCAGAAAAATGTGCGAGGCACAAAATTGGGAAGGCTGCCCTTTGCTAGTTTCAAACCACAGCTTCAGTGTCTTGAGTGGGGACAGAGAGAAAAGTATCTGCCTCGCTGTGGATTCTCTGCTGACTTCTTTCCAGGGACAGATTTGCAGCCCCTGCAGTGGAGACCCGTCCTAGCATCTGGGGAGAGTGCCCACCCAAGTTTGCTACCAAGCTGGGCCGAGTGGTGGTCAAAGAAGGACAGATGGGGCGATTCTCCTGCAAGATCACTGGCCGGCCCCACCCCCAGGTCACCTGGCTCAAGGTGAGGTTCTGCCTGCCCTGACTCTGGGTTAGACCCCTGGGCTAGTGGAAGGAGATTAGACCCCCTTCCGTGTCTACCCTAGAGGATCCTCGAGGCTCTCGTGTGACCGATGGCCGTGCCTTCTGTTGCCTGTTGGCACACTCTCCCACTGTTGCTTGGTCCATGATGTCCTGGAATCCACATATGCACAAAACATCTGGGTCAAGACAGACCTGACCATATCAAGAGTGGAATTTGGGAGTTCCTGTCGTGGCTCAGTGATAACGAATCCAACTAGTATCCCTGAGAACTCAGGGGATTGATCCCCAGGGTTTGATCCCTGGCCTCGCTCAGTGGGTTAAGGATCCGGCGTTGCTGTGAGCTGTGGTGTAGGTTGCAGACGTGGCTGGGATCCCGCATTGCTATGGCTATGGCATTGACCGGCAGCTGCAGCTCCTATTTGAGCCATACCCCGGGAACCTCCATATGCCATGAGTACAGCTCTAAAAAAAAGACAAAAAACAAAACAAAACAAAACAAAAGAATGGAATTTGAAGTCTGGACTGATTTCAAGCCACAGCTCCCTGGTTCAGAAAGCCTATAATGCCTGGCAAGTCCTTTGATCTCTTCGAACCTTGGATTCCTTATCTGTGAGGCACAGGTAAACCCCACCTACCTCAAAATGCTGTTGGGAGGCTCCATGTGGGAGTGGTTTAAACATCCCTGAGGGCTGGGCCATGTGAAGGCGGAGGTTGAAGATAAGGTGGGGGAGGGGGGAGTGGAGGCAGAAGAGGGAGGTGGATGGAAACTGGGCTGGAGGAGCCCGAGGGAACACTTGGGGTCAAGGCCAGGGAGAGTAGGTTTTTTAATAGATGGAAATTCTGGATAAAAATGACTGAAGTAAGTCAGAAAGAGAAAGACAAGTACCATATGATATCACTTGTATCTGGAGTCTAATATACGGCACAAATGAACCCGTCTATAGAAAAGAAAGAAACACATGGACATGGAGAGCAGACTTGTGGTTGCCAAGAGGGAGGGAGAGAGACTGTGAGTTTGGGGTTAGTGGATGCAAACTATTGCCTTTGGAGTGGATAAGCAATGAGGTCCTGCTCTCTAGCATAGGGAACTCTATCTAGTCACTCGTGATGGAACTTCATGGAGGCTAATGTGAGAAAAAGAACATGTATGTATGTATGACTGGGTCACTTTGCTGTATAGCAGAAATTGATGGAACATTGTAAATCAACTATAATAATAATTTTTTTTAAAAAAAAAGAGTGATAAGGAGTTCCCGTTGTGGATCGGTGGGTTAAGAACACGACGTAGTTTCCATGAGGATTCAGGTTTGATCCCTGGTCTCACTTGGCGGGTTAAGGATCCAGCAATGCTGCAAGCTGCAGTGTAAGTCATTGATGTGGCTCAGATCCAGCGTTGCCGTGGCCGTGGTAGAGGCTGGCAGTGGCAGCCCTATTTCAACCCCTGTATGCTGTGGGTTTGGCCATAAAAGGCAAAAAAAAAAAAAAAAGGAGAGAGAGAGATGGGATGCCTTTTCCCTGTTTCCTAATTCTCCGGTCCTGACCCTGGAATAGGAATAAAAGGAAGAGGAAGGCAAAGGAAAACTAAAGTGAAGTGTGTAGGATTTCCCACTTCAAACTCGGGCTCCTTTGAAATGGGTTCCATATACCTGCTCTGAGCTGAGCCAAGCACCCCAGCGCATGCAGACACCTTGAGTCGGGGCCCTTGGGTTGTCCTAAGGCTGCTGGCCGAGCGCGGGCCGACAGAGCCCGGAGCAGAGGGCCCTGCCGCCGCAGCCTGCGGTCTGGCCCACCCGGACTGGCAGGAGTTAGGCCAGAAGCCAAAAGGGTGAGCGGCTCCTCTGACCGGGCGACCTGTGCCATCCCCAGGGCGACGTCCCCCTGCAGCCCAGTGTGCGCCTGACTATGTCTGAGAAGAACGGGGTGCAAGTTCTGGAAATCCATGAGGTCAACCAAGACGACGTGGGGGTGTACACGTGCATGGTGGTGAACGGGTCGGGGAAGGCGTCCATGTCAGCTGAGCTCTCCATCCAAGGTAGCGGGTTGGGGGATGGGGCAGGTGGGAGGGAGGGCAGGACGGTCCCTTCTCGGGGGCCCCACCCTCCCGGGAGGAGCCGCTTGTTGTTCATCACACATCTGTGTGTTACACGCGTCATGCTTACGTACTCATGCACCTGTCCCCAGGATCGGGATCTTGAACCAGAAGAAAGGAAGTGCGCGGGCAGCACAGACACGGCCCGGGGGATGGGGGAGGATACTTCAAGCCCACGTCTTCTCCCTTTCCTTCTTGCTCAGACTTCTTTTTTATTGACACCTCCCATTGTCTTTTGGAAGAACAGACATTGCTATTGTTTTGCCATTAACCCGGATTTAACCTGCCTAAAATTCATCTTATCTGGATTTCCAATTGTGGCCTAGCGGTTAGTGAATCCAACTTGGAACCATGAGGTTGTGGGTTCGATCCCTGGTCTCGCTCAGTGGGTTAAGGATCTGGCGTTGCCATGAGCTGTGGTGTACGTCACAGATGCAGCTCGGATCCTGTGTTGCTGTGGCTGTGGTGTAGGCCGGCAGCTGTAGCTCTGATTAGACCCCTAGCCTGGGAACCTCCATATGCTGCGAGTGCGGCCCTAAAACAACAGAAGACAAAAAAATAAAAAAAACTCATCATCTCCCCCTATCCTTCAAATCAGGTGCTCCCTCAACCTAACCCTTTCCCTCTCACCCGGGCTGGGCATCGATCTCAGCATCACCTGTGACCCCTGTCTCTCTCTTGAGGTAGTCGAAGCCCTGGTCAGCTCTTCTCTTGACGTTGCTTTGTTTTGTTTTGTTTTGTTTTTAATGCACAATGCTTTTTATTCAAAGCCTAGCCATCTCTCCTGAGATTATTTACAAGAACATTTTTAGGTGACCAATATATTTTCTATTCTTAAAAAAAAACCTGCTTTTCCCTCTGCTTAAGTTTTCACAATTTCCTTTTTCTTTAAAATTTTATTTATTTATTGTCTGTTTTTTGTCCCTTTTCTAGGGCTGCACCTGCGGCATGTGGAGGTTCCCAGGCTAGGGGTCTAATCAGAGCTGTAGCTGCCAGCCTACACCACAGCCACAGCAACACTGGATCCGAGCCGCGTCTGTGACCTACACCACAGCTCACGGCAATGCTGGATCCTTACCCCACTGAGCGAGGCCAGGGATCGAACCTGCAACCTCATGGTTCCTAGTTGGATTCGTTAACCACTGAGCCACGACGGGAACTCCATCTTTCTTTAAAATTTTAAATTCTTTTTAAATTATTTGACATCACTTTGAATACGTCTCCTGACGTGTCTTGGTTCTGCCGAGTGCAGTCTGGGGAAGCCAGGCTGTGTGGACGAGGAAGAGGATTGGCGTCACTTCGTGGGAGTGGGATGGGATTTGGGGGTCAGGGAGGGAAACAACTCACTCTCTCTTCCTCCTTTCTTACCCTCGCTTCTTCTATTTTTTCTCTCCCTCGTCTCCTTCCTTCCTCAGAAAATAGCCCTCCTTGCTCTCTTTACATTTTTGGCTTGAGTGTTTTCGCAACCCACGGACACAAATTTATTCTGCACTGCAACCCAGGATGGATAGATATATATATATTTACATTTATATGGATAAATATAAATATGGATATCCAGGAGGGGTAAAACAAGTTTCACGAAACAGTCTCATGGTGGTGTTTTCTCTCCTGTTTCACACCACTAAGAAAAAAAAAAAAAAGGGAAAACCCAGTCCTGACCAAAGAACTGGCCTCCACAACTCACTATGGTCAAGACCTGCTGAGAGGCATCGAGAACAGTGCTTTCATCTCTCTCACCCCCTTTGCCTGACCCAGCACTGAATTAGAGAACTCTTTCCTTCTCAAGCGCTGGATGATGCATTGGTGTGCTGCCTGGCATTTCTTTGAAAACACTCCCAGAAAAAGCCTCTCAAAAAACCAAAACAAAAAGGGATAGAGAAGAGACTGGGAAAAATGTGGATACTTCCCTCATCTGGGTGTTAGCTGTCAGTGTTTGTCATAGCCTTAGCTCTACTATTGTATATGTTGCAATTTTCCATGACAAAAACTTTTAAAAAATAATGCAGCAGGAGAAAAAAAATCTAGTACATTGTATGTTTTTTCTTTGACACATGGAATAAAACGATACCTTCCCTGTACATTTTTCAAGCAGGTACTTCTCAAAAAAATGATCACTTGCAAGTTAAATGCTTGGGGTTTGAAGTTTGAGAAAGGTGTTTATTTTGGCTTGTCCCTCGAGTGGTTTTTGTTGCCTCCTGTGGGCTAGCGGACAAGAAGCTCCCGTGCCCAGGGCAGGGCAGCAGAGGCAGCTGTGAAGGGCCCAGGGCGGCAGTGGAAGCTCAACTCCAGGGCTCAGAATAGTTAATCAGATTAACCCAAGAAGTTCAGGACCAGGGAAGCTGAAAGGAGAGAGGGAAGGGGGAACCGTAGGTGATGGGGAAAGTGAGAGCTTGGGAAGCCAAACTCTGTCGTGAATGAGACATGATTCTCGTCCCTTTCTGCTCTTGGTGTAGAAAACATTCCACTAATGATCTTTCTGACTCTTCCCCTTTTTCCAGGTTTGGACAATACCAGCAGGTACGTGTAGGTTTTGTGATGATCACGTTTCCATCTCAAAATGCCCTGCAATTGTGGTTGCCAAGAGGGAGGGGGAGGGAGGGGAAGGGACTGGGAATTTGGGGTTCATAGATGCAAACTATAGCCATTGGAATGGATAAACAATGGGATCCTGCTGTATAGCACTGGGAACTATGTCTGGTCACCTGTGATGGAGCATGATAATGTGAGAAAAAAGGATGGATACATATATGGGTGACTGGGTCACCTTGCTGTACAGCAGAAAATTGACAGAACACTGTAAGTCAGATATAATGGAAAAAATAAAAATCATTATTAAAAAAATCAAAATACCCTGCAAGGAAAGAGGGATTGTAATCAAGAAACACCCTGAATTTCTGAGTCATATCAAGAGAGAGAACTGACTGTTCAGGGGGCATTGTTTTATTCTGGGTGTTTTGTTCTGTTGAAATATGCCATCCAGTTTCTGTGTCAGGCTTCTCATCGCTATTGAGATTCTCAAAGACCCAATTCTGCCATCTTTCTTAGCTTCTGCTCAGTGTCTTTACTAGTTAGCTGGCTTTAGAAAGGGCGCTCTGCTCTGAAAAGGATGCTGTCCATGTTCAGGGCCAGAATCCACCTGCTCAGCCAGCACGTCTTTGTCATGCGCTTCCTTTCCAGCATGAGGCTTCATGTTAGATGCTGGGTATGCACCGTGAGCTGACGTCTGGTGTAGAGAAGGGCCTTAAACAGAGCCACACAAAATATAATTGCAAACTCTGCTGCAACCATGAGAAGCTCTAATTCAGAGGAGAGGTCAGAGAGAACCCCTTTCTGACATCTGGATTTTTGAGCTGAGGCCTGTGAGGAGTCATACTAGCTAAATGAAGAAAAACTCAGGGAGAAAGTGTTCCAAACAGAGAGCTGCGTGTGTGAAAGTGGGAGGTGAGATGTGGGCGTGGAGCCCAGCGCGGCATGGCTGCAGCCTGGCAGGCGTTGCAGGCAGATTCTTGGGAGGTCCCCGCAGACTGTCTTGAGCAGCTCAGTTTTAGTCTCAGTGGAGTGGGAGCGTTGCTGGAAATCCTTTAGTTTGAAATGGCCTCGTTCAGGTTGTATTTTTAAAGGACGGACTGTGCATATGGTGTTGAACTTGAACTCAGAGGTCCAGCGTGGACAGAGGACACTGCATGTTCGAACCAGTGTGGCACTCCTTGAGAAGAGATTAAAAAGGCAGATTTAATAAGCACAGATAGGACTCTGGATTGGGGCTGAGGGACAGGGAAGATGGAGAATGGCTGCTTATTTTCTGGCTGGAACCTGAGCAAACTTTTGCTCTCACTCTGTCTTAATTTATGGCTTTTGTGATCTCCGGTGTCTGTACTTGCGATGAGTAACCAGATAATCCTTCTGGTCCTTCTTCTTCCCAACTCCCCACACCCCCACCTCTACCCCCACCCACTCCCCACCCCCAAACAGATCGCTTGTGAGAGGAACAAAGGCGACCAGTTCGAACATCAGGGCAGAAGCGACCAATGGACTCTCTCAGGGGCCGAAGCTGGACAGCCTGGAGGCTGCAGCTGAGAGTAAGAGCTGCTCCAGCGCCCAGAGGGGTGGCTCCCCGACCTGGGCCTCAGGGAGTCAGCCTCAGCCCCTGAGGGAATCCAAGCTGGAGCCGTTGGGGGACTCAGCCCAAAAGGCCCTCAGGAGCCCCGCCCTGCAGAAGACTTGCAGCGCCATCACCCTGCAGCCCGCAAATGTCCAGCTGGAACCGAGGGCACCGGTCTCGGGCACCCTCTCGCCTTCCAGAGAAGAGAGGGAGCGGCCAGCTGCTCCACCTGCAGCCGCCCTGCCCTCCAAACAGCCTGGTGCAGGAGACCAGGAAGCCATGAGCAGAGCTGCTACCAGGCAGGTCCCTGTGGAGAGCCGGAGGGACGTCACAGTCCCCAGGTTCGAGAGCAAGCCCCAAAGCCAGGAGGTCAGTGAAGATCAGCCAGTCAAGTTCAAGTGTGAAGGTGAGTAGAGCTGCCCGAGGTCACCGGCACCCACCCCGTAGCCCCGGGGGCCATTCCTTCCTTCAGCACAGCCTCCTTACCCACCACCCCCATGGCCCAGAGCCCCTCACCCTGCCCTGGGGAGCAGCTTACAGGGGTCTCTTCTTAGGAAGGACTCAGTCTCGTGATGTCCCTTGTTCTGGAAAAACTCCCAGCCCATGCCTCGGGGCTGGATAGAGCTTCGATCCTGGGCCCTAGAGGGTGACCCATCCCCGTGACCTCCACCAAAAACAAGCCGCAGGGTCCCCTTCTCTCCCTTCCCTTCTGGCTGTGCCTCATCCGGAGACCTGGCCTGTCACCCTTGAATTCTCCCCCCACACCCCCCAGGGACCCTGCCTCTGTCTTGGGATGTGGAGCGGAGGGTGGAGGGGTGAGAAGGCGGGTCAAGCGGGGGGGCAGCCGTGCCCCAGACTGAGCTCTTCCCTCGGCCTCAACCCTCCACCCCGCCCGCGCCCCCCAACCCCGAACAGAGCGTGCGCTCAGGGACCTCACGTCCTTCACCTGGCCCTGTAGTTTCAGGGGTCCCGAAGCCCGAAGTGACCTGGTTCCTAGACGGTGCCCCTTTGAGGAGACGAGAAGGCACTGCTGAGTTTTATGAAGCCGGGGGGTCCCACTACCTATGTCTGCCAAGAGCCCGGGCCCGGGACAGCGGGAACTACAGCTGCACAGCCACCAACGTCCGAGGCCAGGTGTCCTGCACCTGGACCCTCCTGGTGAAAAGTGAGTACACGCCCCCCGGGCCACCCCAAGCTCTCCTTAGGATGACCTCCGTGGGGTGCCTCACACACCTCGCGAGCGTCCTCTCCTGCAGCCCCCCAGGGCGCACCGCGTGACAGAAACATCACCTGCACTTGCAGGCCAAGGCCAAAGTCATTGCTCTAGGACAGTGATTTCTGATCTGGGGTTCACATCAGAGCCACCTCAAAATAAACACACCCAGGCCCCACGCCCCACCCGCCTTTTTGAGGTTCCTCCATGGCCTGGGGAGCACCATGACTCACTTTGGTAACCTCAGAGAACCACACGGAGGACGTGTGCAGAGTAACGTGAGATGCTGTGGGGTGCCACGTCTGCTGTGCTTATTGTGGTGTCTGTTTATGAAAGTAATGCATGTTCATTGTGAGGAATCTAAGCGATATATGATTTTATGATTCAGACATAAAGCAATGATTTGAGCATTTTGAAAGCAATCAGCCTTGTGCCATTTGTATACTGCTTACTATTCTAATTTGTTCATGTTACATAGAGCCTCTTTCTATATGATTTTTTCTTTCCTTTTTTTTTGTCTTTTTGTCCTTTTTATGGCCGCACCCGTGGTGTATGGAGGTTCCCAGGCTAGGGGTCGAATCGGAGCTGTAGCCACCGGCTTATGCCACAGCCACAGCAACGCGGGATCCGAGCTGCCTCTGCAACCTACACCACAGCTCACGGCAACGCCGGATCCTTAACCCACTGAATGAGGCCAGGGATCAAACCAACAACCTCATGGTTCCTAGTCGGATTCGTTAACCACTGAGCCACAATGGGAACTCCGATTTTTTCTTTTTTATTATTAGTATGAAAGTATAGTTGATTTACAATGCTGTGCCAGTTTTCTAATGCTGTTTCTTTCTCTATTTTCATTTTTTTTTAAATATCATTTGAAAATGTACTCTGTAGTGACCATGTAGTACCGCACAGAAAGAAGTTTCGGCTCTGCCGTTCTGTTGTTTCCTTTTAGATGATTCTGTTCGTTTCCATTTTTTCACCACTACAGCAAACCTGTGTCAAGTAGCCTCGCACCCATCTGTCTCCCTCTAAGAATCCCTCCACCCCCACTTTAGGGACCCTGGACTCATGTTGCACTGCTGAGGAGTGTTTTTAAATCACGGGGATAGGGTGAGTCAATTGCAGTCTGTTGGAAACTCTGTGAGATTGATAACCTTCACCTATTTTTTTTCAACAAGTAAATTGCAAACAAAAAAAGGAAAGGAGGGACAACCCATAGAAAACTTAGATGAAAAGACACGTAAGAGATACCGATTATTGCAATATGTGGACTTGCGTGAATCCTGATTGAGATACCTTTTAAAAAAAAAATTTTTTTTTTTCTTTACGGCTGCACCTGTGGTGTATGGGAGTTCCTGGGCCAGGGGTGGAATCAGAGCTGCTGCCTCCGGCCTACGCCACAGTCATGGCAACACTGGATCCGGCCGCATCTGCGACGTACTCTGCAGCTTTTGGCAACGCCAGATCCTTAAGGCACTGAGCAAGGCCAGGAATTGAACCCACATCCTCACAGACACTATGTTGGGTTCTTTACCCGCTGACCCACAATAGGAACTCCTAAAAAAGTTTTTTTTAATAAGAGCATTAGGAAAATTTGAGCACATTTTTTTTTAATAAGAACATTAGGAATATTGACAAGATATTCAGTAGAAAGGAATTAGTGCTATTTTAAGAAGTGAGGGTGCATCTTGTTATTTTTTTCAAAGTCCATATGTCTTAGAAATTCAAGTTGAGTTTATTGACTGGTGAAATGACATGTTTTCTGATAGCTGCTTCAAAAATAATCCACGTGTGGTAGGACTCGGCGGGGGTATAAATAAAGAGATCAGCCATCATTAAAGTTGAGAAATAAGTATATGGCAGTTGACTCTACTGCTTTCTCTGCTTTTGTGTGTGTTTGAAATTTGCCACCATAAATATTAAAAAAAAAAAAAGGTACCAGTTCATTCCCACAGGAGGCTTCCTAACCCATGTTGGTCTGATACCATCGTGCAGCTGGTGGAGATGTTCCTGACCTGTAGACTTTGCTGGTGAAACTTGTCCGAGTTGTGTTAGTACAGGGGTGACCCAAGTGCAGAGAGCGTCATGTGTGCCATTTACTGTTTGTGATAAAAGGGGGAAAAAAGTACGTACACAAAGCAAACTGATGCTTGCGCATGCACGAACATTTCTTTCTGGAAGGGTCCACAAGTTACCTCTAGAGAGAGAAACTGGGAGTTCCTGTCGTGGCTCAGTGGTTAACGAATCCGACTAGGAACCATGAGGTTGCAGGTTCGATCCCTGGCCTCGCTCAGTGGGTTAAGGATCTGGCATTGCCATGAGCTGTGGTGTAGGTTGCAGACGCGGCTCGGATCCCACGTTGCTGTGGCTGTGGCGAAGGCCAGCGGCTACAGCTCCTGTTAGACCCCCTAGCCTGGGAACCTCCATATGCTGTGGGTGCAGCCCCAGATAAAGACCAAAAAAAAAAAAAAAAAGAGAGAAACTGGGGTGTCCATAGACAAGGGTGAAAGGTAGTCTTGCTTCTCACTCTATGCCATCGACTCGCTTCTGAATTGGGAATTATGTTCATGAGTTCCTTTACAAGGAATATGCTGCATTCCTGTGGAGGTGGGAGTGCCTGGAGGCAGAGGTCCCAGGTCCAGGAACCCGGGCCTCATCATCCAGGGCTCTGCGTCAGAGCAGAGGACTCAGGTGGCACTGTGTCCATTGAAGGTCACAAACCAGCAGGCTGTGGCTGGAGTGTTAGCCATTAGATGGAAGCTGTGTGTGGATACTTCCTACAGCGAGTTGGGAGAGAAAGCCAGTGTTGGTTTTAAAGCCACCACGGAGCTGAGGTGAGGGAGTGGGACTGGGGCATGCCCCAAAGCGTGCCGTTCTGACCAAGTTCAGCTGTGCGTTTGTTTTAGAATAAAGGCTTATCAGTTGCTGCAAGCCTTTGGTTCGTCTGTAGATTCTGAGGAAGTTGGTGTTGAGTATTTTTGTCAGTGTCCTCGTTGCTCGTCTGGAGGAGTGGCTTTTCAGAAGTCCTTGGTCTGCCTTTCTAGAACTCAGACTGCCTTTCTCCTTAGCTGTTTGAAGTCTCCAGAAGGCTGCACCAGGACTCAGGTCATCTGACACCTCCTCTTTTTTTTTT
>PVHT021183693.1:54658816-54680494 GCA_004024745.2 Catagonus wagneri
TAGGGCTGCACCCATGGCATATGGAGGTTCCCAGGCTAGGGGTCCAGTCGGAGCTACAGCTGCCGGCCTGCGCCACAGCCACAAAAACACGGGATCCGAGCCACATCTGCAACCTACACCACAGCTCACGGCAACACTGGATCCTTAACCCACTGAGCAAGGCCAGGAATCGAACCCACATCCTCATGGATGCAAAGTAGTGGGGTTCGTTACCGCTGAGCCACGACAAGAACACTTCTCCTTCCTTATCTAGAACCTCTTTCCCCTCCTTGCTGGTATGCTCTGGTCTCCCTTCATCTGAAAACAGAAAAAAATATTTCCTTCTGTTTCATGGCCCCTTAAGTTCCCATGTTATCTCTCCACTCTCCTTTACCCCAAAACCTGCTGGTGTTCTGGCCTCCACGCTAAAAACAGCTAGCACCCCACTGAAAGCCTGTTCAATGGGTCAGATTTTGTGCTAAATGTTTTACTTGCATGGCTCCATGTAGTTATCCCATCAATCTTATGAGATAATTAGAGTCACACCCATTTTACAGATGAAAATGCTAAGCTGTGATGAGGTGAAGTGACTCGTTCAAGGTCCCATGCCTTTTAAAATATAGCATATTCCTGACCCTTGTTGGTCTGACACCCATATTTGTCATAACAGTATGACAAAGCCCATATTATTTTCAGTGTCTCCCAGAGGCGTTTCTCTGATGAGGGAACTTGATGCTGGGGCCAGGGGGCAAAGGGGTGGAGGTCGTGCCTCCCCACACCTCCCCACACCTGTCCAGGTATGCTGTCGTCTCCTCCCTCAGTACCGGTCCCATTTAGATGTACTGTCATTTCTGACTTGCAGTTGCCCTTCCACTGCCTACAGTCCCCCTAGGAGAGCTCTGGGCCAGAGGAGGAAGTGAAGACGTAGAGTCAAAGAGGTGGGTGGGAAGCCTGGATTTCCCATTGAGCTTGACTATGGGAGATGATTAACTTCACCTATAAAACGAGCTAAAGCTAGCAATCGCATGATTGTCACAGTCACATCTGGAAAAGTACCTGGTAAGCCCTCAGATATTAGCCTTTGCCCTTACACTTTTGCAATATAATGTGGTTTTCCCCTCCTTGCCGTGTTGAATGGCTTCTCTCAAAAAGCACCGGTGAGCTGTCTCGTCACCAAACCCGGCTGCCTTTTCTCAGCTGTCAGCCACCGTGACTCCTTTGCAGCACATACTGGTTATTGTAGGAGAGCTTGTCCATCCCCGTCGCTCCGAATTATGGCCTCCAAACTACAAACTTCTGCCCAATTCACCAACATCGAGGGCCGCTGGCGAGCTCAGCTCGGTGCTTCCCAATGGCCGTGTGCGACAGCATCACGAGGGGGGTCTGGTGACACCTCGTCCCAGGTCCCTCATGCTTCCGAACCACTGGCTTAGGCTGGAAAACTGGAACCCACGTGAGTTCTTGCCATTTGATTCCATCCTGGAATTGGAAAAAAACTAGTTTCTTTTTTCTTTGGCGATTTTTATTTTTTTCCATTACAGCTGGTTTACAGCGTTCTGGCAATTTTCTGCCGCACAGCAAGGTGACCCAGTCCCACACACACGTATACATTCTTTTTTCTCACATTATCATGCTCCATCACAAGGGGCCAGATAAGAAAATAGTTATAACAATTGAAAATTGAAACGTCCTCACCAGCGGGCGTATGGTCTGTCTCTACAAGTAAAAAGATACACGAGTGTGTGGGGTGCCATGGGACGTGTTCAAGATGATAAAAGACACCAGAAAGTAACAGGGGGCCCAAGGAGGAGTGAGGAGGATGCTCCAGGAGAGTGGAAGTCAAGGTGAGGCAGGAGGGGCCTGCGCCGGTGAGGAGGCCGGCGAGTCCAGGGTGCTCCCAGACCGGAGTGCTTTGTGATGCTGGGAAAGATCCTGCCGGTCGCTCTGCCTCGGGCTCCCTGTCTCTCCACTGGTGGCGCCGCCTGCGTCGCCGTGGAATGATGGCTAAGACAAAGCCAGGCCACCGAGGAAGCCCTAGGCGCCCAGGGCGGCGAGGCTTCAATCGCGGAGTGGCCGGCTGTGAGCTGAGGTGGCCTCAGGTTCTTTGCCTTCCTTGGCAGGGCCGGCCGTGACGGAAGTGCCCCCGTCCTTCTCCAGTGTCCTGAAGGACTGCACTGTCGTGGAGGGCCAGGACTTCGTGCTGCAGTGCTCAGTGCAGGGGACCCCGCTGCCCCAGATCACTTGGCTGCTCAATGGTGAGTCCCACCGCCCCCCCCCCGCCCCCCCACCAGCCTGTTCGCACTTGGCTTCCACGCACATCGCTCTGAGCCATTTATGCAGAAGAAGGAAGCACGGGGTCTTCTCATGCCTGGGACCTGGAGTCTGCCAGTGCCTGGCTGGGGACACTGGACAGGTTTTACTCCCATCTGAACCTTGAGCTCCTCATCTGCAAGATGACAGCAATGCCACCTACCTTGCAGGGTGGCAGTGGTGAAAGTTAGATTAGCGCTTTTATCTGCAACTGTCAACAGTTAATTGCGCAAGCAATTTAGTTCCTTTTCATAGAGCCAGGCTCATGGTAGGCCCTTAAGAAATATTCGTTGAGTCAACAAATGAAAAAAAAAAAAAATACACCTCCCTGCAGCTTAATGAACCACAGTAGCAATTGCTTGTGGGATCTTGCTTTGTATTTAGTGGCAGGTGGTTTTAGGGTTCACAGATGATTTTTTTTTTTTTTTTGTCTTTTAGGGCTGCACCTGCGGCATAGGGAGGTTCCCAGGCTAGGGGTCAAATTGGATGGGAGCTGCAGCCCCTGGTTTACGCCACAGCCACAGCAACACGCGACCTACACCACAGCTTACGGCAATGCCAGATTCTTAACCCACTGGGCGAGGCCAGGGATCGAACCCACATCCTCATGGATCCTAGTTGGGTTCGTTAACCGCTGAGCCATGAAGGGAACTCCCTGATTAATTCTTTAGACCACTGTAGTCCTATGAGACATGCTAACTTTTTTCTTTTTGCCAAGTAAGGTCCTTTGAAAAAAATAAATACTGTTTATTATAACCCTTCTCTAAAAAAAAGAAAGAGAGAGAGAGAGAGGGTGGGTGGCCTTGGATGCCCCACTTTACCTCTCTGGGCCTCAGCTTCTTTATTGCTGAGGGAGGTGGGCTGGAAGAAGTTTCGGGGTCTTCATCAGCTCTCACGACTGATGGAATAGTCTCCTTAAGGGAGCCGTGGCCCGTCCCCTATCACCAGATAGGCCCAGTCATGTCTGCACTGTTGACGCGTTGCCTCGGAACTTACTTCACTGGTACAGTTTGCTCAGGCTTTGCCAGAAGCAATCTTAAGTCAGTCAGAGAAGCTGCCTTAGGGTCCCCCTGTGTCTAGTCTTCTTGGGCGGAGAGAAGAGAACTGGGCCCCCCGCCCCCCCCCACTACGGACAGAGTTCCTATCAGATCCCAAGACATGACTGCATGGAGGCAGCCTCCCTGCAGCTAGAACAGAGCATGGGTGTTAAGGAGTGGGTCTGGAGAGGAGAGTTTCCCTTCTGCCTGGCTCAGAGGCCAGACCAGGCGTCAGGAAACATTGCCTATAAAGGGCCAGAGAGTAAATATGTCCAGCTTTGCAGGCCAGTCTCTGTCACAACTACTCAACTCTGTTGTCATGGCACAGAGGGCAGCAAGAGAGACAATATATAAATGAATGGGTGTGTTGCAATAAAACCTTAGTTATGGACACAAATACGATTTTCATACAATTTTCACACACGTCATGAAATACTACTCTGCCTTTGACTTTTTCCCACCATTTAAAATACGCAGGAGTTCCCGTCGTGGCTCAGCGGTTAACAAATCCAACTGGGAACCATGAAGTTGTGGGTTCGATCCCTGGCATCGCTCAGTGGGTTAAGGATCCAGCGTTGCCGTGAGCTGTGGTGTAGGTCGCAGACGCGGCTCGGATCCCGCGTTACTGTGGCTGTGGCGTCAGCCGGCGGCTACAGCTCCTGTTAGACCCCTAGCCTGGGAACCTCCATATGCCGCGGTGTGGCCCTAAAATGACCAAAGACAAAAAAAAATAAAATAAAATATGTAAAAGCTGTTCTTAGCTCTGGGGCAATACAAAAACAGCCTGCAGCGGGGAGCTGGCCCATGAGCAGGAGTTTGCTGTACCCTTTCGGACTGAAAAGCAAACCCCCACCACCACCACACACGGCCTACTTCTTATTCGCAGTGAACTTGGCATTTTCACACTCTTCCCACTAGAGGGCAATAGTGCACAAGTAGGGGGCCCTTGGCTGCCAACTCTGGTCTTTTTTTTTTTTTTTTTTGCCTTTTGTCATTTTATGGCCGCGGGTTTATGGCCGCCCTCGCGGCATGTGGAGGTTCCCAGGCTAGGGGTCTAATTGGAGCTGTGGCCACTGGCCTGCGCCGCAGCCACAGCAACACAGGATCCGAGCCGCGTCTGCAACCTACACCACAGCTCACGGCAACGCCGGATCCTTAACCCACTGAGCAAGGGCAGGGATGGAACCCGCAACCTCATGGTTCCTAGTCGGATTCGTTAACCACTGCGCCACGACGGGAACTCCCCCAACTCTGGTCTTAACCAGTCTTGGAGCTGGGAGTTCTGTGTTGCCCAGTTCTGACTCCCCTGAGCCAACAACTCCTTTCTGGGGCCACCATTCCACATTTTGCTTGTGGAGCCAAAATGCGCTATGCTCCAGTAAAGGGAGAGCTCTCAAACAGCTTGTCTGCACAGGTTTTAGCAAAAGAGGCACTTTGATGGCACTCATGGAATGTACTGGTGTTCTCAAGGAAGAGGGGTTTTAGGGCCCTCTCTCTTTCCTTCTCTCTTTCTATCACACACACACACACACACACACACACACACACACAAAGCAGTGTTCATTCCTTTCAGTAGCACGGTCCTGGCCCCTGGCTCTCTCGGTCCCCACCCCGTTTTTACGAGGTGTAGTCTGGCCAGTGCAGTCTCTTCCGTCTGGCCCTGAGTCTTGCTTGGCAGTCTCTGCTAGACCGACGTGGAGACGTGAAGTGTTGCTATGGGCAGAAAACATTGCATTGCTGGGAGAGGACCGCTTTCTGTACTTTCTGCCTCTCCTGCTCCCCACCCCCCCGTTTTATGAAGTGCAAACCAGGACCCTGGGGCTGACAAGGGAGGAAGCTGACAGTCGCTTCCTCTATGGTGAATGGACACATTCCTGCTCTAAGGCCAAAATCTTCAGTAATGAGATTTCCCCCGCCCCGCCCCCGCCCCGTGGAAGTGAAAGCTCACATCCCAGGACCATATAGCGTTAGGGAAACTGCTGGATTTCCTAGCACACACTTCTCTCTCCAGGTAGGACTTTATATGATCTTCAATAAAGGATCCCTCCTTCAAGGGCCTCTCAGAAGAAGGGACCAGAGTTGTTTTTTTTAGTTCCCCGTATTTATCGTTTTGGTGAAGCCTAAAATGCATTTCATTGCCGCGTTAGGCTGAGGGTGCAGAATTGCTTCGGATAGATATGTGCAGTGGGAAGTGGGGCCGTTGTTTCTGGAGACAGCTCAGAGGAGCCAGGAGCCTCGTGTACAGTCTGGGTGAGGTCTGTTGCCTGAGGCTGGGCTCTGGGCCAGATGACCCTGAAAGATTCTTTCCACGCTCAGGATTCGGTGAAGTCTAGCGTGTGGATCTGGGACTGTTTATTTAAACAGGATGCACAGAACTATGCCCTAGGCACCCCCGCGTTCTGGGTGCCTCCAGCATCTCTTCCCTGAGTCCTGCCAGCCCCAGTCTCGCTCCTCCGCGCGCACAGTCACTCCCTCTCCTTCACCTCCCCAGCACCTGCCTCTTTCTCCCCTCCTCCAGCCTCTGTCCAGCTGGCTGGTCATAGTCCTGACACATCCTTAGCCCTCGGTGGGTCTGGGGAGGGACAGCGTCATAACAACCGCGGCCACCGGGTGCTCCTGGGCCTGAGCCTTGCTGTGTTTCCGTCCACAGCACGGCCCATCCAGTACGCCCGCTCCACCTGCGAGGCCGGCGTGGCTGAGCTCCACATCCAGGACGCCCTCCCGGAGGACGACGGCACCTACACCTGTCTGGCCGAGAACACCTTGGGGCGGGTGTCCTGCAGCGCCCGGGTCACTGTCCATGGTAGGCACCCCTGGGCCCCTCTCCTGCCAACACATCTGCTTTGGAGGAAGGGCGCTGCACCCGAAGGCAGGCGGTGGCAGCAGTGGCCTCCAGAAGTTCACCGTGATCGGGGCGGCCACAGGAGATGGATATGCAGGGACAGGCCCTCCCTCAGTCTCTGGGGCTGAAGGGAGATGCAGGGAAAGAGGCAAAGATTCCTTTGGCTCAAGAAACTCTCGGTCTGGCAGGCAGAAAACCACGCACACTGGAAGATGGCTATTCCCGTAGGATTTAGGCTCTCGCAAATGGCCCCCTGTGCACTCGGGGGCACTTGGTAGCAAGTGCCAGTACTGAGGCTTCCAGAGGGTCACAGATTGTCCCTCTTTTCCTTCTACCCCTGCTCGGCCACCCCAGGCTCGTTCTTGTACCTCAGCAGGCTGGTGTCCAGTAATCTGATTATCATGGTCATACTTTTTTTTTTTTGTCTTTTTGCCTTTTCTAGTGCCACACCCATGGCATATGGAGGTTCCCAAGCTAGGGGTCTAATTGGAGCTGTAGCTGCCGGCCTGTACCACAGCCACAGCAACGCGGGATCTGAGCCACGTCTGCGACCTACACCACAGCTCATGGCAACGCCGGATCCTTAACCCACTGAGCAAGGCCAGGGATCGAACCCGCAACCTCAGGGTTCCTAGTCGGATTCGTTAACCACTGAGCCACAATGGGAACTCCTCATGGTCATACATTGATCAGTGCCAAGTGCTTTGTCCCAGGAAGTCACGGGGGGCAGGGGGCACAGGCACCAGACAGCTGTCTGGGCTGTGGTGTCTGTGGTATTGGCAGGCGAGGTGACAGTGCCAGGCAAGAGTTTCCCCACCCTCAGCCAGGCCCGGGCCCCGGCCCCCAGCTCCCGAGTCACTGGGCCCTGGGTGCTCAGAGCAGGTGCACCGTGCCTGCTATGCCAGCAGATTAGCCAGGGACCTGCCACCTGGTGCCATCCCCACGCCTCCGCCTCTTGGGCAGAGTCTCCCTGTAGCGTAGCAGCGCCTTCCAGGAGGCCCCAGGAGGTGGTTTCACTGAAAGGGGCAAAGGAAAGGTCACGTGCTTGTTACCTCGTTAGGCCCTGTCACCTCACCTGGCGTTTCTCGATTCTCAGCAAGCCCGCTGGGAGGCGGGGGGCAGTGCTCTTTCCATCTCCTGTGGGGAGGCCTTAAGAGGTCATTGTCACTGTCTAATGACACAAGCCACGCTGACCTTTGAACCTTGATCTCTAAGCCCCTGCTCACTCCCTTCCCTTTTCCAGAGTGCAAGTCCCCTGCCCCCGGGAAGGAGCCCCCACCCACAGGGCTGGGCCGTGTCACCCCTGGGGATGAAGGCCTGGCACTTATGCTCTGACAGGGCTGTGGGGGGGGCTGTGGGGGGGCTGTGCCAGGTGGGGCTCACCCCCGGCCTAATTCCTCTGGGATTCCTCTGAAGTGCCCGGCGTGGAGTCACCACTAGGGACCAGCCCCGCTTCCTCCCAGGAGGCCCTTCCCACTCCCACTTGAGTCACGGCCTGACTCTGGCCCCCGGAGCTTGTCACCTGCAGTTGGATTTAAGCCCCGTGCCCTCTCTCCTCACAGATCAGTTGTGGCTCTTTGAGGGGCCTTGGGAAGTGGTGGTAATGAGACTCAAGGGCAAAGGGGAGCAGATCCAGGCCAGGGGAGCCACCACCACCTTCCCACCGGGGCTCTCCTTGGGGGTGCAGGAGCCCCCGCCCACCCCCGCAAAGTCAAGTAATGGCAGAGAGGGCCAGAGGGGCATGTGACGGCTCTGCAGCCTGGGACTTCCTCGCGAGCTTCAGCCCATGGCCCCGCTCGTCCGGAGCCTGTCCTGGGCTGCCCCTGGTGAGACTGGAGTAGCGAGACGGTCCCCAGAGGGAGGGATCGAGAAGACCCTGGGGCCGTCCCCCTTGCCCCCAGGTCTACGGGATTCTCATCCAAGTGTGTTTGGAAGCAGAAACAGGTCCCTGGCAAGAACCCGGCCAGAGCCGTTTGGGTCTGCTCTGAGAACAGCCCGGCACTGAGAGAGCCCCCTGCCAGCGTGGGATTTACTGGCCTGTGAAGGCCAGACCGAGGCTCAGATACCATAAATGGTGAAGGAGGCTGAAAACGGGCAGCACTGGGGCTGTCTGCACAGGATCGGGGCAGGCCGAGCCTGGCACAGTGACACCGCTGGCTCCGTGCCCCAGGGAACCCGGAGGCTCCGATCCGCGTCCCGCACCCCAGCTGTGGAGTTTTTCTCACTTTATTGGCAGCTTCTCTGGCTGCAGTCTCTGGGGCAGCTCAGAGAGAGATGACTGTAGCATTTGTCCCCCACTGCACTGACCACCACCCTGGCCCCTCCCTTAGCTGCTAAGGTCTGGCCTTTCTGTCCCCTCCGTGTGGTGCCAGGCCACAGCTGGAGTGTGGACATGGAGCAGACTGCCCGGTGCGAGTCCTGCCCGCCACTCGCCAGCCTTGTCACAGGGCTGCTGCTTCCTCTGTGGGCCTCCCCTTCCTCTTTTGAGACATGGAGACACTGATAGTCACCAGTGTGCTGTGAGGATGAAATTAACGAGCACGCTGATGACCTCAGACCTGGGAAATGTGTGCTGTTAGGACTGTCCAACGGGGGGCCCTGACCTTAAAACGAGATAAGGAGTTCCCATTGTGGCTCGGGGGGTTAAGAACCTGACTAGTATCCATGAGGGTGCGGGTTCAATCCCTGGCCTCGCATTTCCATGAGCTGTGGTTAGGTTGCAGATGCACCTCGGATCTCGTGTTACTGTGGCTGTGGTGTAGGCCGGCAGCTGCAGCTCTGATTTGACCCCCAGTCTCGGAACTTACATATGCCACGGGTGCAGCCAAAAAAAAAAAGAGAGAGAGAGAGAGATGAAACCATTCAGAATGCCAGATCTAAGGAGCAGTCTTACCAAAGGATGGACTCTGCCACCCCGTGGGTGGTTGTTTTTCTGTCTGCCTGCTTGTTTGGTTTGGATAAGGAGACAGAATCAGAGGAGGGAGGCATTAGAGCCACACGCTGAAGCCATCGTCTCCCGCACCCGGTTCTGGGGCTCTGACCACCAGAGGGCGCCATTCATCAACGCCTCTCCCTCCCCTGGTCTGGTTTCCAGGGGGGAGCCGGTTCAAGAGCTGCTCTGCAAGAGGAGTGCTCAGCAGATGCTTTGTTGAAGGCCAGACACAGGTGCTCTTTCTCACCTCTTTAGCCTTTGGCCAGGGTTTTGCAATCGTCCAGAAATTGCTGGCCTAGCACGCTGAGGTGATTTCTGCAGCCTCTTTTCCTTGTTTTCTCTGCCTTCTCTCCTCTATAACCCCTTCCTCCCCAAATCTAACTCCCTACACCCGTGTCCCTTCCTCCGGGATGAATTCTCTTGCCGCCTGTACCTTCTTGAGCAGTGTGACTACTTATCAGCAAAGCTTTACCAAGCAGCGCCTTGGCACCAGCCTTTGTCCTGGGGAAGCTGCATGAATAGGACGGATAAGTTCTGCCTTCGGGCCCTTAACGTTCTGATGGAGAGACGACAATCCCACACCTGGCTTAAACCAATACTGATGCATGCCATTAAGAAAATGAGAATAGAGGGAGTTCCCGTTGTGGCACAGAGGAAATGAACCTGACTAGGAACCATGAGGTTGTGGGTTCGATCCCTGGCCTTGCTCAGTGGGTTAAGGATCCGGCATTGCCATGAGCTGGAGTGTAGGTCACAGATGCAGCTCAGATCTGGCGTTGCTATGCCTGTGGTGTAGGCTGGCGGCTGTAGCTCCAACTGGAACCCTAGCCTAGGAACCTCCAAATTCGCAAGTACGGGTGGCTCTAAGAAGGAAGGAAGGAAGAAGAAAGAAAGGAAGGAAGGAGAAAGAAAGAAAGAAAGAAAGAAAGAAGAAAGAAGAAAGAAAGAAAGAAAATGAGATTAGAGAATAGGTGGAAGGGATCCTTTCTTAGTTGGGTCATAGAAGAGAAACCTCATAAAGAGGTGACTTTGGAGCAGAGACCTCATGCACTGGAAAAAGGGTGCTCCAGGCAGGCGGCACAGCAAGTTCAAAGGCTCTGAGTGGGAACAAGATCAGCCAATTCAAGGGAAGGTGAGGCTGGAGCAAAGGGAGTGAGGGCCAGGTGGTAGAGCCTGGGTTCGGAGAGAGGGCGGGGTTGCCTCGTGCAGGCCTTTAGGGAAGGGGAGAAAGTTTTTCATTCTCACTGAAATGTCTCTCTCATTGCTTGTCTGTCTTTCTTGCCAGATTGGAAGCTCCCTGCGGGCAGGGACTGTGTCATATTCATTATTGCATGTAGCACAGGGCCTGTTATGTGAGCGTGTGTTCAGTGAATGAATGAAAGAGAAACAGAGGCGTGTGTGTCCTCAGTAGCGTGGAAGGCAGCCCCTCCACCTCCTTCCACGCCTGGGGGCTCAGGGCAGCAGCGAACCCACCAACTAGCTCTCAGGAGCCCCCCAACGAACATTCCTTCTTTCCTCCTCCCACGCTAGGAAAAATGTCCCCAGCAGTTAACGAGGCCTTCTGATCCAGGACAGAGCCCAAAGGATGATAAATCTAAATTCCTGAAGAACCCAGGAATTTAAGAAGATCTGAAGGAGAGTAAATATTTCAGTGTATTTGCACTGAGTCAGCGGTGTGGGGGCTTCCTTAGGCTAAAATATCTTCATTTATCGGCCCCTGGAGTATCTTTGTCAAGGCTAAAATTCTTAAGTGACTAGATTTATTAACCTACTTATTGTTCCTCCGTTTTGACCTCGTGTCTCAGCCTAATGGTTTGTTTATTTAATCGAAGGCCTGCTGGGCCATTTAAAGGCACCTAAGGACATAAAGTGTGGGTAAGTTAAAACCAAAGCAAACCAAAATGTGATTTTTCTGAAATAAAAAATGAAACTTAGTAAGCATATTTATTAGAGTATTTGTTTTGATAATGAGCCCCTAATGGAAACAGCAGGCACCAGGGAAGTTAGCCAAGTTAGAGACGTGAAAGCAGCAGTAGAAACCCAGCTTGTTTTCAGATGAGTGACAGGCCCTCTGTGGGGCAGCTTTGGGTGCTGAGAGCCTCCTTCTGTTTTGACTGGAGGACACTGTGCAGTCTGTCCAGTTGGTGTCAGGTATGGACCTTCCTCTCCGTGAGTTTAAAGGCACTGAAAGTATTTATTTTATTTTAAGTGTTCCTGAAGTATAGTTAATTCACAAGGTTACAATAATAATTTCTGCTGTACAACAGAATGACCCAGTCATACATATCCATTCTTTCTCAGATTCTATTCCCGCGTCGATTAGCACAGAATACTGGGTAGAGTTCTCTGTGCTATGCAGCAGGTCCCCGTGGGCCAATCAGTCCTTATACCTCAGTGTGCATGTGCCAGTCTCACACCCCCAGCCCATCCCTCCCAGCTCACAACCTGTCCCCTTTGGTAGCCATAAGTTTTTCAAATTCTGAATCTGTTTCTGTTCTGCAAATAAGTCCACGTGTATCCTTTTTCAGATTCCAGAAATAGGTGATATCATATGATGCTTGTCTTTTGCTAATATACTAACTTCACTTAGTATAATAGTTTCTAGGTCCATCCATGTTGCTACAAATGGCATCATTTTGTTCTTTTTCATGACTGAGTAATAGTCCATTGTCTAAATGTACCACATTTTCTTTATCCATTCCTCTGTTGGTGGACATTTAGGTTGCTTCCATGTCTTGGCTATTGTAAATAGGGCTGCATGTATGTTTTCCAAGTATGGTTTTCTCTGGATAGATGCCTGGGAGTGGGATTGCTGTATCATATGGTAGTTGTATTTTTAGTTTTTTGAGAAACCTCCTTACTGTTCTCCATAGTGGTTGCATCAGCTTCCATTCCCACCAATAGTGTAAAGGGTTCCCTTTTCTCCACACCTTCTCCAGCATTTATTATTTGTAGACTTCTTGATGATGGCTATTCTGGCTGGTGTAAGGCGGGACTTCACAGTAATTTTTTTTTCTTTATTTGACTTTTTGTCTTTTTAGGGCCACACCTGCAGTATATGGAAGTTCCCAGGCTAGGGGTCCAATCAGAGCTGTAGCTGCCAGCCTATGCCACAGCCACAGCAATGCCATATCCAAGCCATGTCTGTGACCTACACCACAGCTCATAGCAACGCTGGATCCTTAACCCACTGAGCGAGGCCAGGGATTGAACCTGCAAACTCATGGTTCCTAGTCGGATTCGTTTCTGCTGTGCCACAACGGGAACTCCTTTTCTTTTTTTCTTTTTTTTTTCTTAGTAGTTTTGATTTGCATTTTTCTAATTAGTGATGTTGAGCATTGTTTGGCCATCCATATGTCTTTGGAGGAATATCTATTTAGATCTTTTGCCCACTTTTTAATTGGGTTGTTTGTTTGTAAAACACTAAAAATATTTTTAATACTTATGTTCAAGAGAACTTTTTTTTTTCTTTTTAGGGCCACACCTGCAGCATATGGAAGTTCCCAGGACAAGGGTCGAAACAGAGCTGCATCTACAGACCTAAGGCACAGCCACAACAACATCAGATTCAAGCCACATCTGCAGCCTGAGCCATATCCGCGACCTACGCCACAGCTTACAGCAACACAGGAAACTTAACCTTTTGTGCAAGTATCGAACCCACATCTTCATGGACACTATGTCAGGTTCTTAACCCACTGAGCCGCCTTGGGAACGTGTTAAGAGAAATTTATTGAAGGAGAAAGATAAACATGAGTTTTACCCTTTTTTGGTCTGTTTTTTAAGAGTCTTAGTCTACTTCCAACATCTGTCCCTAGTCTTCTAAATTCTAGGATAGGCCGGCAAAGAAATGTTCAATTACTTTATAACCAGTATTTTAGTTGGCTGTAAGTTGATACGGCAGAAATGGTCTTGTGGCCACGTGGGCCCTTCCTGTCACAGAAGGACTCCCGAGTATGCATATGTTTGTGTGTTTATGTCCATGTCATGGAACTGAAGCCTCATTTTGCTCTTTGGACAGTTGGGGCTGTGTCCCCGTCCACTTCTTCAGCCATGGCAGGTCACCTCTAGCATCCATCTGCCCAGAGTCCTCGGTCAGGAATGCCGTCCAGAGCGACAGCTTTGTGTTCCTAATGGCAAAATGCGATCCGGGCTTTGACAGCGTGGGGCAGCGTGTGGTTTCCAGACATGCCTCCGGAGGGAACATCGGCTGGTTTGGACGGTTAACCTTTGGGTTTAGGGTTTGATTACAACTTCTGAGGCAGTAAGAAGGCAGTGGTGGCAATGATTCCTGCTTGCCAACCGGCAACCCTATCATTGCTGGTCAGCGATTTGGAGGGCTGTCATATGTCATTATTTCCTTCCATTCTTTTCCTTCCTGCTTCTTCTCATTTGCTTCTGAGGTTCTAGAGAAATCAGTGGGGAGAAGAAAAGCCAAAAGAGAGAGAGAGCAAGGCTCTTGGGGGGACGCGTCTCTTTTTATGTAGACCTTTTCCTGACCCTCCAAGTAGGTTTCTGGGGTTGGGAGACAGACTGGCTGGAAGAGAATTCACATTCGTCCCTGGGGAGGGGGATTTACACACACTGTACATAAACGCCCTGCAGACGGCGGGCAGCTGGGTGAAGGTCACCTTCCTTGATGAGCCTTCTGGAGTCAGCAGTCTTGGAACTGAGGAAGAGAGAAGGAGGCCGAATCGTGATCCCCGGCGCCAAATAAAGGAAGAAGGGAGAATTGTGCCTCCAGAACTCCCTTTGGTTGGTGATTTACTGACTTGCCATCGTATCACAGGGTTCGGAGTGAATCACATTTGTGGTTGCAATGGTATTTTGCTTTTTTATGACTAAGCAAATAGCTCGGGTTCCAGGCTCAAGGAAAATCTTCAGGAGAGCTGAGATAAAGGCACTTGCTTTCCCTCCCCTTAGCTACGCACCATCAAGAGGTCTGAGTGTTGGAGTTCCCGTTGTGGCGCAGCAGTTAACGAATCCGGCTAGGAACCATGAGGTTGTAGGTTCGATCCCTGGCCTCGCTCATTGGGTTAAGGATCCGGCATTGCCGTGAGCTGTGGTGTAGGTTGCAGACGCAGCTCGGATCTGGTGTTGCTGTGGCTGTGGCGTAGGCCTGAGGCTATAGCTCTGATTGGGCCCCTAACCTGGGAACCTCCATATGCCACGGGTGAGGCCCTGAAAAAAAAAAAAAAAAAAAGAGGTCTGAGTGTGTGCCTGAGAGGTGTTGGGAAGTGATGTCAGGAAGCAGGGAGGACCGTTCCTTCCACCTCCGTTTTTATTTGCTGACCCCCTGTGGATCTAGGGATGCTGAGGTCAGAGCAGGGAAGCTGCTGACAGACAGGGCCTGAGGCTTTGACCGCAGGACTCAGTAAAAGGCCGTGATGGCAGCAGGTGGTGGTCTCTCTCAGCAGATGGTTGTCCCATCTTTAGATGGCAGAGTACCCCGTACCAGCCTTCTGTCTGTTTCGTATTTGTGTCATCTGTTTAAGCACTTTAAAGGTACCATTCCGGGAGTTCCTGTCATGGCTCATTTATTAACGAATCCGACTGGGAACCATGAGGTTGTGGGTTTGATCCCTGACCTCACTCAGTGGGTTAAGGATACGGCGTTGCCGTGAGCTGTGGTGTAGGTTGCAGACGTGGCTCGGATACCACGTTGCTGTGTCTGTGGCATCTGCCGGCGGCTACAGCTCAATTAGATCCCTAGCCTGGGAACCCCCACATGCCGTGGGTGCGGCCCTAGAAAATGACAAAAAGACAAAAAAAATAAAGGTACCATTCCATAATCTTTGGTTTAGTCTGACACAAGTGTTGAGTGAGCTGCAAGCCTGCTGAAGGCCATTTCCTAGGCAAACTACTTGATGTATAAACACGTGTGTTAGGTGTACATTCAGATCCACAAACATGGGGGTGCTTTAGGGAGCAGCATGTTGGCTAGTAACAGTTGACATGTGGGGGAGATGCTTCTAAGGAGAAATTCAGAATTGCTTTTCATACTAAACCCATAGAAAGAGACAGACTCAGAAGGAAAGAAACAGAATTATTGGCGTATAGACACTGAGATCACACCTGCCCTGGACAAAGGCTATAATGTTTCTTAATTTCAAGCCCAGGAGTTCCCTTGGTGGCTCAGTGGGTTAAGAACCCAACATAGTGTCCGTGAGGATAAGGGTTCGATCTCTGACCTTGCTTAGTGGGTTAAGGATCTGGTGTTGCCACAACTGTGGCGTAGGTCACAGCCACGGCTTGGATCCAGTGTTGCTGTGGCTGTGACGCAGGCTGACACCTGCAGCTCTGATTTGACTCCTAGCCTGGGTACTTCTGTATGCCACAGGCATTGATGTAAAAAGAAAGAAAAATAAATTCAAGCCCAAGAGAGGACAAAGCCCTCCCTTACGTCTCCAGGGCTGAGAAATGGAGTTAAATCAGTTATTGTATGAGAACAAATGAGAAGGATAGCCAGTAGCACCTGTTGTGTGGGTTCTTAACTCTCCCTAAATAAGAGCTTTTCAAAATCTAATATTGGGTTAATACCAGTTCATGTAAGGGTTTTAAGCTAAGACCCCTATCAATTAGTGTTTTTAATGAGGAACATTGTTTTGATAGACAAAATCTAATCGGTTAGAAAGGCTGGGGGATTTTTAATTTGATTCCCATAACGACTCCACTTTCCGCTTGTGAGTTCAGTCCACTTGATGGAGGAGCAAAACCAATGCTCAGAGGTCAGGTCAGCTCCCACAACAGCCCAGCCAAGAGGCAGCAGCTCTAGGCCCCTGGCTGCTTCGGCCCACGTGCTCTTTGCTTTGCTGCTCTGAGCCCCTGGAAAGTTGTTCATTTGATGCTTTTGCTTCCCCAGAGCAAGAATTTTATGTTGAAGTCCATGACTAGGAACTATCTTTGAAAAGACTTTCTGATGAGTTAAATCAAAGCATAAATCTGAGCAAAAATGACCAAGGAAGGACAACTTTGACGGTCCACCAGGGTCAGAAAGCTCTCTCTTTCTTTCTCTTTCTCCCTCACTCTCTCTTCCCTTTTGCCTCCATCCTTCTCCCCCATCCTCTCTCTCCTCTCCTCTTGTTCCTCTTTCCTAAGTCCTGCTACAGCTTTTGTCTACGTGGCATCGTTTTTACTCATCAATGCACTGCTTACAAGCATTCTTTTTTTTTTTGTCTTTTTTGCCTTTTCTAGGGCTGCACCCATGGCATATGGAGGTTCCCAGGCTGGGGGTCAAATCAGAGTTGTAGCCGCCGGCCTACACCACAGCCACAGCAACATGGGATCTGAGCCGCGTCTGCAACCTACACCATAGCTCACAGCAACGCCGGATCCTTAACCCGCTGAGCGGGGCCAGGGATCGAACCCACAACCTCACAGTTCCCAGTCGGATTCGATAACCACTGAGCCACGACGGGAACTCCATGCTTACGAGCATTCTTAATCTGAGCTCTTGTCTTTCCCACTGGAGGACAAGCCTGGTCCTTTTCCTTTCTCTCAAAATGGACCAGAGCCCGGCTGCTCACTTTAAGGCAGACCGAGTCAGTGCGTGAGTGGAGAGCCCTCCGCCAACTGACCAGGTACCAGAGCCACAGATACATCCACTGGTCCTGGGCTAGTAAATCTGGGTGGCTCAGCGAGTCCTGGATTCCTGAAGGAAGGGCCTGTCTAGGCTTGGCCTCAGCAGAGCAGAGGAAGCACAGCTGCGGGGGAAACCTGGGGCAGATTTTAGTCTGGCCCCATTTGAGCTGGGTAGCAAGTCTGTCACTGGGTCCCAGGGACCGCTCCCTTGCTATTAGTGCACCAGCGACTGGGCCTGCCCTCCCCAAATGAGAAAGGCTCAGGGTCCCTGAGATGCCAGGGCCACTGGGGGGGGGGGGCCTCTCGCCTCAGACCCTGGCCCTCCTACCCCAGCTCAGACGGGGACTGTGCCAGGTGACAGCTATAGCACAGCCCCAGAAAGAATCTCCAGGAGAACCAGTGACCCTGGACGTCAACCCAAGCAATGACAGAAAGCTCCCAGGGGAATCTCGGTGACGGGAGAGCGGGAACATCCAGACTGGGACCCTGCGCCCATGTCAGCTCTCAGGCCAGACCCACTTCTTTCTCTGAGCCTCAAGTTCCAACGCTGTACAGTAAAGGCACGATCTGCGTTCCTCGGGCGCTGATGATAACCCTGAGAGCGGCAGACATCCCCTGGAATCCTTTAGAATCAGTAAGTGCTGGACTCGGTAAGGAACTGTTCCAGTGTCATCTCGGTGGCAGCGGAGACCTTCCAGATCTCTGCCCGACCAGCCGTGAAGGCCCTGCTTTGGAAGACTTTTCTCATCCTGGTGATTGTCAGAATGAGTTGGCCCAACCGAAAGACAGTCAGTTGGGTTAGGAAAGGTGCAGAACATTTATCTTTGTGTTTCTTATGTGCCAGGCGTTCTTATAGCTGTTTTACAAGTGTTCTTTCTCCTACGCATCTGAAAACCCTGCGGTTGTGCATTGTGCTGATGATTCATAGTTATCCTTAATCGCTGCCGCCTGTTGGTCAGGAGTCGGTGATCGCTGTATTCTTATCAGCTTAGAGGAGGGAACACCGAGGCTCAGGTCGGGAACTTGCTTCAGCTCCCATGGCCTGAGCTATGAGTTGTGAGTTCACAATGCCTGTTGCCGTCTATGTCTTCTTGTTTTATCAAGTCCGTGTAAGAGTGAACAGAAATTGCTACACGGTCTGTCAGCCCCTGATGAGCCAGAGTAAGATGTGTGGCTTTGGAATTAAATGAAATACATGCACCCTGCCCTTTTCCTCTGGCTTCCTCTGCTCTGCCTTAGCTTTCCCCCCTTGTCAAGGGGTCAAGTGTGGGGGTCAGCCCAGGACATGTGTCCCCATGGAGAGTTCAGCCTGGGCGCCACTGGAGGTGCCTGGGTCCCTTGGAAGAGGCAGCTTCTGGAACAGCTTGGCCCTGCCTTCAGGAGGCCTGGGGTCAGCTCTGGGCCTGCCTGTAACCGGCTCTGGGACCCTGGCAAGTTGACCTGGCCTCTCTACCAGTAAAGTAGGGCAATGGGGTTGGGATTGGGTGTTGAGATTCAAGTGAGGGCTGCTGTCTCAGGTCGCCTAAAAGAAGCTGCTTGCCCCCAAATCTGCCGTCCTCACTGGCCCCCGATTCTCAGCACCAGCACAGGGTGTGTTTGCGGGGCTTGGTTTGCTCACGCTGTGAAGGCACGGGGGGCAGCTGAATGCAGGGCGTGGACGGCTCAGCCACTCGCTAGCCTGACTGACAGCTGCTCTGGTCCTTATGACCCAGAACAGCAGGCCTGAGAACAGGTTCATATGCCCATTTACTCCCAGTCTCTTCCCTGTTCTCTCCGTTCTTGCTGTGGGGCCTCGGGAGGAAGGAACAGGGCCAGAGGCGACGGGCGCCATGGGAAGTAAATGCCTGCCCGGGGCGGTTCCCACAGATTCAGGCACTCTCACTCATTCCTCTCCTGGAGGCAGGGCAGTGAAAGTTTGTTCTCAACTTACTTTAGATGTACTTTAGATTTATCCATGAGATTTTTTGTTGTTGTTGTATTTTTGCTGTTTTAGGGCAGCACCCGCGGCATATGGAGGTTCCCAGGCGGGGGGTCTAACAGGAGCTGTAGCCGCCGGCCTTCGCCACAGCCACAGCAACGCGGGATCTGAGCCGCATCTGAGACCTACATCACAGCTCACAGCAACGCCAGATCCTAACCCACTGAGCAAGGCCAGGGATCGAACCCCCAACCTCTTGGTTCCTAGTCGGATTCGTTTCTGCTGAGTCACGACGGGAACTCCCTATCCGTGAGATTTTTAAGCAATGCATTTGTTTTCCTAGCAATATTTCCCTCGGGTCACTTAAAAATGAGTCTGTTGGGAGTTCTCTTGTGGCGCAGTGGGTTAAGGATCCAGCGTTGTCACTGCCGTGGCTTGGGTCACTACAGGCACAGGTTTGATCCCTGACCTGGTAACTCCTATTAAGCCACGGATGTGGAAAAATAAAAAAAGGTCTATAATCCTGGGGTGAGGGCCAGGCTGTTTGTTTATTTGTTGGTTTTGGGTGGGTTGGCTTTTTTTGGGGGGGGCACACTCACAGCATATGGAAGTTCCCAGGCTAGGGGTCAAATGGAGCAGCTACGGCTGCCAGCCTACACCACAGCCATGCCAGATCCAAGCCGTGCCTGCAACCTACACCACAGCTCACAGCAACACTGGATCCTTAACCCACTGGGCGAGGCCAGGGATGGAACCCACATCCTCATGGATACTAGTTAGGTACTTAACATGCTGAGCCATGATGGGAACTCCCCCGTTTGTTCTTTTGCTGCTGATAAACCCACCAGGTAATTCAGCCCAGTGGGTAGATATGAGTCAGCTCCCATGCCAGCCTCACGCACATGCCACCACTGATGACAGAGGGTCAAACAACACTTTTTTGCATTTTATCTCTAATACCCCCGGGTCCTGTGATGATACTATTTTTACCCTAAATACAGATGAAGAGGTCAAGCTGAAGAGAGGCAGGGACTGCGCACAGCCAGGACCTGGCCTCAGATCCTACATGTCAGTGACTTTCTGAGAACCAGTGTGCTGCCACATGGGAGGCGTGCCCGGGCCGGGAGACTGGGCAGTAGGAAGACCCGAGTGCGGGGGGGCAAAGAGGAGCGGTTGTTGGCTTGAAGGAAAGGGAGCTGGCGTGTTTGATGTTCCCGCAGCACCTAGGAATAAGGGCCTGTCTGCCGGGTGCTCTGAGAGGCTGGGGACTCTGGCTGAGACGGCAGATGAGGGAGCCGCAAGGGCACAGGCCAGGCGAAAACATTTTGTCCTTGAGCCTTCTCAGTCTGTGCAACAGGAAATTCCTCAACTCTCCAGAGGCAGCCTGCTTTCCTGGCTACTGCAGCCAGGCAATCTCTGCATTTCCAATACCAGACCCCCAAGGCCCACTCCCAGGGCCTTCCGTCAAGGCCAAGGCTGCCAGGTGGCCCCTCTGTCGAAGGCAGTGAGGTGGGGACCTGGGGTAGGATGGCCCTGAGAGCCCAGCCTCTGCTTCTGGGCCCTGCCTCCCCTCCCTCTCCAGCCCCATGCCCTTCACACGGCCCCTGCCTTGGGGGAACGCGTCCCCTAGCCTCCGGGGTCGCACTCCACGTTGGGCCATATTTTGCCCTCAGTGCCAACACATAGCAATCGAGTGGCCAGTCTGCAGTCAGGCCTTTCCCAGGTATGAAAGGAGCAGCCTGGCAATGTGTCCTGCTGGCCGCAGGCCTCCTGGAGAAGATCTGGCGTGTGGCCCCTGCGCTAAGGACTCCGAACGGCAGTCCCTCTCCCCGCAAACACAGAGCTTAGCCTAGGGTGACCATAGCCCTCTTTGTCCCCACCGTGCCTCCACCCCCGAAGATTAAAAATGAAAAATCTTTAAAAGAATGATGGCTGGTCAGCGCCACCTGGCGCACAGGACAATGGGCACAGTCAGAGACGGGGCAGCGGGGAGGTCTGTCCTGGGTGGGAGATAGACACCAGCCCGGCCTCCTTGTGGCCTTTGGCTCACGTCAGGCAGCTCAGAGCCCGGCTTGCGGAGGGGCCCGAGGATGAGGAAGAGCCTGCTTGACGCACCTCCCCAGAGAACGGAATGGGTGGGGCAGCCCTGAACCCAGGGACTTGTTCTAGTTTTTGTCTGTGGCCAGCTGGCGCGCCCCCTCCCTCTCCCAGAGAGCTCCCCTACCCCCCAGTTTTTAGCGAGATGATCTGGCTGTACTGCGCACTGCCTGTGTTTATGGTGTTTAATTTGAAACTTACACCCACAAAACCTTCACACGGTTTTAAGAAATGAACGTCTCCATCAGCCCCAAATGCTTCCCTGAGCCCCTGCCCCAGGCGACCTTTCTGTCACTGTAGTTTGCCTTTTCTATACTTTTATATAAAGGGAACCATCCAGGGTGCACGCTTTCTTTGCCTGGCTTCTCTCATTCAGTGTAATTTTTGTGAGACCACCCCTCTTAGGTCTGTCTTTAGCACTCAGTAATATTCCATAGTATGAATATGTCATAATTTGTCTCTTGATTCATTTGTTGATGGACACTTGGGTTGTTTCCAGTTTGGGGCTGTTAAAAAATGTTTGTGCACACAGCTCTGTACAGACATGTGCTTTCATTTCTCTCGCGTAAATACCCAGGAGTAGAATGAATGGATCAGATGGTACATGTGTGTTTAACTTACTTTTTTTTTGTCTTTTTTTAGGGCTGTACCCACAGCATATGGAAGTTCCCTAGCCAGGGGTCGAATTGGAGCTGTAGCTGCTGGCCTACACCACAGCTCATGGCAACACCGGATCCTTAACTCACTGAGCAAGGCCAGGGATTGAACCCGCATCCTCATGAATCCTAGTTGGATTTGTTAACCGCTGAGCCACGAAGGGAATTCCTGTATGTTTAACTTTTTAAGAGGTTAATCTTAAAACCAAACTTTTCACAAAGGAATTCCCGTATGTTTAACTTTTTAAGAAGTTAAACCTAAAACCAAACTTTTCACAAAGGGAATTCCCATATGTTTAACATTTTTTTTTTTTTTTTTTTTTTTT